>CM053614.1:25900990-25980728 GCA_028646535.1 Procyon lotor
GCTTAACGACTGAGCCACCCAGGCGCCCCCTTTCTTCACATTTTTTGTTATTGGGATAGGCTAGATGATACTGTGGTAATAAATTGCTGCCCACATCTCACTGCAACACAAATATGTTCTTACTCCCAGCAACTCTCCGAGGCACCACTCATCCAGGTAGTGATTTAAGGACATACTTTGTACCTATGCCATATGGAGTTACTGACTTCTACATCCCTGCACAAGGGAAAAGAGATCATAGCTGTTCTCTGTGCTATGGCCTGGATGGTGTAGGTGTCAATTCTATTTGTAGCCAAGTTACCAAAACTAGTCACTTGACCCCAAATTACCCATCAGGCTGAGAAATGCCATCCTCCTGTGTGAGCAAATGGGACTTGGAGAACAGAGCATTGCCTCTGCCAAACTTTTATGCTATTTTGTAAAAGGCCATAAGAGAACCAGTTTATAGAACTTGGTTGAGATTTAAAATTTATGTAAGCTAAGTATCCAACGGAACATATAACAGCACATGGAGACATAATAGAAGCCCTATAAAAGGCCAAAGATTATCACCCAGTTTTGTTCCTTAGTTTAGATAGCCATTGTAGAATACCTTGATGAATCATCAAAAGGATTGGTTTAGAATTAGGAACCCTGTACTGTAGAATGAGAATTCCGTTTAGACATTAGGTTACTTGACCACCACAAATGATATATATTCCCGTTCATTCCCTATAAGTATTTAAAGATCATCCTTAGCCAGGTATAGTTAGAATACCCTCTGTTCTGGATCATCTTTTATTTACCCCTCAAATCCATTAATCCAGTTGGAAGTCTCCACCATTACTATTATTACTGATGACAGCACTGTGGTGCTTTTTCTTTAAATGAGAGCCTTTATTACTATTTGCTATTTACATACGTACCGTGTAAAATTGGCTGCCTGCTTTGTGTAGGACTCCAGAAGTAGCAGAATGTTACCATCATCCATCTGTCTGTCCCCTGGAATCTGAGCCTCCGTACTCTGTAAATTTACCCTGGGTTTGCCAGCAGCATTGGGAGTTGTATTCAGTTCCTTTAGGCTCATGAGTCTCACCAGGGAAGCCTGGATTTCTGGGTTTGTAGGTGGGAATTAGGGTCTCTGAAGGTATGGGCAGTGTGTGTAGTAAGAAAAAACATATTTAGCATAACAGTACAATTTTATATTTTCAAAAAATAAGTGTTTTTATGCTGAAACTCTTACAAGTAAAATTCAACCATCTTCTTGGCTGCTGGGAATATACAAATGTTGGTGACCTTCAGCAGGGTTGGGAGGATGCATTTCTGAATCGGCAGGGGATTGGATTTTTACATTTATTAAAAAGCACATTGGGTTTAAGTGTGGAGACATTTTTTTTTATGATGGGAAAAGCTAAAAATAGATCCTCTACTGTGCAGAAAAAAGAAACCCATGGCATGATTGGGGGATCTGAGGGCAAGCAGGTCAAAAGGTAAGAATCCAGAGCAGTGGGAAAGGGACTAACATCAGGGGACTAAAAATACCTCTAGGAAATCCTTAGAAATATGAAAAAGGGCCCTGGACATACTTGGTTGTATGAGATGAGAGCTCACATTATTTCATTTGGATATTAAAAGAAGGTGGACAACGTTGTCATCACTAGAATTGCATTTGTTTAAAGCATAACATGTGACCTTTGCATGGCTAAAATCACAAGCCCATCTGGGCCTTGGTTTTCTTTTGTTTTTTGAATTCTAATTAATATAAATTTTATCTGGGAGGGAGCCCTTGGTCTTATTTATAAAGTTAGAGTATGGATGAGAGCCAAGGTCTCTTCCATTAAAAAATTCTGTCATTTTCTGAGACTTTTCCCCTGCAAACACACACACATAAAATCAAACAATCCACCAACTTTTATCAATCCCATTTAATGATCAAAACATTGCAGGCCGAAGTTTCACAGGTATTGTAAAACAGGATGCAGACTTTCCTATCTGCAAGGAATTTACAGTCTATTTGTGAAGACAAGATATAACTGTAAATAATGCAAAAAGTACTTATTTTTCTATTAGAACAAAGGTAAGCAAAATATTGGCTCATTGTGGGACAAATCTGGCCCAACGTCTATAGCGACTCTCACGTTGCACAAGACAGCATTGAGTGGTTGCTACAGTGTATGCCCATAAGCCTAAAATATTTACCACCCTGCACTTTATAGAAAAAGTTTGCCAACACTTATATTAGAATCATCAAATAATGTCACAAGGCAAAATGGGATAGATTCCAAATGGGTAACAGAGAGGACAGAGCTAAAGGAGTTGAGATAAGAGGACCAACCTGGGAAAGCTCCAAGAGGTCCAGCAGTCCAGTTTATTGAGACAAAGAAGAGGACAAGGAAACTCTAGTTTCTATTAAAAAAAAAGAAGGTGGAGAATGAGAGATCCTTATAATTAGTAAGAAGATGCTAAATGTAATTATATATTGCTTTTATCATATCCTTTTCTTATCATTTTTACTCTGCAGGTCCTCAAAATAATTAATTTGGGAAAATCTAATCCTTTAAATATTCTTTAGTGTTGTTCCAAAGTCAACTTTGATTAAAAACTCATTACCCCCGTTTTGAGAAGCAGGAAATGTTGCAGCATAGATATTTCTAATAAATGAAAATTTGTGATTCACTCTAAAGATAATTAGAAGAATATATAAATGAGTTTCAAGGGAAATTAAGACAAGAAAATGTGGAGTTTGAAATAAAATATCAATATTTATTGCATTTTGATTGAGAGATTTCTATTACTATCTGTCCTTAATTCATAGATGTATTTTATATTTTATATACATCAACTGCTATAATTTTGAGAAATGAAACTACCTGAAGATAAATGGTAATTGCTACATATTCAGGGCCTAATTATTTTCCAATGTGTCGAACTTTGCTGTTGTAGTGAAGCAGTTACAGTTACTCTGATCCCTGTAAGCATTTCTCAGCAACCCTGAGCCCTTTGGATGCTATGGGAATCATACATTGAGAGACACTTACCCAGACCTGCTTTCCCCAGAAAATGCCCTATGTTCCAGAATTTTTCTTGCTCTTATCTCCTGCCTCAATCCAAAGTTACTTACTTAGTATCTTGTATCTTGGGGGCCTTGCTAGCTACTCAAAGACAATTAGATCAAAATGAGTTAATACACCTTTCAGTAAATACCTACGAGTGTTGTGATACAACACTGGGATAAGGAAGAATTTATTCACTCCTAAAACTTCCCATGCTTGATAATGTGCTAGGCCTGGAGGTGGCACAAAGATGGATATTAGCTTATGAGTAGCTTGTGGTCTTCAGCAGCGTGCTCTAAAAGGTAGCCCCTAAGTGATCTCCAGATCAGCCTCCTGGGCTGCTGACTAAAACGTGCAGCTGTTTAGCCTCCAAAAGGGGCTTATTCAGTAGGGATACCTGTGGAGGCTACTTAGAATGCACATTTTCAACATGCTTCCGTTTTTCTCTACTGTAAGACCGGGAGGCGATGATTCTTGGATTCAGCACATCAATCAACCACAACACTGGCAGCCGTGGCCAGATTTGACTTGCAGATATGTTTTAAAATTGGAAAATTTCACATAAACATTTGATTTCTTCCATCTCTTGGAAAATGAGAAGCTCTGACATTGCTGCATTTGTGTTTCTGGGTTCGGTTCAAGGAAATATTTCCCTTTAGTTGGACAGAGCCTATGCCTTCCTTTTGGCTCAAGTCCTCATCATTCTCTATTGCCTTAAACCCTTGGCCACCTTTAGTCAGATAACCCACACACCTGGCTCTTGGTAATCATTTGACTTAATGGCCTATGATCTAGATTCCAATAGATAACTACATATTTAAAAAAAAATTTTTTTGTTAATGTTATCCCAGTACATATGTGTTCCAGGTAATATTAAGCTAGAACTATGCAGTACCTCTGGAAGGCCTCAGGAAATGGACATTCTAGGTTCTAGAGCAGAGTGGGCAAGACAGGTGGGACAAGTGTTCCCTTTCTGTCTTCTGGCCAGCAAAGGTTTGTTTTAGGCTGTTGAACACAGGTAGCAGAAACAGAATTGAAATCACCTTGTTTCTTTCTAAATCTAGCATTTCTATAGCAATTGTCACCATGGTATCTTGATGTGTTCTGACAGGGGAAATTTTACTCTTATTTAAAAAAAAAAATGTGGTAATAAGGGAAAGAGAAACTCCTTCCATGCCTTAACCCTGGAGGCATTTCCTTAACGAAGAGCTCAGAATCATGTGTGTATAGGACAGAAGCTCCACCATGGTCTGACCCAGCCAGGGGCTGGCGGTATTTCTTAATGATGAGGCAGCAGATGTCCGGCTAAAAGAACCTTGAACCTGAGGGCTGGAAGGTTCCTCAAAATCATAATACTCCTTGTATAGCTCTTTTCAGCATTTGAGGCACTTGTACATGTTAATCTCATTCGATGCTCACCACAACCCTGTGAAGCAACTATTGAAATGCTCATTCCCATTTCAGAGTGAGGGAAAGATAGTCACTTGCTTCAGGTCAAACGGGTCTTCTAATATCAAGGCCCTATGGTTGAAATGACAGCCAGTGTTTTTAACTGTTATTCAGCCTAGACAGTTGGAGGAGCAGAACCCCCTAGAGTTGTGCGGTGTGGGCAGTTCGGAGCCATGACACATTGATGGAAAAGTTGCATATGGGGTACACTGCAGGCATAAATGAGACATGTGACAAGCTTGTGCAAGTCGTGGTGGGATGACTATTAGTGCTCTTTTTGTCAAACTCATTAAAGCATATTCAAACTCACGTGAATGAGATGATATAGAAATGACCTTGAATCTGATCTTATCTTTCAGTAACCCCACACCCCCAAAAAAGAGAAAGAAAAGAAAGATGCAAACTTCAGAACTATGCCTGTTATTAGGGACAAATTGCTTGAAAGCACAGGTTAACAAGCCCATGTTTTTGGAACATTTGCACTGAGAAGTGCCAAGGCACCCCTCACTCAAGTCTCAAGTCTGTCCATAACTTCTTACCCTAGAAATGTGAGCTTACTTCAGAGATGACCTGGTTGATACAAAGTCACTTGTGGGAGAGCACAGGAAGAATGAATTCATTCAGAAGAGGTGCTGTATTATTTGCCAGGGCTACCATAACAAAATATCACAGACTGGATGACTTTAACAACAGAAATTTATCTTCTTACTGTTTTGGCAGCAGGGTTGGTTTCTTCTGAGGCCTCTCTCCTTGGTTTGCAGATGGCCATCTTCTCCTCTTCCAGATAGTTTTCCTCTGTGTCTATGTCCTGATCTCCTTTTATAAGGATACCAGATACATATTGGATTAGACCCCCCCCCAATAATCTCATTTTACCTTAATTACCTCTGTAAAGGCTCTCTCTCCCAAATAAGTCACATTCTGAAGTTCTAGGGTTTAGGACTTCAATGAGTGAATTTTGAGGAGGACATAATTTAGTTCATAACAGATGCTTATATTGACATTTTTCAAAGGATTTCTGAATTGTTAACATGTATTTTGATGGTCGATGGCAACATACCTACATTACTACATCTTAGACATTTTTTTTAAAGATTTTATTTATTTGACAGAGAGAAACATAGCGAGAGAGGGAACACAAGCAGAGGGAATGGTAGTGGGACAAGCAGGTTTCCTGCCGAGCAGGGAGCCTGATGCGGAGCTCGATCCCAGGACCCTGGGATCACGACCTGAGCCGAAGGCAAACGCTTAATGACTGAGCCACACAGGTGCCCCTACACATGTTTTTAAGTCCAATTTTCCTCCACCATTTTGATTAAAATGAATAAATACATACAATCTTACTGGAATCACACAAACTGCAACATTTTGACTTAGGGCTCATGAAGTTAAAAGCCTATAGAAAAACAAGAAAGTAATGTAATAATGGAAACAAGGAAGTTAGGTAGAATAAAACAGGGCAGTGGAGATTCTAGATAGCTGGAGAGGACAAGTGTCAGTCTCAAAGGGACTCTGTGAGCACAGTGGTTTCAGATACTCTGAATTTCTGAGAGGTTGAAAGACTGAACTTTTATATGAAATTCTCCAATTTTAAAATGTGGGCAATTACTCCCTTTAAAAAAACAACATTGTATGAGTTAAACAAAACATGGAATTAGCCCATTGGTTTAGATTAGGCTGAATTTAGATCTAATGGCCTGGACTACCTAATCCCTGATGATATTTTTGGATCAATACTATGTATTATTTAGTTAAAATACTTCCTTACTGAGTAAAAAGACGTATGCTTTAAATGTAGCAGTCATCAATTTGGCCAGAACTGACTTATAGGGTCCAACCCACATTTCTCAACTGTGACTTTTGTGAGAACTTACAGAGAGTTTTTACTATTCAATCTAAAATCTTAGAATACTTGACTTAAAAATTTTAAATTTATACAAAAGAACCTGTTAGGACTGTCGTGTAGTTATAGAATCATTTTAATAAATTCAAGAAATGATTTCTGAAATGTCATGTACATAAGGGTGATTGTTTATTCTTTAATAGGTGTATACTGAGTGAAAAAGGTAATGAACCAAAACTTACTAGGAGTTTATTGGGGGGCCAAACACTATCCTAAGTGCTTTAAATGAATCACTCAATGTAATCCCCCCAACAACCCTGTAGAGGCAAGAGCCATTATGATTGCCACTTAACAGATGAGATAACTGAGAAGAGCACTTGCCCAAGGTCACAAAGCTAGAAAGAGGCTCTTAGTCATGGAAACCTGCACTTAACAACCTCTCTACAGTATGTGTCCTGAGCTATTTTGCTTTATTTGGGGATGAGTGGGAGTAGCATTGGGAATCTTTAACCCTTCTCAGCATACCCTACTTGGCCTAACATCTAAATTTCCATGCTTCTCCACCTCCAAAAATATATATAGATATAGATATAGACACACATTTTATACAAATATATATTTATATATATGTAACCACTAAACATCTCAAATTGGGTAGAAATTTTTGTTTTAACAAGTATGAACTCTCCTTAATGTCTATTGAGTGAGCTTCTTAAGTGATAGGATTCATGGGCAGAATTCCATGGGAAGTCCATGAAAATGTTTTTTAAAAATTATATTGTCATGTTCACTCACCTCTTGCCGATCATTAACATTTATATCAATTATGAATTTAGGCAACAGACCATAATAGACCTGGGAGTACCTATGACTTTGTCGCAATAGAAATCACAGATATTTTTAAATCTCAATGTAATTGTTACAGAGATCTCAAAATATCATTTACATTTATGGAGACTTCAAAATTACATTATTTATGGTCCTCAACTATACCATCTTATTTCCTTATGGAAGAGAGAAGCACATCTATTCCTATGTTACAAAATTTTCTTTTTTTATATGCAGAATTTTGATCACTGGATTTGAACATAAGTGATTTTCTTTATGACGCTCTGTTTTGTTTTATGCATTTAAAATTTTTTTCTGAGAAGGAATCCCTAAGTTTCATCACAATGCCTACGGGACCAACGACACAAAAAAGTAAGTAGGAAGTAATATTTACTCCAACCATTTATTCACCTATCTTTTTGTCTATCCATCCATTGGTTCCATTGAATTAATTTGACCAAGTATTCATTGACTTCTTTTTATGTGCTGGCTCAGTGTTAGGTATTGGAGGCTTGGAGCTAATGTTCTTCCATACCTACCAATATTCATTTGACCTTGAGGTCCAGAAAATCTGCCAAAGTTTTCTAGAATGTACCAGAATCTTCACAGTTGAGATCTGTTTGTGGTTTGAAAGATATCTCTTTGACCATCAGCCTCTTAACTAAGAGAAACCCAAGGCCATCCTCACTCTATTCTTCCTCTCCTTCTCTTTTCAGTCTCTCATATTTCTTTTAATTTCTGAAAGCTGTCAGGCATGCTACTCCCTAGAAATAGGAGGCACACTGCTACATTTTTAAGACCGGTAATAGCATTTATCCATCTACTGGTGCAATGTCATCCTTTATTTCCAACATGGTTTTTCATGTCTGACTCTGGATGAGGTAGCACATCAGTGCCTGGATTCTGTTTGTCAATGGCAACTGGAGAGTCTCAGCTGGGCTCCCCCCAGCCCCAGGATGAGAAAATAAATAATACGGTCCTGGATATAATCCAGTTAGGCAAGGGAACATTAGGAAGTTTTGTTCTTTATAAACACTCCTTCTAAAAGTAAGCACATGTGGTTTTCAGTTCTACTCATGACCTGGTACTTAGTTAGGGCCAATCCTCCTATTAAAAACAATAAAAAGAAGTGAAACAACATACATATGAAACAACTGATAGAGGGGTTGGCAAGTCATACATGTAGGCAGGATTTGAGGGGCCATCACTTTTGAGTGAAGGGTGAGGATAGGGTAGGGAGCAATAGGAGAAAAATGAGTTTTACTGGACCAAAGAGATAAAGGTCAGAATTCGAGGGTTGCCAAATTATGTGGAACTTGAAGGACAAAGTCCCAGAGAAGAAACTTAAGTGTCCAAAAATTCTGTGCATGATTTCCTCTCAAATTTTAGGCTAAATTCTAAGCTGAGCATGTGCAGGATGAGACTCCAAGAAAGCCAACACAAAACAGCATCTGGGAGGCCAAGTAGCTGAGCAAAGATTTCATAAACAGGACGCGAAACACTAACCACACAAGAAAAAGATTGATAAATTGGATGCATTAAAAATCAGAACTTATGTTCTGATTTACAAGTTCATGAAAATATTTTCCTGTTAGAAGCTTTATAGCTTCGCCTTTCACATTTGAATCTATGATTCCATTTTTCTGTGTTTCTCTAGCTCTAAAAATGATTCTTTATAGGAAATAGAGCTATACAATGTGGTTTTTCTAAGTGGGGTGCCTTTATCCACTGCTCAAGCTCAGGGGGTCTGGAGAAGCTTCCATTTAACTTCTCCCTTGCCCCCTGCCTCAGATTTTAAGTTCTGGGAAGGGGGGTTCCCCATCACCATTCCAGCTGGCATCTGTGGGCAGATGAGGTGGGGATGAAGAGCTATCCAAGCAGAATATGTCAAGCAAAGGTGTCTCATGACCCAAATGACCCTTTTGGATGGTCAATAATCAGGAAGTAGAAGCTGAAAGTTGACAAAGTAGGGTCCTTAGCAGATCTGAAGGTCTACTTCAGTAGCAGTACTGAAGTTAAAAGTAGCAGTAAAATACTTTCAAACTGAATTCTTTTTTTTTTTTTTAAAGGATTTTGTTTATTTATTTGTCAGAGAGAGAGAGAGCACAGGCAGGGGAGTGGGGGAGGGAGAAGAAGGCTCCCTGCTGAGCAAGGAGCTGGATGCGGGACTCAATCCCAGCCCCTTTGGCTCATGACTTGAGCCAAAGGCAAATTCTTTTTTTTTTTTTTTTTTTTTTAAAGATTTTATTTATTTGACAGAGAGAAACACAGCTAGAGAGGGAACACAAGCAGAGGGAATGGTAGCGGGAGAAGCAGGCTCCCTGCGGAGCAGAGAGCCCGATGTGGGGCTCGATCCCAGGACCCTGGGATCATGACCCGAGCCGAAGGCAGACGCCTAACGACTGAGCCACCCAGGCGCCCCCCAAAGGCAAATTCTTAACCAACTGGGGACCACTCAGGTGTCCTCCAACTGAATTGATTCTTAACAATGAAGAAGTAAATGCTGAAAGTGATAAATCATGAACATTAAAAGATGATGTAATGATCAAGGGATATTGACTCTGATAGTGATGGTCAGTATGTGGTTATTTCTGTTTTTCCATAAGGAAAAAATATTGTATTGCTAGCATAAAACTATTTCAGGGGTTAAATTTCTTTAATTGTGAGAATAAAACATTCCAGACTATTTAAATGTTGCTTTGTCAGAAGTATTTTTCTTTATTCTGTAAGTAACTTCCCCTTCCCTGGAATGAAATAGCTACACTAATGCTTCTTTTTTCTTTCAATTCTTGAATCATAAATATAATTAAGCCTTCAAGTCTAGCCATGACATTGGTTTACAAATATTCTGAATTAATTTTTATTATATTTGTTGGTTAATTGAATAACTTCTGCTACATATATTTATTTTATTTTATTTCTTTTCTAATAATGCTGTCATATTTTCAGGCAATTTTAAGTGAGCTAAACTGATTTGGGGTTTTTTTTGTTGTTTTTTGTTTTTTGTTTTTTAAGATTTTATTTATTTGACAGAGAGCAACACAGCAAGAGAGGGAACACAAGCAGAGGGAATGGTAGCCAGAGAAGCAGGCTTCCCGCCGAGCAGGGAGCCTGATGTGGGGCTCCATCCCAGGACCCTGGGATCATGACCTGAGCTGAAGGCAGACGCTTAACGACCGAGCCACCCAGGTGCCCCTAAACTGATTTGAATTAAAAAAATGTCATGGTAGATGTCAACAAGTGAGATTTTGGGTGATATAAGATGGAATTTTTGTTTCAAAAATTCCAAAGGGGGGTGCCTGGGTGGCTCAGTCAGTTAAGAGCCCTACTGGATTTCCACTCAGGTTGTGATCTCTGTGTCCTGCAATGGACCCCTGCGTTGGGCTCTGCGCTCAGCGCCAAGTCTGCCTGGGATTCTCTCTCCCTCTCCTTCTACCCCTCCCACTTGTGCTCTTGCTCTCTTTCAAATAAATAAGTAAATCTTTAAAAAAAATTTCCAAAGCCATTTGAAACTCTGTTAACTTAGTGTACAGCTAATTGATTATGATTGCCTGGAAAATGTTGATGTATGTGGCTTCACATTTTTACATGGGAGACTTAAACATTCATGGCTTTTCTCCTGTATTTTGTATCATAAGTAAATCATCACTGAGTGGATCATAAATACCATCTGCATATTTATTAAAGTTGAAGCGCATCAATATTTTGTTCTTATTAATTCTTCAAACACTACATTTCCTTTTGAAGTGAACACTACATACCTCATAGTGAAAAGAAAATGTCAGCTTAGGTTTTATAGCTAGCTCCACGCTCCTAATCAGATGAGAAAAGGGTCTGATCTCACAACCTATTTATGTAATTTTTAAACTTTCTAAGAAAAATAAAGCTTGTTATAATTGATGCCTAATGGTATAAACACCCCTGCCTTAGTGGTTGCCTAGTAACTACATACTGCAGGCTTGTGGGGTTGCTAATGAGGCTGAATAAACGGAAATATTCCGATCCATTTCCAATTCAGGTGGATGAGGGGCAGCAGTGGGCCAGATTTCTTTGTTAAAATTGTTTTTCCATAATGGTTTTGCACTAAAACATCTTTTGCACTAGAACTTACTTTAGTAAATGACTTCTGCAGATAAGAGCTAAAACTAACAAGTAATGGCTTAAGATTTTAAAAACATTCAACAGAACTGAATCAGCATTGCTTCATTATTCTCAATTAGCCCGAGTTTCTGTTCTGAGTGACCAGATTGGGGAATAATGTTCTTACTGTACCTTTAAGTCTTTGATAAAACCTTCTATTTGGACATCATTTTAGCATTTAGTTTCCAGCTAAAGGTGGTGGTAAAAGGGGCTGGGAGTCATTATAATGGTATATTTATGTTTGGCTTTGGCTTGCATCCTACCTAGCAGATTTAATTTCCTAATTATGTTTTGCTTTAGCTTAGGTAAAATTAGCTTGCATTCCCTTGGCACACACCAACTGCAGTTGGTGGAGGAGGCCTTCCCAAACCATAGGTTGTTGACAGGAGTGGCTAACTAGATTAGGATTAAATTTACTGAGTAAAATCCACAAAGAGCCTAAGCACATGTAGATAATGACAAGTTGACAATGAGGGAATGTAGTTAGGTCATATGAAAATTCATTTCTGGCAATGTCTTGGTTTCAAAAACATGTGATCGATACAGGGCACTCAAGCTCATCTGCTCTGTTTTGTTAGAGTTCCCAGGGTCAAGATCTGGGGCTTTCTAGTTGGGTCACCATGGTGTAGACAGGGATAAATGTGGTCTGGAATATTTAAATTGTATAACTATAGCCTTGTGAATACAGTCAGAAATGATTTGCTACTCAGTAATTTTGTCATTTGGCAATACTAAGAAATGATAACATATGGTTTGCTCTTTGGAGTTCACATAAATGTTGTCATTTAACTGAAATAAAGAATTCTCTTACTCTACCAGGGAAACGGTTTTGGGCTATGTGTCTGTTCCTTTATCTTCTCACATGGAAGGAAGAATCCCTTTGCTTCATTATATATAACTCTCTGGGTGTTTGGTTTAGTAGGTTGGAGGATGTGGCTGGTGAGGCCAAGGCCGTGGTTTAATCAGAAAACCACCTGGCTCCTGAACCACAGTCTGCATTCCTAGCTACAGCAACCCATTTCCTTGGTCTTAAAAGAGAATCTTGGACTATAGTTGAGCACAAGCACCCCTATTCCAGGGTTCAGAACATAAACTGTTTTAATGTGACAAAATACATTCATTTGTCAATGGGTCAGCCACATCATTATGTTCAGAGAAGAAGACAATGTAACTAATAGTTTTCTCTGTTTGCCATGTAGTCAGTTCTCTCTCTTTCCATTTTAATGCTGAAAGAAATTTACTGATTAAAAATCATGACTCAGGGAGCACCTGGGTGGCTCAGTCGTTGAGCCACCTCAGTGGCTCAACCGTTGATCATGACCTGAGCCCTCATGATCAACCTGAGCCTTTGGCTCAGGTCATGATCCCAGGGTCCTAGGATCGAGTCCCACATCAGGCTGCTTGCTCAGCGGGGAGCCTGCTTCTCCCTCTCCTCCCCATTCATGTTCTCACTATCTCTGTCACTATCCCTGTCTCTCTCTCTCTCTCAAATAAATAAATAAAATCTTTAAAAAAGAAATCATGACTCATTTTTGCTATAGGGATTTCATTCTGCACATACACTTGCATATCTTTTCCTTTCCCATGCTTTTCAGAGATTTTCACTCTAGCCCTAGGATGTCTTTTTGTTTTTTAACCTATTTAATAAAGCCTCGAAAGATTTAATTTCTATAGCCATCAACTTGCTACTCTCAGATCTATTTGGTCTGACTCTAGCAGGGCCTGTCTTTGTGCAAAGAAAGTCTTTCAGAAAGAGTTAATTTGCGGTTTCAATAGAGGTTAATTCTCAGGAGAGAATTTAAACCAGCAAGTGTCCTCCCTGTAGAGAAGCAGCCCCAGGCCAGGCCACTGATGAGGGAGTTAACTCCTGGTGTGCTTTCTGTGCAGTAAGGTGGGATATTCAGTCAATCCTTGGCAATTGGCGATGGTAGCTTTAAGGCAGGGACAAAATGCTATTTATTTTCCTTACTGGGTCTTGGATTTTGGCCCTTAGAAAATGTGCTGTTCTGTGATTTTTCTTCCTAACTGTTTATTTTTTATTTTACTAAAAAAAAAAAAAAGGTGGGGGAGTGGAGTGAAAGGGAAGAAACCACTCAGGGTTTGAATCTTTTGTGACAATTCTGCTTTAATTGTATTTAGACTTTTAGAAGCTATTTCTCCCCAATGATAATTTTTTTTTTTAACTGAACTGCATGTATAAAATAAATAGTAGTTGCTTCTCAAGGATATTGCCATGTCATATCCCTAGTTCTTAACACCTAAGTGAAGTTTATTATTTTATTTTTTTCCCATAGAAGGAAGCCAGTTAATTTCTTTGGTAGTAATTGAACGTCAATCAGTACAAGTATCTGTGTCAAGAAAATTCATTGCCTTTTGATGTGTGAAAATGAATTTTGAAAAGAACAAGGAATGATTTTGGTTCAAACTTCAGGTTTTTACTATCAGTTCAGCATTGAAGTTTTACTGTAAAATGCTTTTCTTTCATTGGATAGAGTCTAGTTATTCTAATATTGAGCAATTTCAGAGAGAATGTTTGATAAAAGAAATGATATAATGAACAGAGATGGAAATCAGAGGGTTCAGAGAGGGAGTAGCTACCAGAATAAAGTCAAAGACAATAAATAAATGATCATCTCTGCTTACAGGATAACCTGGAGGTGATGTCTACACCTGTGACCCTTAACCCGAGGGTTCCAGGTGAAAGTTCTTTCTTGATGTAGACCCCCTTCTGGAAAGGAACTTTTAACAATTTATTGATCCACCCTTTTCAGGTCCTTGAAAAGATTTTCTCTGCCCTGGTTTGTATCATATTTAGATCTACTTTGGAAAGTGAGGCAATTAAAGTGCCAAAACCTTTCATTAGGAGCCTGCCTTTAAAAAAAAAAAAAAGAGCTTTGATCTGTTAACCCTTGGACTGAACATTCCAGTCATTCATCTTCCAGAATTTTAAGTCCAGGATTTAGTTGTGGTTTGAATTTACTTTTTTGAGACACAGCTTGAATGCCTCCATTTGATTTTGTGCTTTCAACACATTTTTGGGATCTGGTGATTTGGGAAGGCCTGTACCATATGGTCTTGATAAGGTGATAGATTTTCACATCCTGGGAATTGGCAGGAAAGGGTAGGAACTGAATCAGATGTGGGAAGAGAAAATGAGGAGTTTGGGTCTAATTCATCTCAAAATCAATTTTTGGGAAAAAATTATGCGTGTTGTCCCCACCTCATGGGGGTCTCTTAAATTCTCTTAGAAGTAGAGAGCTTCCTTTTACAAGAATGGCACTAAACATTTCTCTGTTAGCCCTTCAAAAAATACTCCAGAGTTGGGGGTCAAAAAACAAAACACAACAAAAGGCCCTGCTCCATCTTTCTTGAAAAAGATGTTGTATAAAAAGGAATAGGCCAAGGGGCTGGGTGCCACGGAATAAAGGGTAGCGAGACACATTTTGATCTGAGAATTGATTGTTTTCAGAGAATGAGTCAAGGCAATGATAGAACAAAACAAAGCCCGATATATACACCAGGAGGGGGAAAACGCCCTTGGTGGCAATCTTGCAAAAACAACAACAACAACAAACAAATCCTAGAAAGAAGAAAAGGATGCCTTCTGTGCTTCCTAGCGGTGGGACTGAGCGGGCTGAAGTGAAGGCTTTTCCTCGACCGTACAGAGAATTCAGAATCATGGAGGCTTGACATTTAATCGGATTGTTCTGTTCGCAGCAGGCTAGGTGGGGACTGTGCCGGGAGAATCACCTACTGGGCTCTTTCTTTCCTTCACCTCGTCCAGGGCTTGGATTCCCCCTTCTCCCCGCAGGTTCCTAGCCCGGTCTGGACGCGAGCCCATTTCCCGTACCTCCCTCCACGCGCCGCTGATTGCCGGCAGCCGGGCGCGGGGCTGCGGGGCGGGGACCCGGCGGTGGGCGGCGCTCCGGCGCGCAGCGGGTTAAGACCGCGGGGGCGGCGACGAAGGGAGGAGGGAGCGCGGCAGCTTCGGCAGCGGCGGCGGTGGTGGCGGCGGCCGGGCTGAGAGCGCCCGCGTCCCCGGACCGCAGCGGGTTAAGCGCCGCCCGCGCCGAGAGGGCTGAACCCGGAGCCGCCGCTCCGAGCTCGCATTCGGATCCGCTAGAGCAGGAAGATGGCGACGGACGGCGCGAGCTGCGAGCCCGACTTCTCCCGCGCCCCAGAGGACGCGGAGGGGGCCACAGCGGAGGCGGCGGTAACCCAGGTCCCGGGGTGGGCGCGGGGAGAGCGTGGACGCGGGCTGGGGTTCGGGGTGGACCCGGCTTGCGCCCGGGGGCGCTCCGCAAGCCTGGGCTCCCCGGGGTGCCGCCTCCCCTGGGAAACCCCTCCCGAGGTGCCCCCTCCCGAGGTGCCCCAAGGCTGGAGCCCGGGTCGAGGAGGGGAGGCGGCCGCCTAGGCTCGGGATCACTCTCGTCCTTTGCCAGCCCTGCGGGAAGCAGTCCTGGTCCGCCCGGTTCTCGGGGCTCCCTGCGTGTGTCTTGTGCGACCTCTTTGCCCACTCCCTCAGCGGCCGTGGGGTTTGGTCAGGGGCGGGGGCTGGCGTGTGTTTCTAGGCGAACTTGACCCCCCATTGTTCGCCTCTAGCTGCGCGCATGGTGGTGGGCGCGTGTCTCTCGGGGCTGCCTGGCATCTCTCAGCGGACCCAGGAAGGCAGCTAGGGGGAGACGGGTCATCACCAGGCAGGTGTGGGGATCCCCATTGTGTGTGTGTTCATGTGCCTGAGGCCCGGTGTCCGGGTTTGGGCGCTGCTGTCTCCCGCCGAGCGTCAGAGCTTTGGGTCTTAGCTGCAGGCTGCCCCATCTCTTGGTGGTGGGGGGCTGGGGTGGGAGAGTGTCCTCGTTCTTCCCAAGAAGGTGCCCAGGCAAGGTGGAGGAGATTCAGCACCTGGTGTCCACACATTGTTCTTCGCGGGGATCTAGAAGCCTAATGAGCTTCCATCCAACGCTGATCCCACTTTCGGCCCCACAATATCCCTGTGCACAGGGACTGAACGGTGGTTTCCAGCCCCTACCTCGAGCAGAGGGCTGGACCCACATTTCCTTGGTGGAAACGTTTTCGGAGTTGAGAAGCAGCTTCGCGGGAGCTGCAAGGATCTGCAAAGAAAGGCAGTCCCGGGAGCGCCTCCCACCCTTGGCGCGGTCCCGCTGCTTTAGCAGGAGATTCGGGTGGTGTGGACCGAGAAGAGCATGGACGCCCCTCAGTTCTTTCCTAGACAGAGTCGGAGCGTGAGCAGCAGAGGGGAGGGCCAGGTGTGAATAATCTGGGCAGTTTGAACTTCATTCCTCTCTATTGGGACGAGGGCTTCCTGGAGAGGGAGGGGGGAGGTGTGGAGGTGGAGGAGGCTCCTTAAGCTGAGCCTGGGCAGGAAGAGAGAAACCGAGGGAGAGAAGCAAAAACGGAGAAGTAGGAGGGCTGCTGATTTTCACTTGTGAAACTTGCAAGTTTTAATTTGAAACTTTTAAGGAAATTGATTTTTCATTCTTTGCATGGAAAATGTGAACTTAAGATTTCAAATGAAACCTGCTCACTTGTGATGCAGTGAGTCACTTCTCTTTTGTGAAATACAATAAGGAAGCTAGCTATTAAGACAACACAAACCTCTCTGGGAAGTTCAAGTGATTGGGTACCTTCATCCCCAGGAGATGTTAAAGGGGGGGGGGGGGGGAGAGAGAGAGAGAGTTAGTTAGTTTTTCCCAGGAAGGTTGAATTTGGTTAATCGACTTGGAACAGCCTTTTTTCTATTACCCTCAGTCTTTAATCACCTGACAATTAAGCCAAACACAAACATCTGATTTATGGTCTGTAGCTGATCTATAGTTTTATTTGGTTAGATTGCAAGCAGAATCTTGGACGCCAGACAGATTTTTGTGTTAACAAGGCCTCTGTTCCCTTTCTGCTGTTGAAAATTTTCAGGAGTCTGACTTTTCACTGCACATAGGTGGAGATACTGTAATTTCACGCTGGTTAATGATAGCCATGGAGAAATCTGTGAAAGTAAAACTTGTTACTGCTGTAGAATCCTTGGAGGATGCAATAAGGATGCTTAATCTAATAGGTTTTTAAATAACTTGTTAGCAAAATTCTGATGATGGCTTATTCAGTAAACTGGGCATTTTACTTCTAATAACGTATGATCCTCCTGTATCAGCCACTTGATTTGTAGCTTGATTTTTAAATTAAAGCTGGATTGAAGAATATTTGTCATTTAAATGATTTTTGACTAAAAATCAAGTGACTAAAAATCAAAGACATTTTTATGCATTTCGGGTTCATGGCAACTGAGGACTTTAATTTTTTTTTAATTTTTATGGAATAATTTTTTTTTTTGCATTTTAGATTTATTTCAAGTTAGTTTACATATTATGCATTTTTATATGTACATTTGGCAGTCATGAGCCAATGGAGACTCCAAAGCAGTAGGCTATTTTTGAAAGTGGGTGTTTTCACTAAGTTTTGACTATTTAGATTGTTGCTTAGAGACAAGTTTAATTTATAGTTTTCAGCTAAATGTGATTTTCAGTGGAGTGTTTTAAATTTAGTTTGTGATCCTTGTTCTTAGCTGTTTAAATCCTGAAAGCATCCCAAGTGTAAAGCTGGGTAACAGCTACATTATTCAATAGGATC
The DNA here is from genome assembly GCA_028646535.1 of Procyon lotor. Taxonomy (NCBI): domain Eukaryota; kingdom Metazoa; phylum Chordata; class Mammalia; order Carnivora; family Procyonidae; genus Procyon; species Procyon lotor. The sequence goes on from CM053614.1 coordinate 25,918,925, forward strand.
ATATTAATAGCCTTTGCTGTGAACCATGCCGAGAGACCCGTGTTATTTTCAGTGCCTCAACCAAATGTGATGACTTTTATAGACTATATTGCTATTTCTACTCTGAAAATAACCCCTAATGGATAAGGCAGTATGGAAAACAGAAATCTTCCTGTTTTTTTATTGTCACCAAAGAATTTAAGAGTGAAAGGAAGATGGAGATCTCTTTAGAGCTCTGTTTGGGAAGCTGACCAAAACATTCTTGTCATTCTGGACTTTTCTGGAGCAACTAATATGCAAAAAGTAGATATAAATTTTTGTTGTCATGGTGATGATGACAAAAAAACTTGGACACTGCTTTTATTAAATACACAACAGGAATATTAGCAGCTGGTACCTTGGAAATTTTTGTTTCCAGGTGATAATATTGAATGTAAATGCAAAGAAAAGCATTTTTTTTAGCCAATTTTGCTAAGCTTTCTTAAAACAACCATAGTTTTATGGCAGCTAAAGAATATTGAAAGTTTCACAGCATAGTTTTTAAGTAAGGAATAATTTAGACTCAATACATTACCTCCCATTTACCAAAATGGTGGCATCACAAGTAATATATTTGCTGCCGTAAAAAGTAACACATCCCATTCCAATGGTGGAAACTGATAAATGCCAAGGAATCAAGTCAGAAATGATGATGTCATGAAAGGCACAAGTAATTTATATTAGGAGGCTAGGGAGGAAGAGTCATGGAAAGGAACCCTAGTAGAAGGACCTGGAAACATTCCACAGAAGAATGGCATTTGAGTTGGGCTTGGAGATGGAAGGAGGACTTGGAAGTAGAGACTGCAGGAAGCTGTGTGCCATGTAGCTGGTTCTTAGGATTCCTTGAAAGATGGCCTGGGGCACATATGAGGGGCTTTCAAAGATGAGCCCAGAGGTTTCAACTTCAAGTCACCACAGTGTACGTGAGAAAAATAGGTTAGAAGTTGAGGAAATAGACTGAAATATAACTGATGTTTTTTCAACATGATGCTTTTCACTTTTTTCTTCTTAAATAATGTGTATTTCTGTGTCTGTTTTCTCACTTTATTGTTGTTGTTGGCATCATTGCTATTACGTTGCTCACAGGAGCAATTTTATTTAGAGAAAAGCATTTGTCTTCTCCATGATTGAATCCATGCCTAGGCTAGATTGCCAGTTAGTTCTCTCCTCTTGTGTTTCATGTAACTTTATGAGGTGAGAAAATGTTTCACAGACTGAGTACTTATTCAACCATTTACAAATATCTGCTGTTGATCTTATGGACGGCAAGGCTGGAGCTGGAAGAGAGCAGACTCCTTCAAGAAAAGCTGTGTGAGTTTTGTTTCTAAAAGAAAGAAAAGAGTAAGCACTGTGCCAGGCAAATACATGGTAGGTGTTTCACCAATATGGAATGAAGACAATGAACACTCACCAAGAAGTTATGTCCTAATATTATTGTTTGGCTAATTGGGAAATTTACTTTGTGTGTTACTAGATTGTCATGAAACTATTGGCCTGTGATTTGTAGTAATTAACACTAGAGATGTTACAGAGCTTTTCTTGTTTCTGAAGGATGACCCTGATTTTCTAATTTTTTTTTTGTTATTTTTATTTGTATTTTGTCTTTCCAAGCTGCTTTTCTCAGTGACATTTCAGATTCACAGGTTTTTTAAAAAAATTAATTTCCAGCACTATTAGTTTTCCCTTTAGATTATCTCTCTTCAGAATAATGTCTGAGGCTGGGAATGGTAACTACATCCCTCCCATCCTGAATTCTTCCTATAGTAGAGTCAAGGTCAAATCACCCACTGGGGTGTGGAGGAAGGGGATGATTGAGGGGGCGGTCAAGGCACAAATGAAAGGAAGTTTGGAAACAGGAAAGGGAATAAAAGGAAAGATTGGACAGGAAGACACACAAGGCTTTGGCATAGTCCGCAAATGCCCAGAAATCTGGGACTAGAATTCAACTTTAAATGTGCCTAGGAAAGATGGAGCAGTTTCTCTCCCTTCTGCCCTCATATACTTTGCCACCTAAGCACATCTGAGTGTTGTTTTAGAAAAGACTATTTGAATGCACTCAGTTGTATTCTTCTCTACTGGGGCTCCTTTACAAGACTTGTATAACTGGGGTGTCTGGGTGGCTCAGTGGGTTAAAGCCTCTGCCTTGGGTTCAGGTCATGATCTCAGGGTCCTGGGATTGAGCCTTGTATCGGACTCTCTGCTCAGCAGGGAGCCTGCCTCTGCCTACTTGTGATCTCTCTCCTCTCTGGCAAATAAATAAATAAAATCTCTTAAGACTTGTATAACATGGAAAAGGAAACTTGTCCCTTAGATATTAAGTAAAAAAAAAAAAAAAAAAGAAAACAGGTATGAGAAAGATGATGACATTGAAATCAAAGGATTTTTAAAGATGTATTCATCTTTTCTAAATAACTTGTACAAAAATAATGATCATATTAATGCTGTGCACAATACGATCCCATGTATGTAGAAATCTTGATTTTTAGGGAAAAAATTGCTCTTGAAATTGTTAGTAAATAACCAAGTAGATTAAAGATGGAGTTAAAGGGTTTTTATAGTAAATGCAGTATCACTAAATTAACATTACTGTGTAGAATGAATGCTTGTTCGTAAGTGATTTACTTCTGACATTTTTATATTTCATTGAAAAGGCAAAAGATGATTCCAAAGGCCCAAGTTATTCCACAGAAGGCCTTTGAAGCTGTAAGAATATCTAGTCATCTATGTCTCAGCCTCTTCGTTTGAAGATCAGCATGCTGCCATTCACCACCTACAGATAATCAAGCTGATATTCAATGCATGATAAGCTTCTTTAAGAACAATTATTGGAACTGGATGCTAGTTTACATGTGGAGCTGATGGAACATGGAAAAGCTATTAGAATGGAAATATGCATTTGTTTTATCTGAGATGTGGTCTTTTTCTTTTTCCAAAGAGGAAATGGAGACAGGAGATCTGAAAGGAGGAAAAGGGACGTAGCCACATTTAATTATCAGAGCTTGTCACCCCTGCTCGAGCCATTTCTTTGCATTTCACTCCAGTTTTCTTGTACTTAAAATTAGTTATATCCATTACCAGGTTTCCTTCCTGACATTCAATTTACTTGTCAGTTCTACGTCCTTCCAGTATACTCAGTTGATTGTCTTGCATGAAAGACTTGGGCAGTGGGGTTGATTTGAGGTGCAGGGCCATGGAGAGCTGACCCCAAGTTCTCAGTATGTTGCTTTAAAGCCACGCACCAAGTGGCCCTAGTTTAGATTGCTCAAGATGATGTTTGAAACAATGAATGAAGGTGATTGACCAGTTATTTAGTTGGTCTTAGAGTGGGCCATAACCTGTATCTTAGTAAGACAGGTATATCCTTTACCCAAGATTTACATGCTTTGTATGTTCATATTGCGTGAAATAGGTATTTTATGACAAACGTGCGTGGGAATGTTAGGTAGAATCGTTTGAGGATTTAATACTCTGGCTGTCCTCCCATTTCTAGTAGGGGTGAAAAAATAGAGCATTAAGCTAGACAACATGGGGAAATACACAAGGCAGGACATAATTAATTGCCAAATGAAGTAATAGAGCAGGTATAGAGAAGGAGAGATTTCTGGGGTCCATAAAGACCTATGGAAGTGGGATTTGAGCTATGTCCTGAAGAAAGGTAGGATTCCCATGAATTAGAGGACAAAGGATTAGGAAGAACAAAATCAAAGGCATGCAAACCCTGTTAGTAACCCTCTTTATAGATGAAATCAGCAGGAATAATCTCAAAGCAGGATGTAATGTTGGAGATTAGAAATAGTTTTAGAGCATGAAAATGTACTTTTCTTCATAAAAATCCATATAATTGTCTGAATTCATATTTTAATATTATAAATGTTCTGTGTACCTGGAAAGTTGGATTTTTTTTTTATGTTAATGATAGTCTTGAGCTTTTTATTTTCTCCTTGTAATTTCAGGATGAATTTCATTGGCTTCCCCTTCTTTACAGCCTCTTACTCATCCCCAAGCCATAAATCTTGCTTACACAGGAATTTCTAAATGCGCCATATTAATTATTAGCATGCACTCTTAGACTGGGAAGAAAATACATTTCTGTAACTTCAGAGCAAAGAGGCAAAATCAATTTACTTCAACTATTTCTCAAAGGCTTCATGGAATGACCTAAATTTCCTCAGTCCAGTAAACCAGTTATCCTGATAGTCTGTGAAATCAGAACATTTGGGAGCTAGGGGAGATTATAGGGATCACTTAATACAACATACCTATTTTACCACTGAGAAACCTGAGGTCCAGACAGATGAATTAATGCCCTTCTAGCCCATTGGCTTTCTCAGGTACCTCACCTCCTTCCCATGTGGTAAACTCACTGATCAAATGTAGGGTAGCCCACTAGATTTGAAACTGGAGGAGACACTCTTGATGTGTGTGGGAAGTGCCAGAGAACATACCTGGCTCTGTGTTTGGTCCCTAGACTCTTACCATAACTGGTAAGTTTGGACACAGATCTGGGATGTACTTCTGCCACTGTGGTGCATAATCTTTTAAAGGCTCCTTGGCAACCATCAATGTTCTGACCCCTTTAATTCTGAAAGGATATGGTTGAGGATCTTCTGGCCCTATTGGGCTGTGAATGTTGAAATTCCCTACATAAAACCCAGTAGTTTTGTGTTTTGTTTTTGGCCCCACCTCCCCCTCCAGAGGTGAGGGTATGGAGTGGTAGTGGAGGAAACTGGTATTGGCCTAGGTTTAGTTCTGGCGACTGAAGATGACTTAACTCAGCCAGGTTCTATTGTGTCTTCTCCCTCTCTCTCTCTGAGCCCGTCTAAGAAAATCCAGAAGAACGCCCTCCCCACACCCACCGCAAGTGATTTAGAGCTTGTTGAAGACTTCTGTGTTGAACAGTAAGAGTTTGGAGATGTGTCTCTTCTTTTGTATTATGTTCCAAGGAAGGCTCTCTGTTTGATGACCAGACTCTGGATTAGTGTAAGCTGCCTGTGTCAGATTTTTAAAACTAGGTGTTAAGCACTGTTCTTGGAGTACTTTTCCTGGCAACCGTCAAATATGACAGGCAGAGGGGTGGCCTGTAGAGTTGAAATCTGAGTTTTTTTCTTTTTTCTTTTTGAGTACCTTGCTATCACTTAAAGTTAAGATCTGGATTTTTTCTGTATTTGTAAAACAAGTACAGTAATGATAAAGCTCGGTGCGTGAATTTATCTGCTGTGATTTTGTTGTTGTTGGGGGTCTGGGGTGTCTTGTTTTCATGTATGTCCTGATAGAGATCCTAATTTTTTATGTGAGTGGTGGCATTTGGATCTATCCTGTCTTCTATCTTTTTTTGAAAATTAGGTTATCAATTTAGTTTGCCTCTTAAAATATAAAATTTATCCAAAAAAAAAAAAAAAAAACAGGAGGAAACTTGGAGGTGATGGATTTGTTTATGGCCTAGATTATGGTGATGATTTCCTGTCTCTGCAAACTCATCAAGTTGTACATATTAAATATGTACAGCATTTTGTGTGTCAATCACACCTCAACATGGTTTAAAAAATAAAAGACTTAGAACAATTATTTTGTTCTTAAACCAAAGAACATTAATAATTCTTATACATCTGAGTACTTTTGTACCATACATGCATCAAGTCAGATAAATGCCACTTCCTATGAAACTGACATACTTCTTTGTTGGGATTTTTTGCTTTTGGGCTTTTTTATATTTCTAACAATACTGAAGTGCTTCAGATTTATTTGTAAAATAAATGACCTCTAACATGATTTCATATACTTCCTATTACTCAGTTCTGCCAGAATAGCGGATGGAAACATCAAACATTGGAGAATGACAATTTGAAAATACTCTGTAATATTCTTGAAGGCCAGGAGGTAGTAGTGTTTTTAGCAAAGACACAGGCGTGAGACGCATAGGGGAGAGAGAGTGGCAGACGAGGCAGACGAACTCTACATTTAAAATATGCATCACTTAATACACTGTGATGGGAAACAGATGATTATCATTATATTTTTTTTAGCATTCTGTGTAACCTAATCAATGGTTTGGCGAGAACCCTCATCACAGTGGTTTTTAATGAATTTCCCTTTTTATAGATGGTGATATATTAAACAGAAGTGTTGGTGGAAGGTCACATGTAATGTTGATGATGACGGAACCAGGGCAAGCACTCCTCACTTTAAATCAGAATCTTGGCAGTGTCTTTCATAATTTATTAGTATTTAAAACGGAGTGCTTTGCTTATGAAGCTTCGGGGAAACAAGGACAATAAAATGTACAATTAATTAAAATCTTTAGAACAACCAGCAGTAGCGTTAATAAAACATTACCTTCTAAAGCTCCTAAGAATTGCAGCTTACTCTCCCATCTCAGTAGGGAAAAAGCAGGATAAAAGAGTCTGTCTTTCATCATAGTCAATAAACTGAGTTTTTACTGTACTTAGGCTGGTAGATATTCAAAGAAATAGGCTTATAGCCAATAGCCCACAACTCCTTACATAAAACATCTGGATGCTCTCAGCTTAAATAATAACAAGCACCACTTTTATTTAGCACTTACTTCATTTATGTGTTCTTGTTTAATGCTCAGAAGAACTTTGCAGGGTTAGTGTTAGGATGTGTATTACATAGATGAGAAAACAGATCAGGCAAGACACAGAGATACCTCTCCCAGGTGTAGTCCTTGGATCAGAAGGAGCTTGTTAGAAAGGAAAATTCAAGGCTCCACCTCAGACATATACCTGAAACTCCAGAGGTGGGGCCCTGCAGTTCCTGTTAGCAAGGTCTCCACATAATTCTTAACGCTTGTCTGCCTTTGAGAAGAACTGGGTTAAAGACCTGTGTGACACTGTGTTATGTAGTGGGAGCAGGATTTGAGCCCTAGTGTATTAGATTTTACTATTTACAGGCAATCTCATTTTTTTTTCCTTAAATATTTATTTATTCAATAGAGCGAGAGCAAGTCATGGCACAAGTATACACGGGCAGTGGCGGGATGGGGGGGGGGGTGTGGGGGTGCGGTGCAGAGGGAGAGAATACTCAAGCAGACTCCATGCTGAGTATGGAGCCCCATGTGAGGCTCAGTCCCAGGACTCTGAGATCATGACCTGAGCCAAAAGCAACCAAGAGTTGCAAGCTCAACCGACCAAGCCACCCAGGCATCCCAACAGGGACTATCTCTTAAGTTAACTTTCTAAGCAAGGGCATCCTGGAAATAATTTGGCCTTTAGGTTTTGCTGTAGGTTTTTCTTTCTCTTTTTCCATCCTGAGCCCCTGCCTTTCCAAATAGCTGCTCTAATGTATATGCAAAGTGAAATAATTTTAAGAGGAAGATCCTTCTAAAAATCTTTCCTTAGAGAACCAGCTAGCTCTGCTCTCTTTCTCCTTTGTACTATTATCTCCTCCTAGAAGCTTTCTTTGAAACCAAGAAATAGCCAGTTCTGGTTATGCCTGTTTGAAAGTCCCTGGAATCTGTTATGGGCTTGCCATGTTTATTTCTATGTCATCACAAGGATAATATAGGGCCAGGTATTTAGGTGCTAAACTAGTTCTTATTAGCTGATTGATAGGATGGCATTATTTTTCATCTAAAGAATGTTGTCACTGCTGGTAAAGTGTGTAGACAAGTCATAGCACTTAGGTGTAGTTTTATCATTCCCTGGCTGAATGATGTGGGTATGTGGGTATCCGGGTATCTGACTTCTCTGAGTTGTGGTTTTCCTAACTGAAAATAGAGATTATACCTTACATATTTGACTTGGTTCTTCTCAAATACTTTGGAAACCACTGGGTGCTATGCAAATGTGAAATAATGTTTTGGAATGGCGTGAGGAATGGCTTCTGAAGTTGGGTGTTCTGAGGCATTTGGGAATGAACATCTGTTCCCTCCCTCTGAGGGTGATGGGTTTATGCACAGAAGGGCACCGTGGACTGTGTGTGTAGAGGGTGCTCCATCTGTGCATTCACCCAAGCTGGGCTGTGAGTGCTCTAGTTGCTCTTCTCTAAGATGGCTGCCAGAAGACCTGCTCATAAAGCTTGTCAGGAAAGGAGAGTGGCAGAGTTGGAGACAAAAGTATTGGGCATCATTGGTACATCAGTGGCATTTAAAGAGGAGAGATTGGATGCAGTTACCAGGGAAGGAATGTAGAGAAGACAATGGAACTGGAAGAGTGATGGATGTGGATTGTGATTCTTGGGTCATGGTGCTCATACCTTGTGATGTAACTTGAGTCTCTGGAAAGCTTACTTACTCCAGCCTATACCTTGGGAATGGCAAAAGCTATAGAGGCATTGCTTGAGAAAGCATTTGATAACCACATAGCAGATTCCAGACTCACCTGACCATAGGCCCAGTTGACTAAATGTGGGTGGTGGGTCAGGCCTCTCGAAAGTACATATGCCTGCCGTGTGTGTGTGTGTGTGTGTGTGTGTGTGTGTGTGTGTGTGTGTGTGTGTGTGTGTTTGTGTGTGAGCAGGGCAGCAAAGGCAAGAGCATGCTCCTTTTAAAGGGACTGCTACTTGGTTCTGCAGATTATTGCTCTGTGAGAATGCGAATCTGGGGTTAACCACTCATCTCAGTTCTGAAGACAAACCAGAGATCTGTATTTTTTGATGATATCTTCAGGTTTTTTAAAAATGCCGGCTGAGTAAAAAAACAAAACACTTTGAGGCCCAAGTCCCACACATCTGTAGGCCAGATTTGGCTGTAGGCTGCCAGCTGGTTACCTCTGTTCAGAGTTTTATAAACATGACCTGTTATTATTGGATGTCCCAGAATTTTTAATAACCTCCCAGGAGCCTCTACATTGGGGCCCTTCTAGGAATACATTCTCGTGCTTTCTCTTTTGCTACCCCTGCGACTTTTCTTGAACATATACTAGGCCTGTTTTGATAGAAACTCCAGAGACTCCAAATTTCTGTCACAATTTGAAGAGATCCTGAATCCAAGTGCGCAGGCAGGCTGGGAAAATAGATTTCCTTAATGAAGAGATTTGGAACTTGGGCCTTACAGTTTTTACCCCTCCTAGAAGGTCTGGGCATAGACTATCTGCTGCTGAACAGGGTCCCTGTGCTTCTGGGATTTGCTGAGCCACTGAGATAAAAAATCCATTGCATGCCTTTATGACATGTGTATTGTCCTATGAATAGATTTTTCATTGCTTTTTAAATATTTGTGTTACAGAAAAAAGAGTTTGATGTGGACACCCTCAGTAAATCAGAGCTCCGAATGCTCCTCAGCGTGATGGAAGGGGAGTTGGAGGCCAGAGACCTGGTCATCGAGGCCCTGCGGGTAAGAAGCTTCTAGGGCCCCGCCCCATTGTTCTGTATTGTTCCTTTTTTCAAAGGGCCAATGGCAAAGCTGCTTTTCTTAATTTTTTGAACCAGGTAGACTTAAAATGTTAAATCTGGTTAAAATGTGCCCCTCACCGCAAAAGTCAACCCATAACCTTTATAAATCCAAACCCTGAAGTCGGATGGCCAGTCTAATGATGGGGATCGAGACTAAACTGTTTAGTGTGGGAAACTTGAGACTTGAACTGTATTGTTTCATGTAGTTATTTGGTTATAAGTGTTTAGAAAATTGGAAATTTGGTATCATACATGTATGTAAGGTCAGGGAAGAAAAACCATGAGTTATTTATAAAAGATTGCTGATAATAGAGCTTTTCCTTACTGTGTAAATTATAAATGAAACTTGTAAGAGTTAAAAACTAACCTATCTCCCTCTTGAAAACAACATATATATTTTCACATAGTTTTACTACTTTTTCATCTGATCTAGGAATTTTGAAATTTTTATAACTTGTGAAATATTATCCTCTAATATATTACTTGAACACCCAAAATTCTGTTGCTTTAAAAATAATATTTTATTGATGCATAATCTTATAATTGGTTGTTCTTAACCTTGTACTTGTTTTGGTATATTAGCCAGACCTAAGCATTTTTTTGTTCCTTTGGTATTAAATACTCGATATATAATCAAGTGTTTCCTGGTTTCCGTCATTTGGCCAGGTTGGCTCTATTCATTATATATGCAGTGTAGGTTTGGTCCCCCATGGAGTATGTCCTCAGACTTTGTCTTAGTGTTTTAATATGAAAATCTATGGATGTCAAATTGTTGCTCCTCTGGGCACCAATATAGTGGGGGAAAGAGGTAATAATAACGGTGGATGGTCAGACGTAATGAAGATGGTGGGCGTGCCAAGAATTCAGTAGTGTGAGGAAGGGGTGGCTGCAGTTCACAAACTGGAAATTGGAACAGTGGGGATAATGATTACCCCTTAGTCTGATGACAGAATGATTGCCTCTGAAAAATGGGAGTAGAGTTCTACCATCTGTAAGCCGATAACAATTTGAAGGTGGTGCTTTTTGAATGTCAAGCTTTGCTAGTGGACTTGTGCACAGTTGGGTTGTGAGAGGGACTCCTCTCGTTCCACATTGGAAACCTTTGCATTGCTTGCCGATGTGTATTTTCCTGACAAATGAACTTGGTGGGAGACTGCTGAGGCAGTGGATCACTAGCATGTGTTGCATTCCACCCCAGGAGAGAACAGGGTCCCCTGTGAGGCCAGTAGTGTAGACTCTTGAGACCAAATGGATATGAAGGCTCTAGTTCTCCCTTAGGGATTTTGCTGTCCCTCTCTGTTAACTATAAAAGGCATCAGCTCCTGTAGCATTTCCCACTGCTTGCACCAAAGTTTGAACCTTTAGCAGTCTTTATTTTTGTGTATCACCTGAGCAAGCCAATTTATTTCTCTTTTTAACTTAATTGCAATACTTTCAAATATAAGTAAAGGCCTGCTAATGATGAGGGCTTGCCAAACTGAAAGTTTTTCATAGAATCAAGGAACGTTGGCGTTGCAAGGAGCCTTAGTACATATTCTAGGTCATTCATTTGCATCCCTCCAAATCTAGTGGTGTATTTTTGTTTTTGTTTTGTTTTACCTTTTTTTTTTAAATAAAATGTTTTATATTCTTTTACTGTCCTACAGTGAAATTTATGGATAAGCGCATATGTAGGTAGGTTATATTAAAAATAACCAGTACACTGCCCTAATTGTGATATAAAATAACAGGAAAGTAATGTATAACAAAACACACATTTCAGTATATAAATGCTCAGGCCTATCTAATGGAAGACATGATAAAGTAAGCAGCGATTTGTGCCTGAATGCAGTCATTGCCAAAGAATCCTGAACCAGGCCTGCTGTACTGGGACTCAGACACAGTGAGTGGATTTGCTGTGCACGAGGTGGTTTTTTTTCCCCGAGATGGTGAATGAGTCTTGTTAAAATTGCAAACAAAAGTGCACACTTATATGGGAGTGGAGTCCATGGAAAATTCAGTGTTTGTTAAAATTCAATTAAAACAACTTGTCTGTGTGTAAAAAGGAGTTACTCTTTAGCTCAGGTCATCGTACTGAACTGAAGGTTCTGCTGAAAGGAATGACTAAAGGGACATTTGAAAGTTCCAGAGGACTTGAGACAGTTCCGGGATGTGGGCATACCCCTACCCCTGCCCCCAAGTGCTAACAAATCACTGTCTCGGGTACTGCCCCTGTGCGGAAGCCCTGGCTTTGTTCATGGATTAAAATCCAAACACACACAAAGTAAGCCCAGAGAGATTGTGATTTAATCTCAGATAGAAAATGTAGTATCCATGAACTTGGTATGTTTGGAGGTTCTTAAAGATTTTTGTCATTTTTTAAACTTAAGAATTGTGATTGATTTATTTAGGTGACTATGTTTTTAAGAGTGGATGATACCATTTTCATAGACCTGTCATAGCCTCACTGTGGTACTGATTGTTGAGGGCATTCACTGGAACCAGTGAAACTGGGGAAATACCTACTTGGGTCCAGATGTGTCATTTAGTTGCTGTTTCCTTCACCAGTGGAATATAAGTTAGTGACTGGCTAAAAAAATTGGGAAGACAGAGAATGTGAAACTATCATTTCATATTATGAGATAAACATACTCCTGAGTTAAAACTCAAAATCTGTCTAATCAGTATGTTGCTGTTGGAGAGAAATACACCTTGTTTAAAAAAAAAAAAAAAGTCAAAAGTAATATTTCTCAGAAGGTAGGAAATACTTTTTTACTTAATATGTAAATTGTGATTTTTTTTTCAAAAATAAAAATAACTAATTTATACTGTGGACTATATTAAAATTGAGAAATGATTGTGTTATGAGGCATTTAAATCCTTTAGAATTTTGGAATCTTTAAAAAGATATTTCAGGGGCGCCTGGGTGGCTCAGTCAATTAAGTATCTGCCTTCGGCTCAGGTCATGATCCTGGAGTCCTGGGACTGAGCCCTGCATCAGGCTCCTTGCTCTTCAGGGAGTCTGTTTCTTCCTCTCCCTCTGCCTGCTGTTTCCCCTGCTTGTGTGATCTCTCTCTCTATATCATATAAATAGAAATATTTTAAAAAATATTTTGGACCAAGCTTTTTTACTTTTTTAAATCATGCTACCCTGATGTGTTTTTTTGAGAGAGGGAGAGAGTTCCAGTAGCAGTGCAGTTGGAGGGGATGGAGGAAGGTACTGGGCAGAAGGGAGAGAGAAAATCCAAAGCAGGCTCCATGCTCAGTGTGGCTTCCAATGTGGGGATTGGTCTCACGACCCTAAGATCATGACCTGAGCCAAAATCAAGAGTCAGATGCTTAACTAAGCCACCCAGGCACCCCTTCCCCTGATGTTTTTGACTTTCAAGTTATCATAAAAAAAATTACATAGATCATTAGATTAATGGCCATAAACTTTTCAGAACAGTTCATAAATATGATTGGGGGAGGGTGTTTTGAAATTATAATACATATCTTGGTACATTTACCATTTTCATGTTTAAGGTAAAAAATATTTCCCAGTAAAACTCCTTGGCTTTATAACAGATGTAATATTCACGAGATTAATTTTTATTAGAATTATATTTTAAAAAGTACATTTTTGGAAAATATGAACTGTTTAACTAAAATATGTCTTAATTGCATAAGAAATACTCTGTCAATGATACCCTCTTATCCACAAAAAGTAGGAATAAATCTTTGGCTAAATAGATATGCTGTATGAAGTTTAGAGAAAAATACTGTGAAGTTTAATTGAGAATATGCTAAATTTTCTGAAAACCATGATAGATACAGAGCTTTTTGAATTAATTCAATAGTATATTCAAGGTTTGAATATGCAACCTGTTAAAAGATCATCTGTTTGATACTAATTGTTTAGTTTGTGGAATCTTCTGGCTTTCACTTTTTTTTCCCTCTTCTAAAATTTTTATCAGTACCTTAGTCAAATGGAAACAAGGGCAAGAACATGAAAATGTTATAATTATAAAACTTTAGGAGTCAAAATTGTTTTAGCTTACAGTTTACAGCATCCAGCTGGCTGTCATTACTGTGAATTTACATAAATATTACATCATGAAACAATTCCTTGGGCAATCAGATCCAGATTTCTTGTATGCCTTCTTTTTCCTTTTAGATTGATGAATGAGAATTAATGGTGTTATTGACATGGCATTTCTTCCTCATATAGTAACCTATAGTTACTATAAAGAACATGATACAGATTTTTAAGTATTTATGCTGAAACTTAGAAATTGCCAGTTTATTTCTTTGGATAGAATGCATTTATAGTACTTATATCATTTGGGAAATCAAATTAGAGAATTGCTTGTATAAGTGGCTACAACAAAGAGATCCAAAGTATGATTAAATACGAAGTTTATTTCTTCTACCAGTCTGGAGGTGAGTCATCTGTGCTGGGCAAGTAGTTCTGAGCCAAGTGGTCATTTAGCAGCCCAGATTATATCTATCTTACTGCTCTCCTTAGGGAATTAGCCTCATTGGTATGGTTGAAATTGTTAGTGACATGCCCATATCCCAAACCTATGGTAAAGAGGGCAAGAGAGGAAATGAAAGAGAAGCATCATGTTCATAGAGGAGAACTTTAGTGGACACACCTAGCAGAGTTCTGGGTAATGGTTCTAACTGGCTCCCTGGGAAGGGAGGACTTTGGAGGACATCTAATAACCTAATACAGTCCATTATCTTGATTTCTTTATTTTAAGATTTTATTTATTTGACAGATTACAAGTAGGCAGAGGCAGGCAGAGAGAGAGAGAGAGGAAGCAGGCTCCCCGCTGAGCAGAGAGCCCGATGTGGGGCTCGATCCCAGGACCCTGAGATCATGACCTGAGCCGAAGGCAGAGGCTTTAACCCACTGAGCAACCCAGGCACCCCCATTACCTTGATTTCATGTTATAAAATGTCCTGGGGTATGGTACAAGAAGATAGATCCATCCTTTCCTCCTTCCTTCAAATATTTGTTGAGTACCTACTGTATACTAGGTACAAAAGTGAAAGTTCAAAGTGAATATAAGTGGAGATTTATTATTATGCCAAAACTGTGTCCATTTAGAACATTGTATATACCTTTTATATGTTTAAAATTAATTGGTTCCAGTGGTGTCATTTGGGGCCATGTTTTAGTTTTCTCAGACTATGACTCTATATGTTCTGATTTTGTCTAGAATGATCTTCCTTTCTAAAAACCTTAACTGGTCATTGGGTTCAAAACTCAATTAAAAAAATGCTTTGAATGGTTTTGCTTTGAAGCAGGTTTTCTCCCCTCAGCACTATGGACATTTGGGACTGGGTATTTGTTGTGGTTGTTATGAGAAGAAGGGCTGTCTGGTACACTGCGGTATGCTTTGCAGTGGCCCTGGTCTATCTGCTTACTAGATGCCCGTAGCACCCCTGTAGGTGTGACAGCCAAAAAATTCTATCCCTGGGGTATACAATCGCCATCACTTGGGAAACACTGCTGCAAAGTGGTGGTCAATAAAATGCTGGTCAATAAAATAGTGGTCAAATATATTTCATTATAAGTACAGCATCCATTATTCATTAAAAACTCTCAGCAATGTAGGTTTAGAGGGAACATACCTCAATATACCTCATATGAAAAACCAACAGGTAACATCATACTCAGTGGTGGAAAAAATCAAGAGCTTTTCCCCTAAGACCAGGAATGGGACGAGGATGTCTACTCTCACCACTTTTATTCAGCATAGAAGTCCTAGCCAGAGCAATCAGACAAGAAAAATAAAAGGTATCCAAATTAGTAAGGAAGAAGTAAAACTTCCACTGTTTACAGATGACATGTTACTATATGTACTATATGTAGAAAATCCTAAAGAATCTACCAAAAGGGGCGCCTGGGTGGCTCAGTGGGTTAAAGCCTCTGCCTTCGGCTCAGGTCATGATCTCAGGGTCCTGGGATCGAGCCCCACATCGGGCTCTCTGCCTAGCTGGGAGCCTGCTTCCCCCTCTCTCTCTGCCTGTCTCTCTGCCTACTTGTGATCTCTCTCCTTTCTGTTGAATAAATAAATAAAATCTTTAAAAAAAAAAAAAAAAAAAAATCTACCAAAAAACTACTAGAACTAGTAAGGTCAATAGGTTAACAGGATATGAAATCAGTATACAGAAATCTATTACATTTCTATATGCTAATAATGAATTGGCAGAAAGAAATTAAGAAAATCCTATTTACAGTTGTACTAAAAATAATAAAATACCTAGGAATAAACTTAACCAAGGAAATGAAAAACTTGTACTCTGAAAACCATAAAACCTTGATGAAAGAAACTGAAGATAACACAAAGAAATGGGAAGACCTTTCATGCTCATGGATTGGAAGGATAAATATTGTCAAAATGTCCATACTCCCAAAGCAATCCATAAGTTTAATGCAATCTCTACAAAATACTAATAGCATTTTTCACAGAACTACAACAAATAATCTTAAAATTTGAGTGGAACCACAAAAGAAACTGAACGGCCAAAGCATTTTTTTTTTTTTTAAAGATTTTATTTATTTATTTGACAAAGAGAAATCACAAATAGGCAGAGGCAGGCAGAGAGATGGCGGGGGAAGCAGGCTCCCCGCTGAGCAGAGAACCTGATGTGGGGCTCGATCCCAGGACACTGAGATCATGACCTGACCCGAAGGCAGAGGCTTTAACCCATTGAGCCACCCAGGTGCCCTCAGCCAAAGCATTCTTAAAAAAAGAACAAAACTTGGTGGTTTCACAATCCCGGGTTTCAAGATAGACTACAAAGCTGTAATAATCAAAAACTGATATTTCTTTGAACTATTTTCCCTCAAAACTAAATATTTTAAAATGCCCATTTAGGGGTGCCTGGGTGGCTCAGTCGTTAAGCATCTGCCTTCGGCTCAGGTCATGATCCCAGGGGCGTGGGATCGAGCCCCGCATCAGGCTCTCTGCTCAGCAGGAAGCCTGCTTCTCCCGCTACCATTCCCTCTGCTTGTGTTCCCTCTCTCGCTGTGTTTCTCTCTGTCAAATAAATAAAGGCTTTAAAAAAATAAAATAAATGCCCATTTAAGAACACACCACATTTTATTTAAAGTTGCATTATAATTTTATATGCAGAAATTAAATGCTTTACTTTTTCTATTAAAAAAATCATCATCGTATGGTTCAGTGTTGGAGTCTTCACATAGAACAAAAACAAACTCTTCAAATAAAATCATTAAACAGAAGAATGATTCCACTGTGGTTTTGAATGCAGCTACTGCAATACTACAGAATATTGTGAGGTTTTCCTCATATGACGTGTCTGCTAAATCATGATAAAAGAGGAGCATTCTGGTTTCAGCTTAAGTAAAACATGCAGGCTTTTGTATTTCAAAATTCTCCTATGATTTCAGGCAATGGATTGACCAAAACATACCCTTTTTTGTTCATTTTAATTAATGAATGAATTAATTTGGTGAGCAGAAATGAATTCATGAAAACATAAATTGTTTCCTTTACTGTCTGCTGAGATAATGCCTTTGTTCTATGTCTAGAGAAAAGGAAGAGGAGGGGCGCCTGGGTGGCTCAGTCGTTAAGCGTCTGCCTTCGGCTCAGGTCATGATCCCAGGGTCCTGGGATCGAGCCCCACATCGGGCTCCTTGCTCGGCAGGAAGCCTGCTTCTCCCGCTACCACTCCCTCTGCTTGTGTTCCCTCTCTTGCTGTGTTTCTCTCTGTCAAATAAATAAAAATCTTTAAAAAAAAAAAAAAAAGAAAAGGAAGAGGAGTTGACTAGACATTGTGTTGTTTTTGCATTCAAATCACTTCTCATAAAATAGCTGATGATTCTTAAATAGCATTGTATTTTGTCTAATAGGACAGACATAGGAAGCATCACTTTTGATTCTTCTGAGAAATTTTATTTTCCTTGATGAACATTTTTCCCTGTTAGCGAAGGGAAAAAATGGAATACCAGGCAAAATAGTGCTTTTTTTATATGTTAAGAAATGAAGATTGATGTGCTATGAAAGCAAAATATTTATCAGTATTATTTAATAAGCTACTGAATTCAAGCAACATTTTCTTGCTGATGATTATTAATAAATCATTAGGACATCTGTGAGAACAAACTAAGGCATATTGTTCAGCTCAGTGATGTATCATTTGTTTTACACTGGGTTCAGGATAGATTCAGATTTGCAAAGGGCATGAAAACAGGAATACGTTTTGTACACTTTGAAGATTATCGTAATATCAGGGACTCTTCACTTAATAGTTCCTCTTAAGAATTACTTCCTTGTGATCTGAGAATACAGGGTGTTCCTTTGAGGTCTTCTGATAACATTTTAAACACCTCATGTTATACTCGGTGGCTAAGCTACATACAGGTCATGTGTTCTTGGGGGAATTTCATTTGCTACGTTTATGACTAACACTGTCTTGATTAGAAGAAGAAAAAAGGATCCAAGATAGTACGCCAAATTCTGCCGTCTCTTTGATTGTGATTATTTTGGAAAGAAAAATAAGAGGTTTAAGCTTCTCCCTTTTGATTTTTGGAGTCAAAATATAAATAGGTTTCGAATACATAGGAGTATTTGTATCTGTATTGTCTACTTGAAATGATATTTGAACATGGTCGGGATCTTTGAGAAGAAGGCAAGGGGACGCATGTATCCATTCATTCAACAAATGTTTGTATCTGAGGCATGTCTTGGTTTTCAGTGGTGGTGAACAAGGAGCATGAGTTTTCTTTAAGATTCCAGTGGGAGAGAGGCACCTTAAAATACTAAACCAAAACATTGAAGTTCACATTATAGTTACCAAAGGAAAGAATGCCATGAGAAGAGAGATTACTCTGGATTGGATCAGGAAAGTTCTTTCTGAGGAAGTGACATCCCCCTGAGACTTGGAGGGATATCAGGAATCTAGTTGGAGGAAGAGTATTCTTACAAAGGGAATAGCACATGCAAAGACCCTAAGAGAAGGAGCTTGGCAATTTGTAGGAACTGCAGGAAGTCAGAGAATAACAGAGAATGGCACAAGAGGAGACATAGAGCTAGGCTGATGCCAGACCATGCTGGAGGGTGAAGGCTATGATAAGGGTGGATTTCATTTTATATCGGGGTAGCCATTGAAGTGTTTAAGCTTGAGAATGCCAGTGATTGAATATGATTTTCTAAAAGATTCTAACAGCACAGTTGTATTGCATTTGATTTTTTTTGCATGAAAATTTTAATTTATTAAATGTAAATATTTAATGTAAATATTTAAAATTTATCACTGTTGTTAAGGGAAAGAAATTACCAAGGTCACCCTAGCTGCAAGACAGATGAAAGTTTGCGGGAGAGCCAGAGTGAAGGCAGAATGTCATAGGGGTTGTCTAAAAAATGTATTTCAGTTGCTTATAATTATTGCCCTTTAAGAAGGCATGGAAAATGTTCCTGCTCGTCACTTTTATCATGTAGCAGTGAACAGTGTCTTCCTTCAGCCTGTTAAACTGATTATGGTTTTTAAGGTGTTGTGTACCTCAAATGAGATTGATAAGGTAAGTTCTCCACGTGAAATTTTTTGAAAGGCAAAATTCTGTCTTCAGTTTTACTCTTTCCAACGTGGTTCATCCAGGTTCAGTTTAGATTTTTACGTTAAATGAATTTTACAGTTAAAAGCCTTCTTCTTTCAAGATTACTATGCATTTCTAAAAGACGTATCTGTTCTAAAATAAACTCCTTTTTAAATTTTTCATGTAGGATTGATAGAGTAGCAGAAGATGACTTCACATGGTGCTGAAAGCAACCTAGCAACAATAAAAATGTTTCAACAGTGTCTGAATTTATCCTGCTCAAATTTGTCCATTCTGGTCTGTCTCAAGTGGACCATTGCAGGGCCCATGTTCACGTGATTATGCCGTACTAAAAAAGACTTCCCCTCAAACTTTCTCCTTTATACCTTGAGGTACAGGACAGATCTTGGCCATCTTTGTATCTCAGAAGATGGGCGGTGCCTCTTATTCCCCAGGGTAGAGCTGTCCTCAAGGTGGTGGGTGCCAGATGGGAACTAAGGCAAACCTCTCTATTAATTTCTTCTGCCAGCAAGCCTAAGGCAAGGGGGAAAATAGTGGCTGCTGTGAGTCCTGGGGGCTTTGTTGTGAGAGCAACTTGCGGAGAGAGAAGTGATGTGTCAGGTGTTGTCCAGACAACATTTTCTAAAGCAGAACTACTCCCCGCCCCGCCCGGTGGGGGGGTTAGGAATTTGGCAAGCTTCTCAAATGTATTGGGAATCACATACTATGTATTATTTTTAAAAGTGACTTTTTAAGCGTGTGGGAATGGCATGATAAAAATACTAGCTCTACGAATAAAAACACTATTTGGTTTGCCAGTCTCTTCCCCATCTCGGTATTTAGACATCGTCTTCTTTATAATATTAAATCTTTGATTTTTAGTGGCATTAACTTTGCATGAATAATTTCATTTGCAGCCACCTCTGTTTGCAGTCATGTAAAAGTGAAAGGAAGGAGGTGGTTCAATATTAAACTAAAACAATTTTTCTGCAGCCTCCTCCCTCCATTCTGTGGTTGTGGGTTAAGCAGCAGACAAACTTAAACCCAAAGAAGAGTTAGTTCTCTTTGGCCTGTGTTGCTCAGGAGTGGTGAGGTTTGCTGCTGGTTCCTCAGGTTGAAGTCAGAGCAGGACATGGAGATGAAGTGGGATTTAACAATGTGATGTTTTTATTATGTGCAATATATTATCGCACGTAATAAATTATGTAATTTTATTTAATATTATTGAATGAATTGTTAAATTTAATTCATTGTATATAAATACAATGAATTATGTATTCTCTCATCTCTATGAAATCCCTTGAAGTCAGTGATTGTGCCCCACTTTAGGAATGGAGAAGCAGACTGAGAGAATAAGCCATTTTCTGTCTGACTCCTAACCTTGACTCACCATCATTCCTCTGCTTCAAAGGCAGCATTGAGGAAACTAGAGCTGGTTGACATTCGTGGGTTCTTTATTTTAAACACTATGAATCCCCAGACCATTTTCCACGCACCTGTTATCAATTGTAAATATCAAAAGCTGCACAGAAATTGTTAGGCAATCTTCAGTGTGTAATCACTCATTTGCTGTTCCCTCCCGATTGACTACAGGTAATTACAAACAGAAGTAAATCCTGCAAGACTTCTAAGATCTTATTGAATGGCAATTATGATAATGTAGAAAAGCATCATTGATTTTTTAAATGTTTTCCTCTAATTATCATCCCAAGTGCAAAAAAGTTTGTATTTTTCTGTAATTAGGATATTCTCATCTTCTGGACGAGAGCATGTTGGAACATTTGAATGCCATATTATCTGAACTTACTCTAAGAAAATGAAGATTTATAAAATGGACAGGGATGCGAGAGTTAGGGAACTGCCATTTCCATTCTTACTGTCCTGCTTTTTAGTCATTATTAAGTCTGTCTCTTATAGCTTATTTTTTTTGGGGGGCTCTTTTTGGATATTTAATCACCTTGTTTTTCAGTTTTCATTTGCATCTAAAAAATGGCAGGCGGTAAATTGAGTCGTTAAATAGAAATTTAGTTTGGTTTTCATGAAAGGGTGTTCTACTGATTTCCTTAAGTTATATAATCATTTGATTCTTTTTTTTTTTTCCCCCAGTCAGTAGAAGTTGCAGGGAATTCGTGATTGTGTTATGTAGGCAGGTAATAATAGATTCACTACCAATAAAGAGTTCAATATTCCTAATAATTAGCATGTTAAAATGCAGATTTATCATTGACCTTGTTAGAAAGTTTCCTTTCACAGAGGCTAAATCAACAGAATCAAATCGTTTCTACAAAGATCATTTTAGATAAACCTCTAAATAATCCCTAAAAATTAATTTGGAGCTGACGGTGATTTTCTCCTGACAAGTTTTTCCCATGAGCAACTGGGAAGAAATCTCAGACACTCTGGAAAGTGCATTGGACTTCCTCCTATAGTATCTTGACAAAATAATAGGACCTCACTGGTGTATTGAGAAGAAACATTCCATCATCTCTGCTTGGCTAGATCAGAGGTTCCATGAATTTTTGTGCCTGTTTGGGGGATAGTAATAAGATGTGAGTTTGGTTTGGAGGGATGATAGTGGCACAGTTAGAGGAGGAACTCTAGAAACCCTTCCTGGGATTTGTTAATATGTGAAATTCTTAATGAGTTTAAATTTCAAACAGTTGAGGATTGAAACTCACTGTAGGCTCTGAGGTAGGGAAGGATATGACAAAAACAGTGTTTAAGGGAGATTATGTTAACCACTTTTGAAAGTAGATTGACAGAATAAGGGAGAGAAGGGATCTGACTAGGCAATTACAGTTAACATTTATTAAAGTACAGGTTCTGTACAACTCTGAATTCTGCGTGATGGCTCCAAATGTGGGTGATATGCTGTTGGGGAGCATTACAAGGACTTGAATAGATCCAGAGGAGATTGTGAATAAAAATAACTCCTCCAGGATAAGAGCACATTATTTTCTAACTTGTGACAGCAACCAGTAATTTCTAAAGCAATTTCAGTGTCAGGGTATAAACCCTTTTTATTTTTAAAGGATATTGTGTTTGTGCCCCATGTGAATTCATACTTAAGTAACTCAGCTGCAATTCTCCCAATAGCTTTTTTAGTGCTAGTCCTTCAACATCCAACAAATATTTATTGAATATATTCTGTCATGCCACGTGCCGGGCACTGGGAAGAGAGTAGCAGCTAGGCTGTCCCTGCACTCATGGGACTTACTGTCTAGGAAAGGAGACTAACCGTGACTAACAAGTTCCATTTGTGACAAATACAGCAAAGGACAGGTACTGAGCACTAAGATTATGTCCCCGAACTGCTGTTCTTCTCCGACTCACCATGGAAGGCTGTGTAAAAGCAGGGTCAAAGTCAGCATACTAATCACTAAGCAAAATATTGACATTTTCCAATGTATTTAATGAAAATAGCTATGCTGCTCCAGTTTGCTCCTTCCCTATTGTGTGTCCCTAGATTGTGTGCAGCTCCTCCTAAAAATTGTTTCTTTTTGGGTGTCTCCTGCTGTGCTTTGTCTCCTGAACCTTTCTTAGATGCAGATGGTGGCCTCCTGCATGTCTTGCCTTTCAAAGTGGGTGCTAGTCTCCCCTATTTAACATTATTGGATTATATGAGATTACAAAGCAGTACTGCTATTTGTACTACTGACTTTAAAAAGATTTTTTTTTAAAGCCACACTTATTACTTACATATATTCTATTAATTCTGTAGGATTCTACCACAACTCTGGTGGGGGTTAGGCAAGATGAAGATTAAGGTATTTGGCTTTAAAATGAATTCTTTCCCCAGGGAGTCCTGTGTCTACTCACAAAAAGAGATCCTCTGGGAGTATTTTCCCTCTAGACAAGATTGCGTCTTGTGATGAACACTCTTTAAGGTTCTTACTTGTGATCCTCCCTGCTAGAGAGGAGAAAGGATGCAAAGGTAATAATGTGCTCCTGCTTTGTCATCCATTGCTATGCTTCAAACCCACTCCAAGACTTAATGGCTTTAAACAACATCAGTCACTTATTTTGCTCACAAATCGGCAGTTTAGGTGGGATTTGGGATAGACAGCTTCCAGTCTGCATCTCATGTAGCAGAGGAGGGTAGTGAGTGAGTGGGAGGATCTACTTCCAAGATGGCTCCCTCCTGCCAGCTCTCAGCTAGGAGCTCTTCTTCGGGGACCATGGCCTGGGGGCTTGGATTCCTTTCCACTTCTGGCGCTTGGGCTTCCATGTCTCAGAGTGGCTGGGATCTATCAGTGAGCAGCCCAATAGGCAGGAGGTAGACTCTGCCAGTTCCATAACATCTGGGTTACACAGTTACTTTGCACTCTGTTCCGTCTATTAAGCAGTCACAGGGCTCAGATTCAAGGGGAAGGCACACAGACCTGACCACCTGGAAGAAGTGTCAAAGAATATGATAAAGTTCTTAAAACTCTAGAAAACGGCTACTTGTCATTTACTGAGCCTTATCTGCTAGGGCTGCTATTTAGCACTCAACGTGGATGATCTCATTTAATCCCCACCGCTTTCCCTTAAAGGAGATACTGTTGTTACCTTGCTTTCAGACTCATGGTTAAGTAACATGTTCTCTGTCACATAAGGGACAAGTGGGGAGCCAGAACTTGGACCCAGGCTTGCTGACTCCAAGTGCATCTTATTAATTATCCTCCTGTATAATCTAGGGAAAGAAAGCTGTGTGATTGCTACCAAGTCGAATTCAAGACTTCGTGTAAGAGTAACTCTCAGATGAAAGCTTTCTAATGAAGATGAATTACGGATGTCTTCTGGGAAGAGGTAGCATTCTAGGAGTCTTTTGAGGAAGGAGTACATTAATAACTAGCAGTGAGAAATGGATGTGCGTCAGAAGAGCAGCGTGAGCACAGGGTCCATGTGTGCTCTGGGCACAGGAGCTAAGTTGGCCTGGAGCATAGGCTTAGGGACTGATGGTGCAGGAGATAGGACGGGTTGCATCAGGCAGGTTTGAATGTCAAGCTGATATATTTGTGTGCCTGATAGGATAGGCGGGGCAGAGTCCCTCAGGTTTTTTAAGCAGGAGAATGGACTAACTTGATTGGTTCTTAAAGTGGTTTCCAGACGAGCTGCATCAGCATCCCATAGGAACTTTCTAGAAATGTAAATTCTTAGACGTACCCCCCCCCAACCTTAGACAGACTGACTCAAAAACTCTGCAGATAGAGCAAAGTATTCTGTGGTTTCACCTGCCCTCCAGGTGGTCCTGGAACGTGCTTCAGTTTGAGAACCACTGAGGTTGGGTTGGGATGGTCATCTTGTTGTGAAGCAGATGTGTTTAGGTAACATCAGGGTGCACTTAAAATCCCTGGTGCTGATTAAAATCCCTGAAAGCTGGAAAGCCTTCCCTGCTCAGTAAGCAGAATGGGCAGCCAAATTGGTGGCTGATGCTGGTTCGAGTTGTAAAGAGATTTTGATGAGGAAAAGGTAGCCAGTGGCTAGTCTCAGGACAGTGTCTCCAACAGCCATCATTAAGTGCCTCGAAGTGACGCAGTCCACACATGTTCTCAAAGAAATCTGGGGAAATAGTGCTAAAGGAGCTTTCTTGAATTGTTGGGTTAAAATAAAACATCAGTTATTAAGATGTTAAGAACTGTGTGCAATAACTGTATCCTATTACAGTTGTCGTTTTTATTGACTTCTTATACCCCGATTTGTTCCACAGAGGACTTGAGATGTCTGACAAGAATAAAAAAAAAAAACAGCAAAATGAAAAAATAAGAGTATGTGAAAATCAAGATTTAGGAACCAGAACAGTGGTTTACAAACCTGGGGGTCATGAGATGCTTTCTTCTAATGAGATCTTACTTGAGGCGAGGTACATTGAAAACAAGCTGAGCCGCAGGGTGGGAGCAGAGTTTGGGCTGGAAGCCTCCTGAAAGGGAGAATCAAACAGGAATAGAATGACCAGATTTGCATTGTTCGTAAGGAAAACAGCCTGGCAGTCACTTCCTTCGGGGAAGGCAAACTCCTGGTCCTGAGGTCTAAAATTTCTGTTGTGCCTCTTCAAATTGGAGGTGTTGGGTAATGTGCATTGTTTTTAACACTGCATAAAATGTGATAGCTGGGGGTGTGTCATCCAAGGACCTCAGTGAGAGGCAGAATGAAGGAGCTGGGGTGAAGATGAAGGGGTTAGGGTGGTGGTGAGGACTGGGCAGGAGAGCGGGGTTTTAAATGCGCAGTTTTCTGATGCTCTGCTGGGGACGAGGCATGCATTAGGTCCTCTAAATAAACAGATGGGCTGTGTGACCTTCAAACAATTTGCCAGGATGATCTCATATCATTTGCTGGTGTTCCTTGTTCAATCAGTTTTATGTACATGCTTTTCAGATTGAACAAGTCTATCACGTATATTCAGATAGGGTTAGGCTAAGCTGTAGCTCTAAGAATTTGAACATGGGATCAAAGCAAACACTTGTATCTGTGTTTCCAAAAGAAAATGAGAGTCAATGTTAAATAATTTGGGGTTGTAACACTTTTTCTATGAATGTATGATGTCTGCCTGTGACATTGTTAGGATTTTACGAATAGACTATGTGGTTTTAGTACTGTCAGTTGACATTAAGCATTTTCCTATAGCACTGTAATTTGCAAAACATTGCCTTTAGTCAATGTACTTCAACTTGGAAGTTCATCAGTTTGAAAGCTTATCAGTTTTCCACATGCTTGGTTTTGGAGTTTCCAGCTCTCTTTGTTCTTCTTTATGCTTGGAAACCAGTTTCTGCCACACCTCGCACAGCTCTCATGGTTTAAAGTGTTACCCCAACTTGGACAGCCCTGTAACAACACATAGTGTTGTTACTGTGAGCTGTGCATTGATTTTCATCCCCTTGTTGCTGCTTTCTGCGGTGTCATTGAATGGATAGTTTGTTTTTATTTTTGCGGTGCCATTGAGTGGATAGTTTATTTTTAAATTGTAAGTAACCAAGTATCACTTATGATAAACATTCACTACCATTTTTGCTTCATAGCAAGTTAGGCGATCCCATTTACATTGGGAGTATTTTTAGTTATGAGGCAATATTAAATTATGTAAATGTCTGTTTAAGAAAAAAAGTCACTGTACAAGAAACTAGCTTTTATATCTTGATACGAGTAACAGAGGAGTAAAGATGACCAGATAGCAATAATAGTGGAGCAGCCTTTTAACAGTTTGACTAGTAAAAATAATTATGAGAATTGAAAATTTATAAATGTAACAATTTCTTCTAGAAGCTATTCAAATGAATGTCTCTTCGTATGTCTTTGTCTTAACTGCATAGGTAGCATTGTGTGATGCTTTAATCACAGCTCTTTTTTTAAAATTTTGTACATGATATATAGGATCTGTGGGATTACTGTTCTTCTGTGGCTGTTTTTCTCAGGAATAAATGAGTTTTAATCCATGATGGACCAGAAAGTTACACTACTTTTTCTTAATGGAAACATGTATCACCAGATTGCTATATTCTGACTTAAAAATTCACCCAAAAATATTACAAAAATAGTTGTAACTAGGTTATTTCAACACTGTTTTATATTCTCCATTTTTTCATCAAGCATTTTAAATATTTTCCATGTTTCTAGTGTTCATAAATTGTAGCCTTGTTGACTTATTGTATTTCATATGGTTGAAGAACTACAACCTAATTATTTTTCTGTGTTCTCTCATCTGTTGTTTTTCTGTTAGCTATGTAGAGGGGTGATTTTCAGCAGAAACTACACAGGTACCATGAATCAAAAAGGATGCCTAACTAACCACGACAGATGACACCTGTTACATCATCTGGACGCATGCTGGCTGAATAAGAGCCTTTGCCAAGGGTATCTTTTAGAAATGTTTTAGCTTAGAAAAAGCCTTCTGAGGCAAAGCGCAGCCTGTTCAAATGCACTGGCTTGTAAAAATCAGTGTCGTCTTAATGCATGTTAGTAACACCTGCTAATGATTTCAGGATGACCGATTCTTATAGAATGAAACCTGTAGTTTAAGTGGGAATGGTTTTAAATGACATAATTTACAAGGAATTTTAGCAGTTTTATTATTTAACATGTGTAATTTCCTCTAATTATTAAAGCAATAAATGTTCTTTGTAGAGTTTCTTAAAAAGGCAGAAAATGATATTTCCATCATTCAGAAGTAACCTTTTTCTCTTCATTAATGAGCATACGTAATATCTCTCTCAAAATAGGATCATGCTCTACATAGTAATTTGGGGACCTGTTTTCCTTCTCTCTTTTTGGTAAGATTTTATTTACTTATTTTAGAGAGGGTGCGAGCAGCAGGAGGGCCACAGGGAGAGAGAGAGAATCTCAAGTAGACTCTGCACCAAGTATGGAGCCCCTTGTGGGACTTTATCTCACAACCCTGAGATCACGACCTGAGCTAAAATCAAGAGTCAGACATTTAACCAATTAAGCCACTCAGGTATACCTCGGCAACCTGTTTTCCTAATATATTGTGAACCTATTGCTAGATACTCTTCAACGTTGTGATTTTTAATTACTGCATATCAAGGATTTAATATGAAACCTCAGTGGTCCAAAATCTACTTACCATCTTAGATCACATGAGTTATTGCTGTAGTTCCTCCTTTGAAGGTACCCCCAGTTCCCTTGGTCCTCTCACTTTGCCCAGTTCACTTGCCAAAAACCTGATGCTTGTTAAATTCAACTTTCTGTCTACTTCGTGCTCACACGAGTAGGGTTATGCAGGCTGGAGAAAAACCACCCAACCTTGCTGACTGGTCTCACTTTATTATTATTATTTTTAAAGACTTTATTTGACAGAGAGACACAGTGAGAGAGGGAACACGAGCAGGAGGAGTGGGAGAGGGAGAAGCAGGCCTCCCGCTGAGCAGAGAGCCCGATGCGGGGCTCCATCCCAGGCCTGTGGGATCACGACCTGAGCTGAAGGCAGACACTCAACGACTGAACCACCCAGGCACCCTGACTGGTCTCACTTTAAATTCACAACTGTGTCCTCTTCTGGACACTTTATGCTGGTTGGCAATTTTATCACATTCCTCAACACTTGACTCACCTGTTCCCCTAAATTCTTTCACACTTCTGTCTTCTGAGATCTTCCTTCAGCACCTCCTCCCTTTGCTTCATCCTCAGCTTCTTTCAGAGTCGCAGGGAGCCAGAAGCAGTCAGAACCTGCACATTCCGTCTGTGTCACCTCACTCAGTTCACTGGCATCTGCACCACATACTCACGTCTCCTCTCACTGATGGCCGCCGACCCTCCATGTGCTGGGTCTGGCTCAGCTGGCCATGGTGCACCTGATTCTGTGCCTTCTCAGATATCCAGTTACATCTTCAGCAATTATCCCACCCTTGTGGGTCATCAGATTGTGTTCTTCATTTGACCCTGCCTGCCTCCCCTCTGCAGCTGCATTTTCCCCCTCTGTTATAGCAAAGCTCCTTGAAACAATTGTCGACTAGTTGATGCCATTCCTTGTTTTCCATTCTTTCTTGGTCCTGTTTGAATCAGGCTTTTGCCCACGCTATCCCAACCGAAAGTCAGTCCATTTTTGTAGTTGCCAGGAGAAGAAAACAAAAACAAAACTAGGAGTAGGACTTGGTTCCTCTTTCTTCCCACACTGGTATCCAGCCCTCTGTAAATCCTGTTGGCTCGAACTATAAGATACAGTCTGACTGGTGCTCCCATTTCCACTGACGCTGCTCTGTATTAGTTCCTGTTGTTGTTTGTCTAGGTCCATTTGGGCAGCTGTAGCGAAAATGCCATAGATTGGGTGACTCTAAAAACAAACATTTCTCCCCGTTGTGGAGGCTGGGCAGTCCAAGATCAGGACTCAGTGCTTGGTGAGAGCCCATGTCCTGGTTCATGTCCTCACATGTTGGAAGGTGCAAGGGAACCCTTTCACTCATAAAGAGTCTCCTGTCCTGACCCAGTCACCTCCCAAAGGCTCCACCTCCAAATGCCATCACCTTGAGGATTAGGTTTCAACTAATTTTTATGAATTTTAAGGGGACACGAACATTTAATATGGCACTGCTATCACAAAATTACCACAGACTTAGTGGCTTAAAAACAACGCAGATTATTAACTTCTATTTCCGAGGTCAGAAGTTTAAAATGGGTGGTCAGGGCTTGGTTCCTTCCAGAGAGTCTGTTGGAGAATATTTCCTTGTCCTTTCCAGCTTCTAGAGGCTGCCTACGTTCCTTAGCTTCTGGTCCCCTCCTCCGTCTTCAAAGCCAGCTGTGTAACAAGAAGTTTCTCCTCCCATCTCTCCTTCCATAGTCGCATCTCCTTCTAACACTTTTGTTTCTCTTTCAAGGACCCACATGACTATATTCAGCTCTCCTTCATAATCTTGGATAAGCTTCTCATCTCAGTATCCTTAATTTAATCACATCTGCGGAGTCCCTTTTGCCAGGTAAGGTAATATATTCAAAGGTTCTGGAGATGAGGACATCTTTGTGGGTAATTATTCTGCCTACTGAAACCCTCTGGATTATTTCAGTAGCCTAAGTGGTCCCCCCACTTCTGCAGCTGTCCCAATATAGTCAGTATTCTCCAGAGCAGCCAGAGTGGTCCTCTTACAACAGAAGGCAGAGCAGGGCATCCTTCAGCTCACAACATTTTAGTAATCACTGTCTTTAGGGCAACATGGTCTCCCTGGCTTCTGTCTCTAGTATCCCCTCCTACTCCCGTCCTTGTTCTTCCTTAGCCCTGCTGGCTCACTTGCCTGTTCCAATCTTGGGGCTCTTGCATTTGTTACCTCTGCCTGGAAAGAAGTTCTTCTGAATTGACCTGTGGCTCTTTCCCTCACCTTTGTAGGTCTTTGCTCGATTGTCATCCTAATGAGGCTCTCTCTAACCATCCTCTTTTAGAATCTCACCTCTGTCTGTATCACCTGCAGCGCCCATCCTCCTTTGTTGCTTTCTGTAGTTGCATTGCATTTATTGCCGTTTAATATGCTATATATTTTTATATTACATGCTTAACATATATGTTTTTATTTTCCTACTGGAATATAAGCTCTGTGAGGGCAGGGATTTTGTTTTATTCACTGCTCTATTGCTTCTGGCTCATTGGATGGATTTAGATTGACTCCAAATTTCCCCTATGAAATACAGGTGCATCTTTATATCCAGGAGGTTAGATCTGTGAATATGGCATAGACATATGGTACTGTAGCCTCCTGGTATCTTTTTCATGTTACATAGATACATAGATTTTCTGATTTTCAGTTAATACCTTTTTTTCCTGCTTCTATTTTCTTTTTTCCATAGAGGACAATTTTGATGTACTACTTTGTGATATTACTTGAGTCTGCATTTCTAGGGAGTCTGGAATACTTTTCTTTCTTTTTTTTTTTTAAAGTGAGATTTTTTTTTTTTTTAAAGATTTTATTTATTTGACAGAGAGAAACACAGCGAGAGAGGGAACACAAGCAGAGGGAATGGTAGTGGGAGAAGCAGGCTTCCTGCCGAGCAAGGAGCCCGATGTGGGGCTTGATCCCAGGACGCCGGGATCATGACGTGAGCCGAAGGCAGATGCCCAACGACTGAGCCACCCAGGCGCCCCTGGAATACTTTTCTATACCTTTTTGTTGCTTTTTGTTTGTTTACCCTATGACATACAGAGGTTAGTTAGTGGTTAGAGGGCTGCCCCGAAGGCTAGAAGAGCTTTTGGAGAACTGTGGCCCAACCAGGTGTCCCTTTTCCCCATGTCTCCCTAAAGCCAGGGGAACTGTGGTTTCTTTTGTTTCTTCTCTGCTATTTGTTGTTCTGGTTGTGGGTTCTAATGGCAACTACTTGTAGTTGTAACTTTTTTTTCCTCTTTGATGCTTTGACTTTCTATTCTTTTTAGTACCCCATTATTTTTTAACCATCATGGGAAAAGAAAGTGGTCTTTTATCTGACCACACGAGTTGGTGTCTAACTTTCTGCATGTGGCATATAACCATGTATTCGTCATCCTCTTCTACATTCTTTTGCATTCTACGTATGTGATTTTTGGTGGAAAGAATAATCCTGTGAAAGGCCTTAGCTTTGTACTTGAAATCTACTTTATCCTTGGAGAAGTGTAGACAATTTTAGGGTCTTGAGCCTACCAGCACTTTGATATGTGAGGGTTGTTATTTTCTCATTGACTTTGTGGCACAAGGGAGTATAGAGGGCTGTTCATTCTCTGGAGCAAAACTGATACAAGGCAGAAATGTTCCAGAGGACTTAACGGAAGGATGGAGACGAGAGTAAAATGGAAGACAGTAATACAGTCTAAAACAGCACCTCCCAAGGACACCTCCAGTGTTCTCAAAATCCCTAAGACCCTTGTAAGTACAGTGGATCCAAATTGTTTTTGTAATAAGAAGAGACAGTATTTTCTTTTGGCACTCTAATCCTGTCATGAGTCTAGATGGGAGTATTTTAGAGGTTATGTGACATATGGTTAGGCAACAGATCAAATGAAGAAGCAGATAAAATATAATCTGGCTACTTTCTAATATGCCAGACATTAGAGCAATTTGCACAAATATAAAATAATGCCATTTTTCTCACTTTGGTTTGGGAACTATAGTGAGTTTTTTTTTTTTTTTTTTTTTTTGTAAAACATGTTTATGTTAACATGCAGTGGGTTTGTTGCTTTAAAATAAATGAATATTTAAAAATTTTCTCAGTTTTGGGACACCTGGGTGGCTCAGTTGGTTAGGCAGCTGCCTTCGGCTCGGGTCGTGATCCCAGGGTCCTGGGATCGAGTCCCATATCGGGCTCCTTGCTCAGCAGGGAGCCTGCTTCACCCTTTGCCTCTGCCTGTCTCTCTGCCTGTTTGTGTTCTCTCTCTCTCTCTCTCTCTCTCTCTCTCTGACAAATAAGTAAAATCTTTAAAAAAAAAAAAATTTTTTTTTCTCAGTTTTAATTGCTAATAAGATCAATGGCAGTAGCTATAACCCACATGAAAAAGTTATCTGGGTCTTTAATAATTTTTAAGAGTGGTCCTCCGACCAAAAAGAGAACCACTTGTAAGGTAATTTGGCTTTTGAAATATAACTTGCTCATGTTCACCTGTGTCTTGCCTTCACCCATTGTTCCTTTGGACCCAACACTGAGCAGTCTCTCTTGATTACCTGGAATTTGCCTCATTATCTGGAGATTTGACCTTATTTCTTCTTTGGATAGAAGTAGCATTTTTATTAAATTGTGTGGCTAACATGCTCATAAGAGCACATTAACAAGAGTAAAGTGTTTAGATGCCATTAAAATGAATAATGTACTGGCCTAGTAAAAATAATGGTTTGTCACATTATAAGTGTGTTGAAGTTTTTCATTTATTGTGATCCCTTTAGCTGTTTGTAGAGGAGTTTTGCTAACCCATTAGATGCACTATTAAGGTAGTTCTGTGATATTAATACAGGGCTTTGGGACTAAGTCCAGGCCTTGCCTTTATTAGCTGTGAGACTTGAGGAAATGTATTCCCATAGTAAATGGGAAATGTATTCCCATTTACCACTTTGATAATAGAGTATAAATAGCTATTTTAATGTGGCTGTCAGGTTTTAATGAGGCTACATACGTAAATTCTTGTAGTAATATCTAATAGTTACCTTGCCCTTGTGATGTGGATAGGAAGAGGGGGTAAGGGAAAAACTGTTTGAAAAAATTACTAATTTGACAAGATTTTGTACTAAAAGAATAATATGTAGGTCCCTACTTTAGATAAGGTGATTAGAGAAGGCATTAAAATGAATTTCCATGTTTCTCTGGGATATGACCATGAACCTATGGAAATTGCATTTTAGAGGATTTTTTTTAAAAGCTCCTATTTAGAGCATTCATATACATTATTAAAGAAAATATGGAGAACTCTTCAAAGAAGTGAAGACATTCTAAATAATATGGTACAGTACCTCCCAGCTGTTACATAAATGCTTATTATTAAAAAGATTTTATTAGGAAAAAGCCTAGAGAAACTATAGTAAGTCCTGAAATCTTTATCTTAGTACAGATTTCTTTCAGTATTTTATATGCCACTATTTCCATTAACATTTTTGTAAAGACAAAATCAAAGATGATTTATAATTGTTGAACCCTCAAAATTAAATAGTACATTTTTGGAGAATTTCTGCCTCAAATCTGTCAAGTTAGATCACTTGCTGGACAGTTTATCATTTGTTTGAAAAAAAAAAGACTGAATTCAGATCTATAAATCCTTCTAATAGCTAGGAGAGTTTTCAATGATTGGGACTGTGATTAATGCAGAGTTAATATATGTTAATGAATTTTTAAAATTCTTCTTTCTGTTCTCTCTGTAATGATTAAATAGTGTATGGAGGGAAGAATTGCCTGTAGTCGAAGTTATGCCCTCAGACAACACATCAGATATCATATAAGGCTCTTTAATAATAATGTTAGCATTATAGCCCGCACTCCTATTTTGTGCTATGCATTCTTTATAACATGCTCCATTTTACTAAATGGGAAACTGGAGCTCGGTGTCTTAACTCTCCAGTGGTCTTAGTGGCAGAACTCTGATCTTTGGGTTCTGAGTCTAATTTTTCCCCCATTTCACTGTGATTGTTGCTTAACACCAAGAGTGGATGCTTGGAGGATTTGTAGAATGTAGTAAGCTGTGCAATGTTACTGAGCATCTTGTTAACATCGTACTTACCTCTAAGTAGAACCTGTGTATCTCCCCTCAGGAGATTGTATCCCTTAGGCCGATATTCCAGTTATCTATTGCCACATCACAAGCTACACCCGGAGTTCGTTTTTAAATAATGATTTGTTCCTGTCATGGTCTTTGTAGGTTGGCTGGCTTCAACTGGGCTAGTGCGGGGAACAGTGTGGGAGCGTGAGGCCGAGAGGACGAAGGTCAGAGGAAAGGGGACCTTGTTGCCCTTAGGTGGTGGACGCCACTTTTCTGGGGCTCTAGACCATCCTTTGTGCAGAGCTATTTGGTATTTCCTTCACTGGGAAGGATTGGTTAGGGCATATGACCGGAAGACTAAGGAGCAAAGAAGGTAGCCAGAGTGTACCAGGAAAGGAGGGGCAGAAATCAGAATTTGAAAAGGTACTGTCATTGGGGTAAGTGGTGGTGACAAAAGCATTCAAAGTTTATTAGGCTCACAGATGTTAACAGGTAAATATTTTGTTGTAATTGGTGGTATTGTTCTTACAAAACCATGGAGTTTAGTGCCTTGTTATTGAGAATTGTTTTGGTTGCAAGTGACAGAAACCAAATACCTCTCAAGAAATATATTGGCTTATGTAACTGAAAAATTATAGGAGTGAATCTAGCTTTTAGGAATGGCTAGCTGGATACCAAGGACTCAAACGATGCTGATCGGAGCTCAGTCTCACTCTCTATTTCTCAACTCTGATTTCTTCAGGTTCACTCTTCTCAGGCAAAAGACTGGCCCTGGTTTCTCTGAAAAGTCCAGTGCTGGTAGAACTGGAAGATCAAGGTATCTTTTAAGGCATCTTCTAGAAGAATTACATTTATTAACCCTCCCAGTATTCTTAAAGATCACTCTTCGATTTTATAAAGAGAAATATATGCAGAAAAAAACCCACATGAAATGATAAAAATTTAGCTGCTCTGCATACCTATTAGAATGACCAAAGTCCAAACAATGACAGCACAAAATGCTGGTCAGGATGTAGAGTAGTGGGAGCTCTCTTTCACTGCTGGTGGGAATGCAAAATGATGCAACCACTTGGGAAGACAGTTTGGAGGTTTCTTATTAACTCGAGATACTCTTACTGTACAATCTATCAGTCACATTTCTTGGTAGTTAGCCAACAGAGTTGAAAACTCATGTCCACCCAAAAATTTGCACAACAATTTATAGCAATTTTATTGCTATAACTGCCAACATTTGGCAACCAAGATGTGCTTTAGGTGAATGGATAAACTATGGTACATGTAGACGATGGCATATTATTTAGTGTTAAAAAGAAATGAGCTACCAAGCCATGACAAGATGTGGAGAAACCTTAAATGCATATTACTAAGTAAACAAAGCCAATCTGAAAAGGTTACGTACTGCATAATTTTAATTATATGACATGAATAAGACAAAACGGATCCAAGGGATCTGTAGTGTGGCAGGAATGAGGAGGAGTACAGGGATGATTAGGTAGAGCACAGAGGATTTTTGGAGCAGCAAAATGACTCTTTATGATACTATAATGATGGATGTATGTTATACATATGTCCAAACCCAGGGAATGTACAAGGCCAAGAGAACCCTAAGGTCAACAGTGGACTTGGGGTGAGGATGTGTCAATGTAGGTTCCTCAGTTGTAACAAATGGACCACTCTGGTAATGAGGGGCAGAGGTAGATGGGAAATCTCTGTACCGTCCTCTTATTTTTGCTGTGACTCCAAAAATGCTTTTAAAAATAGTCTTTAAAGAATACTTAGCAGTAGCTTCTTAGCTTGCTAATCCAAAGATATGACTTGTGCGTAAAACTTGAAGTAACGGGAAGAAGTAGGAACATCAGTCTTGGTTATGAAGCCTCTAAGCAATGATCCAGCCTAGACTTAGCCCAGGTAGTTTATAAGTGGTGTGCAATTTATCTTATCTTCACTTACTTGGAGGAAGAGAACTGACCACTGGTCTTTGTGTCGGGCAAAGTGCTAGGCACCATACATTAATTATCTCCTTAAGCCTTTCAACAAACCTATGACCTTGGTATCATAATCATAATCATAATGAGCCTTAAGGTGGTTAGCAACTTCACGGTGGCCACAGAACTAGGGGATTTTAGGGCCAAAATTTAAATCCAGACAGTTGGAAACCAGAGTGTCCATTCTGGACTGAATTATATGGCTTTGCATCTCTAGAATCTCCAGTTGCTTTCCAGATGCTCCACCAGACCCTTTAGCTTTAAGCAATACGAGCCATGTGAGTTAGTGTGCCTGTCTTTCATGTGGACAAAACACACTGAGAACTTCTTGTGCTGTCCTTGGGCCCAGAGAGAAGATTGCTCCTACAAACACTTTTCAAACCAACTTTCAGCTCCCATTCTGTGGGGAGATTTGTGGGTTAGAGTATCTGTCCGTGCATGGCAGCTGGCCTGCTTAGATTCACGGTTCCACCTAAGGAAGTGTGCATCATAAGCTGTTTTTCCCTTTATTGATGCTGGCAATTATCTGAAGAGAGTAGG
This sequence comes from Procyon lotor, assembly GCA_028646535.1. NCBI lineage: Eukaryota > Metazoa > Chordata > Mammalia > Carnivora > Procyonidae > Procyon > Procyon lotor. The sequence goes on from CM053614.1 coordinate 25,954,974, forward strand.
AAAATTGGATGCTGTTGCATAACTTCAAGGCATTTCTAAGAGGCACCTCTAAATAAAACAAAAGGTTTGAACCTTTTTTTGCTTGTTAGCTTTTGAAGGGCCAGAATTATTTTGTTTTGAAAACATAGGTAAACCCAACCTAGCAGGTTCCCTGTGGACACTGAGTTAATCTGTATATTCCTACTCTTGTGCTCAAAACAAAATAGCACAAGTTATGGAAGCTCATCACTTCTGAAAGCAGTAGACTCAAATGGTCTAATGAGATTTCTCCAAATGTTAAGATGGAGAAATTGATGACCAACACTTGAAAAAGTAATGTTTGTTCATTTTTAAATGTTAATTTTATTATAGTTCTTTAATAATTTGACATAGGTGAATACTCTTTTTCTCGGACTATGTACTTACCTTGAATTCAACCAAGCTAGCATTGAAATTTTAAGTTGCATTTTGTGAGGAAGAAAAGAAAGATCAGTTTGTTTAGATCGGTGCTTTATATCATTTCCTAACTGGAAGGAATTATAAAAGAATCTTAAGTAGGGAGGTAAAAAGGAAATTAGCACAGTTTCCCAGTTCTGAATCAGATTGGCTTATAGCACAGTTTCCCAGTTCTGAATCAGATTGGCTTTCTTGGTTTTTTTTGTTTGTTTGTTTGTTTGTTTTTTAAGGTACTGTATTGTTAATTCTGAGGTTATATCACATAACCTCTGGTCAAATATATGTACAAAAATATATTCCAAAATCAGTACATTTGGTTGGGCCACCATTAAGATATTATCTGTATTTATTTTGGGGAGAGCGTAGTTTAAATGACTGAGAATAAGTTATGTCTAGATTTATTGCTGATTAACTTTTTTTCCTTCTAGCTGGAAATTCTTAATTGGAAAGCTCTATTTCAAGCAGCAAAGCTGGTCATTAGCATTAATCAATGCTAACACTATTGATGTACATTTAAATTCATAAAGAATTGATTATTGGATACTAGGCTCAGTGCTCTTGATATACTTGAGTATGGCCCAGTCTCCTTATAGTTTGCCTCCTGGCTTTGGAGGGGAGATGAGGGAGAGAGAGAGAGACTTTGAAGCAATTAACCCCATTGTGGTGGAACAGAAATGTTCAGGCAAGAGCCACATACAGTGTAGAGCAGAGGCACAAAGAGAAGAGATTGAGCACTGGGGTGATCAGAAAAGGCCATGTGAGTTAGTGTGGAAGGACAAACTAGAAACTGGCTCTCCTGGGAAGAAGACAGCTTACCAGCTATACACCCAGAGACCTTAAAAAAGCATGGTGAATTCAGGGCCTTGTACATAGTTTTGTAGTTGAAGCTAGTTTTAAAATTAACCCAGGATTTGTTTTAATCACATATGGTAAGACACACAAATGTGGAAATGACTGTCACAAAGGAAGTTTTGTTTTGGGGAAGTTTTTATTCTCAGCTCTCTGGAAGCAGGCACAGCATTGCCACACAGGACCACATAGGGAAGCACCAGGGTCAGTCTGGAGGCAGAGCGCAGGAAAGCAGGGGCAAAAGCCTTTATTGTGGTTTAAATGGGAAGGAATGGGTAAGGCAAGGTGAGCAGACTGAGGGTTGCTAGTTTGAATAATGTCAGGAGGCCCGAGGATGGGGAGACTGCCCCTAGTTGTTGAATTCCTGGCCCTGGGGGCGATGGGGGCTGGGAAGAGTGGCTGCTAGTGAGTCTGATAAAGGAGGTGCATAGAGGGGCCAAGGGCTCTGCACGGGTCGGCTTATATATGAAAGTCACATTCACCGGAGAGTCCTTAGCTGTCTTCAAGAACTGGCTAGCTTTGGGAGAGATTTCTTTCTGTAGTTAGTGAGACTCAGATGCCAGAATGTGAAGAATGCAGAAAATAAGAAAAAGCAATTAATACAAAGTGTAGGAGGTAAAGAGGAGGGTGGGTGCTGGTATGTTTAAAAAAGAAAAAATGAGAGTAGAGTTAGAATAAGGGGTTAGATCATGGAAGACCTTGATGAAGATTTGGGCTTTATTGTTAAGTAATAAAGAGCTCTTGACAGAGTTTGAGCAATGCCGTAATACCTTAGATCTGCATTTCAGAGTAATCCTTAGCAGTGAAGAGTAAGATCCATTGGAGAAGTGGAGGTGTGGAGACCAAGTGGGAGATTGTTACTGTTACGTGAGGAGGACAAGGGGCTTGAGAAAGTCCGTGGTGGCTGGAATGGAGAGGAGGGGGTAAATAGTAATCCGAGGTAGCAATGATGAGCCTTGACTGACTGGCTGCAGGTACGAGAGGGGTGAAAACGGTTCTCTTTTGACACTCAAGTGAGTTGTAGGGTGGTGGTACCACAGCCCAGATAGCACAAGTTGTGGAAGCTCATCACTTCTGAAAGCAATAGACTCGGGAAGATGGGAGGTGAAGTTGTCCAGCGGAGAAGATGAAGAGTTCAGTTCAGTACTTAGAGTTTCCTGGCCTTATTGGAACACCCGGGGTAGGTTATTGAGGAGACAGTTGAATTTAAGGTTCTAGAAGAAATAGATTTGGTCATAGAGGACCATTTGTAGAAGCTTAGAGATAATGGGAAGTAGAGAGAGGGAAAACAAGGCATAGGTGGAATTAACAGTCTTAGGCAAAGAAACATTTTCCTTTGAGAAAGGTAGTAGTGGATAATTTTGAGAGTATTGGGAAAGAATATCACCAGCATGAAGAGAAAAGCCAGGGTGAATATCACAAGGAGGAGAAGGATAAGCTAGGAGCCCAGAGAAGGTTTGGAATGTCCACCACGGAACCAGGGACACATAGGAGGGTAGGACTCCTTCTCACTAGTATGATTCACTCAACCAGTAATGGTCTTGGCTCCTTGGGTCCAGGTGAGCTTGGAGACTAGAAATGTCTCCAAGTAAGTTGTTTAATGTGCTTGAGCACTGCTTAGCATCCCGCGAGAGCACAGACGGCTGATGCTGGATAGACCCAAATTTACTGCATTGGGAAGTACGTGTTTGAAGAAATTAAAGCATCTGGAGAAATAGGAGCTCTACACTGGTTGGAGAAAAACCAGGTTTGGGGAGTGGGAGATGAACTAGGGGAAAAGGAGGTCTCTGTGTAGTCATGATGAAGGCCAAGGATATGAGGATGTTGAGGGGGAGTTCTGATGAAGGCTGTTGGAGCTAAGGCTATTAAGAAGTTGTGAGTTCTAATCCCTTTGCTTAATTATATGATTCATGTACTCTGGGATACTGGCAAAGTTCTGAGTGAATACAGGGGACTAAAGCCTTATTAAATAAACCACTTTTATGTTTTCTCTTTTTCTAAGTGTTTGAATTTAAAATGAAAATGTAATGACCAATACATATTCCATTCACAGTTGGAATTATATTTTACCTTACAGTTCATTACCACACACACACACACACACACACAGTCTCTCAGAGCTTGTATGTGGAAACTTCAGTAGCCTTTTTCTAACCAGTAGGATTCTTTGATCATTTGGTAATCTAGACTCTTCATCCCCAAAGTGTAGTTCAAATGTAAATTCGTATTAATACCTTGTGAAACAAAACCTGTCATTTTTTTCAATTGACTCAGACTGGGAAGTCTTTATTTCCTGTGAGGAGCAGGCAGCTTCCAGGGCCGTGTAGCCATATAGAGTGGTGTGTATTCTATGACAGGCCTTTGTGATAAAGGAAGAACAACTCGATGCTGTTATAAAGCCATCAGCTGTTTGGTGGCTCTAATGCCTTCTTCGGTCCCTTCTTCCTCCAGATAATGGAACTGTTCTAAAGCTAACATTCCTGCCAGTGGCTGTCTGTTTGGATTTCTAATTCTTGGCTCTTGTTTCCAAATCTAGTTCTTGATCAGGAAAGAGAGGAAAGCACTAGGAATACAAGATGCAAGATGTGTTCCAGTGTGTCTCTGGGCCTTTCACTCAGATAGGGGCCAATGGCTTGATGAATCCTAGGGTAGAGTCTTAGTCTGCCACAGTGCCGATCAATTTCTTGAGCTTGGAAGGTATCCAGGGAGCACTTGCTGTTGGCCTCCTGGCATGATTTTGTGGCTCAGTATAATCATAGCAAAAATACTATAACATAGATCACCTTTAGAAGTGCATTTATTCGATTATCTTCCTTGAAATAGAATTTGGTTGCATGTTGTGTACTCCACATATGCTGTATGTCAGATCTCTTAAAATCATTTTAATACTGAGAAATAGTAATAAAACTAGGAGTGTTACTAATACTAACTCAGCTTCAAAAAGAATTATTTTTGAAGTGGGCTATAAAGATTTTTCCTTACAAAGGCTGATTTTGTTGTCATTTCGGTGGACTCCTTGTTGACACTGTTATTTGTATGGTATAGAGTAGGAATTGTTTCTGTGAATGCCAGGCTTAATCTCAAGTACATGTTATCCTTTACTTTTCAAACACAGCTGCAAGTATCCATGTGCCTTGTACCAATATTTAAAAATAGACTTCACAGGCAAAACAGTCTGTACATTCACTGGCAAGCACAAGATGATTTTAGAGAGATCTTCTAAATCTATGTCGAGTCTAAAGCTATGTCGAGTCCACCCATTTATCATGATGCCTCGTATGTATCTGACATCCCCCCTTTTATAAATTCTGGTGAGTAGTCCATTAGTTTAAGCATGAAGTTTAAGCTTGAAGCTATCGTGACCAGGGATGTGGTTGTGATTCTTATTTGGGGCATTTATTATGGCACAGAGGAGTTAAATTATACCCAAGTCCTTTCCTGCTGGCCAGCCAGATGGGGAGACAGGCACTCACAGGAATGGGTGAATGAGTGTGTGGTTGCCCCATTCCTAGTCCAGCTGCTCCTCTGCATGTGTATCTTCTGGGAAGTTTCATAGCATCATCATCTTGTAAAATATAATGCAAAGACATTCAGATGACGAGGGCATGATCACCCTTAATACGAACGGTACTGTTGTCTACTCTCGCCGAGGGACTGGGACCATGGGCTGTAGGTCTGGCTAACCAGCAGTTCTCTGTTAGTGACCAGTGTTTTAAGAACTGACATGTTTTGGCAGAGTGACGACCTCGGTCCCATCCTAAGTGTTATTTTTGCTTGCTATCCTTGTGTTCCCCGGGAATATTAATGGGAGACAGAGGATATGAAAGGACAGAAACAGATGCCTTCGGAAGGGGGTGGCAATGGCAGGGTCCCAGTCTCCTTCCTGCAGCAAATTCCAGGGAGCTCTGTCCTGTGCCACCTACACAGAGGAGTGCTGTCATCTGCTCTGAGGCCACGGAGGCTTCCAGACTCAGGCTCTACTTTCAGTGAGAAAGTGGGTGGCTGAGCTTGGCGAAGAGAAAAATGGATTCTTACAAGAATAGACTTTAAACCTGTAGCTCATGTCTACTTGTTTCAGAAATTGGCCACAGCCGGTCATAAATTGTGTTGGAGACTCAGGATATGTTTGCCATTCGTCTTGGTCTAAACTCTGTTGGAGGAGATGCCGCACTTCACTGTTTCATCATGTGTAGCATATATCTACAGTTTTCTATAATTTATTCTTGATTGCAGACTATTTAAGACACGGTACCCCCTTCCCATTCTGCTCACAAATGTCCAGTGGAATAAGACAAGGGAAGCTGGTTGCTGGAGAAGAACGACCCATACATAGACAAAGCTTGAGCTCTCACTGAATAAATGATGTAATGTAAACTGAAAAGTCTAGCAGAAACATAAATACTTGAGCTTGTTCACCAATGTGAACCAAGATGGATAGGCCTGTGATGAATGACCTATTTGATTTTATGTACATACCAACCAACGTATGCACCACACCACAGTTGGTGGCTTATAAAGCATTTTCACAGCCGTTCTTGTGTCAAATACAATGAAGACAAAATTACATGATCCGAAATAGATTTTCAGTGTTCCTGCAAATGACACTTGTCCTGTTGAGATCCGCCCGTTTCTTGAACAAGATCAGGTCTTGCCCTCCCCGTTGCACAGGTCCCTGTGCCTCTGACTTAAGAGTAGCTAGAAGTTATCGGACCTGCTGTTTGCACGTCTGCCACGGGTCTGACAGACACACATCTTCATTGCAGGCATGTGATGAAGTTACCCTCCAGGGACCTGCTTCCTTCCAGGGTCGCCCCGAGATCTGTGTGCTGATCCTTTCCTGGCAGCCACAGTGGTTTTCTGCTTTGCTGTGGGAGCAGCAGTAGGCACACATTCTTGCAAGGACTGGGGAACATTTAATGGTGTAAAATTACTGGCGGGGTTGGAATAAAGACTGCTTTCAAACCCTTGACATTCCTTTTCCCTTGATTGTTGTTGATATGCAGTGAGTCATCTTCAGCTGGTAGAAGGTGAGAATATTAAGAGATTTCTGTTTAAGTTTTCCAGATGCTCAGCAGGTTCTTGCATTTGGTGAGTTATTCCTCACGGTGTCCCAGGCTGGTCCCGTTGGGAGTTGGGAGGGGGCGCAGCAAAACTGTCTCCACCATTCTTTCTGTGTCTTGGGGAATTTTATTTTTAACCGAGCCAACTTTGGTTTCCTTAAGTTATGAAAAGGACTGTGTTTAAAATTTTTAATTACAACCACTGCCCACAGACATTATCTGTTATATTATCCCCAGTAGACAAGACACTGCCTTAATTTCTTTGTTTTTCACTTGAAAATTTTATGCGTGAGGATGCTTTGTTAGCAGCATTCCCACACCACCCACGGCTGCTTTCACATTTCTTTTCTCTAGTTGCAAATAAATAGGCATTTCCGGAGTTATCATATTGACGAACTGCATTATTCCCAAAATATTGGAACATTTCAAGGAAACTACCTTGGATCCTTTTGAGATTGGTGGGTTGGTTTGGATAATTATTTCAGTTGATTTTAGGCAAGATGTTTAATGCTGACTTTTTTTTTTTTTTTCTCCCTTGTTAGGAGTCAAAACCCCTAGATGACTAAAACCTAATGAGAAAATGGTTCTGTGCAGTCACGACAATGTGAATAATACAAAAGTGGGGGGAAAGCCTGTTTGGGATCCCAGTTTTCTGAAACAGGAATTTGACCCAGCAAACATGAAGTAGGGTGAGGGATGCCTGCAGAAGTCCTGCCCGTGTTCTTAGCACAGGAATATTGTCTCCCCAGGTGGTTACTTACTTCTCAGGGCAATATCAGACTACTCTACAGAAGCCTGATTTTTCATTTATTTTAAAATCAGTGGTCAAATGAAATTTTACTCTTTTTAATCATTGGAAGCATATTTTTTTTTTTTTTTACAGATGTTCTAAGTCGTCTCTTTACCAGATGACTGTTTTGTTAGCTCATTGTAATGTCAAAAGCCTTGATAAGTTTTTTGATGGGATTCCTTATTTTGTTGGAAAATTCTGCCAATTTACTCAGTATCCAGAAGCTTTAGAAAACTTAACATAAAGTCTGTGACTTAGAACTTCAGCAAGTGAATGGCTTGTGTCGATTTGTTACTTTAGGGCTGCAGGTTGATATCTAAATTTACCCTGAAAGCTGAAAAACACATCCATTAACAAGGGCAAAGCATGTAAAGCTAATGGCATAGCCATCTCTCCATTCTCTAAATGTGGTGCTTCCGAACACATCATCCGACTTACATTAGAACTGATTTTATATGTTAAAGAGAGATATTGAAATAGGATTCCACTGTACTTTGTTCTGAGTCTTTGCTTTTTGCCCTGCAATCCTTTAAAACAAATCTCTTAAAAGAATTTGTTATTACTATTTACTCTGCTGGTGGAGTGTCCTCTGTATGGGCCGGATGATGATGATGAGCTCATTTCCATCCAGGAGCATGTTGATTCTATCTTACTTCATGTGCCGTATCTCCTGAGGATGCCCTTGCTGCTTGGCCTTCCACACTCATGAAGGGGGCTCTAGATTCATGGACAGTGAGGAGCCCAGGGCTTTTCCCCGAGGGAGTGTGATGCGATAGAAGAGATTCAGTAGTTGTCAAGGTGTGGATGAGCGGGTGGAAGCAATCAGCCAGCTGCCAAATGCTCTAAAATGGAAACTTGGGCACTTTGGCATCTGACTCACAAATTCCCACTCCTCTAATGAGATGGCCTAAGTGACGTAATAGCAGGCAAAAACGAGAAAGACAATTATGTCATCATTATTAAAATGATAGCTACTAATTATTAGATGTTTACTGTTTTTCAGGTACCCAGCTAACAGCCTTACCTGCATTATTTCATTAATCCTTCCAAACAACAACAACAGAACCTCTCATTACTGGTAAAGCCCCAGGGGAGTAAAGTAACCAGCCCAAGTGTATGTAACATAGAAGTAGCAGAGTGTGTCAAACCCATTTTGTGTGATCTCTGAGCCCATCCTCTCCACTGTTGTATTACCTGTGTCCTAAACCATGAAGGAATACCTCCTAGAGGCAATGTCTGTATGACCAGACTGAGGCATAAATGAGCATTGACTCACTTCCTGGAACCCTGTGATGCTCTCTCAGGAGGCAGAACTGTAACTTGAAAAGAGCCAGCCAACGAGTACCTTCCTGGACTTGGAGAGAGGCAAGGGCAGGCTGTGGGATAGGTATGGAGTTGCTGCTTGCAACACCTTTCGTGTGTGTGAAGAAGCAGCACTAGAAAGCAGTGTTGTTGCAACCACCAGAAAGGTATCTGGGCAGCAGGGCCACTCCCTGATCGTCTGCCAGCCCAGGGGATGGCACAGACATGCTGCTGTCCCCAGTGGCCAGGTGCAGCTAGAGAGACTCTTTGTCCTTGACATGCAAGGCAGCAGGGAAAAACCTAACAGAGGAGCCTGTTTCTCTCCTAGGGGCTATGGCTCTGATTACGTCTCCCCTCTGAGCAGAAAGGAGTGCTGCCATGTAAATTAGCATCAGTCTGCTCACTGGCTCCCCTATTAGAGAAGCATTTTAATGGCAGCCAGCTGGAGACTAAAGGTACTCAGAATCTACCTGCCCTGCTTGTGGATAAACATCAGCCCTGGGTTGACTCCTACTGGTCCAAAGATGGAGTAAACAGAAAAAAGAAAAAAAAAAAAAAAAACACAAGGCTTATGAAAGATTTCGTAGCAAAGGAAAGGGAAGATAACCTAACACTTAACATGCAAAGGAACGACCTACATTTGACAAAATTATTATGAGAAACAAGTAAATTTTAGAAAGTAATTTTTAGACACCATCTGCTTTGTGTCTTAAAATTCAAGGAAGCAGAGACTTTGAAGTGAGACTGAATGGTGGATGAGCCAGACTATGATGAAGAGTGAACTGGCAGCAGAGCTGAGGAACAGAAAGCACAGATGTGGGAGGCAGACTGCTGGCCTGGGTCCTGGCTCCCCCGCCGCGAGCCCCGCAACCTGGGTCACAGCCCTGTCGGGTTTCTCGTCTGTAAAGTGAGGATGACGATACCAACTCGATATACTTCTCAGAATTTAAAATGCACGAGGAGAATTGAAGCATGCATTAGAAGCAACGGTGAAAAATCGTTATAAAAAATTGAATCCATAACAAATTTAAGAGGTTCTCTCAGAGCCCAGAGGAAAAGATTACAGTGATAAAGTAGAAACAAAGACACATGCATGTGGAAGATAGGGAGTGGAGACCCACCAGTAAAAAAAAAAAAAAATTGATGTTCCTGAAAAAGAACAAGTAGAATGGATGCTGTAAAGGAGATGTAGCAGAATCTTTAGATCAAAAAGGCTGTAGGGCAGGAAAAATGCCAGCCTACACCAGGAGGAATCTTAAGTGGTAGAAAAGGAATTGATTTAATTAGACAGAAAAGTAGTTCTCCTTTGAAGGGAGAAAAATCGACCTGCCTTCGGACTTGCTCCTGTGCACTGTTGAACGCAGAAGGTGATGGAACACGACCCAGTGTTGGGGGTTACCACTGAAGAATGGTTCCACCCAGACACAGTGGTGGTCACGTAAGAAGGAAATGGAAATCCTAGTTTGGGCAGAGAAATAAAATACTCTCATCCAAAAGTTGCTTTGAAAAATAAATGCCCTGAAGACTTACCCAATTGGAAATAAGGGTAAAGATGTTAAGCATGGAAATAATGGTATAAAAGTGTAACGAGAAGCAAGAAATTGGTTCTTCTTATCCTTGGTTGGGGCATTGGAGTACTTAAGGGAATCTTGGTAGATTCCTCATTGAACGTTGTCCCAAAACTGAGAGTTTGTAGAGTTACACATGGTTCTGATGAGCAGCCTGGTTTGAGAACTCCTGTTCCAGCAGATATCAAGATAAAATATGTACATGGATAATTAGGAAAGTGGAGATATTGCCAAAAATATGGAAAGAATTTCCTTATTCTCAAATTTATGCTAATTGATTTAAAAATACATAACTTTTATAGGATACAACAGCAAATTTTAATAAACGAAGAGACAAGATAGTAATCTGTCCAGTGGCAAGACTTGATTTTATGAACAAGGCCTTTTTTCAAATGTATATCTAATTTATACATGATACCAATCAAAGTTCTAATTGTTTTTTTGAGGTTTAATTTATCAATTTCTGAATTTCATCCAGAAGAATAAGCTGGTAGCATAACAAAGTTTTAGAAACTGATATTGTGAAGGAAACTTGTCTTACTGGTTGGTAGGATTTAATAATATAAATTAAAACTTTTGTACTGGCAAATTCTGAATGGAAAGATAAAGGAAACAATAGAAGATTCAAAAACAGACCCAATATTGTAGGGATAATACAATTCATGATGATAAAAGGGACAATTCCTCATGAAGACATAATGTTTATATGACTAGTAGCAGAGCCTCAATATACGAGAAGCGAAAATCAACAGATTTAAAGGGGAAAAAAAGACAATTTCATAATTATAGATTTTAATACTATTTTCAGTAGTTGGTAGAACTAGTAGTTGTTAGAGAGGAGAAAAAACAGTAAAAACATAGAAAATATGGATAACACTATAAACACCTTAATTGACATTTGTAGATTATATTCAGTAACCTCAACAGAATTAGGTGAGAAACCAATAAGGATAAGCTATTTAGGAAAACTCCAAATATCTGGAAACTTCTCAAAAAAAATATAATTCATGTGTCAAAGACAAAATCACAATGAAATCAGACAGTAATTTGAACTGAATGACAGCAAAAATATATCAAAATATTTGAGATACAGCCAAACAGTACTTAGAAGAAAATTTAGTGCTTTAAATGCTTGTATTTATAAGGCGAAAGATCTAAAAATGACATAAGGTTCTACTTTAAGAAACTATAAGAGGGAAGAGCGAAGTAAACACAAAGTAGAAGGAAAAAAAATTAAAGAGCAGCAATCGATAAAGTACAAAATAAGACAATATAGAATATTAATGAAGTCAAAATCTGGCTCATTAAAAAAAATCATCAAAATTGACATATTCCTGAGGTGTTCCGGCTGGCTCAGTCAGTAGAGCATGGGACTCTGGATCTCAAGGTTGTGAGTTCAAGCTGCATGTTGGGCATGGAGCTTACTATAAAAAAAAGGGTGGGGTGCTAAGAGAAATTGACACATTCGTAGCTAAAATGAACAAGAACACAAAAGTAGACAAATAACCATATTGGGAATGAAAAAAGAGATTATCGGTACAGATCCTATAGACATCACAGAGATATTAAGTGAATATTATGAACAACTTGAACATCCTACATGAAGTAGGCAAATATCTTGAAAAATAAAACTTGCAAAATTGCTATGAGAAAGAAAAAATCCAAACAGCCTCATGTCTATTTTAAACTCATTAGGAAAAACCTTCCTCAAAGGAAAATTCCAGGCCTGGAAGATTTCACTGGTAAATGCTATCAAACATTCAAAAAATAAATATTGTTAATATACACAAACCTTTTAAAAAAATACAAGAAGGGGCATCATGACCTATTTCATTTTATGGGGTTAGCAGTACTCTAATCCCCAAACTGACAAAAATATTTAAAAAGTAAAAGAGGAAATTATAAACTGATATCTCTCATAACTACAGATACAAAACAACAACAACAAACTACTGGTGGTGGGACTATAAATTGGCAAACTCTTTCTGAAGAGGAATTTGGTAATTTCAGAAGTCTTTAAAATATTTTATTCTTTAATCCAGTAATACTACTGCTATGGATTTACTCTTATAAATGTTCCCACATGTTTACCTCCAGGTAGATTGGAACAATTGACTACGAACTCGGAAACAATGAGATATTTAAAATATATTAGATTTGTTTATGCAATACTATTAAAAATACTGATACAGGGGTGCCTGGGTGGCTCATTCAGTTAAGCTCCAGTGCTTGGTTTTGGCTCAGATCATGGTCTCGGGGTCATGGGATCGAGCCTTGTGTTGGTTTCTGCGCCTAATGCAGTCTGCTTTAGATTCTCTCTCCCTCTCCTTCTGCCTTAGATTCTCTCTCCCTCTCCTTCTGCCTCTCCCCCCTCCCTGCTTGTACACTCAAGTGTGCTCTCTAAAATAAATAGATAAAACCTTAAAAATATATATTGATATAGATTATTAAAATGGGAAATAGCAAATTAAGTGGGAAAGGCTACTTATACATGCTTAGAAAAAATATAGATACAAGGCAAATTTAATGGTGACTGCCTTTCAATGACTGAATTATGGATGGTAGTTTTTTTTTTTCCCCTTTTAACAGTATTTTCCCACATTGTTTAGTGAACATTAAAAATATTTTTTAAATATAAAAAAATATAAAATAGTTCACATATGCTTATAGATTTGGATAATACACTTAGTTTTTTATTAATGTTGAAATAATAATGCCTTTCTCATGAAATTTAAAATAATTTTGTTTTTTTGATACGAAAAGTTCATTTATAATTAATAGTCACGGGAATGACTGATCCTAGTAATAGAAAACCATTACTTCTGTCAACCTTAAATAACTACCTGGTATGTGTGGGGTGCACTGCTAGTTGTTCTTTAAGTTACAGAGGTGTAAAAGTCACTGTTTTAACTGCCTAGTATTGGTAAAGATATAGCTGATCATAGCAATTCAGTGCCTAGAGCTGCACTGGCAGTAGGTTCATCTGTATTCCAGTTGTGATTGATGGGTGGAGGCTGCCTAGAGAGACGCATTAGGACAAATTGTGAAGGTTTTCCTGGATTCAGCCTCAAGTGTCCTGATAACTTAATCATGTGTACTCTGAGCGAGAGGACAGAACGGGTGCAGCCCTGTGTGCCATTCTTGACCTAGTTAGGGAATAAAGGTAATCTTATTTTTACAGATGTTCATGGGCCACATATCTGGCTGAGATGGATGTGTGCAAGATGCTAAGTGGCAAATGAGGTCAAAATAAAGGATTTGGTAATAGATTACTTCTGGTGAAACCAAGTCATTTCATGGATCTTGTTATAAAATGGTCTACATTTTTTAAAATTTTTTTTTATTTTTTAAGATTTTTAATTTATTTATTTGACAGAGAGAGATCACAAGCAGGCAGAGAGAGAGAGAGAGAGGAGGAAGCAGGCTCCCTGCTGAGCAGACCCTAATGCGGGGCTTGATCCCAGGACCCTGAGACCATGACCCAAGCCGAGGGCAGAGGCTTTAACCCACTGAACCACCCAGGCTCCTCAATGTTTTACATTTTTGAGAGAAAATTAGTGGTTTATTGAAATGTGACTTCTTGATTTTAGCCTTAGGAATCAAATAAATCTATCTTGATCTGTGGTTCACAATATGCATTATGTATATTCCTGGTAGGACAGTTTCCATACATCCAGGTGATTAAGTCCCTGAGCAACTATGATATTGTAGGTGGCAGAAAGTTGGAGAAGGAGGGAGGAGAGAAAACAGGGAAAATTTGCCTCTTCTCTGACTGTTCCAGCCACAATGGCATGGCAGATCATGAGACGCCATAACACCCCTTCATTTCTTTGTGCTGTATATGTCTTGCCACATACAAACAGTATCTGAAATGAGTTCACTGAAATGAAAGTTTCAGATTTTTTGGCATTTAATTCATATTCCAAGAAGTTATCTTTTGTTCCTGGCCAGTGAATTTCTAAGATTTTGCAATCATTGAACAGCAGTGACTGTGCTCCAAGAGACCATGTAATTTTTACATTGCTTTTATACCCTCTGTTGTCCATGGACCCCCTCCGTGTGTGTGTGTGTGTGTGTGTGTGTGTGTGTGTGTGTGTGTGTGTGTGTGTGGTGTGCTCATGCGCACGCACACGCAGACGTGTGGTGTATATGAACGTGTAAACTGGCTTCTATGTTATTCTACCCCTCTTAGAGTGAGAATGAGCTCTGAGGACAATGGCTTATCTCTGGTTTCCCATTTTCTTTTATTTACAAGTAGGATTTTTCCTCCTTTCTTCTTAGAAGAGCTCTTATTCTTTGGGGGGGGGAGGGGAGGGTTGTTTGTTTAATCTTGGTCTATTTGAACTCTTTTCCACTAAGAAATTTAGAGCAAGATAGTGCTGACTATTCAGAAAAATGTCTATTTTCTATCCCTCTTGATTTTAGATAATAGTATTTCAGGATTCGAGAGGAGTGTAACAGTTTAGAAACCAGGGGCCTTACTGATTTTTGAGAGCCCTGTACCCTATTTCTACCACATTTTTTTCAGCCTATGTTTGCAATACAGTCAAACAGAGACTTCAGTCCAGTGCCGCTTATTTTATTTCCTAGAACAGCTTTGGCTCTTGAGAGTTTTTTTTACTATCATGGCTATAATTTGATTGGGAGTCATGTAAATAGTCCAATACCTCTTTAAACCCGAGACACCTTCAGATACTGAAAGAATGCAGTTGTGCCTCTAAGTCTTTTAGGCACTCCTGTTTCCTTCTACTCTTAAAATTGAGTTCTGCCCTCAGGCTCTTTTTCTATTGATCATTATTTAAATATTTAACCCAGAAATGAGCACAGTAGTCCAGGAATTGTCTAGTTCCGACATCTTTTTTCTATTAATTAGCGAACCTTGGAATTGAGTTTCTGGGTTGAGGTGTGGAAACATGTGAAATGTTTCCATTTCATTGTTCATGCCTTGAATATAGTGTTGACTTTAACCCCCAGGTTTTTCATACTTCTGTGTTTGTACTCAAGAACTGACTTGTATTTATTCCTGAGAAAGTCCATCCTGTCAGATTGGGCTCATCATTTCAACCATCCTTTATGGTTTTATGTCATTGGCACCCACGACAGTGGCAGAGTAGGCTAAAGCTGAGGACAGAATTTCTCAGTCTTGCAGTTAGATCAGTATTAATGCTTTAAACATACTTTCAGTGAATCAGTAAACCGTTTTTTCCTCTTGAATTGTTTTTCTAACTTAAATGACATTCTCTGAAGAATCTTAGGAAAAGAAAAACACCCTTAAGTTTCATTAAATTTTATTAGCTATATGGTCAGAGACAATGTAAGTAAATATAGAGCTTTGAGAATTCTCTTAATTTCTTGAAATATGAAGTCATATTTGTGTCTTTTAAACTTCATTTCTTTGTAATGGTTTGAATAGTGTTGTAAACATTACTTATTTTTGAACCTTTTTTGGTGTTCCAGAACACTCTAGTCATAATGATCTTTTATTTTTTATTTTTTTAAAGATTTTATTTATTTGACAGAGCAGAGCCAGAGAGAGAGCACAGCTGGGAGGGGGGGGTGGGGAGAGGGAGCAGGGAGCCCAATGCGGGGGCTCTGTCCCAGGACTCTGGGATCATGACCCCGCTGAAGGCAGATGCCCAACAGACTGAGCCACCCAGGTGCCCCCATAATCTTTTAGTGCTCAACAGTGTGGGCTTTGAAGTAAGACTGCCTGGATTGAATACCAGCTCTAGTTGAAGTGACCTTGAGAGTAAGTTAATCTTTCCAAATCTCAATCTGCTTGTCTCTAAATTATGAATTAAAATAATGGCTATCTCTTGGACTTATTTGTAGGAGAAAATGAATATAAAATACCTACAATAATAGTAAGGTCTCACTAAAAGTTGTCTTTTATTAGTATCATTTTTAAAAATATTACAGAATCATTTTGGCTTTTGATAAAATAAAATTTGAGCTCTAAGTTTTAAAATGTGTGTTAAAATTAATTGGTGGTATGTTTTAATTGTGACCTACAGTGCAAGTTTTAGATTCTTTTTTTTCTAAGACAATTACATACTCTAGGAAAAGTTGAACATGTAAGTATTTTTTTATTGTTATTAATTAGGTCCAACCTACTTGTTGATCTGGCTGAACAGTTAAAGCCCAAAATAGGAACTCTGTATTTGTCAGATTCTCTCTTAGTAATGGCCATGTTTTTATTTCTTTCTCAAGAAGATCTTCACAAGACTTCAGATTCTGATGAAATTATATTTCTATCAATGTAGTTAAGAGTTCCTTTAAAAGTCTGTTTTCATAATTATAGTCTATGTCTTTATAATGATTCATTTCCCTGAAATGCATTTCTTTCTCAAGTAATTCTGATGCATAAACCAAGAAGTTATCTGCACATTCAGCTCTTCCTTTTTTTAGGGAAAGGCCTCTTCAAACCCAGTATGATAAACATCAATTCATTTTTTGTTACACGATTTCCTTAAATATTAAAACTTGTATATGTTTTTGATCTGCTCTTGCCAAAAGTAATATAGTATATTAAGAATCAGATACTCTGTTACAAAGTAAGATGTCCTAAGAAAGGTAAACATTTTTTCAAGAATGTTAAAAGAATAAGCATTAATAGTTAGTTGAAAAGTAGGTAAAATTAAGGGATGTCTATTGGCTTGGGCATGTGGTCCGTTATAAATGCTTGCCTAAATCCAAATTAAGCTAAACTCTGAATCTTGTGGGATGAGCAAAAGAGGAGGAGATGGCAATGAGGGTTAGTGATCAGTGGGAAGTTATCCAGGTGAAGGATGGGAGGGTGTCCCAGCCTGCCAGCATCACATGGACAAAAGGATGGAGGGAGAGAGAGCTTAACAAAGAATATGAGAATGTTGAAGGACTTTACGCAGAAAAGTTTTCTTAGGAAAAGTATTCTAACAACTCTGTGGTAAGCAGAGTGCGTCTATGATATACAATCTAGGTGTGGGTTGTGAGTAGTACAAAGAATCATGAATCAGGGAAAATCAACTGCTTCTTCTCTGGTTTTCCTGAAAATGCTCTTGCCTAGTTTTAGTTTAGAGAGTTAATTGAGTTCTTCCTAGGATCCCTTAGTCCTGCCTCAGGTAGTGAGTAAACTAATACTTGGTCATTATTTTCTCAGGAATTAGTTCTGCTTAGAGGAGTCTGATATTAGTCTAACTTCTTTCCCAGGTTCCTGTAAGATTGGTCCCTTTGTAAGGAAACTTGACTTCCTCTAACAGAGAAAATGGCCTGAGCTCTTTCCTTAGGAAGTCTGGGTTACAGTTATATTTTCCTAAGGCCACTGGATGCTACATTTATCTGTGCAGCAAGAATACATTATATACCCATTGTGTGTTTGGTGGGTTGGCAGGATGTCAGCTGAGTAAAAGTGCCCCTACTTTAAAGGAGCTCAAAGCAAATGTTTAGGAGAAGACAGTCCTACCAGGCCCAGAGTGACTGGACTCTTCCCATAATAGAAATTGCAGACTAGGTGTCCTGTCATCTTGCATTCCCAGATTGTGTTCAGATGAAGTTTCATGAGTTTCCTATACACTACCTTGGGCCATAAGCACCAAAGAGTGGGAATGAGATTGATTCAGGTGCTGTTCAGTAGAGAAGTATAGAGAACATGGAAGCACTTCTGACAAAAACCGGGTTCTAGATGCTGCATAAGGAGTGATACCAGGCTAGCTTCATGGGTGTGCAACCTGTGCAGTGGCAGAGGGCCGTGCACTTAGGAATGCCCCCTGCTTGGTTAAATGGTATGGTGTCACCATCTTGAAATTCTTAATTTTTGAACAAAGGGCTCTGTTTTCATTTTGTACCAGGCCTTACGGATTATGTAGTCTGTCCTAAATTTATGGTTTACACTGGGGGGAACTATAGATGAAGAGACCCCAGCAGTGGGACAGGAGGTGGCGGCCCTCTAAAGTCCCCAGACACTTCATAAGGAAACAGTAGGCCTTAAATATTCACCACACTTGGTAAGGCTAGTCTTCCAGCTGAACCGGTTGAATAGAATCGCTCTGCCTCTGCTCACCTCCAGGCCCTTCTAACCCAGAGAGAACGAAAACCACTTAGAGGGGGAGAAAATTTGTGTAAAGGGAGGGGTGTTTTCATAAACCCTCCTTTCCCAGGTGGTACGTAATACCCTGCCATGGATCTTTGCTGGGGAAGGGAAGCTGTCTTACACTCAAGTTGGATATTCTAATCAAATTGAGATGTGTTTGTCTTAAAATGACTATAGGACTTGTATTTAGAGAAAAGAGGGGGGAAAAAAAAAAAAAAGGAAAACCGTAGGAGTATCTCAGGTTTTCATCCAGGGGTAGGGGATAAATTACTACATTCAATGAAAATTAAGAGAAAAGTAAAGGAAGGCAAAATGAACTCGATTTTGAAATTGCATCTTGGAAGTGATAACTCAGTGTATTGATCACTTAATTGAATTTGGAGAATCTAGAACTATCAAATGCTTTTTGACTCATAAATCATGTTGACTTTTAAGTTTAAAATTATCCTCTGAGATGATCCTAGCTTAAATTTAATGGTGATATTGGGCCTTTTGTGAACTCTATTTCTTAATCTAACTTGGTAATAGGAAAAGAAACGTTAGATTTGCCCATTTGTCATTTGCACTTGTGTTTATCTAGTTGTTGGCTTGCTCACAGCAGTCTAAAAATGGAAAAGTCTAGTTGTTCAATGCAGTTACTTTTAAAGTGAGGAAATTTTGTAGTATTTCTTCGGAAAACACATTTAACATTTTGGACAATTAACTTGATTTATTGTAAAGTAATTTAGTTTTTCCACTGGCAGCAACATAGAATAATTATTTTCTAGTTGCTATTCCACATGACTTGAGTTAGGAAAAGGTTGCTAGTTTCCATATATTTCTACTATTTTCCATTTTATGCAAAGACTGTTGTAGGCTAATTATAGAAAATTGCATTTAGTGCCATGTGGATGTGATATTAACTTTGACGCTGAGGGACTGACACTGAATGAAATGAGGTTACATGCTTTTCTGAGACTCTTATGAACTCTATTTGCATGCCCTTCAACAATGAGATATTTGCATCTTCTTAAATCATCTAGAGGTTTTTTGGTATTTTAGTCCAGCTTCACAAAATATGTTTGTGCCTTTTTGACATAAAAATTTCATCACGCATTTTATTTTTTAGCAAATATCCTTATAAATTCTTTGACTCTACAAAACTTGTAGGAGGTTTATATTTTATGACTTATCTTGATAAGTATTATGTGAAAAAGAAGTTCTATCAAGCTAGAGATAATTTTATTTTTGGACTTTTGCTAGAAGTTATTTTAATTGTTGGTATTCCTGATTTTACTTTAAACTGGAAGAGACTGTACCTAAAATACAGATCGTAGAAGGAGTGAGCATCATGGGAAAAAACTTTTTGCATTGTTTGTAATTTAAAAGACATTCTTTAAGGAAGAAAATTTGAAAGTAGGCTGAATGGCATGCCAAGCTAGTCAGGGATTGGGGTCACATTCCCTTCGCTTCTCGCTCAGCGCCTGACATCATACATAAACCATTACTCAAAACAGTTGTGAATACCATTTGGAAAAGTAATCACAAAACCGTCTTATAAATATCTTTCTGTATATTTTTGTTTCTCTCTTCAATACATTCCTCTGATTTTGTTCTAGGCTCGCAGGAAGGAGGTATTTATCCAGGAACGGTATGGGAGATTTAATTTGAATGACCCATTCTTGGCACTGCAGAGAGACTATGAAGCAGGTGCCGGTGATAAAGAGAAGAAGCCAGTTTGTACCAACCCCCTCTCCATCCTTGAAGCAGTCATGGCCCACTGCAGAAAGATGCAAGAAAGAATGTCCACGCAGCTGGCTGCTGCTGAAAGCAGACAAAAGAAGGTATTGAGAGTTTCAAACAGTCACTTTTCCTATAACACAGTGTAGGATGAAGAAACCATTTCCAGGCTTGTTTGTTCTTAAATGGGATTAAGGTCTCAAAGGCGAAATGCTGACAGATTCTGGTGGCCCTTTTCAAATATAATTTGAAAATAACGCTAAGCTATAAAGTAAGTATAACAAAGAATTTATGTTTCCTGTAAAGGGTACTTTGATGCTTCTTTAAAATAAGCTTTTTGGCGGGGAGGGGCTTCCGTTTTTCTAGTGCCATAAGACATGCTTAACTGCTAGGTCTCTGATCCAGTATTGCAACCAGGATGCCAATCAGATGGTGGTGTCCCCAACTTACTTATCCAGCTCCTGTCTCAAGTATTTCTTTGCAACTAGAAATTACTTCTTTAAATTATGCCTTTGGAAAATGAAATCAGCATGAAGAGAATAGAATGAAATTTGTGTGGTATATGCAATCTCACAACGTGTCATCTTGAAGTCCTGGTTAGTCTCAAACTCGCCTCTGGTGTCTGAGGGCTGTGTGTGCTGCAGACCTGCAGGCTCCTGCTCACATGTGTTTCATTTAAACCAACCTCCTCGCCCCTTCTCACCTCCCCCACCAGCACACACATGTATTTATTACTGTACTTGAGTACATTCTTCCAAGAGTCCTAAGTGATAAAAACTAACTGACTTACTGCCATCCGCCATAAGGAAATAGAAGTTCAAATTTTGTCCTTCTGATAGGCTGCTCAGACTACTGATTACATTTATTAGAAGAGAATGAGGAAGTCAGAGAAGCTAATAATGTCTAATAGAATTAGAATTAAAAGTAATCTGTTCTTCCAACCATTATTAAACCATACATTTCAGTGTTTCTTCCATTTGTCCTTTTCAGAGAACTTGTTAGAGTTCACATGTAACACCTGGTTGACGGTAAACCTGAATGCAATATTACTGTAAATATTTATGATACTGTCATTTAATGTGTGTGTTTTTGCCCCTGTAATTATATCCTTGCATTGACATATGTGTGCCCATGTTCCGGTGTAGGTGTTGAATGAAAGCAAACCTTTTCTTCAGTATATTACCTGGTAGAAAACTTAAGCACTGGGTTAAATAGCACAGAAGTCTAGACCTTCCATGGGTGTGAGGCAAAATCCAACACTTTCACTCTGGACTTTGCAAACCCTTTACAAAGCCCTGCAGAGCAATCACTGACGTCCCTGGAGATTTTCAGAAATCCCCAGGAACCGCATAAGCAAGAGCCGCCAGTATGTTTCAGCTGATGTCACTGAAGCTCATTTGTATTTCTTGGATGAGACACATTTCAATTATGTTCTTAACATGTCCAGTGCACTATTTCATAATAAAGTATTGCTGCTGGGTTTTATGCTGCGTTATCAAAAGTCAAGAAAATATTTTGTTTTCATTGGAATTGCATTTAATGTATAAAAATGCACAATTTCCTAAATTTTACTTCAATTTTGCATTTTATCTATCATTTCTCTTGTAGGAGGAAAAGGAAGGAACTCATTTCAAGTTGAATCAAAGATTTTATTATCTAGCTGATTTTTTTTTTTAATCAACTTACATCCTGTTTGTTTCTGAATGACTGGGTCATTTCCAACCTGGCTGGGAGTGAAAGGAAATTGTTTCTGTCCTATGGGTCCTGAGAGGCTAATACGAAATGAGCCAGTGATCTGTCTCCCATGTATAACGAGGATACAGGAGTCCTTTATGGCCAAATTCATTGGCCTGTGTAGTCTCAGTGAAAGGTTGCTCTGATAGGCAGTGCTGCTCTTTGTCCATAAAGCATATTCTCTTCTGGTAGATTGTAGCACGTGAGAAGATAGATTTTGTACTCTTATCCTGAACGTTTCCTTATAAAGAAAATATCACATCAGCTGATAAGAGCAAAAACACAGTCATTTTTTTAGCGACAAAATTACCTGTCAACTTTAGTCCTGAAAGTAAATAAACAAACTTCTTCACTTCTCTTGCATATAGAATAAATTGAAGCTCTAGAAATCTAAAATCAGAACGACAAAAAAAAAAAAAAAATCCATTATTTTAAATGAGTCCAGTTCTTTAAATTACTGCCAGAGCAGAAGTTGGGGAAAGCAAAGGTCCCATTATCTATAATTCATGTATTTATTATCTGACACTGGACATAGCTCTTTGGTAATTCTAAAACATTTGGCCTGAGCACTGCTCTGGTTGGCCTTTCAAGGCGGGAGAAGAGGCTCCTATGTTCATTCATGCATTGATTCCTGCTGAGACTACTAATAGGAGGGTTAAATGTTTGGTAATTTGTGTGCCAGGAAAATTTGGGCAAGAGTCAATTTGGCAAATGGACTAAGCCTGTAAAGCCACTTTGAATAAGCTAATGAGTAATCATCATGGGGAACTTTGCCTCCAGTAATCTACTTTCTGTTTAGAGCCAGTAACCTAGGGTGGAAAGATATTTGGGTTTTTATATATCACGTGCCTCATATGTTAATGGAATTTCTATTTTAATTTATTTTCAGTCATTTATTCATACTTATAAAGTATCACTTCCAGGCTTGAAATAGGAAAGACCTTCTAATTTGAACAGAGCCTTTAAAAGTCAGAAGCCAAGGGGCGCCTGGGTGGCTCAGTGGGTTAAAGCCTCTGCCTTTGGCTCAGGTCTTGATCTCAGGGTCCTGGGATCGAGCCCCGCTTCGGGTTTTCTGCTCAGCAGGGAGCCTGCTTCCCCCTCTACTTCTGCCTGCCTCTCTGCCAACTTGTGAGCTCTCTGTCTCTGTCAAATAAATAAAAACTTAAAAAAAGCCAGAAGCCAAAATAATAAATAGGCCATTCGTATAGGAGCAATTTTTTTTTTAACCAGTGAAAAAACTAATAGTCTTTCTGTATATGAGCTATAGCTTCTTCTAGGTGGCAGCTTAGAAAAATGAGCGTCAGTTGAAAGGCACTAAATGTGCCAACAGGATTCTTAGTTGTGAGCTGGTGAAGCCAGTATTCATGGAGTTAAGCAGGCAAGTGTTTTGGGTTGGCTTACAGCATGGTAGAGCATGGCTGGGAAAGCTAGGGGAGCAGGTCTTAATCAGCCAGCATCACTGCCAAATGATCCCCCTTGATCTAGTCTGCAGTGGGTAAGGTTTCTGCTGATGAGAGGTGAGTACTGTGGCTTGCCAGTGCCAGACAGCACGGTCACTGTCATGCTCTGGGTCTGGAGTGGTGCCTCCCCTGGCCCTGCTTTTTCATCACTCATTTCCAAGTTAAAGCCTAAGAGCAGGTGCGTTTGGCTGGCCAAACTTAGGCCCCACATCCTCTGTCTGGGTACAGGGAAGATCAGGAAAGCAGCTATGGGTCACAGTTAGCTTCTACAGGGGAGAATCATAAGGTGGAGAAATCTGACATAGGAAGGAGTTTCAGGTGCTAGACAACCGAAGAAATGACAAATGGGTCAGAAAAGAACAATCAAATTATTTGTTTTAATTTATTTCGTATGCTTTTTCTTCCTGTGATGAATAATTGTACTTGGTTCTGCCATTTGTATTCACCACTCTCTACTTCATTATATAATATCATCATATAAATATTTATCATTATATATGTTTTGTAACGTAGAAATGCAATTTAATTTTAAGTTGCTTTCCAGACTTTCAAGAATAACATGACAGAGAATCATCCAAAATAGTATTTTTTAGAAAGGATATTTACGACACCTTGTATAAGAATTGTTGTGCTTTAGCTCACTCCTGAATCTTTTTTGTAGAACTCATTTTGACTCCCCAGGAGCAGTGATAAGGAGGGAACTGGAGACTGAGGTCCGTGGCTCTGCGCAGAGATTTAGAAGAGAGGGAAGTTGATTCGATCCACGTCTTGCCCTCCCTCTCTTGAAACTCTAGATGAAGAAGAAAGGAGAGATGAGAACTGCAGAGCATGACTGATAGCTATGGCCCCTATAAAGAAAAAGATATTTTAATGCATCTCATTGTTAGATATTTGTTGACCAGGATTGGACAGACGGGTAGAGGTAACCAGGTGGAGAAGGGAACAGGGTGCACTGAGTATTGAACGATTTGGGGGAGCAATGAGGAATATAGTTAAATGTCATAGAAGTATTTTGTGGTTGTGACAAATATGCACTTTTGCTTTTTCATTTTGCAATTGACCGTAATTGCTTTCCTTTCTGCTTTCCACTTTGAATTAGAACTAATTGCCTTTACATTCCTGCTCTGCTCCCACCTACATAGTTTTCCCTTTCATTCTGTAAAAACAGTTGTTTGGTGCTGCTTCATTCATGGCTTCCAGTCTGGGTGCTATTCTGGGAGCAACCACCCACTTTCTCACGACCAACGAAGCTGTCTTAGTTCTCCTAAGCTCTTCCACACAGTCCACTGCTTTGTGCAAAAGGGTTTGGTGACACTGCTCAGGCAGAATTCTCTGGAAATTCGGCCACTACTTGAAAATGACTGTGAGTAGATACAAATTGGACAATAATATAACAAAGTCAACTGGAACTCCATAATCTATGTATATGGGAGACGATGATTCTTTCACAATTATAGTAATATGTGGTTGAGTTGGGGGAGGGGCTTGTCCCTACCTGACTCATTAGGTCCACAGCTCCTAGGTCACTTCTCAAAACTGTCCCAGATTGAGCCAGTGAGAGCCCTTTTACGCTGACTCCTTTTGATAAGATTCCACCATTCTTTGAGTACTTTTTTCTGGCAGCCACCTATTCCAGGCTCATCTTGTGTTTTTCCGATCCCAGCCTCTGGAATTAGCTATTACTCCCAGGACAGTTGGTTTCTTCTTTAATGGAAAATGGTGTTTAGAAACAAATCCAGAGCTAAGAAATTATGTATGTCTCCCATAATCATATATATTTTTATACACACACGTATATTTTATTTGTGTCTCTCTATTATCACCCATGAGTTCATACTGATACTGACGCCTCTAATTCTAAACCAAAGCCACAGAGTATATTCTTGTTTTTTTTTTTTTAAGATTTTATTTACTTGAAAGAGATCACAAGTAGGCAGAGAGGCAGGCAGAGAGAGGGGGGGAAGCAGGGTCCCTGCTGAGCAGAGAGCCCGATGCGGGGCTCGATCCCAGGACCCTGAGATCATGACCTGAACTGAAGGCAGAGGCTTAACCGACTGAGCCACCCAGGCGCCCCGTTCTTTCTCTGTTTAAAACTAACTTCTCCAATAGTGAAAAACATGTCTCCCATTATTCTTCACTTTATTTACTCATCTACTCAAGCCTAGAACACACAGAGTAGTTTTAGAATCGCTAATGCATAGCATGATAAAAAGCAAATATACAAACCTGAAATTCACCATTGTTTACAGCTCTTTAAGGATACATTTACATGAAGTGAAATTTATACAATTTAAGTATACGAATTGATGAGCTGAAAAAATGCATGTGCTTGTGGAATCTGTACCACTTATAAGATAGAAAATATTTCCATCACCAGAGAAGATTTCCCAGAATACTTTCCCCATAAGTTTCTTCCCCAGTCCAAGCAATCACTGAACAGTCTTCTGAGTTTTTTCATCATGAATTGATCTTATGTGTATGTGTTATCTGAACTTCAGGTAAATGATGACTGAAATTAAATATTAAGCCTTAAATGCAGGAACTGTAAGTCTCAATTTTTTTCTTTTTTTTTTTCTTTTTTTTTTTTTTTTTTAAAGATTTTATTTATTTGACAGAGAGAAACACAGCTAGAGAGGGAACACAAGCAGAGGGACTGGTAGTGGGAGAAGCAGGCTTCCCGGAGAGCAGAGAGCCCGATGCGGGGCTCGATCCCAGGCCCCTGGGATCTGACCTGGGCCGAAGGCAGACGCTTAACGACTGAGCCACCCAG
>CM053614.1:25981228-26044195 GCA_028646535.1 Procyon lotor
TTTTTTTTTTTTTTAAAGATTTTATTTATTTGACAGAGAGAAACACAGCTAGAGAGGGAACACAAGCAGAGGGACTGGTAGTGGGAGAAGCAGGCTTCCCGGAGAGCAGAGAGCCCGATGCGGGGCTCGATCCCAGGCCCCTGGGATCTGACCTGGGCCGAAGGCAGACGCTTAACGACTGAGCCACCCAGGCGCCCCTTTTTTTTTTTTTGTAAAGATTTTATTTACTTATTTGATACAGAGAGAGATCACAAGTAGGCAGAGAGGCAAACGGAGGGCGGTGGGGAGAAGCAGGCTCCCTGCTGAGCAGAGGGCCCGATGCAGGCCTCGATCCCAGGACCCTGAGATCATGACCTGAGCTGAAGGGAGAGGCTTTAACCCACTGAGCCACTCAGGCGCCCCTCAATTTTTTCTTCTTAAAAAAAATGTTTACCATTGAAGTATAGTTGACATACAATGTTATATTTTAGTTTCATCACTACAATGTAGTGATTGGACAGTTCTATGCATTATACAGTGTTCACCATGGTAAGTGTAGCTAAGGTCACCATACACTATTATTACAATATTATTGACTATGTTCCCTCTGCTGTACTTCTCATGTCTGTGATCTGTTTAACTGGAAGTTTGTACCTCTTAATCCCCTTCACCTATTTCACCTGTCCTTTCATCACTCCCACCTCAGGCAACCATCAGTTTGTTCTTTGTATTTATGTGTTTGTTTCTGTTTTTTGTTTCTTCATTTTTTTTTTATCCCATATGTAAATGAAATCAAATGATATACATAGAAGGATTTAGAGGGTATTATACGAGGTGAAGAAAGTCGGGTGGGGAAAGATCAACTTTATTTTTCTTTATTAAAATTGTTTTGCCTATTTTCATACAAATTTGAAATCAGTTTGTTGGTTTTTCCAGAAGTTTGCAGGGATTGAAATTTTATTGAATCTGTACACTAATTTGTTGAGAATGGACATGAGTGAGATTGAGAAGCAACTCATTATCATAGCACATTTGTCCATTAGTTTTTGATAATTTCTTTTAACAGTGTTTTATTGTTTTCAGTTTACTGTCTTAAATGCCTTGCTGGGTCTACTCCTAAGTATTTTGTGTTTTTGATGCTAGTGTAGATTACACTGTTAAAAAACTTTTTTCCATGGGGCGCCTGGGTGGCTCAGTTGGTTAAGCAGCTGCCTTCGGCTCAGGTTGTGATCCCAGGGTCCTGGGATCAAGCCCTACATTGGGCTCTCTGCTCAGAGGAGAGTCTTCTCCCTCTTCCTCTGCCTGCTGCTCTGCCTACTTGTACTGTCTATCTCTTGTCAAATAGATAAAAACCTTTGGAAAAAAAAAAAAACCTTTTTTCCAAATATTTATTGCTACTATACAGGTATTAAAATTGTTTTTGTATGTTGACATAGTATCTTGTTATCTTGCTAAACCTGCTTATTAGTTTTAGCAGTTGTTTGGTATATTACATAAGATTTTGTAGGAAAGCAAACACATCATCTGTGAATACAACCCATCTTACCACTTCCTAAGTTGCCTGCCAATCTGCCTTGTTTTCCCAATATGCCCCATCATTGCACTGACTAAAACCTCCAGTGGTATATTGTTGAATAGAAGTAGTGAAAGAAGATGTCAGCGTTTTCTCCTTTTCTCAGGGAGGAAAGAGTGTGTTTCATCATCAAGTATGATGTTAGCTGTGTTTCTTTATAGTGTTCTTTATGTCACTGAGATTTTATTCTATATTGAGAGATTTTTTATTATAAATGAGTTGTGCATTTTGTACAATGGTTTGTCTACCTCTGTCGGTGTGGTCATGGTTTTTCTCCTGAGTCCTTTAAGGTGATGAATTATACTTATTTTCAAATACTGAAACAACTTGCATTCTTGAGGTAAACTTCAGAGGGTTACCTTCTACTAATCTTTTAAATATATTGTTGGATTTAGTTTGCCTATATTTTGCTAGGAAGTTTGCATCTGTATTCATGAGTGATCATTTTTCTGTAAATTAAGAAAAATACTTGACTGGTTTTGATTTGAAGGTAATTCTGATCATAAAGTGAATTGGAACATTTCCTTCTCTATTTTCTGAAAGGGTGTGTATAAGTTTGGCACTATTTCTTTCTTTAATGTTTGGTAGACGTCACAGGTAAAGCCATATGAGCTAGAAATTTTCTTTGGGGGAAAGTTTTTATTTGTGGATTCAATTTCCTTAAAATATATAAGGCCATTCCAGTTTTCTTTTTCTTTTCTTTTTTACGATTTTATATATTTATTTGATAGAGAAACACTACAAGCAGGGTGGTGGGAGAGGGAGAGTGCAGGGAGCCTGATGACAAGGGGTCAATCCCAGGACCCTGGGATCATGTCCTGAACCCAAGGTTTAACCTAGAGTCACCCAAGCACCCCCATTCCAAAATGTCAGTTTATATCAGTCCTGAAAATTGTGTTTCAAAGGAATTTGATTTGTTGAATTTATTGACACAAAGTTATAAATTATTCTTTAATATTCCTTCTGTAATTCCCCCTTTTATTTATTTTTAAAGATTTTATTTATTTGACAGAGATCACAGGTAGGCATAGAGGCATGCAGAAAGAGGGGGAAGCAGGCTCCCCACTGAGCAGAGAGCCTGATGCGGGGCTCTATCCCAGGACCCTGAGACCATGACCTGAGCTGAAGGCAGAGGCTTTAACCCACTGAGCCACCCAGGCATCCCAACATTCCCTCTTTTAGTCCTATTATTTATGATTTGTGTTTTCTTTGTTGCTCAGTCTGTTTTTTTTCTAAATGTTTAACAGTATTATTGATCTTTGAGATGAAAAAGCTTGGCTTTGTTAATTTCTCTAGTATTTGTCTCCTATTTCACTGATGTATTACCTTTGTTCTTTCCTTTTACTTTATATTTAATTTGCCTTTTTTCAAGTTCTTAAGGTGAAATTTAGATGATTGATTTGAGACAACTCTTATGATATATGCAATTAAAGATAGAAATTTCTCTCTATCCTCTGCTTTAGATGTTTTAAATTCTCTTCTTTCACTGCATCCCACAGATTTTCATATGTTGTGTTTTTATTTTCATTCAACACAAAATATAAATTCCTTAGTGATTTCTTCTTAGAAGTATGTTATTTTATTTTTGAATTTTGGGTTCTTAATGTCGTACTGTGCTTTATATATAATTCTGTTGTCAGAGAAGATATTCTGTAAGATTTTAATCATCTGTAAATATTTGGTGGTTTTCAGTAGCTCAACAAGTGCATCTAAAAAACTGTATCTTCTGGGGCACCTGAGTAGCTCAGTGGGTTAAAGCCTCTGCCTTCAGCTCAGGTCATGATCTCAGGGTCCTGGGATCGAGCCCTGCATCGGGCTCTCTGCTCAGCAGGGAGCCTGCTTCACCCCCTCTCTCTCTGCCTACTTGTGATCTCTCTCTCTGTGTCAAATAAATAAAATCTTTAAAAAAAAAAAAAAAGATTTTAAACTATATCTTCTATAGTCTTGAGGTATTCTGTTCCAAATAGAGATAATAATTCAATAATAATTTATACTATAGTTTCTGTGTTTATAATGTGTCTTTTTTTTCCTTTGGCTGCTTTCAAGATTATTTCTTATCCTTGTTTTCAGCAGTTTTAGTATGATGTACTTAGGTATGATTTTTTTTTTTTGTAATATATATATATATTTATTCTGCTTTAGGATTGCTGACCTTTCTAGATTTTTTTTTATACCAATTCTGTGAATTTTTTGGTTATTTTATCTCTTAATATAGTTTTCTTTCCCATTCACTCTCCATTTTGGACTCTATTTAGGTAGACTCCAGACCTCATTGTCCTACCTGTCTGTGAGGTGCTATTCAGTTTTTTCAATCACTTTTTTTTTTAATATTCCTTAAATTGGATATTTCTGTTCTCTTTTCAAGTTCATCGTCCTTTCTGTTCTACTCTCTCCAATCTGCTATTAAGCCTATTCAATGGGGTTTTGTTTTGTTTGTTTGTTTGTTCCATCCCCAGTCTGCTAATTACAGTATGGATCATCTTGGGCCCGGTTTCTTGAGACGACTTCTCTTGACAGTGAATCACTGTTAAAAAAAAAAAAAAAATTACTTCGCATGTCTGCTAATTTTTTTAATATATATCAGACATCGTGAATAATATGCAGACATTCAGGATTCTGTTATCTTCTCAAAAGTGTATTTTGTTGTAGTAATTAAGCACGTAACCTGCTTATATTCAGACTCCACACGGTCTCCTTGCAGCTGGCCACAGCTGAAATATTTGCTTGGTTCTCTCAGCCATTCAGCAACCACCTCTGTCATACAAGGTGGTGTCTCCCCCATGAATGTGAAATTCAAGAGTCAACCAAGGATCCGGGGGGGGGGGGGGGGGGGGGGGGGGGGGGGGGGGGGGGGGGGGGGGGGGGTGGGAAGGTGTTAGTTGTGGCCGCCCTAATTCCGGTTTGACTCCTCAACCAGTGTAGGGAATACTTTATGCTTAAGGTCCTGCTGCCCATGCTGCCAGGACAGGGAATTGCCCTCACTTGAAAAGCTATACAAGGGCAAAATTCATCCAATTCTGTTGGCTCCTCTAAACGGAGGGTGTACTTTACCACTTACTCATTACCCTTCAAAGCCTTCAAATGGTTATTTTTTTAAAATATTTTTTCAAAAAAAATACTAAGAGTTTGTAATTATGATCTGCAGAAGAGATAGTCTAATAAAAATTATTTCACCATTGTTGGTAGTGAAACTTTAATGTACTTTGTAATTGAATTATAACTTATTAAAACCCATCTATATATTTAGTATGGTCACTTCTATAGATCATTGTTTGCCTATAAATGTGTTTTCAGAAGAAAAACACTGCAAAAGTGACATAATTTTAAATAGCACAAATAGTTATTATATTATGAACTGAAAACAACATTTTTTAAATGTCAGGCACAATGATACATGCCTTACATGCATTGCCTCATTTAATCTTACAAAGTGATAAGTATTATTGCTCTGTTGTGCAGATAAGGGAATCAAATAGAACCAAACTTTAGAGAGAATTTACCAAGATCACACAGCTAAGAAGTTTGAGATCAGACCTTGGTAATACATCTCTTACTTTTGTAAGCACAAAGATTTTGTCTGTGGGCCAAAATGGCCATGGAATTTTTTTTAATATAAAAAAATTTTTTTAGGTATGGACTGTGTTTATAAACCAATTGGAAGGAGCTGGTACGGAGGGGGATGTTTATTATTAATAAAGAGCATAACTGATGGAGCAAGTCTCAAGTGACAAGAGAGAGTGAAGTTAATTGTTGAAGGAAGCCTGATCTTGAACAGATAGAAATCTTCCTATAGAGTGAAGGGAGGGGAATAGAAATTGGTGTGGTTATTTAAAAAACAAAACAAAACAAAACAAAAAACTTAAAAGAGGAGACAGGATGTAGAGAGAGTGAATTTTCTTGATAAAAGAATCTATTAGGGTAGACTGAGAGTTAATTGAGTGGTAATTGGGTGATGTTTTGGGAAGAATGGCAGAAGTTTAAACATTCCCTGAAGTGTAAATGGTAGAGGAGGCTAAACAAAGGGAGGGTGATTAATGGCTGGGGCTTAGAACTCACTGGAGTCTGGAGCCCTGTGTTTGTTGGTGCATTGGTTATGTGGCTTCCTTCGTGTTCCACTATCTATGGGAAACTTTAAAAATGTGTTCATCTGAGATAGGACAAGGTCCGAGTGATGGAAGAACAAAGATGCAAAAGAATAATGGGTGCTTTTATCATACTATAGTTTTCTGTATAAATACGTGAGACTGTTGAGTTGATCTCTTGTTAAGAAGTCTTTCTTCATTTTGATTCTCAAGTATGAGACGTAAGTTACTTCAAAAATTAAGTGTGATGACCTCTAGTGAAGAAATAGTGTGGGCAAGAAGTATGATGTGGTGATAAAAGCTTGAGACAAGTGGAACATGGAGTTCCATGATGCTGACACTGATCCACTAGATGACATTAGAGAGATCACTCATTTGGCCTCTAGTTAGTTGTGTAAAATGAAGATAGCCCTTAAAGTTCTACAAAACATTTTTTTTCCGGCTTTCAAGGTAAACTGTGAAACTCATATTTTTAAAATAAGCTGAAAGTTGACCTAGTTTGGCTTTTTCCAACATTACTATAAGAATTTGGGGCAGTGGTGAATACAAAATTTAAAATTTTCTTAGTAGTTCTAACTTTGTGTGTGCCTTTTTACAAAAACTTACTATTTGACGCATTTAGAAGAGTTAAATATGTCTTTTGACTATTTAGAAGTCAAATTTTCTGTGAGGCATATAGATGACTAAAATATGCATATAAATACAGTTGTATGATAGCAATATTTTTCCCCACATCTTACCTAATTAAGAAGTCACCCCTAAAACTGCATATAGTAGAATAGTGTGTGACACTCTATTAAACAGTTGTCACTAATTATTCTTGGGGAATTATCTGTATTCCTGATCACTTATTTATAAGACCTATGCAATGCTATTCAACTTTTTCAAGGCAGGGAGCATCCTAGAGTAAATAATATCTCTGACTCTAATGAGCCATTCTCTCCTTTTGGTTTCGTGACTGACTGTGAAAGTAAGTATTTTCTTAGCAGGGTGAGGAACAGGAGCACATTCTCACATGATGGATCATGCGAGCATCTCCTTCCTCTGTTCCTGATGACTAAAAACTGACTTAAATAATTACTAGATCTCATGAGACTATATTTATCTTTAACATCTGGGGTGGTGGGGGGAGCCCACCAGTGGGGGGAGCCCTTTCTGTGTCTTTGTCAGGTAGATCTACTTTAACCTTTATGAATCATAAGGCCCTTGGGTAGACTACCCGTGGAATGCTTCTCTAGTTGGGAAGGTGAAGCACGTGGACCTCCCTGATTTGTCCTTCATGAGCACCTCATGGCAGTAGGTGCTCCCCTGGAAAGAAGTGAGAAAGCTGTATAAACATGTTACAGTAGGGCATCTCGGAGGCTGTAAAGCCCGGGGACCCAAAAAGGCCATCAGTGTGCAGAAGTTTGTTGTTTCTATGAACTGCGTTAATTTCATTCATCCAGTCAACAATAAAACAGCATTGTGTGCCACATGCTATTCCAGGTCTTGGGAACAGCAGCAAAGAAGATCTAGTCCCTGCCCTCATGGAGTCACATTCCAGTGGGGGCATGTAAGAGCTAAGCAAAGGGTTGCAGGGCTGGGAGCCACCACTGTTTTCCGCAGGACAGTGAGAAGGCGGCCTCGGTGAAGGTAGCAGCTGAGCAGAGTCCTGGAGGAAAAGAAGTCAGACTTCTGTGCTTTGGGTGCTTTTGTGCATACTCGAAAACCCCACCCGGAGATACAGAGGTCTCTCTTCAAAAGCTCCTCTACCTTGATCAACTAGAAAAAGGTTAGTTTGGAAAGCATAAATCTTAACGTTCTGTGGCTTGATGAGCAGACAGGGTCTTTTTGTGAAGGGAAAGGTGCCCTTCTTTTCAGGCAGATGCAGCCCCATGCCTGCGCAGACAGTGGGTGGGTAGACAGGCCTGGATTTGGGCTCCCACTCACCTCTCCAGCTGGTCTTCCTCGTGCGGTGCATGAACTGCTTAGCCCAAGAGCCCTGCATGAGGGTGTGTGGTGGAACTCTGGGCGGAGAGAACGGGAAAGCCAAAGACCCTGAGGCAGGACACTGTGCAGGAACCAGGGAGGCCAATATCGCGAGAGCTCAGCGAGCAAGTAGGATTGGAAGAGATGGGGTTGGACTTTTGGGTTCACTGATCAGTATCCGTGAAGATCATAGTTCTAGTAAAATATTTCTTTAGTTCTCACAGTTTTCAGAGAACACTCAGATACGATTTTATATGATCTCTACAGCAACCTGTCATAAGAAGCTTGAAATTAAAAAAAGTCAACACAGCAAATACAGAAGCTTAGAATTTAACTGAAGTCCTGTTTTCAGCACTTTTCTTTATACTGTACCTCAAAGATTCATCAATAACCTTAAGGCATTAAATAAATAAAAAAAAAAAAAAAACCATCATTTCCCTTACAGAGTTCTGTTTTTTACAAAAACAGAACTTTCTGAACTCTGTATTGTGTTCTGAAGTATCATAAGGTTCCTATTCATTTTCTGTGGTTTAATAGATTTTTAAAAATTCTCTATTGCTGAGACTTAGATGGTTTTTGTTAAACCATTTACATCTATTTTCTCATTTAATGAGTATCTAAAATATTATCTTTCCTATCACAACACGTTTTAGAAATGTGGCCCTTCTGCTCACCCGAATCACATAGCTATTACACAATTAATACAAATCTTGCAAGAAGCACTTCTTTGGCGGAAAGGATTCTTCGCATGTTACTCAGCGCTGTCCTGTGAATTTCTTTCAGCTGGAGATGGAGAAGCTTCAGCTGCAAGGCCTCGAGCAAGAGCACAAGCAGCTGGCGGCCCGCCTGGAGGAGGAACGCGGCAAGAACAAGCACGTGGTCCTGATGCTGGTCAAGGAGTGCAAACAGCTCTCTAGCAAAGTCTTGGAGGAGGCCCAGAAGCTAGAAGACATGATGGCCAGACTGGAAGAGGAAAAGAAAAAGACGAGTGCGTTAGAAGAGGAGCTGTCCACGGAGAAACGAAGGAGCACGGAAATGGAGGCTCAGATGGAAAAACAGCTCTCTGAGTTTGACACGGAACGGGAGCAGCTCCGTGCTAAACTGCACCGAGAGGAAGCGCACACCACTGACCTCAAAGAGGAGATCGACAAGATGAAGAAAATGATTGAGCAGCTGAAAAGGGGAAATGACAGCAAACCAAGCCTCTCTCTCCCCCGAAAGACCAAAGATAGGCGTTTGGTCTCCGTATCTGTGGGAACAGAAGGACCAGCAACAAGGTCTGTTGCTTGCCAGACAGACCTAGCGATAGAAAGCACTGACCACGTGAAGAAGTTGCCTTTGACGGTGCCTGTGAAGCCTCCCGCAGGGAGCCCCCTAGTTGCCGCCAGCGCAAAAGGAAATGTGAGCCCCAGTGCTGCGCTGGGCAGACCAGGTATCGACAGGCAGGCTTCCCACAGTGACTTGATGGGCTCCTCTCTGCCTGCTGTCCCACCTCCAAGCACAAGCAGAGTTGAGGAGAACGGACCGAGCTCTGGCTCGCCAAGTGGCACCCCCCCACTTCCCAATAGCACTGCCCCTCCCACCGTGCAAACGCCAGGCACAGCGCCCCAGAGCTACTCACAAGCAGCACCTGTGCACAGTTTACACTCACCGTGTGCCAATGCAGCTTTGCATCCAGGTCTAAACCCACGAATCCAAGCAGCTAGATTTCGATTTCAGGGCAATGCTAATGACCCAGACCAAAATGGAAATACCACCCAAAGTCCTCCATCCAGAGATGTCTCTCCGACGAGTCGTGACAGCCTAGTGGCCAAACAACTAGCTCGGAATACTGTGACCCAAGCGCTGTCAAGATTCACGAGCCCTCAAGCAGGAGCGCCCTCAAGGCCTGGAGCGGCCCCTACGGGGGATGCTGGCGCCTGCCCTCCGGTCGGTCGGACCAGTTTAAAGACTCCTGGCGTAGCCCGAGTTGACAGAGGAAACCCTCCTCCTATCCCTCCAAAAAAGCCAGGGCTCTCCCAGACTCCTTCTCCACCACACCCCCAACTCAAGGTTATTATGGATAGCAGCAGGGCTTCCAGCGCGGGGGCCAAAGTTGATAACAAAACTATGGCTTCGCCTCCTTCCAGTTTGCCACAGGGGAACAGGGTAATAAATGAGGAGAATCTCCCTAAATCATCTTCCCCTCAGCTGCCACCAAAACCATCCATAGATTTAACTGT
Organism: Procyon lotor; assembly: GCA_028646535.1. Taxonomy (NCBI): domain Eukaryota; kingdom Metazoa; phylum Chordata; class Mammalia; order Carnivora; family Procyonidae; genus Procyon; species Procyon lotor. Next base: position 25,991,053 of record CM053614.1, read on the forward strand.
GGCACCGGCAGGCTGTGCCGTTTCAGCCCTGGCCACGTCTCAGGTGGGTGCCTGGCCTGCTGAAACCCCTGGACTGAACCAACCTGCATGTTCAGAAAGTTCCCTTGTCATTCCCACCACCATTGCCTTTTGCTCTTCCATAAACCCTGTTAGTGCCTCATCCTGTAGAACAGGTGCCTCAGACAGCCTCCTGGTAACAGCATCAGGTAAAGGGATTGAAATATTATACCCTTTTTTTTTTTTTTTAAGAATGTGGCCTGTCTTCTCACTTGCCTTAATTTCCTTCACATTGCCTTGAAACTTTTTTTTATTTTGTACTTTTTTTTTCCTATTTCTTTCTCCCCCTCTCCTTTTTTTTTTTTTTTGTATTTTTTTCTTTCATGGCTCCAGGGTATGGTGATTCATCTTGCTACATGAATTGTGGTTTCTTGATGCTAAGTGCTTTCTTCTTTTACCATAACCTGAAAGTAGTGGTTTGGAGCACGTGGAGACCATTAATTTAGAGACACTAAAGCATTTCCGCGGGAAGAAAGACTGTTCCTTCTTGTTAAATATTTATCTCACGAGGCTTCGGTGTCAGGGGGGCATCACCAGACCCTGCTCTATCCCTTCAGAGAGAACGTTAAAAAATCCTCTCAAGTGGTGATGAATGTTACAGTCTACCTCAAATATCAAATTGATCAGAGTTGCTCCGTGATTGGTGTGTTTTAATAGTGGTTTGGTATTCTTTTTAACCTCAAGAATAGAGTACGTATATTTTAAGTCTCTAAGTTGATTTTAAAAGCTGTTTGTTCTGTCCCGAGCTGTTGTCTTCTGATACTTGAGCACAGATGGATAACATCGCACATAGGCTACAATGGAGAAGGTTTTCATTGCAGATGTAGTTTAGGAAGGAGTTGATAAACTCTTTTTTTTTTTTTTTTGGAGTTGATAAACTCTTAAAGGAGTTGATGGAGAACTGGATTTTTCCCTTTTGTTACACAGTGCTAGAGAAAGCATTGCTTTTTATTGACATGACTGGGTCATTTCTTTGCTGAGCAACTATGGCTGTAAAATAATGTTAGAGTGTCAAAGATCTGTTGAGACTTGGCAGCAGTCTCTCCTACCAAGCGATCTCAGTGGCTACCAGAGACCCTTGGTTCTAATGAGAGGGAACTTTAAGAATTAGGTGAAGGTTTGAGTAGCTTTACATTTAAAACTCAGAGTGTGGGGAGTGGGAATGAGAAAAAGAGGTAGCGCTGTTCTTGCTAATTGTCAGGTAATGAGAGCAATATGCCAGCACTTACTTATCTAATTATAAGCTGTCTCTCTGAAATTATGCTCATTGAGAGGCTGCTATTCGTATTTTTTTTTTTTAAAGATTTTATTTATTGGACAGAGAGAAACACAGCGAGAGAGGGAACACAAGCAGAGGGAATGGTAGCGGGAGAAGCAGGCTTCCTGCCGAGCAAGGAGCCCGATGCGGGGCTCGATCCCAGAACGCTGAGATCATGACCTGAGCCGAAGGCAGACGCTTAACACCTGAGCCACTCAGGTGCCCCCTGCTATTCGTATTTTGGTGCATAATTGGGAATTGGAAACAGCATGGCCTTTGCTCTCAGTGAGATCTGCGCTGGAATCTAGGCTCTGCAGTTTATGGCTGTGGCTGTGTGTTTTGGTGATTGTCTTGGACTGAGCAAGTCTTCTCATTCTTAGTATGGAGTTTATGCTACTCATATAGGGTAGGGTGGCTATTAGGATTAACTACCCTAATGTGCAAAGAACTTGGTATTGCACTTCGAGGAGCATGAGTGATGAATAAATAGAGGTGATGCTCTTGCTTCATTGATACTGTTGCTTAAAACATTTTTGAAAATTTGCTTTAGAATTGACCTCGCTGTTAGTACTTTGTGCTGCCGTTACAGCATTCAGCATTCCGTATTTTTAATTCGAAATGGTACCACTGAGCCGACTAGTCCTTCCCATGGCCTAAAAGTGACGGTAGCTGTTTTCCGGAGCTAAATCCATGCTCAAAGGAGGAATTCTTGCTACCATTCAGGAGACTCAGAGAAGGCACCGTAAGGTCTGAAGGCGGTCTCAAAGCACAGGTTCCAAAACTATTGGGAGCCGTGGCAGGGCTGTTGACATAAATGCACAATCTGTAAAACGGAAAACACTTGCTGGGATGTATAGATTTCGTCAGCCTTTACAAACCACAAAACCATCTCTGCCTTGGACTGTGACGCTTTGCCAATTATTGCCTCAGTCATGACTGTGCTCCCAGGTCCAGCTTCAGTGTCTTGGTTTCAGTGGAAAAGCTTTAAAGTCAGTGTCCATAACCGAGGACCGTTTTGTCAGCAGGGTCTTAAACTTGGTAGACAGGATTACTGCTAGTCCATTTGATATTCGCCAGAATGACCTGGCTGGGATAGAGTGGAATTTTGGATAAAGGCACTATAATCCCTCTGAAAAATGCCCTTTGCTTGTGTCTAGAGAGCAAAAGAGGATAAATAATGGGACCAAAGTAGCAGCAGCCACTGCAGATAGGGGGAACTGGTTCCTCATTTTCTGTTCTCTGACTTTGCAGTTTGGCCAAAATCATCTCAGAATTCCAGGATTACGCAGTGCAATGATCAGTTTCTAAGTTACTTGGTTATAGGGAGGGGTAGTCATTCAGCAAACTTTTCCTGAGCATCTAGTCTGGGGAATAAAAAAGTTATGACAGTAACATAGGAAGGGTGATTAAATCAACCATGGTTGTAGGTCAGCCTCACTTTTCCGAATGAGATACAGGATTTCAACTGCTTTTCATTTAGGTTGCCTCTGTGTTTGCCGCCGTTCCCCTTGCAGCCAGGAAGCACCAGGGCTCTCTCTGTCTTGCTCCTTAACCTATCTGTGCCTGGGTGAACTTGTGCCTCCAGATCCTAAGCCCATGGAAGGTTATTAATCTTCTAAATAGCCACTAATGCCATTGTGGTTGGTAAGAGCAGGGCATGAGGACAGAGCACATCTCTAAATCCTTGGTAGATAGATGTCTGTTCCAAATTCAATGAGAAGAGCTCTGGACTGAGCCTAAGAAGACAGAGTCAGTCCACTTCTGCCTCTTTCGAGTATCGCCCTCAAGAGCCTGTTTGCTCTGAGCCATTAGCTTTTTCATCTAAAAATGAAATCATTTACCCCCCCCGAAAATAATAATAATAATTTCAGACCAGAAAGATTTATTAACTTGCCTGTTGAGTTTTTCAAACAGCAGTACACTACTTCTCCCTTCTTGGAGAACCACTAGATCCCATATCTTCAAAACTCTAAAATTCAGAGTCTCTATATCCACTTATCTATGACAAAAAATTATGATTAAGCTAAAGCACTCCTGAGGAGAATTGCAATGGCAGAAGATACCATTTTAATGAATTATGTTGTAAATTTCTCCATTAGCAGTTTTTATGGCCAAATGTTAAATTTTTAAATAGCATTTTAAATTCTAAATGAACTAAAATTTCTTGTTCCTCCTGGAATTCATTTTAACTGTTAGATGAACAGAAGCCTAAACCAGAAATCATCCAGGCAGCTGAGTTTTCATACCCTTGGAAATTTGTTTCTGGTTTGTTTTTGGGGTTTTTGGGTTTTTTGTGTTTTTTGGGGGGGGCGTTGGTGGGGTTGGTGGTTTGGTACATTTTATTTAATTTGGTTCAGACATTTTTTCCTTAAACATGTATTTTAAAAAAAAAAATGATCCTCCATGTAAGATTGGCGTAAAGTCTCAATCTGGAAATGAGATTGATTTGAGCTGTGACATTAACCTTCTCCACACTCTGAAGCTGATGCCAGAAGCTGTTCAACTTCTGTTCCCTCTTGCATTGCATGTTCTGTTCCCTTTGTCACCCACCGCATGTTCTGCAAGATGCTCACCTTTACTAATGTTTGCATATGACGCTGCCAAGCTGAATGACCTTTTTCTAACCTCATTAAAGTAGCTGTATGACGCAGGTCTGTTCTGTCATTACCTAACCAGTCAATAAATATTACTGTTTTTATCATTGTTGGGAATTTCAAGTGAACAATAAAGTCCCAGGGTAAAGTTTTATTTTATTTTTCCCATATCGATGGAAGGGTTCATTCAAATAACTTAAGCTATGTGAAATGATAGTGGGGATAAAAAAATTTTTTAAACTTTAAGAATACTTAGTATTTATAAAGCATTTTTGTAAAAGATTTTAAAAATATATTCCACACCTTTTAGAAAATAAAAAAAAATTCATGTGTATTGTATGACAGAAAACTGACTCTTGGGGGGTCTAAAGATTGAGAATATTTTTGAATAAATATTTTCTCTTTCAGAGAACTTAACATTAACAATAGAGTTTCCCAGGATACTATATCCCACATTTCCATAGAAGGCATTTAAAAATATATCTATATTTAAATTGTCACCCAAAGCCTAGAATTGCATTGGAAAAAAAAAAAATGAAGACAAAATCCAAAAGAAGAGCAAACCATTTGATATATAAGTGTTGATATTCTTTACAGAATATCAATAACCAAGACTGTTTGGATGAGCCAGGCAGGACAGTGAGAGGAGAGAGAGGGAGGGAGGGGGAAGGTGAGGAGAGAGCACGCTGGGAGCTCAAGGACAGAAACTCACTGAGTTGTGAGCCACACTCCCTTCTGTTCTACAGAGGACCACCTTGCAATGCCCTCATGTTACTTTTGTGTTTGCTTTGCAGTCAAGGTGTCATACCTAGGTGTTTATAATTTCTCTGTTTATCATCCATTTCTAATAAGTACTGATTTAATTTTTGTGGGCTTGTTTTTTTGTTTGTTTTTAAGAAAATACAAAAGGTAAAATGTACCAGAGAGGAGCCTTCTTGTAAGTATGAAGTAAAAATACTACTTTTGTAAGAAGAGCTAATGAATATCAATGGGGAAATACCATAAAGTTTAGATAAATATTTGATTTTATGAGCATTTGAATTTTGTATGTCATTGCAGTCTAATAGGGTAAAAGCAATAAATTATTCATGGACCCAAATAAATTATGAAGATGTAATATCCAGCTTTTAATAAACAGTCTAGTTTTATTTGTATAAACTGCTTCTTTCACAAATAATTTTTAAAATACCAAGAAATCTTTTAATTTTAATATTTATTAAAATGACTCACGTCTCAATTATACAGATTTATTACTTGTTGATGTAATACCCATATACGTAGAATATTATTCTGATACCAAGGTGGAGGAAACATAAAAGATCCATCTATTGTGTCCCGCTATAGAGAATGTTACTGGGTTTATGCAGAAAGTGTACCCTGAGGAGTGAATATATGCACATAGGCCCCTCCACGTACACCGCATTACTTTGAGGTATTTGGGGCTTCAAAAGGAAGAAAGTACAGTGACTTATTTTGAAAGTTAATTGTATCTAAAACACATAAAATATCTTATATATCACATTAAATAAACATTTTTACTTTACTGTTTTTACAGCCTTTTGACCAAGGAAGAATTCAGAAAATTTTCCATGCTATATGCAGCCGACTTCACACACTTAACAGATTCTCTTCTAAAGCTGCTAAATACTGATGAGAAATATCTAACTATGATAACTCTTATGATTCTTGTTAAAACTATATGGTAGAGTGCCCTGTTTTGTTGGCTGGTTAAAAGTTTCTGATACACAAGTTGTAAAGATGGCCAGAAGACACAGTTCTCCGAATTGTGTCTTACATATTTGTGCCAGTATACAGTATTCTAGATTCAAGTATATATGTTGTGCTTCTATTAGCTCTTGATACTGACTAGCAGTTGGCTCCTTCATTATTTTTTTTCCCCAAATAAGGGAATTCAAGGAATGTAAATAGATTTCTTGGCAATATTTGGTCCGTCTTAGTGGTCTGTATAAATTTTTAATTAAGTACTTTGGAAACATGGTTGAAAAAAGAAAATCTCTATTTCTTACAATTATTTCTATACCTAAAGATGTCAGTTCACTTTTCAGATTGATACTGAAATTGAGGAAATATGTACATAATTTTAAAATTCAAATTGTTTTGAAACCTTGTTGTGGAATTTGAACTTTTAAAATGAGACAGCCATCTTAGTTTCCTAAAACCAATCACTACTTTAACATTTATATGTGTAAGACTGACAACTAAAAATAATATGTCACTGTGTATGTTAACTTAATTAGCAGATACAAGACTGAAATAATAGTACAGATTTGTGCTAAGTTAATATTAACAGATTGATAATGTTAGAAACCACATAATCCTCTAAGGATACGTATTCGTGTGTGTGTGTGTGTGTGTGTGTGTGTGTGTGTGTGTGTGTAATTCAGAAACAAGTGGGTAGTATCTGTCTCTTGTCCTTGCTCCTACTCTCTAACTCAGGTCACTTTAACCTACAGGCTGGTCACCCTCCCTAACCCCTTTGCTAATGAGTGGTGGTCCTGCCCCCCTGGCTGGCAGGCCCACCCTTCTTCAGCAAGCTGCCACCCAGGGAAATGTCACTTTATTATCAATGCTGCTTAATGAAGAAGGACTGGACATTAATTACTCCTGTGAAGATGGCCATTCTGCCTTGTATTCTGCTGCTAAGAATGGACATACAGGTAAAGATGGCGAGGTCTTACTTCTTGCAAAAGGATGGAAAGTCAAAAGCATTGGTAACCATTGCCGTAAGCAAAAGGTTCTTTGGGTTTTGATTTTCTCTTACAGGTAGTAATGGATAATTTTTTTTTTGCATGATTTAGGTATTTTGTAAATATTGTAAAAAAAAAAAATTCAAACTATAGTTTTGTAAAAATGTAAGATTTTAGGGGCACCTGGGTGGCTCAGTCAGTTGAACAACTGACTCTTGATTTCAGCTCAGGTCTTGATCTCAGGGTCATGAGATTGATTGCTTATGGGGCTCCATGCTTAATGCAGAGTCTGCTTGAGATTCTCTCTCTCCTCTTTTCCTATGCCCCTCCCCCCATGCTCACTCTCTCACTCTCTCTCAAATAAATAGAAATCTTTTTTTTTTTTTTTAAGTAAGATTTGATCTTAACAAAATGATCTTTGTTTTCTGCACAATGAAATGTATTGTGTGTGTCAAACTTTGGGGTCTGGTACTATGAAGCATAGTATAGAATAAAGCCTTCCACCTGTGATCACTTTAGTCAGGACAAAATAGCTCTAACTTGTCTGTTAGAATACCTGTGTGTGAAAGTCAAAGTGACAGGGCTTCAAACATGCTAAAACGAGGGCAAGTTTTAGCAGTTAGAGAAGGTCGTGGGTCTGAAACTGTTCTGTCTTTGGAACAATTTAGTTACTTGGATTTTTTAAGAGAACTAAGGAGTTGTACAGCTATAAACGACATATTGATGAAGTCTGGGAAGTATTCTTGTTTCTTAAAATGCAAGCCTTGTGGTCAAATTTACTACAACATATGGTTGTGCAGAAGAAGATAATTTGACTGCAGATCCAAAATCAAATAGCATTGCTCATATAAGCTCCGATTGTTGAGTAGTTCAGAGAAGTTTTCAGAGCTTCGCTGTGTTCAAGTGGACTAATTGGAAGAATCTAGTGAGCTAAGAAGATAGCTCATGATTTTAAAAGTAATTTCAGATTCTTTTTTACTTGAGAAGCCCTGTGGAAATTTTCTTTAATGTAGAGAAATTAAATCTAGTAAATGCCATGAGGAACATGAGTCCTAGATGATATTTATGCCAAAGTCAGGTGACTTTATGTGGATTTACCTCACCCATGGAATTACATGTAGGATGACCATCGCATGAAAGTCTTTCAAAGGTTAATTATCACAAAGTAAGAATTTAACTATTTAAATACAAAGAATGGTATTTCAATTTGGCAAAAAGATTTAGTTCTTTATCCAGGAACATTATTTCCTGGGATAGACTGGTGGAAAAATCTGGTAAAATATTTTCTGATATATAATAGTCCTTTCTCTCATCAGGAACTCTCCCCAAAGTAATGCTCGCACACACGCGCGCGTGCACACACACACACACACACACACACACAAATGTCACTTCCTACCTGGTTGGTGAGACTGGGGCATTAGTATCTTCTGGAGAAGAGGCTACTTTCTCTGTAAATGGCCTTTGGGGTCTCATATCCACCATGCTAGAATAGTCAGGTGGACTGTGCACGGGAGAGGTCCTTTGGGTTTAGCATCTATGTAGAGCTTGTTGAGAATTTGGCTCACCATAACTCTAAATGGGGAATTTAAATGGCTTTCTATTAAAATCCATAGACTGTGTGAGATTGCTGCTGAATGCAGAAGCCCAAGTCAATGCTGCTGATAAAAATGGCTTCACACCCTTGTGTGCTGCAGCTGCTCAGGGACATTTCAAGTAAGTGATGCTCTGAATTCTTCTTTTTCCCCAATAAGAAGAGTCTCTCTATAATTTGCACACATATTTCAGTTCTGGCTGAATGTGTAAACTAGTGCTTAAAATTCACTGGCAAATAAATTCACTAAATATATTTGAACATTTAAGCAGGTTGATGATGTTAATGTTAACAGATAATGCTCTTCTTCTTTAAAGGTAAATAGTTGTGTATGAGGGAAGTAAAGAGAAAGGTATTGTGTGTCAACCTCACATGAATGAACTTGCTTCTGAAGAAAATCAATTTATTGTCTGTCAGCATATATGCGGTGATACATACACTGCTAAAGACTGTCATTCACTGTTTACCACCCCCCAACACAAAAGAACTTTTTTTTTTTTTACTTGTGATGGCTTTAAAAATAAATCCTAGAATTATATTAATTATAATCTTAACTTCCCAGTGGCAGTTTATTCAGTATTAAATCCCGATATATTCACCTTGTTTTATCATTTAAGAAAATGGAAGCAGAAACTTTTCATACCAAAAGTAGTTACAGCACAAACCCAAAAGAACCTACCAACTGAAATATATGTAAGTTTAGCAGTGATTTCTTCAGTAGCCCATCCAGTCGGTTGAATATAGACATGACTTTTTAAAATTAAGATTCATGGTTTAATAAAATAGAATGTCACTAGGCTGCTTCCTCTTCCTGTGCTGAAATGTCCTGTAGCAAATGCAAGCTGTTTTCAACATTTTGTCTAACTATCCTGATAGAAGTGTTCTTTTTTTTAGGTTTTTTAAAATTTAAATTCAATTAATTAACATAGAGTGTATTATTAGTTTCAGAGGTAGAGTTCAGTGATTCATCCGTCTTATGTAACACCCGGTGCTCATTACATCACATGCCCTCCTTAATGCCCATCACCCAGTTACCCCATCCCCTCATCCCCCTCCCCTCCAGCAGCCCTCAGTTGGTTTCCTATGATTAAGAGTCTCTTACAGTCTGTCTCCTTCTCTGATTTTGTCTTGGTTTTATTTTTTTCCTTTCTTCCCCTATGATCCTCCATTTTATTTCTTAAATATCACATATGAGTGAGACCATATGATGATTGTCTTTCTCTGGTTGACTTATTTCGCTTAGCCTAATACCTTCTAGTTCCATCCACATCATTGCAAATAGCAAGATTTTGTATTTTTGATGGCTGAGTAGTGTTCCATTGTATATAAGTACCACATCTTCTTTATCCGTTCTTCTGTTGATGGACATCTGGGCTCTTTCCACAGTTTGGCTATTGTGTACGTTGCTGCTATAAACATTGCCCCTTCAGATCACTACATTTGTATCTTTAGGGTAAATACCCAATAGTGCGATTGCTGGGTCATAGGTTAGCTCTATTTTCAGCTCTTTGAGGAACCTCCATACTGTTTTCCAGAGTGGCTGCACCAGCTTGCATTTCCACCAATGCTGTAAGAGGGTTTCCCTTTCTCTGCATCCTCACCAACATCTGTCATTTCCTGACTTGTTAATATTAGCTATCTGATAAAAATGTTCTTTAACATATTTCATAATTCCTATAATATGGGTTTTAAGGTTCATACTAATATTATTAATTCTAATTGTTAAGTTTTACATATTCAAAATGCATCTTTAAAGTGTATGTTATTTTTTTCTGCATGTCTGATGCACACCTGATGAGTTTATTGTTGAGGACCATAGATACTGGTTTTGCTCTTACTTTGTGCATGTGTCCTGAATCCTTCAGAAGGGATTTCTTCTGTAAAAGCCCATGCTTTTACATTTATTGTCACCCAGCAATCAGTAGTGCACTTACTTGGAAAGTCTAAGAGTACCAGGAATGCAAGCATGATTTCCTTTGCCAAAAGGAAGAACCCTTTGGGTTGATTAGTTTAAATGTACATGAGATACAAACACATATCAATATGTAACTTATTTTTTAAATAGATATAAACCAAATGTTTTAAATAAAAGCCCAGGGGGAAAAAAGCATACATCTGAAGTTAAAAAAAATGAAGATTTTGTAAATTGCTTCTTAATTTCGATTATGATTTAGCTCACTCTTCTCCATTTATTTGCATCTCATTTTACAAACTCTTTGCACAAATGCCACAAAGTCTTGAATTTACTTCGTTTCTTCCCTCCTTGATTCTCAGAGCAATGAATTTCTGCTTAGCCGTCTTTTTCATTGTAAATAGCCCCCCTTCAGGAGACAGGATAGCCTCTGCTGTCTCTTCTCCCCAAGGCAGCCCTTTGCTCGGCCTCCCTGCTGCCTTTTATAGTGGAGGCACATGGTGCCCTGCTGTCTGGGCTATTTATAATTATTTTCTTAAGTGAAAATCTCAAAATGACTCAGCAGTCTGACTTTTTTCAAGGTTTAAGCTATTTTGAACCACAAATAATATATATATGTTAACCACAGTTCAGCCATTCATCCCAATTAGTTAAATACATTGCAAGGACTCCACGTTTACAAGTTGGTTACAGAAAAGTGTCAGAACCAAATTTTAGCACTTGATCGACAGATCGACGCTGCTGTTTTGAATTTTCATGGGCGTAATCAAATTTGTGATTAAAATACGTCTTCTAGCCTTGTCACAAAACCATATCCATAAATTAAGACCCACCGTAATTGATACATATATAACTAAAAACAATTGCTGTAGAAAGATACAGGATTGTTTTAGCATTATTTCCTATACTTAATATCTGGGTCAGGTATTTCTGAAAACAAACCAGTTTTAGTCTGATTAATCATAATCTTGTGTTTAGGTGTGTAGAATTATTAATTGCATATGATGCCAACATTAATCATGCTGCTGATGAAGGACAGACACCTCTATACCTGGCCTGTAAAAATGGAAATAAGGAGTGTATCAAACACTTATTGGAAGCCGGAACAGACCGAAGTGTAAAAACCAGAGTGAGTACCAGTTTTTGGGGGGGGTTTTGTCCTATAATTTACCCTGTCTGCCAACTCTGTAGCCAGAAAAACAAAATATATTAAAATAGAGGTTGCTTTGTTTTGCTTTGCTTTTAGGCTATCAAATATGGACAGTGTCTGACCTCCGACTTCTATTGGAGTGTCTGTATGAAAAGCCTTGTCTGTTAGCCTAACCAGTCCTTTATCCTCTGAATCTCAGATTATTCATCTGTAACACAGAAAAATGAGTACCTGTGTTCTGGTTATTTTCTGCATCAGGGGAGGTAATGGAAGTGTAAGTTTTTAATCATTCGACAAGTATTACCTGAGCACTGGGCGTCCTCGGGACAGGAGAGACAGCAGCAGATCAAGCACTTCTGTCCTCATGGATCTTATATCCTCATGGGATGGGAGGGGTGACCATAGACAAGTAAGTAAACAGATAGTAGCTGGATGTTTGGAAGACTCGAGTGCTGGGGGTGGGAGGGTTCCTTCAGTTGGTGGGGAAAGTCTTCATTGAAAATGTGACATTTAGGCCAAGACCTGAAAGAAGCAAGGGTGTGGGCCATCAAGAGACATAGGGAGCAGTATGTCAGTCCGGGGGTAGGAGAGCGCCGGTACCCCCAGTGCACATCAGGCAGGCCAGTGTGAGCGGAAACCAGCCACAGAAGGCCTTGTGGGCCATGGCCAGCACTTGGAATAAGGCCTTTGGATGGATGGTTTTGAAGAGAGCAAGAACACGAACTGACTTATTTTTCTAGGAGCCACTTGGGCTGCAGGTTTGAGAATAAAAAGTAGGTGGGGCAGAGCAGCTGCAAGGGAGACCTGTCGGAATCTGCTGTTTTAGTCCAGGAAAGGAGTAATAGTGGTTTGGATCAAGGTTGAGGGGAAGAAAGGGCTGTAAATGGTCCAATTCCAGACATGTTTTCAAAATGTGTATTTTATTAAAGAGCTGCAGGAGTTTCCCCTGTTGTGGGAGTGCCAGTAACGATGATCTGAAACTATTGCATAATGGCTGAGAGATCAGGTTCTGAAATCAAACCTTCGAGGCTCAAACCGTCCTTCACGAAGCTGTGTGAGCTGAGGCAAATCATGTGAGTTTTCTGTGCCTTGGTTGACCGCTCTACAAAAGGAGTCTAATAATAGCAGCCACGGTTAGGGGTATTAAAGTGAAATGAGGTTATCTATATAACGTAGTTGGTGTAGTGCCTGAGAACTTTAAGCGGTAAACAGGTGTTCAGGTGTTTGTGACAAGGTCGTGCGCATTGCCAGCACTCAGAGGAGGGTTATCTGTGCTGGCTCTTCCCCCTGGGACTGATGTTTGTTGTTGATAAGATTGTGTAGCACCCCACAGAGTTCAGGGTCATTGTCTAATTTGCCTCAGAACTGGAAGCACTATATGCAGAAACCCACTCTGGATCCCAGCTCGCTGTTGATTCCATCCCACACAGCTCGGATGTCTCCTGTACAAGGTGTACACATAAAGTCAGTGACTTAGAAACCGAAGACAATTAGAGTCTGATGTGTGGAAGAGACATTGGATGATACCTCTGGCTCAAGCCACACAGAAATGCATTTGAGATACAACTTTTCATTTAGCCCTCCCAAATTGATCTTTATCAACCTGCTGTGAACCACATGAAGACCAAGGCATTAGCCCTGTGCACAGGAACATCATTTCTCTGAGGGCGCCCTCTCTGGGCTGGAGGACTTAAGGAGCTTCCATCACCTTCAATATTCTGGGAAGCTGCAAAAAACAATAAGGTAATTCCTGAGCTCAGGGCAGAGTGGATCATGATAGAAGCTCATGCTTCCATCAGAGGAAACATCCTTAAAATTTCCCAGGATAAAAAGGTGCATTTTCTATTTTGTAGGTCACCATTAGATACTGGATTACTGTATTTATGTTTTCTTTTTTGTTTTTTTATGACAAGTGCACTTCTTAGTCCCCATTGACTATTTAATCCATCTCCCCCCACCTCCCACCTGTGGTAACCATCAATTTGTTTCTCTATAATTAAGACTCTGTTTCTTGATTTCTCTCCAATTTTTTTCCCTCTGCTTGTTTCATAAATTCCACATATGAATGAAATCATAAGATTTTTGTCTTTCTCTGACTGACTTCAGTAAGTTCCGTCCATGTTGTTGCAAATGGCAATGTTTCATTCTTTCTTATGGCTGAATGATATTCCATATATAATATATATCTCACATCATCTTTATTCATTCTTCAATCAGTGGACACTTGAGCTGCTTCCATATCTTGGTAATTATAAACAGTGCTGCTATAAACATAGGGGTGCATGTATCACTTTGAATTAATTAGTGTTCTTGTATTCCTTGGGAAAATATCCAGTAGCATGATTGCTGGGTCATAGGTTAGTTCTATTTTTAACTTTTTGAGGAACCTCCATGCTGTTTTCCATAGTGCCTGCACTAGATCCTGGGTTTTCTTAAATAATTTACCTAAAGAGAACCAACAATTAACACTATAACCAGGGGTATAAGCCAAGTATAAACATTTTCCATTGAGTCCTATTCCTAGAGCTTTAAAAAAAAAATATTTTTTGAAAATCTGAGAAAATTGTCCAGTGTTATATTTATTCATTTATTTTATATAGTTTAAGAAATCTGAATCTGTGATGTTACTTACATTTAATATAAAAATTTACCCTATATGTGAAAAGTGAATGAATTTCACATTACCAAACTGAAAAATCAGTAGTGCAGCATAAAAATAAAAATGTCACATCCTGTAAGTTAGAGAACACGGAAGTCCGTGTTCTCAAGATACTTGTTGATGAACTGAACGAAATGATTAGAACTATAGGGTCTCCGAAGTACAGAGGAAAACAGTATATTTGATAGAGGAACCTAAGAGAATAATTATTTCTTATGATTTTTAATTAGAAATCAGAGGGGAAATGGAAAATTGAGTTTTTCAGGAATGATTACATAGACTTTCTAATATAAAAATTAGGAAAAAGTCAAGAGATTTGACTAGGGAAATTTAGGAGCACTTATATTCTGGTGCCTAATTAAGGCTTACCCAAGTAAAGTATAAGCCCAACAAAGTATAAACCATGAAATGCTTTACCTAGCTGGAGTATGCCTGAGGACTCTAAGATATTCCATTTACTGCCTAGCCATGGTCCTGTCTTAGCCAGGTCGACTTCACTGGTATGAAGTACAGAACCAGAGAAAAATCCACTTCATCAAGAGACGGCTTTAGCAAATGATCAGATACCTCACTCTAAATGTACACTGTTACCACTTACTGTCTTTCCTTGTCTTCTACCCCATTACTTTTTTTTAAAAAGTGTGCTTTAGCTCACTGAAAGGTACTTAATAGAGCAACATGAAATACCCCATGAAAAAAAATTGGCCAAAATGAAAATAAAGATAGGAAAATAAAGTAAGAAATACAAATCAACAAAATATTTCTGTTCTTTTATGAAAGTCTCAAAAATGTAACGAAGGCTGGCACCTGAGTGGAAGGAAGACCCTTGAGAGATGGAAAGGTTTTTGCTGGAGAAGTGCTTGTCAAACTTCTGTATGTCCGAATCCCCCGGAGGGCTAGTGAAGGCACAGATTGCTGGGCCTCCTCCCCTCCTGAGTTTGTCATTCAGTTGGTCTGGGTGAAGGCTCAACAACTCTTCATGTCTAACAAGTCCCCAGGTGATGCTGCTGCTGCTGCTGGTCTGGTGACCAACCTTGAGAACCACTGCCCTAGAAAAGAGGTCTGAATTTACTCTAGCAACAAGCTAAGTGGAAAATGAAGACCTCACAGTAATATATTCTAGAGAATGGGACCAGTGATTGTAGTTGGAACGTTTTCTGAGCTTGCATTTAGCAGCATTTGAACTAAATGCAGTTAAACTGCATTTAGCAGTTGTAATCACAGAGCTCTCAACAAAGGTCCATAGACATTTCATGAAGTTACTTGGCCTTGCTTTTCCTATATGTCCACCTTTTCCCTATTACCTAGATTTTTTCCTTCAAGAATCATTGGCATAAAATTTTAAGATCACCAGTCATGACTCTGCCTTGTAAGTAAAATTGGCTTATAGCTGCATTCATTTAGTACATTACTAATAATACTGGGATATAAATATTGAAAAATCTTTATGCTAAAGTTTATTCTCTTTTTTGTTTTATTAAACTCCATATGGCTAACTGTTGAGTGGAAATTCTTACAAAAGAGCAAACATGAGTCATAGCAATGGGAAATATGGTAATTGACAGAGGTCTGACTCAGCTCATCAATGATATTCAGGATTGGAATGCCTGCTTTCCCCTGCTCACTGGTTCATGCCCAAGAACATTTAGAGGTGAACTTTAAATAACACTGTTCTCAACATTAATGTTATAATCAACCCTTTCCCTTGTGGTCATTTTATCTTCAGGATGGCTGGACACCAGTTCACGCAGCCGTGGATGCTGGTAATGTGGACAGCCTCAAGCTTCTTATGTACCATAGAGCACCAGCTCGAGGAAACTCTTTGCATGAGGAGGAACCCGAGTCCAACGTTTTTGACTTGGATCAAGGAGAAGAGATTCCTGAAGGCACATCCAACCCTGTTGTTCCTGCAGACCTCATTAACCACGCTGACCGAGAAGGCTGGACCGCTGCCCATATTGCTGCTTCAAAAGGTTTTAAGGTGTGTCTGGTAGCAGCTGGCGTCATCACCCAGTTGTAATTTGATGAGTGACACAGTTGTCTGCTATTGACTGAGTGTCTTTCAACGGAATGATTGGAGACTGAGTGATATCATTGCAGGAGACAATCAACTACCAATATGAACTGACCTTTTTCCTGTCCAGTGGTATTTATAGCCAAGTGTGGAGGAGACTACTTTTTTTTTTTTTTTTATAAGATTTTACTTATTTATTTGCAAGGAAAGAGAATGAGAGAACGTGCGCAAGCAGGGGAAGGGGCAGTAGGAGAGTGTCCTGTCCCATGGGGCTCGGTCACAGGCCCCTGAGATCATGACCCCCGCTGAAGTCAGATGCTTGACTTACTGAGCCACCCAGGACCCCGAGGCTTCTATAAAAATCATACTTGGAGTTTGTTAGCAAATGTGGGAGTGATTTCAGGCGTATTTTTTTTAATCCATGTAAAATTAGGAGGAGGAGTTTGGTGTTGATTTAGTCAACTGGATTGATTCACGGACCAAGGCCATGCTACTGGGGTTAGAGAGAGGCCAGGATTCAAGTGCTTGCTCTCAACTCTGAACTGCCTCACTTACACTCTTCCTGGGCTGTTTTACTGGTAGGTAAGAGGGCTTAAGATTTCACTCATCAGTTAGAGTCGAAAATGATTCCGATTATTAAGGAAACAGGCCAGTCACTCATGCTTTTTTCTGTTTTGATCAGTTTAGCAATAAAAGGCTGGCTATCAAGAAGTTCCTGAGTGTCACTGTGTAAGCTGACATCTGCAGGGGTCATTTACACCCGCAACTAGCTCCTCGTTCAGTGGCGAGAGAACAGGATATAAGACAAGGGTAGATAAGAGAACACAACAAATTAAAATAAGGGTAATGAACATGAAATTGGAACAGTAGAAAAATGCAGATTTTATTTTTTGAAAAAAGAGAATGCACCTATTTCAGCAAGCAGAGTCACAGGGATCTTAAGCTCAGAAATGGCCCTTCCAGGAGGCAGTGGAAGTGATCTTGACCTTGCAGGGTGGGTTAAATTCGCTGTGCATCACTGGGATTGGAGAGTAGGTGAGACTGGGCCCCAGGAGACTGGAAGGAGGGAGGTGGGCAACAGCACTGGCCAAGCGGTTGGGGGGGGGGAGAAATAAGATGGGACCGGGGGTTTCATAGTACTGCCTGGGCCTCAGTGACATTTTAAGGGGCTGGGACTTTATTTACCGGACAGAGTAAAGCCACCAAAAAGTTTTGTACAAAGGAGCAAAATAATCCGTTCTATAGGTTGAATGACTAATTTAGCAATAACATATAGAAGATTGGGGGTTCTGAAAAAAATCGACGGCAGGAAGATAGAGTAGGGGAGAGATGAAGAGAGTGGCAGAAGTACTGAGAGACAGTACAGACCAGAAGTGACTTGGGGTTGCAGACAGATCAGGTGCCGGAGAAGAGGGAGCTGACGCGAAGGGGTGCAGTGACGTTCCCAGAAAGAGAAAAGAAGAGGCGTCATTGTGATCAAGAAGACGGAACGTGGGTTTAGACATGCTGGATTTAAATGCTGAGGTGTTCTTCCAGATGGAGATATCTGGGAATAGCTAGAAATTGCATTTGGAGCTCCTGGTTGGGTAACTTCCTCTTATTATGACCTAGAACAGAAGCTGTTCATTTTGGACTTTTTTTTTTTTTTTAATGAGAAAAAGTCATGACTTAATTGAATATGGAGGTATTGCTGGTTAGTAGTTTGCTCCCATTTTCCCCTTTAACAAAAAAGTACACAGACTTTGTGAACTTGATACACATTATATCTTGATGTGAATGGGATGCAATATATAAAAGTCTTTAGGAGACAAAGATGAGAGTTGTGAAAAGTTTACGTTGGAAAATGCACCGTTGATCTAAGACTATGAACCTCATTTGGTGGTAGAAGGGTACAGTGAAGGGGTTGTTTTCAACCTATTCAACCCCTCAAGAAAATCTCTGAGTATAAGGCAAGATGTTACTGATAGGAGTGGGTTGTGTAACCTCAACCTGAAAACAAACAAACAAACAAAAAACCAAAAAAAAACACAAAAGAAACAGTGAGCATCACTGATCTAGAGTGTTCAGCTACTGAACCTCTCATGCTAAGCAGAGAGAGAAAGTACTCCCCGGGTGAGTTACCCCGCAGTGCAGGGCACTTGTGTTCAGCTCCTTAATTATGAACTCCTCCTTAGTCCTACTGCCTTTTTGTAATCAAAGGTGGTATCTTCATGGATCCTCAGGCCCCAGGCCCACATAGATGCTCTGTCATTGTTGAATAAAGGGAAATATGACCACTTTCTCTCATAGAAAATGACTCTCCCTGTATTTTCTCTAAGAGGCATAAGATAAATTTCGAACAAGAATAGAGAGATTTTTAAAAGTGATCATGACTGACAACTTTGGCACACTGCTGAGTAGAATCATAGATTAAAATAATAGATTTTTTTTTTAGCCCCAGAATGGATACTTTATCTTCCAGTCTAGCCTCTTCATTTTATGATTAGGACATTTAAACCCTGGAGGGAGTAATAGAGACAAGTTGGGAATGAAACCCAGATTGCCTGATTTCATTATCTTCACCCTGTACCATGCTACCCTCCTTCCTAGTCAAGGGTATTGGAAAGTACTTCTGCGTCATTTGCCTAATTCAGAGTTCATATCCTGGCTGAGATAGTTCTCCAGAGAGGTAATCCATTTACAAGTAAGTTCCTAAGACTCATTTTCTGAAGCAAAGAATTACAATTCTGAGTTAATCATTGTGTAGGTGAAAAATTCTACCCTGACCACAAGCCGAGCTTAAAAAAAATGAACGTTTCTTCTCTGCCCAGCAGCATATATGCGTCCGACCTACATAATATTGCAGTACATCATCACTTGCTTCCACGTGTTTTTCAATAAAAAGTTGTGAGATTTCAGAGCCCAAAGGCTTATCAAGACCAACCTCCTCATTTTGCAAATGAAAAAAATCAAGTCTCAGAGACTAGTGTAACAGAGAGAATAGAGTGATAGTGTAATAGTGTAACAAATAGTGAAATAGAGTAATAGTGTAACAAATAGCGTAACAAACTGACCTTGTCCAAGGTCAGTTCATGGAAGATCAGATTCCCAAGTCCGCGCTTCTCCCACTTTAGTCTTGATCCTCCTCCCAGTGGTTAAGCAATTTACCCAAATCACCATTTAGTGCTTGGTAGAAGGAGCGCCTCTCTCTAAAGCTGGCCTGTGGCTTATCATCAGGCATAAACCTTTGTTTTTATCACAGTGTGAATGGAAAGAAGAGTTTCTTAGTGAAACTCTGTTGTGTCATGAGACCTCTGACGTGTCAGGTTTGTGCAGAGATTTTTCTGAATTTGATATCTCTGTTGTTGAAACTCTCATGCAAAGAGATTATTTCGAAGAACTGTGTGTGTTTTTGGCTGTAGGACTAGATTATAATTCTAGCTTATGTGTTATGACCAAAGCTGGTGGCTTCCTCTCACTCAGGCTCTTACACAGTCTCTCTGGGGTAACATGTTGACCAAGTCGTGTAGACTCCCTCCTCTGCTTTCAGACCCTGCCTTATCCTCACTTCTTCTCCTATTTCAAGGACCAGACTTTCTCTTTGTTTTTCTGGCTTTTCTCTTTTGTTTAATCATAAGCAACTCCTACACTGCATTTACAATTGGCTGTCCTGTTTAAGAGTTTATTCAGTCTTTCAGCTTTAACTGTGGTTTCTTCGGTAATGCATCTCAAACCCAAATCTCCACACCTGGCTTTTTTTTTTTTTTTAAACCTGTCTTCCAGACATTTATTTCCAGCATCCTGGCGATCATCTGTGGGCAGGCCTACTGCCCCCTGATCAGGCGGTGGCCCTCTTGTTACCATCTTTAGGCCATTCTTGCATTGTGTTAGGACTATGGTCTGCCTGATACATTATACTCTTGTAGCCAGGGAGTGGCAGGCTCTTCCTCTGACACAAGTAGCCTCCACCCCGACTAGGTGGTCTGGATGAGGGTATGCGTCTCAAGTATAGGCCCACAGGGGGACCCCAAGATTTAGGTTTCTTCTCCCTGAATCATGAATGCAGAGAATAGGATTATAGGAGTCACTCAGTTTCTTCCTTGTCACGCAGAATTGGGTAACTGTCTGGGAGAGGAGAAAGATAAAATATCTGTGGAGTTGGACCAACTCTTTGCAACTAGATGTTGATCACGATAAATAGAAATCTGTCCTTGGAAATCTGTTTTGTGTTTTAGATTCTCCACGATTATTTCTTTTCTTTCCTCTTAACTTCAATGAAATTATTTTTGAAAAGGCCAGACTGACTCAGGTGTTAGTAAACAAAGGGAAGGCTATAATTCTAAAATATTCAGTGCAGAACATTGCATCCTTGCTTAATTTGAGCAGCAGTGATTAACTGAGAAGATCCTAAAGGATTCTAATCTAAACTTAGCCAACCCAGAGTCCTGTTGCCCCCTTCACCCAAGACACGGACTCTTCTTGTTTTCCACCAACATCTTTCATGGATCTGGGTTTTGATCTTTTTCCTCCTTGCACTCTGTACTTTTTCCCTTGCATGATCTTACTGAGCCCCAGTTTACAACCTAGAGAGATTCCAAAATGTTCTCTTCAGCCTTACTTAGCCATTTCCTAACTCTACCCAAGAAGGTCCTATTCAAGAGGGGCACAGTTTACAGGGCATCTCCTTGAAAACTAGAGCAGCAAAATTCCTTTGCCAAGTAGAGCCATTCTTTATGCCTGTCATCCCAGTGTAATTACTAACAGTACCCCCCATTTTACTCTTAAAGGTGGACCAGTTGGGGAATTATATGGTAACCCCATTGATGATCATGTTCACTTTGGCTTCTATCAGAGAGCTCCACCTGGCTGCATCCTCGGGTTCCCATGTTTGTGCTCCGTAGCTGGTCTGCTGCAACTTTCGTTCTTTCTGAATCCAGTACCATCACCTGGCATTTGTGTTACCTTGCTCCGTTTTCTGACCTAACGAATTCAAGTGATCGGTGCAACTCCAGATTTTATTCCTTTGCATATGGATTTTGACTGTTTTGCCTTCTCGATATCCTGTGGGCACTGCCCCCGAGGAGCCCGCCTCATCTGCTGTCTGGATTCCTGCGGGTTCTGCCAGGCTCTTCAGCTGTGGTCTCTCTGCCCCCTCAGCCCGCCACAACAGGGGCCTTTCAGACCGGGGAACTTGGTCATGTCATTTCCCTGCTTAGCATCTTTCCAGGGGTCTGTCACTTGTAGGATAAGTGCCAGACCTCTGTGGTGACAGACAAGTCCCTTCTTGATCTGGACTCAGTTTACCCCCATAGGCCCACTTCCTGTCTCCTCCCCTCATGCCTTCTGTGCTCTAAGCAGGCACTGCTGGCTGCTGTGCCGACACCCTGTGCTCTCTCTCCTCTCCCTGACTTTGTGTCTGCCCTTCCCGTTACCTCAAATGGCCTCTTCTCCTCTCCTGACCCTTCCCTGCCTGGAAAACATCTCAGCCTAAGTCTTGGCTTCCAGAAGGGAGGTATTCCCAGGGCACCTCCCCACACTTCACTTAGAGTGCTTCTACTTTGTTTGCATGCCTCTCTCTCTTTCTTTCCATCTCCTCCTCCAAAAAAAAATCACTTTTCCATTTTTGTATGTACCGTGTCCAGCAGAGGCTCTGGCCTGTGAGTGCTATTTGCTGAATTGATGAGTGAGGGGACTGTTACTGCACTTCTTTCTGACAAGCTCCTTCCTTTCACCTTCCTTCCAGGACACCTTCCAAATGTACCAGGTGCTTCTCAGAATCGAGCTTCTCATGGCACTTTGCTACCTGAATATATCCTCATGCCTGGAGAAAACCTATCTCCATGCCAACCTTAGAACTCAACCCTGCCCGGCTAACTCGAGCTATCTCTGTCTTTGGCCATTCACCCCTAAATCTACCTTGTTGCCTGTGCCATTATTTCTCACCTTAACAGCCTCCATCTCCCTCTGCCGCAAGGCCGTGGGCACACCCACAGCCCCGGGGTGTCCACCCTGTGCATTCGAGGACTGCTGTCGCTCTCCCTTCCTCTGCCCAGTGTCAGACTCTCAGCTCCCTGACCTGATTTTGATCTTAGATCTAGCTCCTTGGACTTGGGATTTCTACTTAGTCTCCCTGGCGCTTCTACCTTGCCTCTCAGCTCTCCTTAAAGGACCATGGCCGTGGTGGGTGACTGACCTTCCACATCTTTTCCCCCGTTCCTCTGTGATAATGGATTCTGCAGATTTCTGGGCCCATGACCGCCCAAAATGAAGACCACATTCTCTAGACCCCTTGGCAAGTAAGAAGGTCACCTACCTAAGTTCTGGCGACTGGGATATGAGTGGAAATGAAAGCTTAAGCTTAAACCTCCGCTTTTTAAGTCTTTATTGTAGCAGACGTATCTCTAGCCTAATGAATGGGACTTTGGTTTAAACCTGCGTGTCCAGATCTCTTGCTCTGTGTCTCTTGGGCAGGACACCCTGGCCGGACACCCCCCTTGGGAATCCATTTACAGAAGTAGTGACTGGCCTCACAGCATTTATCCTCCTCACAGATCCCACCCATCCAGGAGAGAGCTTAGATTCCCTTCTCCGCCTCTCCTTCCTCTTCCACTTAGTACAACTTTGGATATCACTTCAGTGCATTTTGCCCATGTCTCTGCCTCACTTTGCATGCCTCCCGGAGAAGCAGGACTGTGACCTTACTCATCATCACAACCTTCAGTTCTAACGGAGGACCTGGCAGAGTGCTGGGATCAGTGAACACTGAATATTTGCAAAGTGTTAGAACTGTGCCTGGCACTTAGTAGACATACAGATAGCTGTAGCCATGCCTGATAAGTGTCAGTTGAATGGAGGTTTTCACCTTCGTCCTCTTCCTCGTGGAGCCCAGCGTGGTGTGGAATTCAACATGTAGCAGGTTTGGATATGCATCACCCTGCTATCCTCCTGGGGGCATGTGTTGCTTGCTTCCTTATAGAGAAAGTCGTTGCTTAGATTATTGCCTATTGACCTACCTGAAAATGATAAAAATTATATACAACCCACTTTGAACATCAGAGGTAAAAGAATCGTGCAGAATCTGGTTGCATCTTTTATCATTTCTGTTTGTAATTTGAAGTAACATCACCTAAAATTATATTGAGATCATTGACGTTGGTTGATGTGCTATAATTCCTCACCACTTAATTGAATATTTGGGCTATTTTCTAATTGGTGATTATGTTGATTATAATAATAACAGCTAATAAACATTGAGAGCTTAGTACATGCTGAGAATGCGAACTTTCTTTTTTGAATGTGAACTTTTTATGCATCTTTTCATTTAAGTCACATAGCAACCTTGTGAGTACAGATATTTAAACAAAGATAAGGAAACTGAAACAAAATGTTAAATGATTTACCAAAAGTCGTAGATAAAATCATTTAGATTTGGCAGAATTAGGATTCAGGTCTGTTTTGGCTTTTATCTGTTTTTGCTGCAAGTATTAACTTGCATAATAAAGGTATTATTTTTATCTCTTCTCTGGGAATTCACAAAGTTTAGTGTTTGATTGCATTCTAGTCAATTTCCCATTAAAGTTCATTTCTAAATCACCATTTCTGAAGTTCTCATACCTACTGCATTGATTGGTATTATACCAATTAGTCATAACAGTTGGATAAGGACTGTTATTTATATATGTGACTTTGTTTTCAGTTCATTTCTTGGCTTAGGGGTTTTGTTTTGTTTTGTTTTTAAAAAGATTTTATTTATTTGACAGAGAGATCACAAGTAGGCAGAGAGGCAGGCAGAGAGAGAAGGGGGTGCAGGCTCCCTGCCGAGCAGAGAGCCCGATGCGGGGCTTGATCCCAGGACCCTGAAATCATGACCTGAGCCAAAGGCAGAGGCTTTAACCCGCTGAGCCACTCAGGCGCCCCGGCTTAGGGAGTTTTTGAATTTGCACCCCTCGACCTATCTACAAAAAAACCAGACTGATTACGACTGTTAGAGGAGATCCCTCCAACCTGAGCGGGGACAGTGAGAAACCAATGTTCTAGTCAGTTCCCTTTGCAGGCAAACCTCTGGTTTGGCTCCTCCATTTTGGGGCTCCAAAGACCTAGTCTCCCATCTCCCCAGCATCTGAAAAGATTCCCTACATCTGCTTGGCCCTCACACCAGCAGTGGTGTGAAATCCTGTTCATATTTCATTTAATTGGTATTTTTAGCTTACTTTCTTTGTTTTGACCCTTAGGGATTTCCTGTACTTCCTTATGAACTCACACATTGAAGTCTGTTTTGGGGGTGCAATATGAAGCAACTGGAACTCACGTATACTCCTGGTGGGAGTGGAAATTGGGATAGCTACTTCTAGAAAGCTCTTGGCAGGATATGCTGACGTAGAACAACATACTCATAGCCTGTGACCCAGGAGGTCAGCCCTGAACGTAACACCCAACAAAAATGTGTACATATGTCCATCAAAGAACGTGCACTGGAATGTCCATAGTAGATCCCAATGTCCATTAACGAGAGAATAGATAAGTAAGGTATGATGTACTCACATATACCACACACGAAACACCACACAGTGCCTTTTTAAAAAAAGAATAAACTATTGTTAGTCCCAATGTGTGGATGAATTTTATAGACGTTATGTTGAGTGAAAAGGAGCCAAATACAAAAGTGAAATTGCAATATGATTCCACTTATATTAAGTTGGTAAACAGGTTCAACCAGTCACTGGTATTTAGAAATCATCACAGTAGTTACCTGTGGGGGAAAGGAGAGGGGCTAGTGATTGAGATGGAACATACAGGAGGCTTCCAGAGTATGCTTTACATAGTTACGTTCACTCTGTGATGCTTCAAGTTTATTTGTCGACTTTCCTCTGAGGACAGTATATGTCAATAAGAATATGTAAATAAAAAGCAGGAAAA
This sequence comes from Procyon lotor, assembly GCA_028646535.1. NCBI lineage: Eukaryota > Metazoa > Chordata > Mammalia > Carnivora > Procyonidae > Procyon > Procyon lotor. Next base: position 26,015,894 of record CM053614.1, read on the forward strand.
ATTGTATTTCTGTGTTTTACAAAACAAAAAAAGATGTTCTACAGCAAGATTTTCAGACTACCTGGTTTAGTATTGTTAGAAGTGAAAAAATGTAATCTGTCCAAAGCTGTGTGTGTGTGTGTGTGTGTTGGAAAGGATGTTGTTTATTTGGTTGTTAGCTCCTTTTTATGGTTTCTGGTCTATTCAGTTTTATGCTTATTCTGGGGGGAAATCAGTAAACAAATCATCAGGTAGTAAAAGTTGATATAGCAGAGGTCCTTGACCGATATCCTAATGTTCTATCCTGTCATGCAACTTCTTACTTGAAAATGTTTACACATATATTGTCTTCTACTTCGTTATGAAAAATTTTAGAGAACTTGGAGTTTCCACTTCATAGGTTACTGACACTTTTTTTGATGGGAATTTCCTGAAGCAACATAGAGAAAGGTAGAACTGCAGAAGAGAGGACACATATCTTCAATATCTATTGGGGAAATTTTTCTAGAAACTCAGTCAACATGGTGTTCATATTTTTCAAATAAAAATAGGACAGTGTAAGATCACAAATATAAATGTGCTTGCGGGCTCTCAGATAGAATTGTTAAAATTGGAACCCTGCACGTACATGACCAGGAAAACAGTTCATCATCTAGAAAAATAGCACAGAGCACCAGTTGTAGCAGAAGTCTTTTTGCTTTATATCGCCAAATTACCATAAAAGGATACTGTCTGCCGAAGTCAGTTTCTTTCTTAATCTCACTCTACAACATGAGTGATTAGTAAGCTTTTTTCTCTTGAAACCTAAGAAGCTGTTCTGTGGAGCAATGTTGTGGTCCTGTGATTCACATTTGAATGAAGCCCTCTTTGCTTTCCATTTTGAGCCGGTGTTTAGACGAACATGTGCATTTGGGTTGCTGGAATAGAAATATGATTTCTAGCTGAAAATTTCTGATTTGCTCATTCCGGGCGAATGACTGTTCGCTTGAATTTTTCATTTGAGTTTATTCATTTGGATGCGAGGTAATAGAGCCTTTGCCCTTACAGAACTGCCTCGAAATCTTGTGTAAGCACGGAGGGCTTGAGCCAGAGAGGAGAGATAAGTGCAATCGGACGGCGCACGATGTCGCCACTGACGACTGCAAGCACCTGCTGGAGAATCTGAGTGAGTGTCTTTCACAGCTTTGTTCACTCTTCCTCCCCCGGCGGGCGGCCGGCATGCGGGAAGGTGCTCAGGCTGTGGTGGCTCATTTGTTTCATAGCCATCTTTGAGCCCTAGCAACTACAAACACATTTTATTGATTTTCAGTGTGGTGATTATTTTTTTCTGTGCAGAATGGCTTTTTAGAGAATTAGTTGCTCTTCAAATAATGCTAGATCTTCTTCCTACCTTAATGACCTTGGATAGTATTGAAATAATTGTTGCTCTTTTCTTCTGGACTTAGATTGTCCCTCTAAGACATGAGACAAATAGGGCATGAAGAGTCACAGCTGGGTACTTTGCCATTAACCAATCATAGAAATTTAGGAAAGGGACCTCTCCATGCCTGCTCACCAACCTGCCTGTGAGGATAATTGATGAACTGTTGGGTCTCTTCCAGCTCTAAGAATTCATGCTCCTCACCACATGTTCTAAAAGGTTCACTTGTGGGTTTATGGAATATCGAGTTTCAGATCCTACAAGATATTACAACTTCTTAAATCAAGATTATCACTCAATCCACCCCATCAGTTAGCTGTATCAATATTTCAACTTTAACTTAAATTCTAACTTATTTTCTAACACTGAGACAGAAAATGAACAATAACCATAAGAAATAATCTGTTACGTGGCATGTGAGACAGTAATTTGTGCTATGGAAAGGACTCGGGAGGATTGGGAGTGTGAGGAGGGGTTTCAGTTTTTAAAGTGATGGTCAAGGTGGTCTCATGGTAAGACATTGAAGCAACCATTGAAGGAGGTGAGCGGGACAGCTGTGTAGACCTCTCAGGTAGGAGCTGTCCAGGCAGAACATCATCCAGTGCGCAGAAGCCTCGGGTAGGAGTCTACCTGTCATGTCTGGGGAGCCGTAAAGAGGGCAGAGTGCTGGGCTGGAATGAGCGAGGGCAGAGAAGTCACGAGATGGGATGAGGCAGCGGCCTGATGTGGTTGGAATCTGTAGGCCAAGATGTAAGATCACCCTTTCAGTGTCTGAGCTTCAGAGTGAAAGGCTCCGCTGTACATTTTCATAGTTTCTGTGACTGCTTTGTTGAGAATAATTGTAGGAAGTCCCAGGACTGAAGTCAGGGAGACTCGTTAGGCCCTTGATGTTTCCCAGCGGGAGACAGTAGTGACAGCTCAATCCACGACTGTCACGGATGAGGTGGCAAGAAGTGGTTGGGTTCTGGGCATAGCGGAAGGCAGAGCCAGCAGATCTTCCCGATGGACTGAATCGGAAGTATGAGAGAGGGGCAGGGGGATTCATGTGGCACCCCCAGAGACTCAGCCTCAACGATTGGCAGGACGGAGCGGCCATCACCTGTCAATGGGAAGGCTGTGACCTCTCTCTGGAATTCCTGCAGATTTTGCTAATGAAGATTGGGAGTTCCGTTTTAGAAGTATGAGTTTGAGATGTCTGTTAGGGGATCTGTGTGGAGATGCCAAGTCAGCAGGAATTCCGGAGACGAGTATGAGCTGGATACATAAATCTGAGAGTCTGCGGTTTATAGATGATATTTAAAGTCATGGGACTGGATGAGATCACTAAGGAAGTGAACACACACAGAAAAAGTACGAGGAAGGAGCCTTGCAACACTCTATGGTTAAGAAATCTGGAAAATGTGGAGGGACCAGCAGAGACTCATTACAGAGTGACCAGTGAGGCATGAGAGAATCCTGTGGGAGCGGATCAGAGAACAGAGAGAGGTCACTTGTGTCAGAAGCTGTTGACAAGGTGAGAACTGAGAATTAGTGATTATTGGAAAAATAGTTGGTTAAGAGAAAAAGCCAGTTTAAGAAGGGAATCATAAAAATAGGCTTTTTTTTAACATTTTATTTTCATTTTAATCATAGAAGTATTTCTTTCATCAACTTTCAGGGGAAGATTTTGCTGACTGAAGTTCTACATACTCTTATTTGAAAACCGCATCTCTCATGCCTCATCTATGATCGCTAGTGTTTGAGGACTTAAACATATTTATGAAGCAAACTAAAGGCAGTATCTGTCTAAAGATATTTTTTTCTAATTTTATGTAGTTGTCTCCTCTATACTTCATTAGATGACTTTTTTAAATACCTCCTCCGTTTGGTGATCTCTAAAGTGTCCAACTTCATTTTTATAGGACTAGGAAGTCATTTCATCAGTTTGTGGAATATTTAATTTACCAATTATAGTAATGAGTTCAATAGACATAAAAGATTAGAGAATAAATGCAAGTGACTCTTGGTGAGCGCATAATTCAGTTCATGAGAACAGAAGTGCATTGGACTCTGCCCACCTCAGTCAGCTGGTGTCACAGAGAGATTGGGAAGATCATTTAAAAAGCTTCTACTCCACTGCTTACTGTTTATTAAATACTCGCTAATATTTACCATGTAACTGACAGTGTGTTAAATTCATGTTTAACTCATGTTAAAAACATGAGTTCCTCTAGTCTTTATAACAATTTAGCCACACATTCCTAACATTTTGTAGAAGGAATTGGGATATAGAGAGATCAAGGTAATTTGCCAAGTACACGTGGCTGGTGGGAGGCTGGTCCTGAGGCTCAGACAAGGTCTGCAGGAGTCTAAAGCCACTATCACTGACCTCAACAATAGTGACCTACCTTGTTCATGACGTTATTGATGAAGATGAGGAGAAAGGGCAATGTAGAGAACTCAGGGTCAAGGGAACACTCTCATTTTCCCAGATTTTTTTTTTTTTTTTTTAAAGAACTTGAGAGTCTTGCCAATGAACTACAAAACCCAAAGATACAAGGAAGATAATTCAAGTAACATGGTTCCAAAGAAACTGAAGTTTGGGAGACCAAAGTTTACTGCAGTAGAACACTCAGTTAATAGTATCTGAAGAAATAGGATAGCTAACCTTTGCTTTGTTTTTAAAATGTTTGTATCTGCCTATTTTATGTAAGAGTTTTGCTGGTTTTTCCTATCAAGGTTTTTCTTTTTTTTTTTTTTTTTTTGTTCCCCTAATTCTTCTATTCTTTCAACAGATGCTCTTAAAATACCTTTAAGGATTTTAGTGGGTGAGAGTCCACCAGGCAACTATGGTTCAGATGACTTTGAATGTGAAAACACAATATGCGCTTTAAATATCCGCAAACAGACATCATGGGAAGATTTTTCAAAAGCAGTGAGTCAAGCTCTGACAAATCATTTCCAAGCAATCTCATCTGATGGATGGCGGAGTCTGGAAGATGTGACATTTAATAACCCCACCGACTCTAGCATTGGCCTCAGTACAAGCAGTGTGCGATCCATCATGCTAGGTATCAGCAATCCTGTGATGAAGAGAAAGTTAAATTTCTGCGTTTATTTATGTTTACGGGCTCCATAACCTGATACTTAGTTCATTGATTAAATACATTCAGAGCTCACTTGTGACAGCTGCTGGTGCTGAAAAACTTGGGTATTCACAATGCAGCCATTACATAATGTTGCCTGTGAGTATAAAAAATGTTTTTATGCCTCAGATAATACTTAGAGAGTAAAGAACAAGAAAGGCCTTGATGAGGCTTTGTGATTGCACTTGCTATTCTGATAAATGTAGGAAACTAACCACATTGCAGCTGCTTACTGATGGACAAGTTCTGAATGCAGCTCCGGATTTGTGCTTGGGCTGGGCCGGGGATGCCTGTAGTGTATTAACACCCCACCTGCAGGACAAGAGCCCTAAGGATGCACGCTTCATTGAAGATACAATGAAAGCTCCCACGTGGGATGAGGCAGGGTGATAACTGGTTATTTCTGTTTGATAGGCACTATGAAGCCGACTCCAAAGAACTTTATTAAAAGAAAAGATTGGTTGGGGCTCCTGGGCAGCTCAGTTGATTAAGCGACTGACTCTTGATTTCAGCTCAGTTCATGATCTCAGGGTTGTGGGATCGAGCCCCACATTGGGCTCTGCACTCAGCATGGAATCCATTTGGGATTCTTTCCCCCTCCCTCTGCTCCTCGCCCTGCTCCCTTGCTTTCTGTCTCTCCCTTTCTCTAAAATAAATAAATAAAATCTTTAAAGAAAAAAGGGTAAGATATGCTTCCTGGTGAGCATAGGAAGTGCTCTCTAAATGTCCCTAGTTAGTTTGTTTCCTCTGGAGCCAGCAAAACTAGCATCTTTGGGGAACCTATTACTTCAGAACTGTGTTGGGAGCTTTATACACAGCACCTCAATGAGTCCTCAAAACAGGCTCATTTTACAAATAACTAGTTACAAGATGACCTGCCTGAGATCTCAGAGCAAAGAAGTTAAACAGGCAGGATTCAAATCCCAGTCTGTCTGGTAGGAATGCCTGCATATTTTCAGCAGCAGTATGTTGTGAAAGAATAGTCAAGGTGGAGGAAAAGGGTGAGTTTCACCATGCTTTTAATATATCAGCTTATTAGATGAGAAAGTGTTTTATTCTGTTAACTTATATATGCTAAGTCACTTTAAAAATATATGTATTTTACTAGTTTTTAAGGCAGATTATTCATGGCAACTTAATTTTATGAATCTTTGGTAAGATCATTAAAATAATTATTACAGAAGAATTATTATATAGTTAAGCAATTGCATTGGGACAATATGTCCTAAATGATTCTCAGAAATACATTTTGTCCACACAATGAACTGCTACTCAAGATGTGGTTATGCCCAGAGGTCTAATAAATGAAGTCATCACACACTTGTTTTGAAGAAGATGGCCTTTCATCATCAGCCCTCATCCAGCTAACCTGGAAACCAGCGTGAGCAGATGGGTATTTACCACCCTCAGAGAGATTTACCCCTGTGAGCAGTGATCATAAGGCCCCCTGGTACCAGTGTTCGTGCTTGTCACTGACGTGTGGGGCACTCTGGTCTTTTCAGACCTAAAGATGATGGAGTTCTGTGGGTGAAGGGCTTAGTGTAACGTCTGGCTGTAGGTGCCTGAAAATTAGCAACTACGTAAGAGTTAATAACGTATCTGTATAAGTGACTCTCTCGATAACCTAAGGAGATTAAAGGGACCCCAGCCACCAGATAACCAGTGAGTCAGATAGGTGGGCATGTGTATGTGGTAGGAATATTTAAGGATTTAAGAGCTGTGGAAAAGAAGAAATGGACAAGTACCTACTACTCATCCCTCCCTGGAGTAGACCCCTCTGACGTGGGACCCTTTCTGAGCAAGAGTGAGTGGAGGGCCCAGACTGTGAGGTGGCTCGCTGTATTCTCAGCTCCTGAAGTTACTGGTTTGTTTGTTTTTTTCTGGAATCTAAAACTTTGTTGGGAAGGGAGCAGATCATAAAGAACCTGTTACCTCATCCAGAGTGCTTGGCCCTTGTGAAGCAGGTACCTCAAGGGCCGTGAACAGTTATCACCAGCTTTGTTCCTGAAAACTTAACCATGGAAGTATTCAGTAGTACTTTTGCTCCCCAGATTTCTCTCTTACTCTGGAAAACAGCCCTGGAGAAGCCTGTGGGGAAGGCCCTCCTTTTGACTTTCGATAGACATTGTGTTTGGGAGTTCACCCCTGTGACCCTTGACACATTCTGTGCGTGGCTTTGACAGTTTAAGCTCTGGATTCCTTAGGGTTCTTACAGAGCAGATTGCGCATTGCCCCTTATAAGAAAAATTACTTTTAAGCTTCCTTGACATTTTATTTCATTTTTTTGAACTAGGAAATGTGCCATGGTCAGCAGGTCAGAGCTTCTCCCAGTCCCCGTGGGACTTCTTGAAGAAAAATAAGGCAGAGCAGGTCACTGTGCTCTTATCAGGTAAGGATAGTCCAAACTGATTATTTTATATACAAAGAAATTAAGGCTCAGAAAGATTAATTTTCTTGTCTAAAGTCATATAGTTAGTGTTACAAGAATCCTCAGTTTCTCAGCCCTTAACTCTAAAAGGGATTTCATCATATATTTCCCATAGTGGAGAATGGAGGCTTTAACAGTTCAGCTAATACAGTTTCAACTAATAAAGTTGTATTCTATTGTTGGAACGACTTACTGAAGTGAGGGGGGAGAAAAAGTGTGAGACTATACTGGAAAATTCCTTCAGGCTCAAGCACTGTATTGAGAGAGTACCAGAACTTGGGGAGGGAAGTGAGGGATTTAGTTTGGGAAAGAACGTAAAGGATAACCCGCAGAACTGCATTCATGCTGTCCTAGTCAAGAACTTTCAGAGGGTCGGAATTGCCTCTGATAACACTTGCTTGTAAACAGTAAAATATTGAAACCAGTGATCAGAGTGGTTTACTAGCCATAGTATTTGAGCCAGGACCTTTAGGCCTTGGCTGTGATTGACAGGAAGTGGGTGGGCTTCCCAGGGGAAGGAAGGGCAGCTGGGGAGCTCTGGGGAAGCCAGGAGCTGGTGGCCATTTACCAGCCAGTTCAACATGCGACAGTGTTTTCACAGTGGTGAAGAGACAAAGGTACCTCTTGGCCAGATGCCAGCTCTGCCTACATAAGTCAACAAACATTATTGTAATTTGATCATTTATATTTAATAAGGAAGAGCTGGGGTGCCTGGGTGGCTCAGTCAGTTGAGCATCTGGCTCTTGATTTTGGCTCTGGTCATGATCTTGGGGTTGAGGGATCGAGCCCTGTGTTGGGCTCACACTGGGTGTAGAGCATGTTTGAGATTTTCTTTCTCTCTCTCCCTCCCCCCCCCCCCCAAAAAAAAAGATGAAGAACCAATTTTCCTTCTATGCATTGCTTTCTTATAGGTCCTCAGGAAGGCTGCCTCAGTAGTGTGACTTACGCGTCAATGATCCCTCTTCAGATGTTGCAGAACTACCTCAGGCTGGTAGGTTGGATGCTGCCAAGTGCAGTCTTAAACTCCCATCTCCGATGCTGGAATATATTGGTTGGCCCATTTTCATGTTTGAAAGAGTGTGAGCCCCCACTCACCCTGTGACCTGTGACCTTCCCCAGCAGCTCTTTCCCTGTAAGGCCACTGGTGACTTAATTCTGGATTTCTGTCACAGTCATGCATGTGTTGACTGCCTGGACCCTGTTACCTGTGAAATGTTGTAATTGGAGCAGGAGCACATTGTCTTTCCCCAACATGGACTTGACATCAAGTAACTGGTCATCAATATGAAAGAGAATGGCTATAGATGCTTTGCCGTAAACTTTTATGATTCAAAACTAAGTTAAATATACTGGCATTAATTAAAGTACTGCTTTGGCCACTTCAACAGAAACCAAACAGTTATAGCTTAAACAGTGTAAAAGTTTATTTTTTCAAACAGAGAAATCCCAGCGGGTGAAAGAGCCAGCCAGGGGATGTGGGGCAGGGTGACCCCGGCAGGGGGTCAGCACCTTCTCTCTCACCGGGCCTCTCTGACCTGGGAGACTGCGCATGTGGGTTTGGTCAAAGAGAGTCACGCGGTTTTAGCCTGAGGGAGGAGAGCCTGGAGGATGGGCCTCTTCCTTTCTGGGGAGTTGCACACATCATTTCTACCCACAACCCACGGACCAGAATTGAGACACAGGTTCACACCTAGTGGGTTATGTGGTCTTTTGCTGGGCAGCCGTGCACCCGGCTAAAACTAGTTCTGTTATTAAAGGGAAGAAGAGTATGATTATCGAGAGTAGAAAATTCTAGCCAGTGAATAACTATAATGCTTTGCATTTGTCCAGCACTTACTGCATGCCAACAGTATCGCAAATGCTCACACATTTCTTATTTATTCCTCACAGCCTCCCTATGAGGTAGATAGCATCATCCATTTTATTTTTTTTATTTTTTTAAAGATTTTATTTGACAGAGAGAGATCACAAGTAGGCAGAGAGGCAGGCAGAGAGCCTGATGCAGGGCTCGATCCCAGGACCCTGAGACCATGACCTGAGCCGAAGGCAGAGGCTTTAACCCACTGAGCCACCCAGGCGCCCCAGCATCGTCCATCTTATGGATGAGGAAATTGAAGCAGAGGTCACATAATGTGCCCAAGGCCAGGAGGCTAGTGAGTGATTCACCGAGGACTGTCCAGTCCCTGCGACACGCAGGGGTCTCTGTGTGATACCTATGTAATCTAAAACTAATATTGAAAGTACAAAACTTAAGCAAACATGCACTTTGCTTGTTGCCTTAATTTGGTAAGCTTTTTTAAATAAATGGGTTTGTCTACGGCCCTTTACAAAATTTGCTTCCATTAACTATCAATCGGTATCTCTCTTCCCCATGAAAAGTATTCAAAACCATTCTGTTGATGTTGTAGCTGAACTCAGAGTTGGGACTGACCTTTGTAGAAGTAGCCACAGCTTTACAATTCAGAAGAGGTGGTGTCTCATAAATCTGAGACTTTCACTTGTTTTCTTTGTCACGTGTTCCTCTCTCCCTACAGCTCCAAAGTAAACCTGAGGCTTACTCTAGATGGGAAGGGGGGCTGTCTTCTTCCCCTGCTGTAGTGAAAGTTGAAGTTGTGTGACCAGTTGGTTTTCGGGAATATGGGCTAGGCTCACAGTAGAATGAGCTCTTAGAAGCACTTTCTTCTCTTCTCCCTTCTCAGCTTCTCTGTACCAGGCAAGGTTCTGGCTCAGGGATTTCCATTCACTCAGATGATAAGGAGAAAGGTGATGAAACATATTACAGCTGCACATTAGGCTTGACTGAGCAGGTCTGTCATATGAAATGCCCATTAGTACATTATATCCAGAATATTCCAAATACATTTATATGTGTGCCTCCAAATATAGAAGACATGGTGACTACCAGTGACCAACACACCAGAGACTTAGTTGTTAGTTCTATTCTCAGCTTAATCAGTGTACACAAAGGGTTTTTTAAAATTCAACGATTAATCCCTGGACGAAGATAGCAAATATTTATGATGCATTTTAACAATCACTTCAAAATTTAAAGTGATTCAGGCAATAATATAATATTGTGGTTGTGAGTGTTTGATCTTCCATACGAGATTATAACCCCCCTATTGAGACAGATAATGTGTTGACATATTTTTGTACCCTGTTTGATTATTTAATTCAGTTGTATGACAGGTATTTTTTGAGAACCTTCTAAATGCAGACCGTATTTTAGAAACTTGGGATATACCAATGTGTAAGATGGATTCTCTGATCTTATGGAACTTACATTCTAGTGGGGGAAGACAAATAAGAAGCAGAGGAATAAAGGCATCTGTAATGACATGGCCAGTCTATGTACAAGTATATAGGAAAGCATGCAAGTGTAAGTGAAAACAAAGCACATAAGGAGATAAAGAGCTAGTGGAAGGGGTGGCAGAAAGAACTTTGGGATGAAGTTGTTAGCAAAGACCTTCTGTAGAGATATATAGACAGAAAACTAAATGAGGTGAAGATGGCAGCCTTGTGAAGGGTGTTGGAAGCAGATGGAACAACAGGAACTTAAGTGTGCTGGCAGTGAGGTCTGGGAGACAACCAGAAGCTAGATCATTTGAGATCATGGTGAGGAGTTTGAGTTATATTCCAGGAAGCCACTGGTAGGGTTTGAGCTGGAGAGTGACCCAGCCACCCAGTGCCATAGTAACGATAGGCACATTGATAGGTCTTCGAATTGTTGAAAGTCTGTACAACATGCAAACTTAGTAATATCTGGCTTTATTGAGTATTTATTATGTGCCAAGTTCTGTTGTAAGATCTATAGATGTTTCATTTATTCATTCCATGAAGGTAGGTGGTTCTATCAGTTACCACCATTTTACAGGTGAATAAACCAAGACTGAAAGTAATTTGCCCAAGGTTCTCAGCAAGCAAGTGGTAGAACTAAGGAGTTGCACCTAGTCTGTCTTCCATTCTCATGCACATAGTAATAGTTTATTCTAGTTATTAACATACTGGTTAAGAGGAATCGCAGTAACCAGTTTAACTGTATATGTAAATGTATTCCATAGAATGCATATATTAAAGCCCTTATATAGAAAGCCACATGGGTTGAAGTCTCGAAATCAGATTTTTCTCTTTTTTTTAAATGGTGTTATTTTTCAGTACTTTCATTGTATAATTTAATACAAATCTTAAATGTCCATACAGTTAATAAGGAAACATTTAACTTGATTGAGTTTCGAATTGCTAATAATTTATTATAATAGCTGAACTTTGTGCATTAACTCAGGCTTTTCTTAGCAAGTTGCAGTTTTTATTAGCTTATTTGCAATCTTCATTTTTAATAGTTCAGTTGACTCTGAGTAATTACTATATTAGAAAAATACTAATAGATCATTCTCATCTGAACACTACTTCAAAATGTAGGGCTCAGAATCCCCTAGGACATAATTCTTGAGATTCCCCTGCCTGGTAGCCATCCATTCACTCCAGTATGGGCTACACTAACCATCAAGAATCACGACTAGGAAATTCCACCTCCTTTTCATAGAGTCCCAGAATAAATTTGTCATGTTCCCATAAAAATAGTGTTGTAAATGATGGTGGTTGTGTATCTAAGGCCACAAATCTCTATCAGCTCCACTAGCAGGTGGCTGGCCGGTTCTAGCCTGATCTCTATTGAGCATGGAGAGGTAAATGTGGGTAAAGTCCTAGCAGGAGGAGGAAGCCAGTTCCCTGGCATGACGAAGAGTGGCTCCAACACTAGTGAGTCTTTTGGCTTCCGTGGAAATAGTGGAAGAAGATTCTGGGCAACAGGGCAAGTGTCAGCCCAGTGTCATGAGTGTTAGAGGCTGGCAGACAAGGGAACCGTTAGATCCAAAGTTACGTATCTTGTGGTTGTTTGTTTTGTGGGGTTTTTTGTTTTGTTTTGTTTTTCTGTTTTTTGAATAAGAACACCAAATTCTTATGTCTGTGTTACTAAATGAGGGCCTGTCTTCATGTGAAGTTAGTAACCAAGTCCAAGCTTGGCTTTTTAAAGTTTCGGTAAGCTAATTTTTTAAAAACTGACCATGTGTCTCTCTTTAGGAACTGTAATTTCTCTTAAATTCTCATTATTCTTTTTTACCTGTCCTATCAAGAGGGAGCTCAGCGTATGGCTAAAACTCTATCACAAAGGACTTTGGCTTTCTTGTCGCCCTGATGCTGGAAAGTCCTACCGAAATTCTTTAAAATCAGTGTCAGAAGAGGTCAGAATGAAAACTCTCACTCTAAAGCCGCGGCACAGCCATCTCAGCTTTATTGGCTCAGTAAAAACCTTTTATTTTTTATTCTTTTTTGAGTTCAGCATCTTAGCAGGACCCAGCCTAAAACCATCTCTGGACAGTAGAAGCGCTCCCTCCAGACTCTGACAAGTGAAATTCCCAAACAGAAGTTGAGGTTTATTGCTTTAAAACAGCGCCACAAGTCTGAAAACACAGGGCAGGTGGCCGATGACCGATGACCCGGGTGGACGGGAGCAACCCCTCTGGGGCACTCAAGTCTGCCGAAAACACTGGCGGGGAAAACAATCAAGGGATGGATGGGCCTTTGTGGAGGCCATTGTTTCATTTCATCCAGAATTCATTGGCGTCACAAAGCACTAATTGACATGTGATAAGAACTTCCTGAATGGGCTGTGGAGACACTGGAATAAAAGGGATTGGTACCGATTGTGATCAGAGGGCCAGTGTCCCTTCAGTAGTAAGAAAAATGTTCCACTATAAACGCGCACTTAGGAGTAATCGTGGTGACTCTCATTCACCTTTTGGAAGGTGAGTTTTGATTTTCTTAACGAGCAGATCTCCTTTCAAAACAATTAAAATATTTACTTTCGGGCCCCCCCAGAAATCTTGTCTGCCTGCCTATCTTCCTATCTGTGGAGCCCTCTGCAGGCAGCATGAAGCGTGTGTATTTGTAATACCTCAGATCTTGCTCTTTGGAGAAATGTCATTTTTAGTCAGAGCAGATAAATGTGTTTTCTTTGCAAAGCTTTGCGTGTTTGCACCAGTCTCCGTGGAGCAACGGGCTCCTGGTAATTATTTTGTTGTTGTTCAGATCTTAAATGGTAACCAACACAACTACACCATTAGATGAGATAGAACAAAATACCATTAACAAAAAATTGATAATATCTGAAATGAGGAAAAACCTAATGAAATGCATGTATATTAGAATGTATGAATGATCTGGAAGTCTGTGCATTTGTTTTTTCCACTTATTTCCTTATTTATATTTTACCTTATTACAGAAAGGATATTAGACTATGTGAGACAAAATGCTTACTGCTTGTGAATGAGCTTTTCAAGGAAATTTCAAATGGAATGTTTCCTGCCTGTACTTTGTAAGAACCTACAATCTGAGAACAAATGAGGTGTTGAAATTGAGGACAGCTTATCTATGAAATCAGGTCTCTTGCTATTACGTGATTTCAAAATCAATCTTAAGACAGTGTAGGCAGTTTGACAGGAGGGCTGTAATGAATAGAGCACTCTTGTTTTCAGAAGTGAGACAAGATTAAATAGCAATCCTAGTTGAAAATCTCAGGGGTAGAATATTCAGTAAATCTTGAAAATCTGTATCCTGTTTCACTGGTAAGAAACAATCCATTCCTTGTGAGAGCATTTCTACCCAATAAGTCATGGAAGTTTGGGATTAATTTGGAGAGTACAACTTCTGGTTAAAAATTGCACTTGGCCTGCGGTACCCAGCAAAATTTACCACTCAAGTGCTTTTGAAAAGTAACAGTAATAGGAAAATAGAACTGAGGTCTTCCTTTTGCAAGAATCTGCAAAAAATTTTCCAGTACCTTTAGGTGTAAGAGAGTGTCAAACCCACTTATTTGAGGCCTACCTGAAATTTGGTGGGAAAGCACTTTTATTATTTTTCTCCTACCATCTTACTAATGATTCAAAAAAGCAAGGTTGATAGCAGTTAGAAAATTGGGGGCATATCCGTACTGCATAGTTTCTTCTTTGACAGCTCCGTGGACTTCTCCATCTTGTGTCAAGATAGATCCTTCTACGTCCATTCAGAGGCTAAAGCTAGAACTACCTGAGCAGGAAGTTGGTGGGCGGGCTCTGGTGACGCTGCTGTGTCTGGGGGTGCCTTACGGAAGCACCTCTCGCAGGATGGATGTCGGAGAGCCCTGCTTCCTGGGACCGCAGTGTATCTCGCACATTCCTCTGCCATGGCGGACCGCCCACGGTCAGCCCAGGGCACCATGACCCGATCCTGGAGTGTAACTCACAAGTACAGAGAGCAGCCCCCAGCCAGCTGTGACCCAAGGCAGGGTTGGGCTGAAAAATTAGTGGAGAGCGAGTGAAGCCAATGACCGTCCACACATCCTGCTATACTGCAGGTTTTGTGGTTTCTCAGAACATAAATATTAATAACAAGGTAACAACATTATACCTATGGAAGAGCACTGCAGCATCAGAATGGAGTGATCGTTCTGAGTTTTCATAACTCCTTAAAATTATGACATAAAACGGAAAAGAATTTAGAAAATTATATCCTTTCCCTAGAGCATGCAAGATCAACTGTGAAAGCAGGGCAAGAAAGCCATGGTAGAGGCTAAGATTAAAGTAGAAGTGTTGGCAAGGAGGTGAGTGAGGTAAGGAAACTAAGAAGAACTGAAAATGCAGTGACATCATTGAACTTGTACTTGAGACAATGACATCATTGAACTTGAAAGAGCGGAAGGGAGATGGTGATGATTCTATTGAGTGCTGTGAAAGACTAACTTAAGGAGCTCTCCCCCAAGTGGAAGCAAAGGACAGAATAATGAGACAGAAACACTCTCTGAGGACATAGAGGGAACTTAAGCATTATTGGTCTTCCTTCAAAATAAAGAGAATTAGAAGAGGAGAAATTACCAAAACCATCATGGAAGAAAAAATTTCTAAGCCAAAAAAAGGTCTGACTGGATTGAAAGAATTTACCCTGTTCCAGTTAAGATTGGGAGAAAGGGGTCACAACCAGACAAGTCTGAGTGACTTTTTAAAATTAAAAGTACAGTCCCTGTGCCCATCTCGGTCCTTGCTGGAACTCCTACCATTGCTTGTCTCACGGATGCCCAGAACCACAGAAGACAGTCCCGGCGAGCTGCTGCTGAGTTCATCCTGTGCCTTCGGGATGCTGACGTGCCTTGGGCAGCTGTGGCCACTGGCCAGTTTCTCCCAGATACATCATTCTCCCTGATGCCGCTCCAGCCCCAGGGGGAATCCAGCTGCAGTGAAGGCTTAGCAGTAGTGGAATAATGCTTGTATTGGAGAAAATCACTGGTGGCCAGCCGGCATGTTGTCTTTGAGAGCCTAAAACCCAGTCCCAAGTCCGACATTAGTGGTCTCCTTCAAGGACCACTTCCCTTTTTAGCTCACGGTCTGACACCCAATGGTCAAGCCTGGTTTTCCTTCATTTTCCAGGAGGTAACTCTAAGCATGTCTTGGTCTCTTTGGAGGCCAAAACTCCAGTGCTAAAGGCTCCCAGGTAGGGTAGGAGTTCCCTCTTCCTTCCATGCTAACCACTTTCCCTCAGGCCTTCCTTTCTTATCCCAGAATGGGCCTCTTTCCTGTAATGACGGACCGGTAGCCTATTCTTCACTAGGTCTACCCCAGCCACCCTCAGGATGTGGCCTTCCCCTGGGATTTCAGAGGGACAGGCTCCTCAGAGCACAGGAGAGCTGCATAGACGTCCTTCAGCATGAACTGACCCTTTCATGTTTAACGTTTCTCTAAGTCTGGGTGACTCAAGCTTGACACATGAGCTACATCACCTGTACTGGTTAGAATGACACTTCACCTGTACAGATGTCTTCTAGAAGATCTTTCCAAGAGGAAAGCCACTCCCAGGCATGTAGGCTGGGAGTGGGAGCTCAGCCCGGGGATGACAGAGGTCGGGGGGATGACTCCCCTCCACATCTCACTCCGCACATCACTGTCTTTGCCCCATGCAGATGGCCATTGGCTTTCCATTCCAGGGCATGCTGCTTCTCCGCATGTTCACAGGTGAGGGGGAAAGGTGTAAAAAAAAAATTCCTATAGACATCCAGGCAGATTTTCTTTTTTTATAAAAGTGATCAGTCTCTACTCAGGTTTCTTTGAAACACCGAATTCCAGAATGGAACAATATAGGTAGTTGACCCAGTAATCTTAGAGCCATGAAGATGGCTTTTATGTAAGAAGTCAGATATTCTCTGATATGCAACAGCTGGAAAAAGATTATACTCCTATAGCCCGCTAAAAAAATACATAAATATACATATACATACACATATCCACTATACAAAGAGAAAAGCTAAAGAAAGCATAAAATATCTTTTTCTTTTTTCTTCTTCCAAGATTTTATTTAAATTCAAGGTCGTTAACATGTAGTGTAGTATTGGTTTCAGGAATCGAATTTAGTGATTCATCACTTACATAGAACACCCAGCGCTCATCATAATGCGTGCCCTCTTTAATGTCCATTGCTCATTTCACCCTTCCCTCCATCCACCTCCTCCTCAGCAACCTCCAGTTCTCTATAGTTAAAAGACTCTTATGGTTTGCCTCCTCTGTTTTTATTTTTCTTTTCCCTTCCCCTATGTTCATCTGTTTTGTTTCTTAAAATTCCACATATGATTGAAGGCATGTGGCATTTGTCTTCCTCTGACTGACTTATTTCACTTAGCATAATACACTCTAGTTCCATCGTTGCAAATGCAAGATTTTGTTCTTTTTGATGGCTAGTAATATTCCATAGTGTATATATCCCACATCTTTTTTATCCATTCACCAGTCAATGGACATTTGGGCTCTTTCCATGTGCCCTTGAAATCAGTGCATGTGCCTCTTCGAATCAGTATTTTTGTATCCTTTGGTTAAATACTCAGTAGTGCAATTGCTGGATCATAGGGTAGCTTTAGTTTTAACTTTTTGAGGAGGCTGCATACTGTTTTCCAGAATGGCTGCACCAGTTTGCATTCCCATCAACAGTGTAAGAGGGTTCCCCTTTCTCCACAACCTTGCCAACATCTGTTGTTTCTTGAGTTGTTAATTTTAGCCATTCTGACAGGTGTGAGATCGTATCTCATCATGGTTTTGATTTGTAGTTCCCTGATGATGAGTGATGTTGAACATTTTTTTCATGCATCTGTTAACCATTTGTATGTGTTTCGAGAAATATCTCATCATGTCTTTTGCCCATTTCTTAACTGGATTATTTTTGGGGTGTTGATTTTGATAAGTTCTTTATAGATTTTGAACACCAGTCCTTTATTTGATATGTTATTTGCAAAGATCTTCTCCCAATTCATAGGTTGCCTTTTAGTTTTGATTGTTTCCTTTGCTGTTGCAGAAGCTTTTATCTTGAAGAAGTCCCAGTAGTTCATTTTTGCTTTTGTTTTCCTTGCCTCCAAAAGCATGTCTAGTAAGAAGTTGCTATGGCCCAGGTCAAAGAGGCTGCTGCCTGTGTTCTCTGGGATTTTGATGGTTTCCTGTCTCACATTCAGGTCTTTCATCCATTTTGGATCTGTTTTTGTGTGTGGTGTAAGAAAATGGTCCAGTTTCATTCTTCTGCATGTGGCTGTCCAATTTTCCCAACACCATTTGTTGAAGAGACAAAGAATTGGATATTCTTCCCTGCTTTGTCAAAGATTGGTTGACCATGCAGCTAAAGGTCCATATCTGGGTTCTCTGTTCTGTTCCATCTGTTTTTGTGCCAATACCATACTGTCTTGATAACTATAGCTCTGTAATAGAGCTTGAAGTCTGGAATTGTGATGCCTCCAGCTTTGTTTTTCTTTTTCAACATTACTTTGGCTATTCGGGGTCTTTTCTGGTTCCATAAAAATTTTAGAATTGTTTGTCCTAGCTCTGTGAGAAATGCTGGTGTTATTTTGATAAGCATTGTATTAAATGGGTAGATTGTTTTGGGTAGTGTAGACTTTTTAACAGTATTTATTCTAACAATCCATGAGCATGGAATGTTTACTCATTTCTTTGGGTCATCTTCAGTTTCTTTCATAAGTGTTCTCTGGTTTTCAGAGTACAAATCTTTTACCCCTTTGGTTAGGTTTAGGTATCTTACGGTTTTTGGTGTATTGTACATGGGATTGATTCCTTAATTTCTCTGTCTGCTGCTTCGCTATCGGTATATAGAGATACCACAGGTTAATGTACATTGATTTTATATCCTGCAGCTTTGCTGAATTCATGTATCAATTCTAGCAATTTTTTGGTGAGTCTTTCAGGTTTTCTACATAGAGTGTGATGTCATCTGTGAAATGTGAACATCTGATTTCCTCCCTGCCAATTTGGATACCTTTTCTTTCTGTTGTCTGATTGCTGAGCCTATGAAGGGAAGCATAAATATATTTACAGTGGTTGCCTCTCGGTGCTGACACTATCAGTGGTTTGTTTTCTACTTCTTTGTTTTGTTGTGTTTTCCAGAATACATTGAAATGAGTGTAATTTGTTGCTATTTTAAATATCACTCAAAGGCAAAATAAACATTGGGGAAATTCAAAGTAGCATCCACAGGAGGTAATAAGGAAAAACATTTGCAAGGGACAAAATACACTAAGAACCGTGTTTCCAGCCTGCGTACTGAGCCTCAGTGTGGAAGATACAGGGAAGAAAGAGTGTGCCTCTTAATCCAGTGTCAGCTTTTCCTATAAACAAATACTACATAAAATACTATATAAGTATGTAAATATTGTATTTGCCAGTATTTCATATCAAAATGAAAGATTTCAAGTGTCCAGTGGATAAAGTTAACCCTGAAAGTGTTATTTTTAATGTTTTCAAAGGCTGAAGACAATCAGAAAGAGAAATTCCTACTTGGGTACCACTCCTTTTTTTTCTCTTCTTCACATCTCCTCTTGGTTTATTCATAGGTCGAGCAATACCATAATGTTATTTTCCATGGTCCAGAAGGAAGCTTGCAAGACTACATAGCACATCAGCTTGCACTCTGCATGAAGGTACCCACTACCTGTGTGCCGTCTCCTTTTCTCAGAAAATTTGAGAGCATGTAGAACTAATCCATGATTTCTTATCACAGCACAGACAAATGGCTGCAGGATTCACCTGTGAAATAGTGAGAGCCGAAGTGGATGCTGGTTTCTCCAAGGAGCAGCTAGTAGACCTGTTCATCCGTAGTGGTAAGACCATCCCGGCAAACCAGATTGTCGTGACTGAAGGGCATGATCTTCGGTTGTGCCGTTGAGAGGAAATAAGCTTTCTTTCTGAGGGGTAAATTTAAGGTGACTTTTCAATTATTCAACAGCCTACTGATGAAAATGGGAAGTTAGATGAACACTTGCAAAAAAAAAAAAATAGTTTCATGTATCTGTCATTGCATTTATTGCTCATCCTATGTTTTCTTCTTCCTCCTCTCCCATCTTCTGTTTGTAACTCAGTATCTGTTGTGAGCATCCTATATAACTGGCACCAAAGGTATACTAAGGGAGGGGACGTTGGGAGTGTGTCATGTCTGTTTCCAACATGGGGAAGCTGGCACAGGGAGGTTCACTATCTTGCCACAACTACAGAGTGGCAGAATCAGGATTAAATATGTTTGTTAATATAGATTTTTTTTAAGATTTTATTTATTTATTTGGCAGGGAGGGAGAGATAGTGAAAGAGGGAACACAAGCAGGAGTGGGAGGGGGGGGAAGCAGGCTTCCTGCTGAGCAGGGAGCCTGATGCAGGGCTAGATCTCAGGACCCTGGGATCATGATCTGAGCAGAAGGCAAACGCTTAACAACCGAGCCACCCAGGTGCCCCTAATAGAGCTTTTTCATGAATTTTCTCTCAAGCTTCCGAGGTTACCATACCAAGCTTGACCAGAGGGGGCGTTAGCATACCCTGCGTGACACAGCATACTAGTCACTCCAACACAGAACTGAAAGGGACCAGACTCCAGTCTCCAAGGGCCAAAGCCAGAGAGACCCCTGGGGAGAGGGTGCAGGGAGGCGCAGTTGCAAGATCAGTGATAGATGGGCTGAAACACAGATTCAAATCTTTGAGGTATTTCTCATCTTTGGAGCTCCATCAAGGGAGATACCTTGTAGCTAGATCAGCCTTAGGAAGAAGGAAGTGCCAGCAGATTTTAAGTCCAGAAATAAAGTTAAGAAGCCAGTTTGGAGAGAGATTGAGGGTTCCACAGACCTAGACGCATATTTTAAGGACAGGAAGATCCCACCAGAATCAGAATGTTACTGTGGTGCATGGGTCAGCCTTGGTCAGAAACTAGTGGAAGTCAGCGGCAGAAAGCTGTTTTCTCTGTGGCTGTTACTAATAATCACTAGCATTTATTTAGCTCCGACTCTGGTAGGCCCTGTTGTCAACACCCTGATTTAGAAACATGAAATCATTTGAAACGGAAGGTTCAATTCCTGACGAAAGAATGTCCATCAGGGACACAGCCAAACAGGACTCAGACTGCTACCGAACCTGCCCTATACCACTGCCGGCCACGGCTCCTCAGAAACGCTCCCGCACCAACATGTCTGTATCCCCTCTGGGTCTTACAACAAAAGTCCACTACATTTTTTCCAACTTTCAGTCTTGTTTCATCTCAAAGTAAGAAGCTGAACTATTTTGTTCTCACTCTGTCAGAGCAGATAGCAATGATAGACTGAATTCTGCTCTCTGCTCTAAGCTTAGAGCGCTAAGAAAGTTAGCAGTGAATCAGGTCAGAAAGGACACAGAGGTGACAGGCACAGCATTTCTAAACTTGTTGGGGAGGGGGCATCTTAAGAGTTCCTCTTCCTATTTCCCAATTTGGTGTGGCACAAGTCTCTCGGCCTCTCCCACTTGAAACTCTGGTCTTTGTCAGCAGGCTTGACAACCTAAATGTGCGCAGTGCCAACAGGCTGCATTCAAGGGTGAGGCGGGGGGTGGGGGGGTTGTCTCCATCTATAGGAAGGTGGCGGCTCTCAGATGTGGCAGCTAGCTGCTGATGGCAGTGAGATTCGGTGTCAAGTGCTCTTGGAACTTTTAAGAAGTCAGAAATCCCAGGGTTGCCTGGGTGGCTTAGTCATTAAGCATCTGCCTTCAGCTCAAGTCATGATCCCAGGGTCCTGGGATCGAGCCCCATATCAGGCTCCCTGCTTCATGGGAAGCCTGCTCTTCTCCCTCTTCCACTCCCCCTGCTTGTGTTCCCTCTCTAGCTGTCTCTCTCTCTCTCTGCCAAATAAGTAAAATCTTAAAAAAAAAAAAAGTCAGAAATCCGTTTCTATGTGAAAATGTAGGATTTTCTTCTTTCAATGTTGTCAGTTATTTCAGTTTTTAAAGCCACATGAGGACCGGCTAGAACTCCCAGATCCTCTCATTCATGGACCCCTCGTCTTTGTCCCACGTAGTCCATAGTCACGTCCTGCCAGATGGGTCCCAACATGCCGTTTTCATCCATCCCATTGGTACCATCCTACCTCATGCCGCCTTTCCTTTGTCTCATCTGTTTCCTATAAATGGCTGCTCTGTCTACTGCTTCTCCTCAAACATCTTCCACAGGCAGGCAGACCTTAGGTAAATGCTGTCTATGATTCCTATCCCTTACTTTCCTCTGTCACCCACTGAACTAAGTCAGTGCCATGCAAGGCCTTCCGTTCAAGGACATTGATCCACCAGATGGGCTTATCTGACCCTTTATTTTTTAAATTGAGATATTATTGAGATATACTATTGGGTGAGTTTAAGGTTTACAGAATGTTGATTTGATATACTTCTATATTGCAAAATAATTACTATTAGCTAGTATCTCTATTACCTCACACAATTAAAATTTCTTTTGTACTGAGAATATTTATGATCTACTTTCTTAGTAACTTTCAAGTATGTAATACAATATTGCTAACTATAGTCACCCTGCAGGACATAAGATCCCCAGAATTTACTCATCTTATAACTGAAATTGTGTATCCTTTGATATCTCCCCATTTCCCTCACCCATGCCCCAAGTCACTGCCAACCACCATTTTACTCTGTTTGCATAGGTTTGACTTTTTTAGATTCCACATATAAGTGGTTTCATACAGTATTTGTCTTTGTCTGACTTAATTCTCTTAGTGTAACACCCTCAAGGTGCACCGTGTTGTTGAAAATGGCAGGATTTTCTTCTTTCTCATTAAGTGAAGAATATTCCATTCATCTGTTGACAGACACTTAGGTTCTTTGAAACCATTATTTCTTGAATAATGAAGCAGTGAACATGGGAGTGCAGATTACTCTGGGAGATCCTGGTTTCATTTCCTTTGGATATATACCCAGAAGTGGCATTGCTGGAAAATCTGACATTTTGAATTTTTTGAAGCATCTCCATACTATTTTCCATAGTGTAGAAACGCCAAATTTACCTTCCCACCATCAGTGCTCAAGGGTTCCATTTCCTCCACAGTCTTGCCAGAACTTGTTATCTATTGCCTTTCTGATTATAACCTTTCTGACTGGTGTGAGGTGATACCTTATCGTGGTTTTGTTTTACATTTCCCTGATCATTAGCGATGTATCTTTTCATGGACTTGTTGGTCATTTGTATGTCTTCTTTAGAATATCTGACCCTTCTAAAATGTCTCCTCCAACAGAATATGCTATTTCTTCTTTACGTGTCCTTTGCTTTTCTTCTGAGTCTTAGTTCACGCTGCAGCTCTCCTCAGGAATGATAGAGTGAACACACAACCCCCTCCCCACACACACATACACTGTGACTACCAACATGGCAAGTGCTTTGCAGAATATTATGTTGTATAGTACTGAATAAAACAGACAGGGTTTTTGCCCTTCTGGAAACTACAGAAAAAGCCCCTGTTAAAAATCTCTAAGGATACCTCAAATGAAGCTTCTCAGATCACTCCAGATAGGACTTCTCCCGCCAGTAAACATCAGTAGATCTTGCTGACAACCGTCCCAGCCAACTATAGGTCAAGGCAGTGAGGGTATTATTTAAGCTTTGGCCTTGGCCCACACACACACTGTGAGCCCCTTGAAGGCTAGTACTGTACCTTACTCTTCTATTTTTCCCAGTACACTGAAAGCTAATCATTATTAGCTGATGAGTGGGTGAGTCTCCTGATAGAGGAAATGGACAGGCAAAGACAAAGGGAATGTGAGTCCTGTGTCATCTTCAGGTGTCCACAAGTGAAAGAGCCTGCTTAGTGTGGATGTAGAAGGAGGTAAGAGGAGAGGGTGCAAAAGTTGGCTGTGGGGTAGGTGATGATAGCGCATAAAGATAGAGTGATTTGGAGTTTAAAAATGAAGTTTTTGAACAGACTGAAGCCAAAAAAAAAAAAAAAAAACCTCCATTTTAACCACTCTCGTATGTACGAAGTGGTGTTCACTTGTAAATGGGACAGGATTTTATTCTCTCTTCAGCTCAGTAACTTATAATGATCAAATATCTTTTCTCTCTTTTTAATAACAAAAGTAAGGCACAAATGCAGGTTTGTCTGCTAAGGCTTTTTTTTTTTTTTAAAGATTTTATTTATTTATTCATTCATTCATGTATTTATTTATTTAAGCCCCCCCTTTAAGATTTTTATTTATTTATTTATTTAGTGAAAGTGTGAGTGAGGGGGAGGGGCAGAGAGAGGAGGAAGCAGGCCCCGCTGAGCAGGGAGCCTGACTGGGGGCTCGATCCCAGGACCCTGGTCTCGGGACCTGAGCCGAAGGCAGATGCTTTACCAGCCAAGCCACCCAGGCCCCTCATCTGCTGAGACCTTGAATGCAGTGGCCCAAGGTAGGCCCCTGAACCAAATGGATGGGAGTAACGATGTGTGGGCTTGTTTCCCAAAGAAGAGCGATAGAGTAGCAGCCTCGTTAGGTGTGTTGTGAAGCTGTTCAGGAAGTGACTCTGCAAGTTCTGTGAGTGGAAACGTAGTGCTCAAGTCATATTCTACTTAAAAAGGTTGTAACAAATACAAACAAATTTAAAAAAAAAAATTTTTTTTTTTTTTTTTTTTTTTTTTTTTGAGCACAATGAGACTCGATATTTATTTTAGAAGAAAAAAAGAGAGGTGAGGTGTGCTGCCTAATCTCGCATCGGCTTACTTGTGGGTCTGTGATCAGTGTTATCAGGTAGCTGTACTCCCATGCTTTGTAATAGGTTTGACGCAGGGCCTGCCAGTCCAGCTTGGGAACTATAGGATTCCAGTATATTTGAAACCAGGTTCAGATCTACATCCACTGGTGTCATAAGAGATCCTCCTGCACCAGAATCTTCCTCATCTGAGTTATTACTGGTAGTCTGGGATAGAGGTTCCATTTGCCTCTGGGTGGTGAAACGATGTCACACGTTCCTCAGTTTTCCTTGTTGTCTGTGGCACGTCAGCCCAGAGTTCTGCTGAATATGGTCCCTGTGTCTCATCTCGGCCTCCCGCTGTTGCCTTCCACCTGTTTCTTGCTCAGGGAACTGTGGAGGCCTTGTCTCTGATGCTTCCTATTTCCCAATTTGGTGTGGCACAAGTCTCTCGGCCTCTCCCACTTGAAATTCTGTAGGAATCGGAATTATCTGTCAGTTTTTCTCTTGCGTTTTTACCAAGAAATTAAATTGATCAAATATATTATTGTAAGTGAGGAATACACTGGTCTGTAAAGAATACAAAACCTTATTTTCTCTGTAGGAAGAGATTACAACTACTTGGATGAGGCTGGGCGAAGACGTTGAGCTTTGATCTTCCACCATGCGTGCACATAGCTTACCTTATGGGCTTCTCTCCACGACTGCAGGAGAAAGCTGGCAGAGAGGGTCACAGAGAATGAACAGTAGGACTATGTAAGCTAAGTATATAAGAAGGAAGAGTAGCAAATGGATTTTAAAGTATTAGGTTTAAGGGGCTTCCAGGTAGCACAGTCGGTTAAATGTCTGATTCTTGATTTTGGCTCAGGTCATGATCACAAGGTTTGAGACTTGGGGGCCTGCCTCCGGCTCTGTGCTGGTGTGGAGCCTGCTTAAGATTCTCTCTCTCCCTCTCCTTCTGCCCCTCCCCCCTGCCCGCACTCTCTATTGCTCACTCTCTCAAAAAAAAACTATCTAAAACTTAACATGGAGATTAAAATAAAAAGGTTCCAATGAAGAAAAGAATGTAGAATAAAAGAACACATTTAAAAAAAAAAAAAAAGATCTAGCACTAATGCTAATGTTACCAAGGGTTATTTTGTGGTTATTTTAAAATAGCGTCTTCCTAAAATAAAATTAGGAAAAATAACATCTTCCTTTTCATACTGGTTTTGTGAGAGGTAGTCACAGCATCTGGCTCTGTTGTTTGGTAAAGAAGGTATGAATGTGTATTAGAATTGGATCAGAGTTTGCCTCAGTGTAAGGTATGTAGTTAGGTCAGCAAGACAGATACTTTTTAAAATTACATGTGACAATAAGCAGTAAACAAATCTTTTTGAATACCAGATGGGCGTTTTAAAGTAACACTTTGAATTCTTGAGAGAACTCTCCTTTTTGGAAGTAATGAAGATAGAATTCCCATAATAAGAGTAGAAGAATATGGTGATTGGAGTCCATGTAACTGAGTTTACCTCCTTGGACCCTGCATTACTTGAGGATTTTGGAAGGTTTGCCCCTTGCTTCTTATCTGGACTGCGGGCATCATCCCTGCAGAGCCTTGTTCTAAGTGGACTGGAAAAGGCTGCTTTCCATCCCAAGGGGGAGTTTATACGGACTCATGGTCACTTTAGTTAAAAAGAAGTTTGGATTTAACTATAAATGTAATAGGTTAATTATTTTTAAACCATCGAGTATTGCTCTAGGACTGAACCTCCAGAACTTTGACTACAAGGGCACCCAAAACTGGACCTAGCCCTGAGCCTAGCCCAGGAAGGGTCTGATTCCGATCGCCAGTCTGCAGGAGAGGAGTGGGGCTGACGCGGCCTGTAAAGTTGGAAGAAAAAAGGACAAAAAGGGTAGACTGGTTTCAGAAATTGGGCTTTGAAGTAACATAAAGCCAGGGAATCCAAATGGCTGAACTTTCTGGCAATAGATTAAAATAGGTATAGCACGGGGCGGGTGGCCTCCCTCACCTCTGTAGAACCTCATCAGAGACTGGATCATCCTTCAAACTGGAAGCTCCTGGGATTGTTTAGACCTGAAACTCTGCTAAATAACGTGAAGGAGACACATGCTGTTTCTCAAGTAAAACTTACCTTTGGACCAACTCAGTTAAGGATGTCGAACCTAAGTAGTTAGAGGAGTCGCTGTGACCGAATAAATGAGGTCATGCGACTGGCATTGTTGAAGACAAAGCTTTTCATCAGAGCAACCCAGTCCCTCTGAGCCTGGGTCGGTACCTGATGGGACGCCAGGATAAACCCAGGTGAGGTGGGACCCCAGCCCAGCTGCTCTGAGCGGCAGCCCTACCCCCTTTTAGTCTAGGGCACAGATTGTCCATTGAAGGGCTGATTAACTGATGAACCCTACAGCCCTCGCTTGTGGACCCGAGACAATGTTAAGCAGTTCCCAAGAGATCTATCTCTGGCACTCCTGAAAATGCACTCATTTTATCTCCAGCCTGAATTCTCTCTGGCTGCTCCCGCGCCCAGGTCCCACCACCTGCTGGACGTCTCCCGACAGGATGCCTCGCTCCTGAAACCCAGGCGACCTGACACATCACCCACACCCACGCCCCATGTGTGCTCTCGCTCAAGAGCGCTTGGCCTCCCCGAGCTATGCAGCCTCTTCTCCGGTGGGAACACCAGAGCTGGCTCTTGACATTTCCTCTCTGCACCTCCCTCAAGATAGTCACTCAGCTCTCCTGACTCCATCTCAAACACCTTTGATCTGTACCTTGGCCTTGGACAAGGCTCTCATTACCTCTTGCACTTACCTCAGCAATCAGCCTGTAAGTGTGTTTTCCTTTTCTTTCCTCTCCAGGCGTTCTTTGCACTAGAGTGAGATTTCAAAGCAGGAATCCAATCCTGTTTATCCTCCTCCTCAGAGACTCCCACGGCTTCCCAGAACTGGTGGTTTCTCCCTCCCAAAACAACATTCTAGGTCTTCCACTTGTCATTTGTGGCCATGTTCTGAGGCTGTGTATCCTCAAGTCTGCACAACCCCAGGCTGCACACAAAATGCCAGTGGCCCAGCCCAGACCAATGACGTGAGAACATCTGGGGATGCATCCCAGGGGACAGGTCCCTGCAGCCCAGTGGGGAGGACACGGTCTGCTGCCACAGCTGTGACCACTTGATCCCATTCCACAGATGTGACTTTACCCTCAGGCTTTTAGCCAGCCCCGACCAGAGCTTTGTATCAGCTTTGAGCTCACCATCCTTCACTCCTGTAGCTACTCTGACCTTGACCTGATGCCTTCGTCCCTTCCAGGACTGAGTCCTGCCCAGCTTGCATTCTCCGCTAATGCCGTCTTTTACAACTAGAAAGCCTTCTCCTGACTACCTACGAAGATACCGTTCCTTGAAATAGGTGTGTTTTAAAGTGCCACATCCCTCAGTTAGAATCAGTCCCCACTGGTATGCCATAGCCCTGAGCATAGGACATCCAGCAAGGGGGCAACGGAAGAACAGTTGTTGAGATGCAGATACATGTTCCTAGAGAGAATCTGGCCGGACGCTGCAGCCTCAGGCCACTGGAGCAGGCTGTACCCTTAGCAGGAATCAAGAAGTGGACACCTTTAGTCCTTGGTTATAGAAAAGCAGATCCATGTACCATTCAGCCTGCTCTGGTTTTTATCACCAGGTAGAAAAGGTTTGTGGGTTTATCATTGTTGTTTTAATGAACTATAGATTTATCCTACTTCCACAATGAATGTATTTCTGAAAGAACATTTGAATGCTGAGCAGCACAGATTTTTAGCACTTTTTACTGAGTAGCTGTGTTGAAGGGGATTGGGCACACAGCAGACACTGGTGTTAGCAGCCCCCATGAAACAACGAAATGGAGAGGTGGCCGTTACAGTTTCTAGTTTTCTAGTTTTCAAGCTTCGTAGTGTGCAGAAAAGCTATTTCAGTCTCAGAAGAGATTCATGTACAATGCTCAAGGAGTTCTTTTGAAAGTGGAAATGCATTTGTCTAGAGTAACGGGGACTGGAGTGTAATCTATTGTAATGAGTATTTGTGAAAAGTGGACTACTTGATAAAATTACTCAAGTATTTTAAATTGATCTCTTTTTCTTAAGGTTAATTTGGCTAAGACTGAAGCATCTTAGAATATCTTAAAAATTGCTTTTTTTGTTAGACTAGTAAGGTTTTACAGCCTAGGGAGTATGCATTGTACTTCAGAACTCACTTTTTTCTTCATTACTTTTTGTGTACATAAACAGCATGTTTTTTCAGGACATTAACCTAAACCGCCAGTAGCCTCACTGTTGCAGCCCT
>CM053614.1:26044695-26069523 GCA_028646535.1 Procyon lotor
CCCTCCATCTCAAAAAAAAAAAAAAAAAAAACTTCCTCCCCCTTATTAATGAGACTTAAATACTATGTTTTCCTTTTTAACAGCTTATGAGAATAGACATATTAGCAATAAAGTTAATGAAATAGAAAATCGAGAGGAAAAAATGTGTCACAATCCAGCTTAGTAAGGTTCTGTGATTAACTGTTAGCATTGATTCTGGCGTCCTGGGCAAAAATCCATTTTGGAAAGCAGGGCATACAGTCATCTATCTTCCCTATTGTAACAAACAGTCAATTTCATAACAGCTAATTGGGGGAAAAGAAGAATTACAGTATTAAAACATATACAGCATTTTCTTGCTAAAGAGCAGAAATACATTTATTCATGTAATCACTTCTTTTTTCGTCAGCATTACGATTAAATTTAAGGCTTTTTCACATCCAGAGTCTCAAGATTCTTAGGAGCTATTTTGAGACTTTCCTATCTGGAGCACAGTCATTGCCAACAACTGCAGAGACTCTGCTCTGAGATGTGTACCCTACTTGCAAGCTAACAAGGTAGGCTGCTGCAAGTATGTGACGCCGGGTCGGAAGCCTAGGACTTCGGCACTCAGAGCCCCAGCCTGTGCTCCACGTGTACAGTGCTTCTAGCATCTCAGGCCCCAGGGTGGGGTGATGGACAGTGGCCCATGGATGCTGGCTTTGCGTCCCAGCTGCCAAACTCGGAGCTTGAGAATCCCCCAGGCTCCGAAAGCAGGGTGCTAGCAGATCTGCCCACCCTTTGCCCTGGAAGCAAAGGTCACTTTCATTATCCTAGTAAGGAAACCAATCTGCCTGCTCCAGAAGGAGACACTCTCTCTCTTCCAAGGCTGTTTGCCGTACTAACTAACATCCCTGAATAGAGAGTCGAGAACCGAAGGGAACACTCCATATGCAGACATGCATATTGTCTCCCCAACAGCCGTGTTCAGGAAGCGCTATTTTTATTTTTTTTTAAACCAAAGCTTACCATCTTTACCGCGTTAGTACCTTTAGGAGTTCCTGTACAGGTCTGATGCCTGATTTTGTCTATATTCCCCTTATAGGTTTTTTTTTTTTTATCTTGAATTACATATCATTAGACATTAAAAGAGAAGCTTACAATATAGAGGTGCTTGATACCTGGGTAAAAGTTGTAAAAGTCCTGAAAGCTTACATCAATATCTGATAGCTTTGAAAACTTCATTATACCAGGAGGTGTGGTTTAGCTTCCACAGCCTTGAAACTCTAGTGTGTTTTTAAATGTTGCAACAAAGGAATTTTAATTGCTAGTGGATGCCCCAAACTTGGGTAAAGTCCCACTGCTACAGCTGTTACTACAAAGAGTCCATCTGGGGAGACAGCTGGTGGCCCCATCCCCACACTGCAGAGCTAAGCACACCCACGTGCAAACACAGAGCCTTTGCCTTGGGGTGGACAGATTTCATTTGCCACTGAGTTCAAGATCTACCCTGGTTTCAGAAATATCAAAATATATGCCCCTTATTGAGGACATACAGCAAAGAAGTTAAAGCTACTTAGACATTGATTTCCAGGAAATCTTTTTTCTCGACTTCTGCCTATAAAGTTACTTTGCCTTCCAGTATTATGCATTCATTCAGCACACAGTTAAGCATTGATTCCTGCTCTCGATGATCTTAGAAGGTAAAAGGAAAAAGACCTGTGAACACTTTGTTATGTGCAACATTGTATTTTTGAGGCAAAGTCAAACATCTTTGATAGAGGATAATTTCACTTTTTTTTTTTTAAGAATTTATTTGTTAGAGGGCAAGCAGGGGGAGAGGAAAAGGGAGAAGCAGACTCCCCACTGAGCAGGGAGCCCGATGCCGGCCTTGGTCTCAAGACCCTAGGATCGTGACCTGAATGGAAAGCAGCCACCCAGGCACCTGAATTTCACTTACTGCAAAACTACCTAGGGAAGTTAGCGTATCTCTAGAAACACCTAATGTTTTTTCCATGTCCGTAGTGGTGTGTGTGATTTGTGACCGGGCCTCACCGCCAACTGCCCTTCTCTTGCAAGGTGGATGGCTAAACTGTGGAATGCTATCATTGCACCAAGAGTTCAGGAAGCAGTATTGTCAAGAGCCTCTGTGAGAAGACAGCCGGGCCCGGGGCTGACAACCACCAGGAGCCACCCTAGCCAGGGGCAGCAGGCTGTGGTTAAAGCTGCTCTCAGCATCTTGCTCCATAAAGCCGTGCTGCACGGCTGTCCCCTCCAGAGAGCAGGTATGCGGGCTGGTGCTGGCTGGGGACGGGAGGAAGGTCACTCTTACATAGTACTTGTTTGAATTCATTCTAAGAGAGCGCTTCGATAAGTAGAGAAATTATCTTGACCTTAATGTACACTTGACACCATTGTCCCAGAACTTAAAATTTTTTTTTTGCCTCCTAAAAATTCTTGTACATTCGATTAACATATAATGTAGTATTGGTTTCAGAGGTAGAGGTGATTCATCAGTCTTGTAATAACACCAAGGGCTCATTACATCACGTGCCCTCCTTAATGCCCATCACCCCACCCCCACCTCCCCCCAGCAACCCTCAGTTTTTTTTTATGATTAAGAGCCTCCTATGGTTTGTCTCCCTCTCTGGTTTCAGCTTTTATTTTTTCTTTTCCCCTAGGATCCTGTTTTGTTTCTTAAATTCCACATATAAGTGAGATCAAAGGAGAACTTGCTTTTTAAATTATGGGCGCCTAATTCCAGGTCTCCAAGTACAGTTGGCTAGGTCACAACATCCCTGCCCGGGTATTAAGCACAGCCATGATTTTGAAGAGTATTCCCTGGAGAAATGCAGTTGTTCTATTTTACTGACTGTGAAACTGCATAATGACGACCCTCTTTGTGGCAAAACACGGTTTGTGTTGTTTCAGAGCTGGACCAGCACGCAGCTGATTTCAAAGGAGGTGGTTTCCCTTTATCCATAGTCTCAAGTTACAACAGCGGTAGCAGAAAGAAAGGAGAGAGTGGTGCCTGGAGAAAAGTGAGCACCAGTCCTCGCAAGAAGTCTGGCTGCTTCTCTCCACCGACCTGGAGTAAGCCCGGCCCAAGCGAGGAAGGTAAGCGAGGCGGCCGTGCTGCCTGGACGAACACAGGCACTTGTGTTCTGCTTTCACTTTTCGCACCATGCATTCCACAAAGTTGAGCTTTTTAATGCATATTTTCATGGAATGAACAGGGGGTAGGAGGTACATTTCCCAAAATATCAGGGAGCCCCGTACCTGGGAAATAATCGTTGGTTTGTGGCATCCACCATCAAATCTTTATAATACAACAATTGTACTTTGGCACAGTTTTCTCCTTTTCTGTGTCCTGAGCCAACCTTAAATTTTTTAATCTATAGAGAGACATCTGATACCAGTGTAAGACCTTTGTGAGTGAATCTATTTTACACATTTCCTTCTCATGTAAAGACAGCAAACACAAAAATCCCTGCCATCTTAGGGTTTATGTTCTCCTAAATTCTTAAACCGATTCAATATAATGGAACATCCTCTAGAAGTTTTCATTCAAATAAGATAAACATTTAACTCTGGTGTTAGACCTATTCCTTTTGGCTTTGATAATAGGGTAATTATATGAATAATTTCCCCTAAAGGAAATCCATATTTGAGTAAGATTGAAAAGATGTTCCAACCTCATATGCGTTGTACATTTATTTCTCCTAGATGTAATTTTGGGAGGCCCTCCCACCCCCAACATATTCCTGTTATGTATAATAGGATATATTCTAAGAGCTTGTCATGACTTCCCGGAGTTAGAGTGTGGGATCTAGGGAGTCAAGTCATTAGATGTCAGCCCCCTCCTATGGCCTAGAGACTCTCAAGGTGACCTCTGCAGCGAGGATTGTACCTTCTTCCACTTCTCTATCCCTATGACCCCTCCTGGCAACACAGGGATCCACAATCCCTGTATTTGTCTCTTGCCAGTCCAATGCTGGTTTCCTCCATCCATGCCACGCTAATCCCATGGTACATGGAAAAATCCATAAGCACTCAGATATAGGACACGCACCCAGGCTTTTCACCATCATTTCCAGGTTTATTACAGTTGTCTATAGGGTTTAAGACCAGCCTCTGGCTTGAGCCAAATCGTTATCTATGCTTATTGTTTAGTCAGTATATACTTTAGAGTTGACAAAATCAATGAAGGAAATATGAACTTACAACAATATTAAGTCCAATTCAGAAAACTTATGTAAAATATTAAATTTAAACTTGAATATACATATAAAATAGTTTATAATTTTACAGTTTTAGAACTATTTGCTATATCAAATATACTCCTAGAAATATGAAACCACATTCAAAGGATTCATTAAAATTGTATGTAACTGGGATATTTCATTTTTTTATAATGGTAAGTTTTTATCCCAATAATTATATTTGATATTACAGTGTTTGAGTTGATACCGGTTTGACACTCTTACCAAAATAGAAACGAGTTTACATTCTACACAGGTAACTATGGGTTATCAGAAAGTTCAGTGAAGACAAAGCCTCTTTTTCTCCTGACGTAAAACAGAACAGCTATGATGATGTCAGGTCACAGGCTTCAGGAGACAAGGACCAAGCCCAGGCACCTGCATGGGCACTAGAGAAGTCTGCTAGCTGCCCTTTCTGACAACCACCACAGTGTGGGCCAAGAAACTAAACTTTTCAAAATCATTCTTTAGAGATAATGTGCTAGCAACACTCATACAGTTTTAGAAGAGGGGGGCCATTCATTTATAAAAGCAATGCCTATACAGGGAGCTCCATTCAGTGCCACTGCCCTAAGGAGAAACACAAGAAATAGAGTTAGTCCATGAATGGTATCTAATAGAGTCCAAAGTCTATTTCTTTTAAATACAGCGTTCAAGAAGCACAGGGAAAATGATTGCTTCTATTGAAAATGATGACATTTTTCTTTAAACAGGTATCAAAATTAAAGCTCTATCTCAGCTGAATTATAACAGGAATGCTTCTCTGTCAAAACAAAAGTAAGTTTCCCTTTAACTTGTAACAAACAATATATGTTGTATTTGCACATCTATTTATATTAATATTCTAAATATTAATTCTAGAATATTCTAGTATTAATATTTTCTAAAAAATAGAGGTCATTCAAATGCTAGTATTAAGCTGAAATCTAATGAATGAAATGTGTAATATGGTAGGAAAGGTTTCCCTTGGACGTTCTCTCATAATCAGATTGACATAAGACAGATTGCCAGGGGAAAAAGGAAATGAAGTTCCTGGGTCTGGGAGCCTCAAAGGTAGGAGACGCAAGGGCCCGTCAGGCACTTGCAGCTTATGTTGCCATCCCGAGCTGAGGAATGGTATAGCAGCCTGGGCCTTCAAGGGGGAAGAAGGATAAACGCACAGGCTTGGGTATTTCAGATAAAAAAAAACCTGAGCTCTTCAAGTAGCTCTCTCTAAATTCTCTTAAGGGAGAGGTTAGTTTTCCTTGAGTCAGCTGGGTCTTGATTGACTTCAGATCAAAATAACCCACAGGCCAAAGTGACACATTTTAGGATAGCATATTCTCCCCTTCACCTGAAATCTAAAGAACAATATAAAGTTTTGCTTTTAGTTTGTTGAAACTGCATTTGACATAAAAGTCCTGCATTAGCGAACTTCTATAAACAGGCTTTAGATGACTGATATTTTAAAATAAAACTTGGTTTCACGGGCTAAATGTTTAAAGTGATCATTTTGTTACGTTTCTCCTAGGGAATTATTTCAGCTTAGAAAGGATGATTTGGGTAATAGAACAGAAATGTTTGGGCAATGTGTAAATAGCTCTCGATTGTAACCCAATTAAGTGTGTCCTGTCACTTTTAGTACCATTTAGAACCAAGTTCACAGAATTATCGAAGGGGGAAGTGTAAAGAGAGAGAAGATGGATAAAGGAAACCGGGCGTCTTTCGTCCAGGTGCACGGCTGAATCCATTATAGAGAGTAGCCTATTTAATTTCTCCAGTAATTCTATCAGAGATAACTCAGAAACTGAGGTGTTATAGGAAGCAACTATAACCCGTGGCCACATTGATAGTAAGTGGTAGAGCCAAGTTTGTGCTCAGGTATCACAGTGCCTCCTACTTCCTCCGTGTTTCACGTCTTAGCTTCATCTAGGCTTGGAGAAAGGGAAGAAAAGGAGACTGAAATGTTCTAAACCAAGTAGATTTCTCCGTGAATAAAATTTTGAGCGGGAATTGCCAAAATCCTATGAGTGAATTGTGCCATCAAGTGACAGATTCTTTTGTAGGATATTTAAAAACTCTTTTCTGAACTTCGTATTAGGTCTTTAGAGAACGATCTATCATTGCCATTGAATTTGGAACAGAGACTCTCTCTGGGTTCAGATGATGAGGCAGACCTTGTCCAGGAACTGCAGAGTATGTGCTCCAGCAAATCCGAATCTGATATAAGCAAGGTAAGCAGGACAAAGGGGGGCCGGGGGGGTAGAGGACACAGGAAAGAGATTCCTTAGAGCCACATCCTAACATACATTCCCAGAAAGAAATTCCTATTTGAATAATGTGGCTAGTGCTTCAAATCAAACACTCCTTGCCTTGCTTAGGAAAGCCCTTTTTTCCAAAATATCTTTTATATCATAAAGGAATTCTATTAAGTACAGTCTGCTTTCCATAACTTAGACCAGAGGTTAAAAATTGCATGCTAATTGCATTAGCTCAAATGACACTTTCCCTAGGCTTTTCTTCCTTTATGTTTTCTCTAATGTGGGTGTATACAAGATACCTATCCATAAGAGAGCATCACAGCAGACTCGTGTTATAGACAGAGAAACAGCCACAACGTGCCTTACAAGAAAATTTGGCCTGTGTAATACATACAGTCATAGCCTCTAAGCTGTGAAAATTGAGATCCAAATATAGGAATCAGTGACCCAAAATCTAAAAGGTGGTGTGAACAGCTTCAAGTTCAACTTGTTTTGGCACTCTGTTAGCTGTAGCAAATTGAACTAGACTTCCTTGATAAGTGCCTTTTACTTGAAAGGGAGGATAAGAAGGTAGTTATAATGTGCAGGTTTCACTGAAAGACACTTAACTCTTACATCCTAATCTCTGGGACCTAGTTGAATTGACTCTACTTTAACCTTGCCGGAAATGAGCTAAAATACTTAACCCACTGGAAAAATAAGGTAAGGATTAAAATCTTACAATTTTGCCAGGATAGATTTTTTTTTTTTCCTGTAGGGCTCATCTGGTCGTCATCTTTTGACCTAGAGATGATTTCTCATGCATTTTCTTATAGTTTCACTTAAAGCCTTGGAGTTTTTGTTGTGAATAGTACAGGCCTTGGGGGTGTGTTCATAGACCTCCTGAGGGTCAGAAAAAAAGGTAACACTTGCACAGATTTTCTGTAGTGACTAAGTTGTGCCTTGAGTGTGTACCTGTGACTTGATAAATGGTCTGTTTTCCAGATTGCTGATTCCAGGGATGATTTAAGGAGGTTTGATAGTTCAGGGAACAATCCTGCCTTTTCAGCAACTGTTAATCCAAGAATGCCAGTGTCATCGAAGGTAAGTGCCCATTTTCCTGCAAAATGAGACAAAAAAGGATTGCTGTGGAACGGACTTCCCAAATCTTTTGGTATGAATCACAGAATTATTTCTCAGCCACAGCTGTGAAAAGAGAAGTAAAGGTAAGTGTATTCAGTAGTTAATCAAGATTAGAAAGATCACTGTTTAGATAATAGCTTGAAAGAATGATGTAGAAAAGCATAATGTGTGTCAGAAGTGGATATAATATGACTTCTGTCTCGCTTCTTCTATTTTAAAATGTATTCATTTGAGAACCTTTAAAATTTCCTGCATTAGAATTCTAACAGGCTAAGTAATATAAAGATCTATCACACCTGAGACAAAAATCCTTTTAGGAGCGCCTGGGGGTGGGGCGTTCTCAGTCAGTTAAGCATCTGCCTTCAGTGCAGGACCTGATCCCAGGGTGCTGGGGTCCAGCCTCACGTTGGGCTCCCTGCTTGTACTCTGTCGAATAAAGAAGTAAACATCTTTTTTTTTTTTTTAACAAAGTCCTTCTTAAAAAGGTTCACTTTCTTAACTTGCCAGAGCATGCACGGGTCTCCATGAGATACTTTCCTTTAAAAACAAATCAGAATGGCAAGTAGTAGAGCCAGGATTTCAGCAGAGTTCATGAACTTCTCAAAATACCATCTATGATGGGCTAATCAATCCCAAGAGATGGCCCAGCTAGTAGCCCCTGGTGAACAAGAACAATATAACTCCCTCTTACCCAGTAGTTACTTTGTGTGAATGCAGATTTCATTGAGGCATTCAGTCAGAGGTGGTTTGTTCACCCAGTCTTGTGGTTCTCATCCTCTCCCGCGGCGGCTTCGGAAGACGGGGGATGGGGAGTGGCAGCAGAGAGAAGGATTATAAAGAGCGTGGTGAGACTATTAAATTATTCATCAGCTGCTCCCCACAGCCTCTGCCCTCTCACTGCTTCCTGAGGTTCCAGTACCAATTAGCTACATGCGAGCGGTAGGTTTTGGGGGAAGAAGGTGGGAAGCATTGGCAAGGCTGAGATCCCAAATAAAAAATACGTAACCTGATGATCTGTGAAGACGACCAGGACCTTTCTGGTTCACATATCATCATGTCTGCCTCCCCAGGTGGGAACTGTTTAGAAAGCACAGCAAAGACCTAATTTGGAAAGCACATAAGGGACAATGAGGATGGGGAGTCCCCATTGTGGATTTGGTGTGGAAAGAACGACGACCCACTCTTCCTCCACAGGGCCCAATGATTTTCCTACATAAAAATGGTGACTGGGAGTGACCAGGTGCCATTGTTTAAATGTCTAGTGGAGACAAGGTTTTGTCCCCATTTTTCTGTCACAGGACCTTCGTGGTTGCCCCAAGAACATACTGTCCACAAAATAGTACTGAAAGTGGAATGCTCAGAGCAACCCAGGACAGCTTTGTTTTTAAAAACATGTGTCCTTTTATACCGTCTGGGCTCCTATAAAAGAATCATGGGATTGAGTTAGGTGGGTCTTAGGCCTCTGCTCCTTCTCTGCACACGGAACACCAGGTGGAGGGGCTCCCCAGCAAGGGCGAGGAGGTGTTTTTCTCAGAACCTGCCGGCAGAGGGCAAAGGAACAAACACATCTGCCAGCCTTCTGCAAGCGTGGCAGGCTCCTTTCTTTTCAATCCTGATGAACTCAGCTAGCATTTCTTGGTTAGATGCCCAGTTTCTTCTGTTATCAGGAAGTAATTCTTTTTAAAGTAAGAGCTTGCTGGGTTAGTGGCAATCACTTTCAACAGTCACCACCACAGAACAGCTTAATCTGCTGACCGGTTAGCCTTCGAAACTTAAAAACAAAGGCCCACATTTAAATCATGAGTCCAACTGACGCTGATAGGTTTTCTGCTCATGAAATCTACTTGCCAATTTTGGTTTTAAACCCCAGTGACCGGATCATGCTCCCTACCCCCTCAGAGGTTCCGATGTGCAGCCACAGCTCTAGGACAGCACTGATCAGCTCCTCCGTTCTGTCCAGCCCCTTTGTTTCTAAATGTGTCATTAGAGGGGTTGATAGACTTATTTAACGTATTTTTATATGTAATCCACTATTTCTACACCATCCTGTCTTCACCCTTGTTCACCTGTCACAGCCATTTTCTCTGGTGTTTTCCTTTACTACTTCTCACCCCCCCCACCTTCTCCCTCTAGAGAGCAGAGATTATAGTATCCTCCTCGCTTCCAGCACTGAGTCAATACTAAATGATCTGCTCTATTTTAACAATAGTACTTTAAAACTTAATTTAGGTGCAGCACCTTTCTATACAAACTAGTAGTTATCTTTGAGCTTCATATGTACATTGATAAGTAACATTCTATGTTTAATAGAACTTTTGGGTTGTAGCCCAGAAGACCTTATCACCCCGAGGGCTCCTAGTCCCAGCCTTTTGGACTGCTCAGCCTTAGGGAAGACACCTCAACAGCTGTGTTTCAGTCACAGGCCGTGTTCTTACACTCCCAGACTTACCGGTCGTCTGCGGGCCTCAGACCACAAAGAAACACCGCCCGCCACTTGCCTTCAGGGTGCAGACGATGGGATGAACCAGCCAAGAACACCATGTATCAGCTTTTCTCTCTGGACCCTGACCCTTAGAGATTTCCCTCCCCTCGCTCATAGATTCCATATGCCACCTAGCTGCTGTCTTTACTACAACACGCCATTTCTTCTGAACAGGATGTCTCTGTTGAGTTCCCTGGTATTTTAGACCACACTACAAGTTGGGCTTGCTTTTACTAGGCCCAGGGCTGAGAAGTCAGCTGCCAGGAGAGTGCACACAGTTACTTTCCTTTAAAAGCCACAGTAACTGTTTTGCCTGTTAAATTCTACTTCTACATTGTATATTTTTTATGGTTATATCACTATTTAGTGGCATTAAAGGAGAGAAAGTCAGTATGAACACTCTGAAGGGCAAACACCCTGAATGGAAGTGGGGAGCCCAAGCATCGGCTCAGCGTTGACACCTAAGAAGGGAAGCTCCAGTGTCAGAGCACGGCTCCTGTCTTGCAGCACAACTGGGAGCACAGGTTCCTTGAGCTTTTACTGTGCAGTGTTGAGGAAAGTAGAAAAGTTAGGGGACTCACCCACAGTGAAGGAGGTGAATGGTGTGCAGCTCCCTACAGAGGCAGCAGCTTTGCCCAGTCCAATTGGGGATGTCTTCGGGGCCAGGACCTCAGGAAGCCCATAGACTCTGGCCTTTGATTCGTGGAGTCCTGAGGCCACGAAGGACCTAAATGGTCATCAGGCGGTGGGTCTGGAGGAAGTTAATCCTTCAGCCTCTCCTCGCTGGGGGCTGCTGTTTGGTTTTGCAGGAGAACAGCGTTCAGGGAGAAAGTCCTCCCTGCTGGCGACCAGGTCAGACGTGACAGGCTTGTTCTGTTCTCTTCCCTTCAGGAGGTCAGTCCTTTCAGCAGCCATCAACCTACCGAATGCAGCAACAGTCACTCAAAGATTGAGTTGGGTGTTTCAAGAGTTAAATCTTTTCTTCCTGTTCCTAGAAGTAAAGTCACCCAGTGTTCCCAGAACACCAAAAGAAGCAGCAGCAGCAGTAATACAAGGCAAATAGAAATCAACAACAACACAAAAGAAGAGATCTGAAACTTCCACAAAAACGAACAAGTAGAAAAACCAAACCAATAGGCCTGCCTACAATAGTCTCACTCTTAACTTCTGTATATTTCACACAGAAACCAAGGACAAGATGTAAATACCTTTAAAGGAAGGCAATGTTTTCACTGTAATATAGAGTGCGGGACCACTATTCAATTTCTTTTGTAAAGAATGTATTTATAACCAACATTTTGTTGCCTTTTTTTTCCTTTCTAATTCTGTAGGATTGAACTTCAATACCAGGAGGTGATGCCAACTTTTCAAGTAGTTTTATAATAGAAATATTGTAATAGTTTTAATCAACATGTTCAGGGGTATTAGAACTGTCAGTGTACTGTATATCTATATATATAT
This sequence comes from Procyon lotor, assembly GCA_028646535.1. NCBI lineage: Eukaryota > Metazoa > Chordata > Mammalia > Carnivora > Procyonidae > Procyon > Procyon lotor. The sequence continues at coordinate 26,056,221 of CM053614.1, forward strand.
GTATATATGTATATTTAACAAAGGCCAGGAACCATATTGCATACATGTTATAAAATGTACATTGTCTTTTAAATAGAGATCATAACTTTATGTTCACTTGAATGACTAGAATGGGGCAATAACAAATCATTTCTAAACAGTTACTTTCCATTAAAAGCCATACCAAGTATTTTGCCTGTTAAATTCTAGTTTTACATTCTAAATCTTTTAATGGTTACATTGCTGATTGGTTGCATTATGTATATTTATGCTTATGAGTTTGCATTATGACTCCTCTAAAATATGAAATTATATAATGCAATAAAAGTGTTATCTTTCTTACAAAAGTTTTGTACCTAAGTGAATATAACTGCAGATGCTTCAATAAACTAATTTAGAGTTAACTCCCTTTTTGATGGAATTCTAGTAGCACAACTGATACAAGTTGATAATATTTTCTGGAAGTGTTTCTTCAAAAATTACTAATGAAATGACATATACAACGCAAACTTAAAATGCTTTGACATCAATAAAATATTGAATTAGTGAAATAATTTTGCTGTAGTTTCTATCTGTAGCTTTCAGGAGTTTATCCTTGCAACAGAGATTTCTGTTCAATTATAAAATGCGTTCTCCCTGTTGGTAGGAAGTGTTAACTAAAACTAAATTTAAGTGGAGCTCTAAGAATTAGGTGTTCAGTGAACAAAACATCTTTTTCTCTCATAAATATCCCTAAAAGGGATGATTTTATACGAAGATTTATTTACTTGTCTAACTATTATAAGCCCTCTCGTGACCGGAATATTTACATTGAAGTACACACATGTACACTGATACTTTACAAAAAGATCTGCAAGTGTCTTAGTGGTGGTTACGATTATGCCACAAGGGATGAATCAGAAGATCTTTCTAGCAGGGGAGACCTCGATTCCAACACATGTCGGCCTTCAGCCTGTGCTTCTAAAGAAGGTGAATAATCCCAGGGGTGTTCAGCTCTGACCTCTGCACGGAGAAGGTGCGGGGTGATTTGTACTGGACTCATTCTTAGTGCCCTGATGGCATGTGATAACTACTCTCATGTGTTTTCACCCAGACCCTGAAGAATGCTCCCAAAAATCCCAAAGAGACCAGTATACCCCGATGGAAGTGGCCCTGATGAGTGTTTCCTCCGGCTTAAGTACACCTCAGGTTACATCCATTCTGCATTCCTAGCCATTGTGTTTTCTCAGCGCTTCTCTGAAACTAAAGATCCCATTAGAGTACTCAGGCACCAGAGAAGACCAAACCCAATTTGAAATACATGATGAAGATAGCCGATAGTGACTGATCCACACAACTTTGATTTGTCAGTGACATTCAGCACGCACGCTTTTTTCTAACTGGACAGCAGACTGCAAGCTGTCTAAAGAAGGCATTTAGATCAGCGCCTTTCAAAATACAGGTAGAGATCTAATGGAACATTATGTCAATTTGGTGAGTCACAACGAGCAATTTTTAAAAGTAGAATGGAAAATGTCAGTACGACATAGTGTCCGTCTATCCAAGTAAAAACAGTTTGTGACACTTTTGTTTCCATGACGTACATGTAAACATGAATGTGCTGGGCTGAGATGTGAGGCATAGCTTCCTCTGGGTCGCGGCCAAAAATCTTTCAAAGTCGATACAATGTAAGGAAGCCTACTAGTGGGGGGTGGGTGTGGGATAAAAAGGTCTGTGATGATCAGCTGCCCTGGAGCTAATGAAGCACTACCGGGTCTTGGCTGTCTGGTCTAACACAAGATACTTAATTTCTTTAATGTAGTTTTCTCAGTAGGAGAGTAGGGAGGGTCATGATGACCCTGCAAATTATTCATGAGCATTAAATGAGGTAACGCAAGCAAGCGTTCCTACTCCCCTTCCTCTTCCTAAAATAAGGGATCTTAAACTCCTGGTGGCATTCCGACATCTTTTCAAAATATAATCAATTCACAAATACTGAGGGTTTCAAATCTCATGCTCATAACAGAGCTGCAAGTGGATGAAACGAGAGATATGTAATTGGAAATTATTAACTATCAAACTGGCAATTTCCATTCTCCTTTTATGTGAACTTGAAGGTGTCTCCAAAACAGACCACCTTATTTTGCAGTTGCTGATGTAAAAGAGCAAACAAGGAGAGACTTCACAAAAGCTGATTAAGTAGCCAATTTTGAGAGAGACAACATTGAATTTTCAAAAATGCCATCTTTCTCTTTGCAGTTAATACCTAATAACTGAAAATCAGGTTCAGTGGGCTAGCCCTAGCCATCACCTGACTTAGTCGCCTGTTAGGAACAATTATGACCCATTATAGCAAAGTCAATCTCTGAAGTTATGGGATACTTTCTGAATTCTACGCCGCCCCTTTTGCAAGATCATTTTTCTCAGAGAACATCCCACAGATAATAAAAGAAGAAATCAGTGAACAGATATCTTTGTCTGCAACTAAACATACTTATTTATAGTCAAAACCAAACCAACAAAGGATATCTGTTGAGTGTTAGAGGGGACTATGGAAACACACTGAGAAGAGATACACAGTTACACATTATTCTGCTTTAATAGTGAAGATAACACTGGAATATCAGGAGCCATGACCTCAAATTCTGGCCACAAAGCTAGGATGACACTTTTTATCCCTAGGCTTCAGTGTCCTCAGTGGGAAAAATATTAGAGCTTTTTCTTATTCCCCAGAAGAAAAGCACAGCAAAAAATCAGAAACCCTGCTAGTTGTTCCCATACATTCTGACACCTTAAAATAGTATTAGGTAACCATACCCTACACATGGCTTGGCTTATATTTTAAAAAAAAAATTACATATATATATATATATATATATATATATATATATATATATATATATATATATATATATATATTTCTCCTTAGCCAATTCAAAAGTTTGTTTGTTCAGAGTGGGTTCAGAACATCGTCATTCATTGAAGTAATACTACGTGCTTAGGACTAGGGGTAGTGTTAGGATGAGCCAGAAGCCACTCAGCTTGGACCTTACAGCCTATTAGGGTAAGACAGTGAGTAAACACATGAAACAAAATAACTTCATATTCCATCTGTTCTGTAAAGGAAATCTGTAGAACGATCTGACAGCACACTTGGGAAAGGTCATGGAGGCGTGATTACTTTAGGGCAGACTAGTTCAAGGAAAGGTCTTCAGGGACCTAACATTTACTCTGACACCCGAAGGATGAAAGGGATCTAGGGAGGTAGGAGCCAGGGATTACATAACTGCCAACTGCCCTAAGGAAGTAACAGGAAGGAGCCTGAGGCTTCAGACACATTCGGCCAAGGGAAGAACTAAGAGATGAAGGTGGATGGTGTGGCAGAGGTTGGATTCTGGTATAGACTCTGGTAAGACTGTGTATCACAATGAGAAGTCACTGGAGAGTTTTACACTAATGTCAGGCATTGATGTATATTTTTTAAAGGCTGTTTAGAGATATCGGTGCTGCCTCCCCCCCAAAATATAATACTAGCCAAAAATGTGAACCACATATTTTTTTTTTTTTTAAAGATTTTTATTTATTTGACAGAGAGAAACACAGCGAGAGAGGGAACACAAGCAGAGGGAATGGCAGCGGGAGAAGCAGGCTTCCTGCCGAGCAGGGAGCCTGATGCGGGGCTCGATCCCAGGACTCTGGGATCATGACCTGGGCTGAAGGCAGACGCTTAACGACTGAGCCACCCAGGCGCCCCTGAACCACATATTTTTAAGCTTTCTAGTAGCCACAATTTTAAAGGTGAAACAATGTTTATTTAACTACTACATCCAAAATATTATTTCAAAAAGTAATCAATATAAAAAAGTATTGAGGTATCTTACATTATTTTTTCAATCTAAGTCTTTGACATACAGTAAATTTTACAGCAAAAGTGAAGACAAAGTATTTTTAGATGAAAAAAAAAAAAAAACCAAAAACTTGCTGTCCGCAGCTCTCCACTCCAAGAAGTACCGAAGGAAGTTTTTCAATTGATTGAGTCCTGATCTAAATGTGTAACTTACCCCCCAAAATGAGCAATGCTAGAAATGATACACATGTGGGAAATAAAATTATTTTTTTTAAAGATTTTATTTATTTGACAGAGATCACAAGTAGGCAGAGAGGCAGGCAGAGAGAGGGCGGGGAAGCAGGCTCCCTGCTGAGCGAGAGCCTAATGCGGAACTCATCCCAGGATGCTGAGACCATGATCTGAGCTGAAGGCAGAGGCTTTAGCCCACTGAGCCACCCAGGTGCCCCTAAAATTATTTTTAAATTATCTAAAAGATCATTGCTGAAAAGGAAGAGAGTAGCAATTAATGAATGGAGTTTATAACATAAACAGAATGTAATATATGACAAAGCACAAGGGATGGGAGAGAAAGGAAATGGAAGTAACTGTGCTAAGATTTTTAGATTATCCCTGAAATATTATACTATTATTTGTTGAAGGTACAAGGTAATAAGTTAAATTTGCACATTGTCAACTAGAAAAGCTGAAATTAAAAATTTAAATTAAAACTAAAATTGAAATAAAAACTAAAAAGATTCTGTGGTTCATGGATTGGAAGAATTACTGTTGCAATGTCTTCATTATCCAAAGCCATCTACAGATTCAGTACAAATACCTAAAAAACTCCAATGGCATGCTTTACAGAAATTTAAAAAATAAAATTCTAAAATTTTCATGGTACCACAGAGGACCCGGATTAGCCAAAGCAATCCTGAGAACGAAAAACAGCTGAGACAAAGTTGATTAAAAAAAAAAGTTGAGATAAAGTTGAGATAGCTATATTTATATCAGGAAAAATACTTAAAAGCAAAGACTAACAATAAAGAAGGGCATCACATATTGATAAAGGGGTTAACCCAACAAGAGGATACAACATTTGTAGATAATTATGCACCCAACATAGGAACGCCTAAATATATAAAGCAAATATTAACAGGCCTAAAGGGAGAAATAGAAGAGGATGCAATGGTAATAGGGGACTTTTATATACTACTCACATTCCTAGATAGATCATCCAGACAGAAAATAAAGAAACACTGGCTTTAAGCAGCACTTTAAGCCAGATGAACTTAACAAATACAAGAAAAACATTCTACCTGAAAGCACCAGAACACTTATTTTCTTTTTAAGATTATTATTTATTTGAGAGAAAGAGAATGAGAGAAAGAGCATGAGAGAGGAGAGAGCTCAGAGGGAGAAGCAGACTCTCCACTGACCAGGGAACCCAATGCAGAACTCAATCCTGAGACTCCAGGTTCATAACCTGAGTCAAAGGCAGTCGCTTGACCAACTGAACCACCAATTGGCACCCCAAGAACACATATTCTTCTGAAGTGCACATGGACAGTCTCCAGGGTAGATCATGTATTAGGTCACAAAACAAGACTTAACCAATTTAAGAAGACTGAAATCATATCAAGCATCTTTTCTGACCACAAGGATATGAAACTAGAAATCAATTACTAGGAAAAAACTGAAAAAACTCACAAATATGTAGAGAGTAAACAACATGGGTTGTTCAGACTAAACATGGGTCAATGAAGAAATCAAAAGCAAAATAAAAAAAAAATACCTTGAGGCAAATAAGAAGAAAAATACAGCACACTGAAAGTATGGGATGCAGCAAAAGCAGTTCTAAGAGGGAAGTTCATAGAAATACATGCCTACCTCGTAGAAATGAACAGTTCATAGAAATACATGCCTACCTCGTAGAAAAAGAACAAAGCCCAAAATTTGTGGGAGGAAGGAAATAAAGACAAGAGCAGAAGTAAATATAAGAAAGACTACAAAGACAATAGAAAAGTATAAGAGCTGCTTCTTTGAGAAGATAAACAAAACTGACAAAACTTCAGCTAGCTTCACACTAAGGAAAAAAAAAGGAGAAGGCTCAAATAAAATTAGAAATGAAAGAGCAGACATTACAGCTAATACCACAGAAATACAAAGGATCATAAGAGATTACTATGAACAATTACATGCCAACAAATTGAACAAAAAAGAAATGATAACATTCCTAGAATCACCCTTTTAGGACTGATTCATAAAGAAAATAGAAAATCTGAAAAGATCAATTACTGCTACAGGGACCAAATCAACAATTTTAAAACTCACTACTTAGAAAAGTCTGGAACCACACAGCCTCCCTGATAAATTCTATCAAACATTTAAAAAAGAATTAATACCAATCCTTCTCGATTTTTTCCAAAAAATAGAAAAGAGGCAAACATTTCCAAACTCATTTTACATGGTCAGCATTACCCTGATAGCACAACCAGACGAGAATACTGCAAGGAAAGAAAGTACAGGCCACTATCTCTGATGGACATAGATGCAACAATCCTCAACAAAATATCAGCAGACCAAATTGAACAATACATTAAAAATATCACATACCATGATCATGTGGAATTTATTCCAGAGATGCAAGGAGGGTTCAACATCTGCAAATCAATAAATGTGATAGACCACATTGACAAAATCCAGGACAAAAATCATATAATCATCTCAATAGGTACAGAAAACATATTTGACAAAATTCAAAATCCATTTATGATAAAAACTCTCGATAATCTGGGTATAGAGGGAACATACCTCAACATAATAAAGGCCATCAATGACAAGTCCAGAGCCAATGTCATCCTCAATAGTGAAAAAAAAAAAAAAAAAACTTTTCCTCTAAGATCAGAAACAAAACAAAGATGCCCACTTTCTCCACTTTTATTCAACATAGAAGTCGTAGCCAGAACAATCATGCAAGAAAAAGAAATATAAAAAGTATCTAAACTGGAAAACAAATAAAACTGTCACTATTTAGATGATGGTACTATATAAAAGACCTTGAAGACTCTACCGTAAACCTGTTAAAACTAATCAGCAATTTCTGTAAAGTTGAAGGATACAAAATAAATATATAAAAGTCAGCACCAGGGTCCCAAGTTCCATCCTAAGGAGTCTCCTGCAGTGCAAGAGGCTGCAACATCAGGCCCCAGGGGGGACTTGGTTACACCAGGGGAGGCAGACAAAGAAGGAGAGGATGTCAGCTGCCAGGAAGCAGAATATGCTGCCATTGATTCCAGATTGGACCAGATCAACCCCTGTCTAGACCACCTGGAGGAGAATGACCACACCCACACCCACCTCCAGGAGCTGCTTGAGTACAACCAGTAGTCGCATCTTGTGTTCTAGCAGCAGCTCAGGGAGATCCCTAGTGATGCCACTCCCTAGACTCTAAAAGCCCCCAACCAGCCCCAAACCTGCTCCCTGGGCTAGACGCTCGCCTGAGTACATACTACCTGGCTGAGCTCCCTTCTCAAGGGCTGGCCTACAGGTCAGCTGGTGGGTCTGCCTGCCTGGGCCACCTTTCTGGTACTCCCCTTGACTGGCCTGGGGCAGCTCCAACTACCTGGCCTCCCCTCCTAGGGTCAGGTGTGGCCCTGTGACCCACTTACCTTGCCTGCCTGCCCAATTGTGGAGCGCTTCCCACTCTACCCACACCTGGAACATCCACATTAAACGGGGTTCCAACAATAAAAACAACAACAAAACAAACAATAACTACGATATGGAAACAGCTTGTATTCATCGATGCAAGAATGGATAAAGAAAATGTGGTATATACGTACAATGGACTTAAGAAGTTATAAAAAAGAAAGAAATACTGCTATCTGTGATAGGGTGGATGAAACTTGAGGGCATTATGCTAAGTGAATAAGTCAGACAGGAAAAAAAATACTATGTGATCTCATGTATATGTGGAATCTAAAAAAAAATAAAATGCACAGAATAGATTTTTGGTTGGCAGAAGCCAGAGTTGGGGTCTGGGGGGAATGGGTGAAGGTGGTTAAAAGATACAAACTTCCAGTAAGATAGGTAAGTTCTGAGGATGTATTGCATAGCATGGGGACTACAGTAAGAATACTATTTGAATACTTCAAAGTTGCTGAGAGTAGATATCAAAAGTTCTTATCACACACACACAAAAATTGTAACGCTATGAGGTGATGGATGTGTTCATTAAACTCACTCTGGTAATCATTTTTTGATAGATGTATACTAAAGCATGGTGTTGTATGCCTTAAACTTATAGTATATGTCATTTACATCTCAATAAAGCTGGGGAAAAAAACAATCAATACAATTCAGCATATCTACCACATATAGAAGGAAATCATAGGATCATCTCCTATGCAGAAAAGGTAGTGATAAAATGCAATATTCATTTGTGACTAATACTCCCAGCAAACAAAGAATAGAGGGGAACTACCTTAACCTGATAAAGGACATCTAGGAAACACCTATAAGCAACATCATATTTAATGGGGAAAGACATGCATTCACCTAAAATCAGGAGAAGTCAAGGACATATACTCTCACTATTTTTTTAAATAGGCCTACACAAAAAAATACATGTGTATACACTGGGATAGAAAAAGTTAAACTGCTATTATTTGCAGGTGACAGATCATATACAAAGAAAATACTAAGGAATCTACAAATGAGTTACTACAACTAATAAGTGAATTTAGGAAAGTCCAGGATATAAGATCAGTATACAAAAATCAATTGCATTTTTATATTCTACCACTAAGCAATTGGAAAACAATGTCATTTGCCATAGCATCAAATATATGAAATATTCAGGAATATATATAACAAGTGTAATACCTGAATAACACAAGATATTGCTGACAAATTATACAAGACCTACATAAATGTAGAGATACAGCATGTTAGTGGCAGGAAGATTTAATATTGACTACAAAGTCAATTTTTGCTAAATCTACAGATTTAAAGCAACTCTAACAGAAATCCTAGCAAGATTCTTTGTTTGCTTTTTGTTTTAGGAAACTGACATACTCTTTTAGTCACATGGCTTCCCTTTTAATCCAGAAAGTTTCAGTGCATCTGCTTGGCTCTAAACAGGAAATAGCCCATAGATAGTCAAGTGACTTGCTTACAGCTGAATTCTCTATATGATGATCACCCAGTGATTTGGGACATTTTTTTTTCTCTTTAGGAGGAGAAAAAAGACTGATCAAATTCACTTGATTTCTGGGCCCCTGTGTCTTCAAGGGGCCTAAACAATCAATGTTCTATTTCCTTTCTGACAAATCCTTCACGAGGTATTTAGGTCCAAATAGAGTAATATTTTCACTAAAATATTTTCTTAAAGCAAAATCAGCACAAGTTGGTTTGGTCAAACCAGTTTGTTGTTCACACGTTTCTGACAATTTACCCTGGAATTCTCAACACTGTCCAGTTAGTAATGAAATAGGAACTAATGAAATATGTTGCACCTGTGTGGGGTAATTTGAGATGGGAAACAGGATGTTCCTGCCCTTTTCTTCCTTGTTTCTGAATGTCTTATTAAATACGATATATTGTGGTATTTTGTGCTACGGTACATAGAGCACAGAAACTGAAATCAAACTCCCTGTTCTGCCCTTGAGTGACCTGTGTCATTGGCCTTATGACACTTAACTTTTCTAGGCCTAGATTTTTTATTTGAAACTAAAGTACCTTTTAACTTCAGAAATCTTTCCTTCTGTTATCATCAGATACCTCAAATTGTCTCAGAATAGTTTTTGTTATTACTATTTTCAGCTAAACACTGAGGGATGGAGTCAGAATCCCTACATTTAACTAGAAGGAAGTCATAAGATAGGATAAAGGAAATGGGGTCCCTAACATCAAGTGATGCCCCAGGTACAGGGGGTGAGGTAGGGAGTAGCAACAACCACTGGAACAGGAAGTGAGTAAGGAGCAACACAGCTGAGGAAGAGGAACAAAAGCTAGAAACCTGTGTAAGACAACTTAGAAACACAGGCAGAAGAGACATTTCATCTAGCTAATCCTAGCTGAGTCCAGAACTTTGAGGAGGAAAAAGATAACACTATGTTGTTCCAAATATTTATCATCAAAGTACTGTCAGCTACTCGAAAGCAGTGGCCATTCATACTTTACTAATTTCTTTTTACCTCCAATATCTAATAGTAACAACTACCAAAGGGGCACCTGGGTGGCTTAGTTGGTTAAGTGTCTTTCCTTTGGCTCAGGTCATGATCTCAGGGACCTGGGATCAAGTCCTGCACTGGGCTCCCTACTCAGCCAGGAGCCTGCTTCTCCCTCTGCCTGCCATTCCCCCTGCTTGTGCACATGCATGCTTTCTTTCTCTCACTCTGACCAATAAATGAAATCTTAAAAAAAAATAATAACAAACAATTACATTGGCCTTGTAGTAGTTGTTAAAATCAAGGACAGAGACCAGGCTTGAAGGTTCCTTGAGCAGACTGAACTAGTTTAGTCATGTAGGCAAAGCTTAATTTAGCTTATTTTGCAAGACTAGCTTGACCTGAATAGTTTCTTGCTTATGCCTCTGGAAATGCTAGGCAAAACTTGAACTGTTTCTCAAGGCTGATAGGAGATAAGCACTGAACATTTTAATATTGTAACCAATCACTGTGAAGAACAAACAGTCACTGCTTTCTTTCTATATAAGATAATTTATAACAATATACAACTAAGGCTCATTCTATGTTCTGGTTCGAAATACTCCTGACTTGCAATTGTCTTTTTGGTGTGTACATAATTTTATTTTCTGCTAATCATTACTTCATTGATTCACTGGTTTTACTTTGGTTATTTTGAACTTTGACATAGCACAATAAATATATAGATGTTTGGCAAGAACTTGATAAAAATAGGATGATGATGTCCTCACTTAACCAGAAACCCAAATTCCGTTCAAGTTCCTCTCAAGTAGAGCTTTAGAAAGTTCCCATGTTCACCACCACACCACCACCACCACCATAAGTATCTACATTTTTTTCATTTAGGACTTCAGAATTCCTGGAGTCACTGAATGGAATGAGTTGAGAATATCAGTACAAAAACCAAGGAAAAAGAATTGACACTATGGAAAGTGTATCCAATCAGCTTGCACACACTCTGTCCATCCAGGTTCCTAAGCACCCAAATAAGGCCTCTTACAATGGTCTTTCTCTCTGGCTACTGACAAGCACCCCCAAAATGTTTTCTCTCTTTAAACCATGTTCCCTAATGATCCCCTAGTTTTTTGAACTTGGGGATTCCCCCAAGCCCTTCTTTGGTCTTTCTTTCCTACTTCCACATTTCCTGCCCATCAGAGTCCTTTTTCCTTGTAAAAGAGCAGATTTTAGTTTATTTCACAGGAATTTCTTGGCCAATTAAAATTTCAAAAGCTTAAACTGTCCATCAAACTGGAGGAAAAAGAGAGAAAAGATTTGTTATCTCCTAAATTAGACACTGTTTATCAAAATATTTTTATGCCAGGTCCTGTGTTAAGTGTTATCTCATGAATTATCCCCTGAATATATCGACAAACAATATCATACAGTGTTAAGAGGATGGACAATGAGGCACTGCAGGGCTAGAGCATGCGAGCAGCCACAGGAAAATTCCAAAAAAGTCAAACAAAACAAAAAACCAGAACAGGGCAAAGCCAATTTTGCAAGCCACAGAACCCGGGCAGAGGCGTCCTTTCTGCCACTGCCCAAACTGCTGAAGCAGCTCTGGTGCAGACCAGCCGGTTTATTCCCTGGTTTTGGTGGTGGACATCCTCTAGTATCTTCTTAAAAGGGTGTGTGGAGGTGTGCACTCTGCCTGGATCGTGGGCGATATATCCAGCTATACATCCTGTCATCCACTTCTCATCAAAATGACTAGGAGGAGGAACACCCAACAGAGGAAAAACCCAGAGACTGCACCCTCTCCCTCAGAACTAATAGGCATGGACATAAACAGTATGTCAGAAAGAGAATTCAGGGTGAAATTATGCACACAATGGCTAGGATGGAGAAAACCATTAATGACAACATAGAATCTCTAAGGGCAGAAATGAGAACCAGTATAGCAGATGTTAAAAACACTATCAGTGAGATCCAATCCAATCTAAATAGTCTAACAGCTAGAGTTACAGAGACAGAGGATAGATTTAGTGATCTAGAGGATAAAACGGTCAAAAAGAAAGGTTAGGAGGAGAGCTGGAGCAAACTGCTCAGGAATCATGAAAAGAGACATAGGGAAATAAATGGCGCCAAGAAACGTTCCAACATCAGAATTATTGGAATCCCAGAGGGGGTAGAGAAAGACAGAAGACTAAAAGATACAGCTGACCAAATTATGAATGAAAATTTACCCAATATGAGGAATAAAACAAGTGTTCGTGTCCTACAGGCAGAAAGGACACCTGCCAAGATGAACGAGTCTAGAAAATCAGTGAGACACATCATCGCAAAATTGGCAAATTATAAATTTAGACAAGAGGTCCTGAGGGCAGCTAGGGAGAAGAAATTCCTTACATATGGAGGAAGACCCATTAGAATAACGTCAGACCTGTCCACAGAAACCTGGCAAGCCAGAAAGGGCTGGCATGATATATTCAGGGCACTAAATGAGAAGAACATGCAGTCAAGAATATTTTATCCAGCAAGGCTGACATTCACAATAGATGGAGAGATAAAGAGCTTCCAAGACCAGCAAGGATTAAAAGAGTATGTGACCACCAAGCTGGCACTGCAGGAAATATTAAAGGGAATTCTATAAAAATAGAAAGAACTCATGAGTGACTTAGAACAGAAATTCACAATCTATAGAAACAAGGACTACACAGGCAGCATGATATCAATAAACACTTATCTTTCAATAATCACTCTCAATGTGAACGGCCTAAATGCTCCCATAAAATGGCACAGGGTTGCAGAATGGATAAAACGACAGGCCATGTCTGTATACTGTCTATAAGAGACACATTTGGAGCCAAAAGATACATCCAGACTGAAAGTGAAAGAATGGAGAACCATCTTTCATGCTAACGGGCCTCAAAAGAAAGCTGAGGTAGTGATTCTCATATCAGATAAATTAGATTTTAAGCTAAAGACTGTAGTCAGAGATACAGAAGGACACTACATCATTCTGAAAGGGTCTATCCTCCAAGAAGATCTAACAATTGTAAGCATTTATGCCTCCAATATAGGAGCAGCCAACTACATAAGCCAACTGTTAATCAAAATAGTCATATTGATAAGAATACATTAATAGTAGATCTCAACGCACCACTCTCAGTAACAGACAGATCATCTAAACAGAAAATCAATAAAGAAACAAGAGCTTTGAATGACACATTGGACCAGATGGACATCATAGATATATACAGAACATCCCACCCTAAAGCAACAGAACACTCATTCTCTAGCACACATGGAACTTTCTCCAGAATAGATCACATACTGGGTCACAAATCAGGACTCAACCAATACC
>CM053614.1:26070023-26086772 GCA_028646535.1 Procyon lotor
TTGCCCAATTTCAAGCTTTACTACAAAGCTGTGATCACCAAGACAGCATGGTACTGGCATAAAAACAGACACATAGACCAGTGGAACAGAGTAGAGACCCAAGATATGGACCTGCAACTCTATGGTCAAATAATCTTTGGCAAAGCAGGGAAAAATATCCAGTGGAAAAAAGACATTCTCTTCAATAAATGGTGCTGGGAAAATTGAATAGCTATATATAGAAGAATGAAACTTGACCATTCTCTTACACCATATACAAAGATAAACTCAAAATGGATAAAAGACCTCAATGTGAGGCAGGAATCAAAATCCTAGAGGAGAACATAGGGAGTAACCTCTTCGACATTGGCCACAGCAACTACTTTCAAGACATGTCTCCAAAGGCAAAGGAAACAAAAGTGAAAATGAACTTTTGGGACTTCATCAAGATAAAAAGCTTCTGCACAGCAAAGGAAATAGTCAACGAAACAAACAGGCAACCCTTGGAATGGGAGAAGATATTCACAAATGACACTACAGACAAAGATCTGATATCTAAGATCTATAAAGAACTCCTCAACACTCAAAAAACAGATAATCATGTCCAAAAATGGGCAGAAGACATGAACAGATATTTCTCCAAAGAAGACATACAAATAGCTAACAGACACATGAAAAAATGTTCATCATCATCAGCCATCAGGGAGATTCAAATCAAAACCACATGGAGATACCACCTTACACCTGTTAGAATGGCCAAAATCAACAAGACAGTAAAGAACAAATATTGGAGAGGGTGTGGAGAAAGGGGAACTCTCTTACACTGTTGGTGAGATTGAAAGTTGGTTCAGCCACTTTGGAAAACAGTGTGGAGATTCCTCAAGAAATTAAAAATAGAGCTACCCTATGACCCAGCCATTGCACTACTTTTTTTTTACCCCAAAGTAAAGCACCCCAAAGCAGATGCAGTACAAAGAAGGTACAATGTTCATAGCAGCAATGGCCACAATCACCAAACTGTGGAAAGAGCCAAGATGCCCTTCAACAGATGAATGGATAAAGAAGATATGGTACATATATACAATGGAATATTATGCCTCCATCAGAAAGGATGAATACCCAACTTTTGTATCAACATGGACGGGACTGGAAGAGATTATGTGGAGTGAAATAAGTCAAGTGGACAGAGTCAATTGTCTTATGGTTTCACCTACGTGTGGAGCATAAGGAAAAGCATGGAGGGCGTTGTGAGAAGGAAGGGAAGCATGAATGGGGGGAAATTAGAGGGGGGCGATGAACCATGAGAGACTATGGACTCTGAGCAACAAACTGAGGGTTTTGGAGGGGAGGGGATGGGGAGTTGGGCAAGCCTGGTGGTGGGTATTGAGGAGGGTACATATTGCATGGAGCACTGGGTGGGGTTCATGAACAATTAATCTTATAACACTGAAAAAATAAACATATTTGGGGGAAAAAAAGAAAAAAGAGCATAGACAATGAATCCTGGAACACTGAAAGAATAAAATAAAAATTACAATAAATAAATAAATATTTATCAGGTAAAAAAAAAAAAAAAGGAGTTTGGGTGTTTGGGTTCTATAAACAGACTTGGGTTTGAGAAATGGCTACTCCATTTACTAGCTGAGAATGACCTTGTGGAAATTACTTAAATCTCTGATCCAAGTTCCTTATCTGAATAACAGCAATAATATTAGTACCTATACTTCATAGGGTTGTTACAAAGATCAAATAAGTTAATGAACCTATTCACTGTGGTTAATACCACTGAGAACCTATTATATGGTCAACATATGAGAATATGCAGTCTCTAAAATCTAGACAAATGCAGATGAACCAACAAAAGCCTGTGGTCAAATGGATACAATTTTAGTTAAATGAATAAAATTTTAAGTTATTAAACTTTAAAGCTCAATAAAGAGAACAAGGGATTCTTGAGAACCTTCAAGAGTTTTAATGGAGGACCTTGATTAATCCTTTGAACAATTATTCAAGTCTCCAGGAAAGGTACTGAAAAATTGAAAGGCTCTACTAGATGATTTTGAAGGTTTCTTCCAATCTGGATCTACCTGACTCTGTGACTCAAGGGTGTGATTTAAGTTTTTTGGTGTCCTTGAGGATGGACATGGAGGACAGGAAAAAAAAGCTGCTGTTGTAACTTCATACTTTTTAATCTTATTTTTCTACTTACACATCGAGTACATTTTCATAAACATTTTTAAATGTTTTAAAAACACTTTTTAAAAAATATTTAATTTTTTAAATTTTAAATAAATAAAAATAAATTTAAAATAAATGTAAAATAAAAATAAAATTAATTTTTAAAAAATTTAAAACAATTTTTAAAACATTTTTAAAAATTTTAAAGGACCTTTAAACTAATTTAGGGGTCTGTTATAAATTGTCCATGCACAACTCTTTGGCTCTTTTTGGTAAATAATGATAGCCATCAATGATTAGAGGAGGATGGAGGATAACCACTTTCCCTCAACCTCACTATTGGGTTATTATAAAATCAAGAATCTTAGGTCGGATTTTGTCTCCCATCCAAATTTGTTTTAAAAAGCATTCTTTAGAAGGCAGACACCAAGTAGTTTACACAATTGTTTTGTGAATTTGATGAAGTCTCAGCTTTCTATCCTATTAGATGATGTAGCAACATCTTTCATGAAAAGTTCACTTGAGGCAGATATCATGATATTCTAAAGGTAGATCTTTATCTACCTTATCATCAGAATTAGTCAACCAGAAATCTTTCTAACCAAGACTGGGTAGAGGCCACTTGAGAGATCAAGCACCATCCTTTAGGTGCTTGGTCTCTTCAAGATATTTATACTTTTATTATCCATCGAAAGTGTCTCCAAGGGGTGCCTGGGTGGCTCAGGCAGTTAAGTGTCCAACTCTTGATTTCACTACCTTAGGGTACCGGGATCCAATCCCACATCAGGCTCCATGCTCTGTGGGGAGTCTGCTTGAGGATTCTCACTCTTCCTTTCCCTCTGCCCCTCCCCCCAACCATGTTCTCTCTCTCAAATAAAGCTTTTTGAAAAGTCTCCAAAATATTTTAGCCAGATAATACAATTTAAATATTTAACCAAAAATAACGTATTTCTAACATTCACTAAGCCAACTAACAAGTCACTAAATTCACCCAAGAAAATTCATTTCTGATATCTATTACACTAATTAACCAAGACTCCAGTGATGATCAATGATAAAACTATACAAATATTTATAGTAGCTGTCTCTTCTGCTTGATCTTCCTCTTTAGAATTCAAGCTGACTATCCCTTGGGCATGGATTTCAAATTAGGTTAACTACCTGAACTAGGAAATACTAAGTGAAAAAAAGAAAATCTTAAAGCACCCAGAGAAAAAGACACATTGCAAAGATAAGCTCTTCACATAACTTGTCAGAAAGGATATAACCCAGAAAAAAAAAAAAAAATCAAAGTACATTTCTAAAATGCTGAAGGAAAAAACACTGTCCATCTTAATTTCTGTACCTGGTGAAAAATACATTCTAAAAATAACAAAAACCGAGAAATAATAACCATATAATCATTCGATACAGGAAAATATTAGGCAGAATTCAACATCCATTCATGATAAAAACTGAGTTAATCAGGAAAAGAAGAGATTTAACTTAGGAAAGGATATATACAAAAACAAAACAAGAATACACAAAAACACAGAGTAGGTCTTCAAAGATGGTGACAGAAGAGACTCTTGAACTTTCCTTCTCCCCTTACACACAGAATGAACAGCTACACAAAGAGCAAGTTCCTTTGAAAGAAAACCAGAAACTATCTGAGCAACTTCTACACATCCAGTGACTAAGAGAAAAAAAAAAAAAAAGGACCCACACTGAAACAGGCAGGACAGTTTGAAACACTACTCCAACAGAGTGCCATATAATCAGAAGGGCCCCTACCTCCCAGCTTCTCTCTGAACAAGAAAGGGTTTGGACCCCACATCCAGCTCTCCCAAGTTTTAAGACTCTCCCTGAGGGTTGGGCTATCAAAAAACCTCCCTCTGAAGCCCAATAGGGCTTGGGTCCATGATACCCACAGGAGCAGTTATTAAAGGATATAAGCATGTACACTCACTGCAGCTATCATCCCAGGGTTTAGCTCAGAGGAAGCAGGCAAAAAATGCCCATCTCTCAACCTTTCCCTAAAAGCAATCTATTGGTACACTTAAAAAAAACTGTTGTCTGAGGGTCAGGTTTCTAATTTAGCACACATGTAAGGGCTGACTTCACTGTGGATACTTCCTCACCATATCCCTCTTGCCTGCCCCAAATGACCAGTATCTCTCTGAAAAGAGCTTGTACACATGTCTGTACATCAGCTTCTATGGATGCTGTCCACAGGACAGATCCCCTGACTCTGACAGCCAATGGGGCTCTCATTCAGGAGTCCCACAGGATTATAGGAAACAAGGAACAAGTTCTTTCTGGCTCAGGAGCACCCCATACCCACTCCTAGCTATACATCTGGGTCCACTACAGAGGAAGTAGGCCAAAACAGTCACTTCCCAGTTTCTCCCTGGAAGCAGACTAATTATATACTTTCCAAAACACTACCTGAAGGTCTGGCTTCCAACCAGCCTTCATTTAGATACTGACTAAAATTTTTCCCTTTGGGACACTGATGAGTCTTGACACACCCTCAAAAATGAGAAGCCACTAAAGAACAAAGAAGTCAACCTGAATGATCACAAAAGTTGGAGAAACAATGAGGAACATAGGCCAGGATGGTTGACAAGGTTTATCTCCCATAAGACCACACTCTCAAGACTAAGGAGAAAGGACTATAAACATACCACCACAGAAAAGTATCAGATCACAAAGGAAAGGAACAAAAGAAGAAAAAAACAAAGGATTTACACAAAGCAAATGCTAGTAAGTCCATACCTATCAATAATTATTTTAAATGTAAATGGACTAAATTCTCCAATCAAAAGACATAGAGTGACAGGATGAATAAAAAAAAAAAAAGACTCAGCTATATGCTGCCTATATGAGACTTACTTGCTTTGAGGACACACACAGAATGAAGTCAAGCAATAGAAGGGACGGCTGGGTGGTTCAGTCAGTTAAGTGTCTGCCTTCAACTCAGGTCATGATCCCAGGGTCCTGGGATCAAGCCCCTCATTATGCTCCCTGCTCATTGGGAAGCCTGTATCTCCCTCTCCCACTCTCCCTGCTTGTGTTCCTTCTCTTGCTGTGTCTCTCTTTGTCAATATATAAAATCTTTTTAAAAAAATGGTAAAAGATATTTCATGCAAATGAGAAATTAAGAGAAAGTGGTGACTATATTTATATCAAGCAAATTAGACTTTAAGGCAAAGACTATAATGAAGGTCACTGTATAATGATAAAGTGATCAATCGAACAAGAAGATACACCATTTGTTAATAATAATGTCTCCCAAATAGGAGCATCTAAATATACAAAGGAAATACTAATAGACCTAAAGGGAGAAACAGCAAAACAAAAATAGTAGATTTTAATATACCACTATCATCAATGGATACATTATCCAGACAGGAAATCAATAAGGAAACATTGGACTGAAGTGACACATTAGACCAGATGGACTTAATGAACATTTATAGAACATTTTATCCAAACACAGGAGAACGCACAATCTTCGCAAGCACACATGGAACTTTCTCCAGGACAGATCATGTATTTATGATATACGAAGTCTTATTAAAGACTTAATAATATTAAGTCTTATTAAATTTAATATTTAATAAACATAAAATTAATTAAATTAATGTTTAATTTAATGTTTATAAAATATTAATGTTTAATTAATTAATGTTTATTAAATTTATTTAAACTTAAGTCTTATTAAATTTAATAACTTTAAGACTTAACAAAAAACAAGACAATAAATTTGAAAAGACTGAAATCCTATCATGCATCTTTTCTGGCCAAATTGGTCTGAAACTAGAAATCAAATAAATACAAGAAAACTGGAAAATCCACAGATACGTTTACATTAAACAACATAGTACTGATAAACAATGGGTTAAAGAAAACGACAAAAGAAGCTAAAAAGATCTTGAGACAAATGAAAATGGAAATACAACACACCAAAATGTATGGCATGCAGCAAAAGCAGTTCTAAGAGGGTAGGTCATAGCATTAAATGCCTACATTAAGAAACAAGAATGATTGCAAATAAACCATCTACTTTTTTTTTTTAATTCTTTTTTATTAACATACAATGTATTACTTGTTTCAGGATTACAGGTCTGTGAATCATCAGTCTTACACAATTCACAGCACTCTACTGTTATACCTCAAGGAACTAGAAAAAGAGCAAAACTCAAAAACAGAAGGAAAATAGGGAGGGAGTAGCAAAATGGCGAAGGAATAGGAGACTTAAATATCATCACGTCCCAGGAGTTCGGCTAGATAGTTATCAAACAATTCTGAACATCTACAAACTCAACAGGAGATTGAAGAGAAGAAGAGCAGCAATTCTAGGAACAGAAAATCGACCACTTTCTGGAAGGTAGGACATGCGGAGAAGTGAATCTGAGGCAACAGATGGGAAGAGAGACCATGGGGGTAAAGGCCAGCTTCTGGCAAGTGAGAGAGCAGCAGAGCACAAAATAGGAACTTTTAGAAGTCTCCTCCACTGAGGTACATTACTCCAGAGCCTGAGCAGGAGGTGGAGCCCTAGGGACAGGGTGGTCTCAGGACCTTTGAGGCCACAAAAAGACCAGGGGTGTCTGAGTGCAGCAGAGATCCCAAGTATCAGAGCAAGGAGGCCAGCTGTAAAGACAAAGTCAAGCAGTGGGCTCTCGGCTCAGGGTTACCTTAAACCATGATCCAAGGCACAGTCGGGTCACTGGTCTCCAAGCAGAGAACTCACAAGTGGCAGATATGGGGAGATCTCCTCCTTCCTCCTCTGGAAGGAGCAGCATGGGGGCATACGGCAGGAATCTGCTGGGTTTGGAGACTACAAATGGGGCTGTGCGCCAGAGATAGAAATGCTCGGTGACAGCAAGGGTGAGCACGGAGTACTCTGGAGACCAGAGAGACAGAAGTGGTTGACTTATTTTCTCTGAGGGAGCATTGAGGAGTGGGGTGCTGAGCTCTCAGTTCCTATGGGGCTGTAGATTGAGAGGCAACAATTTTTATTCTCCTCCAAAGCTTTATGGAAAGTGTTCAGGGAACAAAAGTTACCAAGAGCAAAACAGCAGATTATTTAGCCTGGCCTCTGGCAAGAGCGGTGCAATTCCTTTTTTTTTTTTTTTTTTTTTAAAGACTTCTTTATTTGACACAGAAAGGGAGATATCACAAGTAGACAGAGAGGCAGGCAGAGAGAGAGGGGAAAGCAGGCTCCCCTACTATGCAGAGAGCCTGATGTGGGGCTCGATCCCAGAACCCTGAGATCATGACCTAAGCCAAAGGCAGAGGCTAAAACCGCTAAGCTACCCAGGTGGCCCAAGAGAGGTGCAATTCTGCCTCGAGCAAAGATATTTGAGAATCACTGCAAAAGGCCCCTCCCCCAGAAGATCAGCAAGAACATCCAGCCAAGATCAAGTTCATTGATCAATAAGGATTCCGGAACTCCAGAGCTAGAGGAAAGCAACACATAGAATTCATGGCTTTTCCCCCATGACTCTTCAGCCTTTTAAAGTTAAATTTTTAAAATTTTTTTTCCTTACTCAATTTTTAAAATTTTTCCTCTTCTCTATTTTAAAGTTTTTTTGTTTTTGTTTTTGTTTTTGTTTTTTTACTATTTTATCTTATCAATACCTTCTTAAAAATCTTTTTTAATTTTCATTGTTAAAGTCATATTCTATCCATTCATGGTATTTTACATTATTTTTTGTATACATATAGGTTTTTATTTCCTTAAAATTTTGGGATACAGCTTCTTCTACTAGATCAAAATATATCCTAAATCTAGCATGTGGCTTTGTTCTAGTCTCCAGCCTGATCATATTTTTTTTAATTCAAACAACTTCTTATCTTAGTAATTCTTTTTAGAATCTTTTAATTTTCATCTTTACAGTCATATTCTATCCCTTCATCATACTTACCCTTTTTTTTTTAAGATTTTATTTATTTGACAGAGAGAAACACAGCGAGAGAGGGAACACAAGCAGAGGGAATGGTAGCAGGAGAAGCAGGCTTTCTGCTGAGCAGGGAGCCCGATGTGGGGCTCAATCCCAGGACCCTCGGATCATGACCTGAGCCGAAGGCAGACACTTAATGACTCAGCCACCCAGGTGCCCTTTACCCTTATTTTTTTATATATATGTAAGTTTTTCTTTAAAATTTTGGGAGGTAGTTTCTTCTAACAGAAAATACACCCAAAATCAACTATGTGGCTCTGTTCTATTTACCAGTCATAAATAATGAATAAATGAACATATAATAAATAAATAATAAAATAAAGAATAAAATAAATAATGATGACTAAATAAATAAATTATACATATATTTATACATATACACACACCTTTTTTTTCCTTTTTTTTTTCCTTTCTTCTCCCCCCAGTTTCGGGTCTCTTCTGATTTGGTTAGTGTATATCTTTCTGAGGTTGTTGCTACCCTTTTAGTGTTTTGTTCTCTCATTCATCTATTCTTATATGGATAAAATGACAAGGCAGAAAAACTCACAACAATAAAAAGAACAAGAGGTTGTACCAACAACTAGGGACCTAATCAATAGGACATTAGTAAGATGTCAGAACTAGAGTTCAGAATGATGATTATCAAGGTGCTAGCTGGGCTCAAAAAAAGCATGGAAGATACTAGAGAATCCCTTTCTGGAGAAATAAAAGAACTCAAATCTAACCAAGTCAAAATCAAAAAATCTATTAATGAGATGCAATAAAAAATGGGAGACTCTTCCTGCTAGGATAAATGAGGCAGAGGAGAGAATTAGTCATACAAAAGACCAAATGATGGAGAATAAAGAAGCTGAGAAAAAGAGAGACAAACAACTACTGGATCACAAGGCAAAAATCTGAGAGATAAGTGATACCATAAGATGAAACAATATTAGAATAATTGGAATCCCAGAAGAAGAAGGGAGAGGAGCATAAGGTATATTGGAGCAAATTGTAGTAGAGACATTCCCTAATTTGGCAAAGGGAAGAAGCACCAAAATCCAGGAGGCACGGAAAACTCCCTCAAAATCAATAAAAACAGGTCCACACCCCATCATTTGATAGTAAAACTTAAAAGTCTTAGGGACAAAGAGAAAATCCTAAAATCAGCTCAGGACAAGAAGTCTGTAATATACAAAGGCAGAAATATTAGATTGGCAGCAGGCCTATCCATAGAGACCTGGCAGGCCAGAAAGGACTGGCATGATATATTCAGAGCACTAAATAAGAAAAATATACAACCAAGAATACTTTATCCAGCTAGGACCTCATTGAAAATAGGAGAGATAAAAAGCTTCCATGACAGGGCACCTGGGTGGCTCAACAGTTTAAAGCCTCTGCCTTTGGCTCAGGTCATGATCTTAGGGTCCTGGGATCAAGCCCCGCATCAGGCTCTCTGCTCAGCGGGGAGCCTGCTTCCCCCCCCCCCCCTCTGCCTGCCTCTGTCTACTTGTGATCTCTCTCTGTCAAATAAATAAATAAAATCTTAAAAAAAAAAAAAAAAAAGCTTCCAAGACAAACAAAAACCAAAAGAATTTGTTAATATCAAATCAGGCCTACAGAAAATATCGAAAGGGGTCCTCTAAGCAAAGACAGAGCCTAAAAGGAACAGACCAGAAAGGAACAGAAACAATATACAGTAACAGTCACCTTACAGGCAATACAGTGGCACTAAATTCATATCTGTCAATAGTATCCTGCATGTAAATGGGCTAAATGCCCCAATCAAAAGACACAGGGTATCGGAATGGATAAAAAACAAGACCCACTGATATGCTGTTTGCAAGAAACTCATTTTTGACCAAAAGAGACCTCCAGATTTAAAGTGAGGGAGTGGAAAACCATTTACCATGCTAATGGACATCAAAAGAAAGCTGGAATGGCAATCCTTCTATCAGATAAATTAGATTTTAAGCCAAAGACTACAATAAGAGATGAGGAAGGACCCTATATTATACTTAAAGGGACTGTCCAACACGAAGATCTAACAATTGTAAATATCTATGCCCCTAACACGGGAGCAGCCAATTATATAAACCAATTAATAACAAAATCAAAGAAACACATCAACAATAATACAGGAATAGTAGGGGACTTCAACACCTCCCTCACTGAAATGGACAGATCATCTAAGCAAAAGATCAACAAGGAAATAAAGGCTCTAAATGACACACTAGACCAGATGGACATCATAGATATATTCAGAACATTCCATCCCAAAGCAACAGAATACACATTCCTTTCTAGTGCACGTGCAACATTCTCCAGAATAGATCACATCCTGGGTCACAAATCAGGTCTCAATTGGTACCAAAAGAATGGGATAATTCCCTGCCTATTTTCAGACCACAATGCTTTGAAACTAGAACTCAACGACAAGATGAAAGTTAGAAAGAACTCAAATACATGACGCCTAAAAAGCATCCTACTAAAGAATGAATGGCAACTGGGAAATTAAAGAAGAATTTTAAAAATTATGGAAACAAATGAAAATGAAAACACAACTGTTCAAAATCTTTGGGACACAGCAAAGGTGGTCCTGAGATGAAAGTATATAGCAATATAAACCTTTCTCAAAAAACAAGAAAGGTCTCAAGTATACAACCTAATGCTACATATAAAGGAGCTGGAGAAAGAACGGCAAAGAAACCCTAAACCCAGCAGGAGAAGAGAAATAATAAAGATCAGAGCAGAAATCAATGAAATAGAAACCAAAAGAACAGTGTAACAAATCAACAAAACTAGGAGCTGGTTCTTTGAAAGAATTAATAAAGTTGATAAATCCTTGGCCAGACTTATCAAAAAGAAAAGAGAAAAAACCCAAATTAATAAAATCATGAATGAAAGAGGAGCGATCACAACCAACACCAAAGAAATATAAACAATTATAAGAACATATTATGAGCAACTATATGCCAGCAAATTAGACAATCTGGAAGAAATGGATGCATTCCTAGAGACACATAAACTACCAAAACTGAACCAGGAAGAAATAGAAAACCTGAACAGACCCATAACCAGTAAGGAGATTGAAGTACCCATCAAAAATCTCCCCACAAACAAGAGCCCACGGCCAGACAGCTTCCCAGGGGAATTCTACCAAACACTTAAAGAAGAATTATACCTATTCTCCTGAAATTATTCCAAAAAATAGAAATGGAAGGAAAACTTTCAAAATCCTTTTATGAGGCCAGCTTTACCTTGATCCCAAAACCAGACAGAGAACCCATCAAAAAGGAGAATTACAGACCAATATCCTTGATGCAAAAATTCTCACCAAATACTAGCTAATAGGATCCAACAGTACATTAAAAGTATTATTCACCACCACCAAGTGGGATTTATTCCTGGGCTGCAAGGTGGGTTCAACATCTGCAAATAAACTAATGTGATACAATACATTAATAGAACAAGAACCATATGATTCTCTCAATAAAGTCTGAAAAAGCATTTGACAAAGTACAGCATCCCTTCTTGATCAAAACTCTTCACAGTATAGGGATAGAGGGTACATGCCTCAATATCATAAAAGCCATCTATGGAAAACCCACAGTGAAAATCATTCTAAGTGGGGAGAAACTGAGAGTTTTTCTCCTAAGGTCATGAACATGGCAGGGCTGACCACTATCTCCACTGCTATTCAACATAGTACTAGAAGTCCTAGCCTCAGCAATCAGACAACAAAAAGAAATAAAAGGCATCCAAATTGGCAAAGAAGAGGTCAGACTCTTATGCTTTGCAGATGATATGATACTTTTGGTGGAAACCCAAAATACTCCACTCCAAAATTGCTAGAAGTCATAAAGGAATTCAGTAAAGTGTCAGGATATAAAAATCAATGCACGGAAATCAGTTGCATTTCTATATACCAACAGCAAGACAGAAGAGAGAGAAATTAAGGAGTCGATCTCATTTACAATTGCACCCAAAATCACAACATACCTGGGAATAAACCTAACTAAAGAGGCAAAGAATCTGTACTCAGAAAACTATAAAGTTCTCATGAAGAAAAATTTAGGAAGACACAAAGAAATGGAAAAATGTTTCATGCTCATGGATTGGAAGAACAAATATTGTGAAAATATCTATGCTACCTAAAACAATCTACACATTTAATGCAATCCCTATCAAAATACCATCAATTTTTTTCAAAGAAATGGAATAACCCTATAGTTTTATGGAACAAGAAAAGACCCCAAATATCCAGAGGAATGTTGAAAAAGAAAACCAAAGTTAGCAGCATCACAATTGCAGACCTCAAGCTCTATTCAAAACTGTAATCATCAAGACAGTATGGTACTGGCACAAAAACAGACACATAGATCAATGGAACAGAATAGAGAGCCCAGAAATGGATCCTCAACTCCATGGTCAACTTATCTTTGACAAAGCAGGAAATAGTTTCAGTGGAAAGAAGACAGCCTCTTCAACAAATGGTGTTGGGAAAATTGGACAGCCACATGCAGAAGAATGAAACTGGACCATTTCCTTATACCACACACAAAAATAGACTCAAAATGGATGAAAGACCTCAGTGTGAGACAGGAGTCCATCAAAATCCTTGAGGAGAACACAGGCAGCAACCTCTTCAACCTCAGCCACAGCAACTTCTTCTTAGAAACATTAAGGTCAAGGGAGCAAGGGCAAAAATGAACTACTGGGACCTCATCAAGATAAAAATCTTTTGCACAGCAAAGGAAACAGTCAACAAAATCAAAAGACAACTGACAGAATGGGAGAAGATATTCACAAATGACATATCAGATAAAGGTCTTAGTATCTAAATCTATAAAGAATTTCTCAAACTCAACACCCAAAGAACAAATCATCCAATCAAGACATGGGCAGAAGACATGAACAGACATTTCTGCAAAGAGGGCATCCAAATGGCCAATAGACACATGAAAAAGTGCTCAACATTACTCAGCATCAGGGAAATACAATCAAAGCCACAGTGAGATACCACCTCCCACCAGTCAGAATGGCTAAAATTAGCAAGGACACGACATCAGGAAACGACAGATGTTGGTGAGGATGTGGAGAAAGGGGAACCCTTCTACACTGTTGGTGGGAATGCAAGCTGGTACAGCCATTCTGGGAAACACTATGAAGTTTCCTCAGTTGAAAATAGAGCTACCCTACAACCTAGCACTCATGCTACTGGGTATTTACCCCAAAGATACAAATGTATTGATCTGAAGGGGTAGGTGCACCCCAATGTTTATAGCAGCAATGTCTACAATAGCCAAACTATGGAAAGAACCTAGATGTCCATCAACAGATGAAGGTTAAAGAAGACGTGGTGTGTATGTACACACACACACACACACACACACACACACACACACACACAGTAGAATACTATGCAGCCATCAAAAACCCAAAATCTTGCCATTTTCAATGACATGGATGGAGCTAGGGTATTATGCGTGGACGTGGTATAATCGCATAGTATTATGTTATTATAATATATATATAGCATAGTACTATGCTATGCAAAATAAGTCAACCAGATAAAGAACAATTATCATATGATCTCTCTGATATGAGGAATTTGAGAAGCATAAAGTGAGTTTAGAGGTATTTCTTCCTTTTCTATTTTTTGGAAGCATTTGGGAAGAATTGCTATTCCATAAAAATGTGATAGAATTCACCAATGAAGCTGTCTGATCATGGACTTGGTGTTGGGAGGTTTTTAGTTATTGACTCCATTTCCTAACTAGTAATCAATCTTTTAGATTTCTCTCCTCTTGAATGATTTGGTCTCTTTCTTTACGGGTTCATGGGGGATAGGGAGGGAAAAAATGAGACAAGATGGGATCAGGAGGGAGACAAACCATAAGAGACTCTTAGTCTCAGGAAACAACCTGAGGGTTGCTAGGGGGTGGGGGTGCTTATGGACATTGGGAAAGGTATGTGCTATGGTGAATGCTGTGAATTCTCTAAGCCTGATGATTCACAGACCTCTATCCCTGAAGCAAATAATACATTATATGTTAATAAAAACAAAACAAAAAAATAAAACTGCATTAACAACTGCTGATGAGGATGTGGAGAAATCGAAACTCTTACACATTCCTGGTAGGAATGCAAAATGGTATTGCTGCTTTGGGACACAGTATGACAGCTCTTTAATATGTTAAACATAGAGTTATCATATGATCTTTCAATTCCATTCACAGATATATACCTAAGAAATTAATGGATTGTGAAACATATGTTTCACAAAAGCTCGTATGTGAATATTTCTAGCAGCATTATTCATAGTAGCCAAAAAGTGGAATCAACTCAAATGTCTATCAGCTGAATGGGTCAATAAAATGTGGTTTATCCATACATGAAATACTACTTTGCAATAAAAAGGGATCAACAGTTGAAACATGCTAAATGGATGATTCTTGAAATCAGTGAGAAAAGCCAATCAGAAAAGTCTGCATATTATACAGTTTCATTTATATAAAATGTCCAGAACAAGCAAATCTATAGATGGAAAGTAAATTAGTAGTAGTTGGGTAGACCTGGGATAAGAGCGGTGGGATAAGGAATGATTCCTAATGGATATGGAGTTGCTTTTGGAGGTGATGAAGATGTTCCTAAATTGGATAAATTTAGTTTAAATTTGTGATAAAGTGGTGATAATTACACAATCCTGTGAATATAATAAAAACCATTGAATTAGCACAGTTAACTTGTATGAGTTTTATATGTAAATATGTAAATTATATCTCAATATAGCTATTTTTTTTTAAAAAGCATATACCAAACTGTTTTACAGAGATGCTGTACAGTTTTACATTCCCACTAGCTATGTATGAGAGTTCCATTTACTCTGCATGCATTCCACCATGAGTGTGGTCAGTATTTTTTACGTAAGCCAAAATAACAGACTATATAGTGTAATAGTGGAGTGACACTTCTCCGTGGCTATAATTTGCATTTTATTAGTAGCTTGTGACATTGGGGAGTGCTTGGGTGGCTCAGTCTGTTAAAGGTCTGCCTTTGGCTCAGTTCTTGATGTCAGAGTCCTGAGATGGGCTCTGCACGCAGCAGGGAGTTTGCTTCTCCCTCACCTTCTGCCCCTCCCTCCACTTGTGGTATCTCGGTCTCTCTCTAATAACTAAATACAATCTTAAAAAAAAAGAAGGGAAATAGCTAAGATCAGAGAGGAAATTAATAAAAGAGATAAAAAGACAATAGAAAAGATCAATAAAACTAAGAGATAGTTTTTTTAAAAGATAAAACAGACAAACTTTTAGCTAGACTCACCAAAAAGAGCAGAGGACTCTAATAAATAATCGGAAATGAAAAAGGAGGCATTACAACTGATATCACAAAAATATAAGAAATTATGACACTACTATGAACAGTTATGCACTAATGAATAAGAAAATCTAGAAGAAATACATTTTAGAAACATAAACTGAGACCAAATCATTCAAGAGGAGAGAAATCTAAAAGATTGATTACTAGTTAGGAAATGGAGTCAATAACTAAAAACCTCCCAACACCAAGTCCATGATCAGACAGCTTCATTGGTGAATTCTATCACATTTTTATGGAATAGCAATTCTTCCTAAATGCTTCCAAAAAATAGAAAAGGAAGAAATACCTCTAAACTCACTTTATAAGGCCAGCATGACTCTAATAACAAAAACAGGCAAGGACACTACAAGAAAAGTATAGGCCAAAATTCCTCATAAACACAGATGCAAAATCCTCAACAAAATATTAGCTAATCTAATTCAATAATGCGTTAAAAGGCTCACATACCATGATCAAGTGGGATTTATTCCAGGAATGCCAGGATGGCTCAAAATGTGCTAAACTGATGTAATACACTACATTAACAAAGTAAAGGAAAAGGGTATGATCTTCTAATTATGAGATAAGTAGTAGGGATGTAATGTAGAACATGTTGAGTATAGCAGGCCTTGTTGTATGATATATAAGAAAGGTTTCAAGAGAATAAGTCTGGGAGTGCCTCGGTGGCTCAGTTGGTTAAGCAACTGCCTTTGGCTCAGGTCCTGATCCTGGAGTTCCGGGATTGAGTCCCCTGTCAGCCTCCCCCGTTCTCATGCTCTCTCTCTCTCTCATTCTCTCTCTTTCAAATAAATAAAATCTTTAAAAGAGAGAGAGAGAGAAAGTCTGGAGAGTTCTCATCACAAAAAGAAAAAGTTTTCCCTTTATCCTTCTTTCTTTTCTATTTTTTGTACCTATATAAAAAAAGAGAGGAGCTGAACCTATTGTAATCATTTCACAATACCCATAAATCAAGCCATCAGGTTGTGTGCCTTGAACTCGTACAGTGATGTACATTAATTATTTTTCAAGAAAACTGGAAAAATCCTATGATGATCTTAGTACATCAAAAAAAGCATTTGATATAACCTAACATTCATTCATGTAAAAAAATCTCATAACAGGGGCGCCTGGGTGGCTCAGTCGTTAAGCGTCTGCCTTCAGCCCAGGTCAGATCCCAGGGGCCTGGGATCGAGCCCCGCATCGGGCTCCCTGCTCCGCGGGAAGCCTGCTTCTCCCCCTACCATTCCCTCTGCTTGTGTTCCCTCTCTCGCTGTGTTTCTCTCTGTCAAATAAATAAAAAAAA
>CM053614.1:26086872-26103528 GCA_028646535.1 Procyon lotor
AATTAGGTAAGAAAAAGAAATAAAAATCATCCAAATTGGAAAGGAAGAAGTAAAAGTATCACTATGTGACATGATACTATATAAAAAAACCCATAAGGGCTCCACCAAAAAACTGCTAGAACAACAAATTCAATGAAGTTGAAGGATACAAATATACAAAAATCAGGTGTGTTTCTATACACAAATAACTATCAGAAAGAGCAATTAAGAAACCAATCTCATTTATAATTGCATCAAAAAGAATAAAATACCTAGGAATAAATTTAACCAAGGAGGTGAAAGCCTTGGTATACTTGGTACAACGAAAACTGTAAGACACTGATGAAAGAAATTAAAGATGACAAAAATAAATGGAAAGATAATGTGTGCTCATGGATTGGAAGAACTTATATCATTAAAAATGTCCCTATTACTCAAAACAATATAGATTCAATGCAATCCTTATCACATTTCTAGTGGCATTTTTTTTTTTTTTTACAAAAATAGAATGAACAACCCTAAAGTTTGCATGAAACCAAAAAAGACCCCAAATAGCCAGCAATCTTGAAGACAAAAAACCAACAAATGAACAAACAGAACCACACAAGGCTGGAGGCATCATTATCCCTGATTTCAAACTATATTACAAAGCCATACCAATCAAAGAAGTATGGTATTGACATAGAAACAGACCCATATATCAATAGAACAGAACAGTTCCCAGAAATAAACCTGCACATAGATGGTCAATTAATTTATGACAAAGAGTCAAGAAGTTTCAATGGGGAAAGGATAGTCCCTTCAATAGACAATGCTTGGAAAACTGAACAGCCACATGCAAAAGAATGAAACTGGACCACTACCCATACCACTCACCAAAATTATCAAAGACATCAAAGACCTAAAGGTAAGACCTGAAACCACAAAACTCCTAGGAGAAAACATGGGGGGAAAGTTTCTCAATATAGGACTTGGCAGTGACTTTCAGATTTGACACCAAAGGCAACAAAAGTAAAAACAAACAAGTGGGACTATATCAAACTAAAAAGCTTTTGTGCAGCCAAGGTAACCAAGAGCAAAATAAAAAGGCAACCTAGGGAATAAAGAAAATATTTGCAAATCATATATTTAATAATGGGTTAATATCTAAAATATATGATGAACTCATGCAAAAATCAGACATTCTGATTTTAAAAATGAACAGGGAATGTGAATAGAGCTTTTCCCAAAGACGACCTATGGGTACATGAAAAGTATGCTCAACATCACTAATTATCAGGGAAATGCAAATAACCAATACAATGGCAATTATAAAAGAGATAAGAAATAATAAGTTTTGACAAGGATGTGAAGAAAGAGAACCTTCAAGTACTGTTGGTGGGAATAGAAATTGATGCAACACTGTGGAAAAACTTATGGGGTTTCCTCAAAAAAATTCAAAAACAACTAAAAAAAAAAAAAGCAATCCCACTTCTGGGTATTTATCCAAAGGAAAAGAAATCACCATCTCAAAAAGATATCTGTACCTCTATGTTCACTGCAGCATTATTTACAATAACCTAGACATTGAAATAACCTAAGAGCTCATTAATGGGTGAATGAAGGAAATGTTTTATATACATACAAGGGAATATGATAAGAATTAGTATTTTTCTCTCCCAAATAACCCATAGATTCAAATTAAGAGTCATCAAAATATCTGTAGTTTTAATTTCTTGGGGAATCTCCACACTGTTTTCCAAAGTGGCTGAACCAACCTGCATTCCCACCAATAGTGTAAGAGGGTTCCTCTTTCCCCACATCCTCTCCAACACTTGTTGTTTACTGTTTTGTTGATTTTGACCATTCTAACTGGTGTAAGTTTGTATCTCAATGTGTTTGTTCGTTTTTTTTTTTCAATGTGGTTTTGTTTTGAATCTCCCTGATGGCTAATGATGATGAACATTTTTTAATGTGTCTGTTAGCCATTTGTATGTCTTCTTTGGAGAAATGTCTGTTCATGTCATCTGCTCATTTTTGGACGTGATTATCTGTTTTTTGTTTTTGTTTTTGTTTTTAAGATTTATTTACTTGACAGAGAGAGAGAGATCACAAGTTGGCAGAGAGGCAGGCAGAGAGAGAAGAGGAAGCAGGCTCCCTGCTGAGCAAAGAGCCCGATGTGGGGCTCCATCCCAGGACCCTGAGATCATGACCTGAGCCAAAGACAGAGGCTTTAACCACTGAGCCACCCAGATGCCCCTGATTATGTTTTTCGAGTGTTGAGTTTGAGGAGGTCTTTACAGATCTTAGATAACAGATCTTTGTCTGTAGTGTCATTTGTGAATATCTTCTCCCATTCCAAGGGTTGCCTGTTTGTTTCGTTGACTATTTCCTTTGCTGTGCAGAAGCTTTTTATCTTGAAGTCCCAAAAGTTCATTTTCACTTTTGTTTCCTTTGCTTTTGGAGACATGTCTTAAAAGAAGTTGCTGTGGCCAATGTCGAAGAGGTTACTGCCTATGTTCTCCTCTAGGGTTTTGACAGATTCCTGCCTCACATTGAGGTCTTTTATCCATTTTGAGTTTATCTTTGTATATAGTGTAAAAGGAATGGTCAAGTTTCATTCTTCTACATATAGATGTCCAATTTTCCTAGCACCATTTATTGAAGAGACTATCTTTTTTCCACTAGATATTTTTTCCTGCTTTGTCAAAGATCATTTGACCATAGAGTGCAGGTCCATATCTGGGGTCTCTACTCTGTTCTACTGGTCTATGTGTCTGCTTTTGTGCCAGTACAATGCTGCCTTGGTGATCACAGCTTTGTAGTAAAGCTTAACATTGGGCAATGTGATGCCCCTGCTTTGTTTTTCTTTTTCAACATTTCCCTAGCAATTCAGGGTCTTTTCTGGTTCCATACAAATATTGAGATTGTTTGTTCCAGCTCTTTGAAAAATGCTGGTGGAATTTTGATCGGGATGGCGAATGAAGGAAATGTCGTATATGATTTGCAAATCTATACTATTGAAAGTATAGATTTCTCTGGGCAGTACAAGCATTTTAACAATGTTTATTCTTCTGATCCATGAGCATGGAATGCTTTTCCACCTTTTTGTGTCTTCTTCAGTTTCTTTCCTGAGTGTTCTGTAGTTCCTCGAGTACAGATCCTTTACCTCTTTGGTTAGGTTTATTCCCAGGTGTGTTATGGTTCTCAGTGCTACAGTAAATGGAATCAATTCTCTAATTTCCCTTTCCATATTTTCATTGTTAGTGTATAAGAAAGCAACTGATTTCTGTGCATTGATTTTGTATCCTGCCACATTACTGAATTGCTGTTTGAGTTCTAGTAGTTTGGGGGTGGAGTCTTTTAGGTTTTCCATATAAAGTATCATGTCATCTGCGAAGAGAGAGAGTTTGACTTCTTCTTTGCCAATTTGAATACCTTGTATTTCTTATTGTTGTCTGATTGCTGTCGCTAGGACTTCAAGTACTATGTTGAACAAGAGTGGTGAGAGTGGGCATCCTTGTTGAGTTTCTTATCTCAAAGGAAGGCTGTCAACTTTTCCCCATTGAGAATGATATTTGCTGTGGGCTTTTCATAGATAGATTTTATGAAAAAGATTTATGAAATTTTATGAAGTCATAAAAAATAGATTTTATCAATAGGAATGTTCCCTCTATTCCTATACTTTGAAGGCTTTTAATTAAAAATAGAGATACACTATGACCCTGCAATTGCACTACTGGGTATTTACTCCAAAGATACTGATGTAGTGCAAAGAAGGGCCACATGTACCCCAATGTTCATAGCAGCAATGGCCACAAAAGCCAAACTGTGGAAAGAGCCAAGATACCCTTCAACAGATGAATGCATAAAGAAGATATGATTTATATATACAATGGAATATTATGACTCCATCAGAAAGGATGAATACCCAACTTTTATATCAACATGGACGGGACTTGAAGAGATTATGTTGAATGAAATAAGTCAAGCAGAGAGCCAATTATCATATGGTTTCACTTATGTGCAGAGCATAAGGAAAAATATGGAGGACATTGGGAGAAGGAAAGGAACAGTGAATTGGGAGAAAACGGAGGGGGAGTTGAAACATGAGTCTCTGTGGACTCTGAGAAACAAACTGAGGGTTTTGGAGGGAAGAGTGGTGGGGGTTAGGTGAGCCTGGTGGTGGGTATTGAGGAGGGTACATATTGCATGGAGTACTGGGTGTGGTGCATGAACAATGAATCTTGGAACACTGAAAAAATAAAGATTTATATATATGTGTGTGTGTGTGTGTGTGTGTGTGTGTGTGTAGGGTTTTTTTTTTAAGAAGTTGACAAACTGAAATCTAAATTTATATATGGAAATATAAAGAACATGAAATAACCAAATTAATTTTGAAAATAACAGTAAAGTTGTAGGATTTGCATTAATAGAATTCAAGACTTACTACAAAGCCACAGTAATTGAGAGTAAGTAGTACTGGTATAAGGTTGGATATACAGATCCTAGAAATAGTGACTCCAAAACAGACCTACCTACAATGGGAGAAATGGGGAAGGGAATCTTTACAACAAATGGCATGAAACAATCATATACTCAGATGTAATAGAATAAAAAAGAAAAACTTCAACTTTTACACTATATGTAAAAATTAATTCAAAGTAACTAAAGACCTAGGTGTAAGAGCTAAAAGTATATCATTACTAAAAGAAATCATGGAGTAGGGGGAATTTACCTTAGATTAGGTATAGTTTTCCTAGGATATAAAAAGTACTAATCATTGAAATTGACTACTGGCAGCTTCTGACCTGCGTAACTTCCCTTTCCCCTTATTCATATCTGGACAAGGTATTAAGAAACCTTAGATGCTCTTTTTTCACTGCTGAGAAGTTTCAGCCACCCAAGCCCCACATACACAAAGGAATCCGCACCTTAGCCCTACTATCTAACGACCATGAAATCCCAAATCCTCCATACCTCCAATCCACTTTTGGGTTTGCTTTGGTGCCTGGCTTGCTTTCCCCCTTATAGGAGTGAGAAGCTTTTTCATACCTTCTTGGGGGTGTGTGTGTGTCCGTGTGTCCGTGTAAGATCATCAGTTTTGATATCTGAACCAAATTTTGGGTGAAGGGTAACAATTTCTTCTATGGAGTGATAACACATCATCTTTTCTTTTGACTTGCTAAATATTAACTTATTCCTCACTTAATTTTGTAAGCACTTATACATTAAGTACTTTTACCTTTAAACCTAATATTTACCCCATTGTACTTAAAGAGGACCACCATACCAACTAACATTTTATACAGTGTCCACAACTGGGCAGTTATGTCCGTCATGGAAGTCTTGTTTATATGTATGTATCTATTTCAGTTTAAGCCTATACCATGTTAAATTCACATCTTTCTTATTCATTAGAACATCTGCATTACCAAGATGGATTACTATTTTGTTCTTTCTGCCCTTTGACAGATCTATTTCATAACCACTTCACATATTTTTTTTTTAAGATTTTTTTATTTATTTGACAGAGAGAAACACAGCGAGAGAGGGAACACAAGCAGGGGGAGTGGGAAAGGGAGAAGCAGGCTTCCTGCTGAGTGGGGAGCCTGATGTGGGGCTCAATCCAAGGACCCTGGGATCATGACCTGAGCTGAAGGCAGACACTTAACGACTGAGCCACCCAGGCGCCCCCACTTCACACTTTTCAAAGATGAGGTCCAGATTCGTGGAAGTATATGGTACTTTGGGGTAGACCTGAGACTGAACACCTGCTTTTTTTTATTTCAAATCAAGCCACATTCCCCCTTGTGAAGGCAGCCTCTATATGCAGAGTCTAACCGGTAGAGTGTCTTTAAAGAGATACACACCTGTGCTTCAGATGACACTATTTATATTTAATTTCATGTGAATGGTATCTTTTTTTTTTTTTTTTAAGATTTTATTTATTTGACAGAGAGAAACACAGCGAGAGTGGGAACACAAGCAGAGGGAATGGTAGCGGGAGAAGCAGGCTTCCTGCCGAGCAAGGAGCCCGATGCGGGGCTCGATCCCAGGACCCTGGGATCATGACCTGAGCCGAAGGCAGACGCCTAACGACTGAGCCACCCAGGTGCCCCGTGAATGGGGTATCTTTGGATTCTGAAAAATGTCCACCTGCCATAGTACCTGCCATTCTTGTCTAAGCTGATACAGAATCTACAATAAATTAAAAATATATTGCTTTGAAACTCCCGATGAGTGACTCATCTCTACCAAAATCAGAAGCCAATACGTATGTTGCCAATATCACAGACCGATGAAGCATACAAGTTTTGATGGAACTTCTAAAACAGTCCTATTTTTTTCAGTCTTGATTTTTAATTTAAGTCTCAGTAATCTGTGGGCCACTCACATATTTGCATTTAGATTGAAAACTTATGAGAATAAAAGGCTTTTAACACCCAAAGGAAGAATCTCTATTTGAGAAAATTCATGTGCCATACTCAAACATAAAGAATTCTTCCCTTGCCCACTGAGATCTTTCCCAGCTTCTCTTAATCACAATATGAGCTAGGCCAGCTGTCTACACTGAGTGCTAGTCATGGCACCAAATATCTTAAGACTTTTCTTTAGGGTTCACTCTTTTCTCCAGCTCAATTCTGTAATTCTTACCTTGTGATGATAACTCTTTCCCCCTTTACTAAGTAGCATATTAAAAGAGTCGATTATACTCACAACCTGATTCTATCTCATTTTTTTCTAATTGATCCCTGCTACTTCAAGACTTCATTGGTCCTCTAAATAACACCCCAAGAGTAGATATAAAAGTAAGGAAGTGCTGGGAGCAACTTAATATCCAGCATGGCTGCTTCTAAAAAAAATAACAGTTTGACCTTCTCTAAACAGACTGGAGAGTTAAAAAATGAGTTAGAAACTTAGCACACTTCTAGTCAACACTCAGTTTCAAAGACAGCACACAACCTCATGACTCCAGAACTACATTCACTGTAATATATATTGCTATACAACCTCACACCAGTCAGAATGGCTAAAATAACAAGCCAGGAAATAACAAATGTTGGTGCAGACACAGAGAAAGGGAACCCTTTCACACTGTCGGTGGGAATCCAGGCTGGTACAGCCACTCTGGAAAACAGGGTGGAGGTTCCTCAAAAAGTTAAAAACAGAGCTACTCTATGACCCAGCAACTGCCCACTACTAGGTATTTACCACAAAGATACAAATGTAATGATCAGAAGGGGCACATGCACCCCAATGTTTATAGCAGCAATGTTCACAAGAGCCAAACTGTGAAAAGAGCGGAGATGTCCATCAACAGATGAATGGATAAAGGAGATGTGGCTCCTATATACAATAGAATATTACTCAGCCATCAGAAAGGATGAATACTTACCATTTACATTGATATGGATGGAACTGGAGGGTATTATGCTGAACAAAATAACTCAATCAGAGTAAGGCAATCATCATATTGTTTTTTACTTGTATGTGGAATATAAGAAACAGTGTAGAGGATCATATGGGAAGGTCAAGAAAACTGAATGGGAAGAAATCAGAGAGGAAGACAAACCATGAGAAACTGTCAACCATAGGAAAAAAACCGAGGGTTGCTGGAGGGAAGGTGGCTGGGGGAATGATGTAACTGGGTGATGGGCATTAAGGAGGGCACATGAGGTGATGAGCACTGGGTGTTATATGCAACTGATGAATTATTGAACTCTACATCTGAAACTAATGATGTACTATATGTTGGCTAATTGAATTTAAATTAAAAAATATATATATATTGCTATCCCATGAAAGTCATTGCATTGATTTTATCAAAGAAAATTAGGTTTAGTCATATTTTTAACACCAAAACATCTAGCAAATTCATCAATGAGTTAGAACTTTGCATTAACAGAGAACTTTGGGGACTTTTTATGCAAGTCTGTAATTTTACAGAGCTGGGAAAAGGCCTACAGAGATAAATGACTGTTTAAGGTAATAAAAGTACTTAGTAGCCAATTAGACTACAGCTCAGATTTTATGACTCATGCTGTAGCACTCTTTACTCAAGATCCTTAATTTTTACCTGTCCCAAATCCATCACCATAATCACTTCCTCTGGTAATGCACCCTGATTTTTCTTAGGAAACAATTCCTTTTCTTCTCAGACACTAGACCAGGCAGAGCTGATTCCTTCCCCAGTTTCAAGGGCTGGCCTGTGATTTAGTTCAGGGCAATCACGGCCAGACGTACTCAATTCTAGGACTATGTTTCAGGTTCCAATAATCATTCATTCCACTAGCAAGGCTGTTGAGAGAATAGATTCTAAGCCTGGAGCTGCTGCAGCTAGCTCACTATGTGAAGGAGCAAGCCTGCCTTAGAACGGAGTCGATCTAAAAAAAAAGTAGAGAGAGCAAGACTAAGCCTTGATAAGGTTCGAGCACTTAGATTTGATGGTACCTAAGGAACGCTGAGCTCACATGAGTAAATTAATTCCCCTTTTGTCTTAAGCCAGAGTAAGTCAAATTTCTGTCTCTCATGACTGGAAATCCCGACTAATAACACTTTCTACTATACAGTGCCATGAATGACCAAATTTTGTGAAAAGGAAACAAAGCCTCTCTAAAACCTGCAGACATTCTCTATTATCTGCTATATTATCTTTTCCTTTTCCACTGTATGCTTTGATATGTTGATATAAAGTCTTAGAAAATTGTACTTTGTTCTGCCTTAATGTGAAGATGTGATCAGTTATGGGTATTAGGCCAATTTGAGCACAGAGAACAGGACCCAGTGTCTGTTTATCCACACCAAGAAATTGAAACAGGAGGAAATCTGAGCCAGAAGATATTTTAAGAAATCTTCACAAATCTCTCCACAGAACATTCTAGTTTCTAAGAAAGCTAACAAAAAGCTGCAATCTAAAGATTGTACCATCTTTCACCTAATTTTTTTCCTTTTTATATTACAATGATATTGTGAAATTTTTATAGAAAAAATAGAGAATTCAGTTGAGTCTAACAGAGTCACTCAAAATTCATTCTAATTATTGACAGTATAGACAAGAATCTTTTTTAGCTCTATTGGTAATGCTATGGTGCTATTTCTGGCTATGGGCAGGATAGATCAGATAGCCATATAGGCTAAGTCATAACAGTCTGGATTGGAGAGCAAAGCAGTGATTCATTCAGGTTCTTCTCCCTGGGTCAAAAGAGAGGATTTGATGCTGACTGAAGTGTATCAGGATCGAATTCTAGAGGCAAAGAGGTAGGACTGGTTGGGACCATCAAGGTTTCAAATGAAGTGCCCTGTATTTCTAACATGCTTGGCTACAATCTCATCCTGTAACCTCTGACAATGTCTGGAGGCTTGGAAAAGGTTGGTACATATGAAAGTCCATGAACTGAAGCTTCATTAGCTTTATGTGATTTCCTCTGGCAGATTTCTAAGCCTATGCTTGAGAACTGGCCATTTATCTGAATTGTGAGAGTCTCACAGAGAATCTCATAGAGACATAATGAGTCAGAAAGGAAAGGGAGAGGAAGAAGATTATGAGGAAGTTAAAGGCTGAACATGGACATGAGGCAGCCAATATATTTCAGTAGTCTACACACAAGTTATTTTGAGACCCTGCAACAAGTAATTCTATCACATTTCATAGGTGAGAACAAGAAATCCTTAAGTAGGCTGCCAGCCCGATGTCACAGGTGACCTGGCAGTCAAAAAAGCAAACTTGAGAGGTGTTGAATATTACACAAACTTACAACAACCATGGGTCAATGAATTCTTCGTGTCTTAGTTGTTTCCTTGCCAAGGCAGCATGGAAAGTGTTTGGCCATGTTTATCCTCCTGGCACTTACTTAATGAAAATGATGGTTGTAAACACTGTGGAAAACAGATTTTGAGAAGGATTGCCAAAATCTGGTTCTAGAGGATTATTGGATCAGAGATGCAATCGCTTCTTGAAATGGAGCTCTGAATGGCCTCTGTGTACAGACCAGCTAGTGAGTTATATATGAAAAATGCGAGAACCTTAAATCAAAGGAGGGGAAGCTTACTTCTCCAACCCTCAGAGAATAAAATAAAGTGCAAAGGTAAAGCTTCAAGTTAGATAAATGGAGAATTAAAAAAAGATTTTCATATGGGTTAGAGAATGATCTCACATTAAAGTTTCTACCACACCTGAGAAGAATAAACCTCCCTCATTCACTGGAGAGCCCATTCATTATCTGCCCTGAGGTACTAACCATTTACATCTTCCTTTTCTTTGTGATATTAAGTTTCCAGCCTCTTCTCTAAGGCTAACACAACACCAACCCACAATACTCCCTCCTTTTTTTTCCCAAGGGGCAACAACCCAACTTGCTGTCTGGGAGGAAAAACATAACTCAATAATCCTAAAAGCAAATATTGTTGATACAAAAGGATTATTAAATAAAATCCACTCTGTTCTGCTGACCTTGACAAAGTTTCCTAAAAGAGGTCTTTTCTTCTAAAGAAAATGAACTTTGATAGACCAATGGTAGCAACATAACAGGCAGAAATTGGAGCTGAAATCTTTGTTCTCAGTATTTACCTCTAAATGAAGAATAAAACGTCAACTTTCAGAAAGTATGTAAAATCGCTAATTATGAAACATCAAAGCATTGGTTATGTGAGTAAACATCTGAAAAGTCTCTTGGAGAGGCTTACTATGTTGGACAAAGGTTCTGTGATTTTTATTCATTCACTACTATTTATTGATACCTCTGAGTGAAGGATTTTAAAGGAGTTCTCTTGACTGGAGTGCACTGCAGTATTAACAATGAAGATAATGAGTCTAGTTATGACTAGCTGACAGACTATCTTAAGCTTCACCTGAAGAACTTGGCGATAGTATTGAATAACCTCCAAACTGTACGGTAAGTACATTTCCCAGAAAGAGTGGCCATTTTTACTTGAAAAGATGGAGTCCTTAGTATACGATGTTCTACTTACTATATTTCTAGTGCTTCTTACCCCAAGTTATTTAAAAGGCAAAAGAGAAACTCATAAGTTTACCACCTTGAGGTGAAAACTTCATTCAGATAATTCCATATATTATGAACAGTGGGAATCTCAATCTATTGGAAATCATTAAAAGGATCTGAGTGAAGAAATGCCATAGGATGCATGTTTGACGTCCCTAAAATTCATATGTTGAAACATAATTACCACTGCAATGATGTTAAGGAGGGAGATGATAAGGTCAGGTGGGTAAAGCCCTCACAAATGGGCTTAGTGCCCTTATAAGAGACCCCAGAGTACTCCTTCTCCCCTTCTGCCATGGATAGAGGATACAGGAAAAGACAGTTGTCAATGAACCAGGAAGCAGGCACCACCAGATACTGACCTTGCCAGTGCCTGGATCCTCAAATTCCCAGCTTCCAGAACTGTGAGAAATACATTTCTGTTGTTTATAAACCACCCAAACTATAGTATTTTGGTTATAGCATCCTGAACTAAGACAAGAGTCAACATTGAGGATTACCTTGTTTACTGGTTAAGGTAAACTAGATAATATAGCAGGACTACCTCTCTCACTTTCCAAAGCCAGACCTTAACTATGATTTACAGACTCATTGGCAGGTGAGAAAACTAAGACTCTATATCAACACTACTAGGTACCAAGCATGTGTCATTTCCTACCCACAGGTTATCACAGTCTTGTAGAGGGACACACTCTAGTGCAGTAAGACACTGTGCAAATGTGCAAAACTTGCAAATGTACAAAAAGTGCAAAATGCAGTAGCATCAGTTATACCTGAGAAATAGGAGAAAGGTCCCCCAAAACTTCTGGAGTATATGAACAACGTGATTTATCCAGTTGTGTTTGAAACTGAGCATGTGAGACAGTAGGTTTAAAGAGGGACTCTGCAGATGGTTAGCAACCTAAGCATGAGGTGGTCATCATCCAGCCCAGATCAAGGTCCTAAGCAGGAAGACTAAGGATGGGGGAGAAAAAGGGTTGGTGCCCTGAAAATGACACACTTGTCACGGTTATACCCACTCCACTGAAAATGACACACTTGTCACGGTTATACCCACTCCACAAGTCCCAACCGAAAGCCACTTATACAAAGCCACCTCCAGCC
Organism: Procyon lotor; assembly: GCA_028646535.1. Taxonomy (NCBI): domain Eukaryota; kingdom Metazoa; phylum Chordata; class Mammalia; order Carnivora; family Procyonidae; genus Procyon; species Procyon lotor. The sequence continues at coordinate 26,098,938 of CM053614.1, forward strand.
TCCTACCCTATGACCCACTCAGGTGCTCTGTACCTCTTCTGAAGTTCCATAGACTTTATTTATGCCTCTCTTACACTGCTTATCATCATCTGCCTTGTGTCCCAGGTATTGCTGTGATTAAGTTACACACTCCTTGAGGGCAGAAACCCATATTTATATCTCCTTCTGTACTTTATACATAGCTCAATGAATCCATATATGTTTTGCATTTAATTAAATGAAGAATAACTTACCAATAATTTAAGAATTACAAAACTGAGGCAGCCTTGGTAGCAGGAGTGCCTGTAAGAGGAAAGGGAACAATTGTACCATCTACTGTCTTTATTCTTACTATAACCCTCTGGAGAAAAACACATAACCTTGCCTTGGTAGTGCCGCTACATATCACAGTCCAGTCCAGTGTCTAGGCTCAATGAGACCTCAAGGGGCACAAAATCTTTTTATTTCCTTTCATTTTCTGTTCTTCAAAAACTTCATCATGCAAGTACCTTCCCCAATACTATTTATCTCCTTTTTTCTCTTTCTAGCCATTATGCTTCCTACTCCAAAGGTAAATGAGGCTACCATGGGAATGCAAGATGATGAAGCCACTATGGAAAACAGTATGGAGGTTCCCCAAAGAGTTGAAAATAGAGCTACCCTAGGACCCAGCAATTGCACTACTTTTATTTACCCCAGAGATACAAATGTAATGATCCGAAGGGGCACTTGTACCCCAATGTTTATAGCAGCAATGTCCACAATAGCTCAATTATGGAAGGAGCCTAATGTCCACAGACAGATGAATGGATAAAGAAGATGTGGTACACACACACACACACACACACACACACACACACACGAATATTATGTAGTCATCAAAAAAATGAAACTTTGCCATTTTCAACGACATGGATGGAACTAGAGGGTATTTTACTAAGCGACATAAGTCAATCAGAGAAAGATAATCATTATATGATCTCACTGATATGAGGAATTTGAGAGGCAGGGTGGGGGGTCATGAGGGAAGGGAGGAAGAAATGAAATAAGATAAAACTAGAGAGGGAGACAAAACATATGAGACTCTTAATCTCAGGAAACAAACTGAAGGTTGCTAGAGTGGAGGGGGATAGGAGGGATGGGGTGGCTGGGTGATGGACACTGGGGAGGATATGTGCTACCATGACACTGTGAATTGTATAAGACTGATGAGTCACAGACCTGTACCCCTGAAACAAATAATACATTATGTTAATAAAAAATAGATAAGCAAATAAACAAAAACTAAATGAGGCCATCAGCTGGGAATTCCCTTATCCTCCTATTCTTATTTCTTGACATCCAAACATCCAAAGCATTATAGCAATGCCTTCCCATGAAAAGGCACCATCCAGATTTCCTGATACGCAGACATAAGCACTGATGACTCCAGATGCTGCCCCTCTGGGTTTCCTGCTGCATTTGTTTTGAGGCTAGGCTCCCCTCATAACACCCCCAGCATGACTGAACATAGAAGGGATGCTGATAGGCCCAGCCCAAGACATGGAACTTCTTCAGCTGTAGATCTTGGCATTCCATGGGCCTAGCCAGAACTTCCTTGGGACTGAGTTATAGTTGAGATGCTTCCCGCCTAATCCTCCCAGTGCCCCTTTCCTTCATAGTTGTAGACTTCCACTGAGATCTGAAGGGTCTCCCTACTTTCTCTTGCTCCCTCTTCCTCATCTTTCCCCAATAAATGTCTTACACATCTAAATACATTTTGGTGTCTTCTTCCTGGAGAACCCAAACTAAGATACCTCTATCACGAATGAGGTTTTCTCTCTCACGTATATGATTATTCCAGGACCTAGCTCTTTCAAAGACATACTGGTTACCCTTTATCTTCCCTCACTGTAGTTCTTTTCCTAAGCCTGCATGTAAGCCCAAAAAGCCCCTATTAAAAAAATAAGAAGGATCACCTTCTAGCAAATGACATCTCTTTCCATGTCTTCTCATCCAGCCTTTTCTTTTCCTCCTTTATTCTTTAATCAACTGATATATGCTCAGTTAGTGAAACTGCTATTCCTTAAATCACCAGGGACTTTCTAATTCCCAGAACCAATAGTTTTTAAGCTTAAAATTAATATATTTCTATGTTTTATGTGTCACCATTGACCATGCTTCCCTCACCCCTCCTTCACCATGAAGCCTTTCTCCTTCCGTGGCCCCCCAGGTCATCAAGTTCAGTTTTCTTTCTACTCTCTAGTGGCAGCCTCTCAGCCTCCTTCACTGACTCCTCTATCTGTTCACCTCCAAAGTTCCAGCACCATCGGCCTTTGCACCTGTTCTTCTGCTCAGTGCAGTTTTCCTCAGAGAATCTCAATCACTTCTACGATTTTAACATATATGTTGAGGTTTACCAAAAAGATGTATCTGTATGGCGGGTGGGACATACCTAGACCTAGCTGACTGTGAAATGGATGGCAGATAATTGCCTCCAATTTGACATGTCCACATCACAACCTATCCCTTTTCCTTTCCCTTCAGGAACTCATATCGTTAGTTCCTTATCTTGCTTATTAGAAACATAAAGACAAAACCTGCCCATCACTCTTATTTCTTATCTCCAGATACAAACTGCATGGATAGTGGTTTCTACCATAAAACGCAGAGCTTAGGTTTCCTGCAGCTCAATTTTGGGTGATAGTCTGGAGTGTCTCTGATAGGAAAACCAGTAAGAAGAGGACAAAAGACAAGCGGAAAAATAAAATAGAGCATAATAAGATTTAAAAATAAAAGGTACTATCTGTTTACTTCTCTGCCTTTCGAGAGATACGGAAATAGTGTTCTTATCCCCAATTTATGGATGGATAGCTTCAAGCCGGACTGATTAACTCAAGGTCAGCTAACAAGTCTGCTGCAAAAGGGAAACCAAGACCCAGGATTCTGGTTTATTAGTACAGAGCACCTCATGCTACATGATGATGGCTCAACAGTGACAGAATAAATATAAGGGAGGCCAGGTCTTTCAGCAAAGGTTGCCCCACCATAACGGGACACAGAGGCATCTTTCAGAGAAAGCTCCCTCTTCTCACTCCATGAGTGTCTGAGCATATGGCTTAATCTCAAATACCATCTGGCAGGCAGTGCAGCATTTGTATAAAGAGATCAGAGGGCAACATACGCAAATCAATCAATGAGATAGAACAAATCAGTAAGAGAAGAGAGAAGAACCACATGGTCCTCCCAATTGATGCAGAAAAAGCATTTGACAAAATTCAGCATCCATTCCTGATTAAAAATATTCAAAGTATAGGGATAGAAAGAACATTCCTCAGAGGGCAATTTACTCTCCTCTGCTTGTCACCAGAAGTGAATAAATCCTTCCTGGATGAAAAGCCACCCTACTACCACCACCAAGTCTGAGAAGACACCGGGAGAAGTCATTCTCCTAAAATCCATGAACATCTGTGGACATCACTTCATCAGAGCAATATCATTGGCTGCAATGAAATCCTGGTACTGGGAGGGAGCTCTGAGTATCCTAAATCTGACACAACAAATCTGAGATATGACCAAACATGATAATGATTTCACTGAGATACTGGAGAGCATGCTGAAGTTATCACAAATTCAGTTTTTAAAAATCTACCAAATCACATTGTAGAAGAGGTTTTTAGCAGAATGTAGAATTAGGACTTTCTCAAGAACAACACTTCGGTCAGCCATGAAGAAAACATTAAATTCACTGATCCTTAGCAAAAGAACTTTCCAATCTTTTCTTTTTTTCTTTCTTTCCTCAACTTCATAAAATCTATCCATGAAAAGCCCACAGTGGGGCGCCTGGGTGGCTCAGTGGGTTAAAGCCTCTGCCTTCGGCTCAGGTCATGATCTCAGGGTCCTGGGATCGAGCCCCACATCGGGCTCTCTGCTCAGCTGGGAGCCTGCTTCCCCCTCTCTCTCTCTGCCTGCCTCTCTGCCTAGTTGTGATCTCTCTCCATCAAATAAATAAATAAAATCTTAAAAAAAAAAAAAAAAAAAAAGCCCACAGTAAATATCATTCTTGATGGGGAAAAGCTGGCAGCCTTCCCTTTGAGATCAGGAACACAACAAGGATGCCCACTCTCACCACTCTTGTTCAACATAGTACTTGAAGTCCTAGCGACAGCAATCAGACAATAATAAGAAATACAAGGTATTCAAATTGGCAAAGAAGTCAAACTCTCTCTCTTCGCAGATGACATGAAACTTCATATGGAAAACCTAAAAGACTCCACCCCCAAACTGCTAGAACTCATACAGCAATTCAGTAATGTGGCAGGATACAAAATCAATGCACAGAAATCAGTTGCTTTCTTATACACTAACAATGAAAACATGGAAAGGGAAACTAGAGAATTGATTCCATTTACTGTAGCACCGAGAACCATAACATACCTGGGAATAAACCTAACCAAAGAGGTAAAGGATCTGTACTCGAGGAACTACAGAACACTCATGAAAGAAATTGAACACACAAAAAGGTGGAAAAGCATTCCGTGCTCATGGATCAGAAGAATAAACATTGTTAAAATGCTTGTACTGCCCAGACTAATCTATACTTTCAATACCATCCTGATCAAAATTCCACTGA
>CM053614.1:26104028-26136162 GCA_028646535.1 Procyon lotor
TATCAAAATCCTAGAGGAGAACATAGGCAGTAACCTCTTTGACATTGGCCACAGCAACTACTTTCAAGACATGTCTCCAAAGGCAAAGGAAACAAAAGTGAAAATGAACTTTTGGGACTTCATCAAGATAAAAAGCTTCTGCACAGCAAAGGAAATAGTCAACGAAACAAACAGGCAACCCTTGGAATGGGAGAAGATATTCACAAATGACACTACAGACAAAGATCTGATATCTAAGATCTATAAAGAACTCCTCAAACTCAACACTCAAAAAACAGATAATCATGTCCAAAAATGGGCAGAAGACATGAACAGATATTTCTCCAAAGAAGACATACAAATAGCTAACAGACACCTGAAAAAATGTTCATCATCATCAGCCATCAGGGAGATTCAAATCAAAACCACACTGAGATACCTCCTTACACCTGTTAGAATGGTAAAAATCAACAAGACAGTAAAGAACAAATATTGGAGAGGGTGTGGAGAAAGGGGAACCCTCTTACACTGTTGGTGAGATTGAAAGTTGGTTCAGCCACTTTGGAAAACAGTGTGGAGATTCCTCAAGAAATTAAAAATAGAGCTACCCTATGACCCTGCCATTGCACTCCTGGGTATTTACCCCAAAGAAGCAGATGCAGTACAAAGATGGGCCACATGTACCCCAATGTTCATAGCAGCAATGGCCATAATTGCCCAACTGTGGAAAGAGCCAAGATGCCCTTCAACAGATGAATGGATAAAGAAGATAAGGTCCATATACATAATGGAGTATTATGCCTCCATCAGAAAGGATGAATACCCAACTTTTGTATCAACATGGATGGGACTGGAGGAGATTATGTTGTGCGAAATAAGTCAAGCAGAGAGAATCAATTATCATATGGTTTCTCTTACATGTGGAGCATAAGGAGAAATATGGAGAACATTGGGAGAAAGAAAGGAAGAGTGAATTGGGAGAAAACGGAGGGGGAGTTGGAACATGAGAGACTGTGGACTCTGAGAAACAAACCAAGGGTTTTGGAGGGAAGGGTGGGAGGGAGCTGGGGGAGCCTGGTGGTGGAGGAGGGCACATATTACATGGAGCACTGGACGTGGTACATGAACAATGAATCTTGGAACACTGAAAAAATAAAATTAAAAATTAATAAATAAATAAACTTTTAAAATGCTGTTAACCAAAATTGACACAATGGTGTCAAAATTGAAAATATGATGAAAAGGGTTCAAAAGTGATCTCTGAAATTTCATCCATCTTAAATAGTGGAGATTCTATAAGCAAGAAGATTGTTTAAGGGAAGAACTAACCATGATCCGGCTCTGGTTAGACATTTGATTGAAGAAATTAGAAGTCCTATTCCCATGCCAGAGAATAAGTGCTCAGCTTAACAGAAGGTGAGGTGAACAAGCATACACTGCTATTACCTTTACTGACAGAAAGCCAAGAACATAGAATTAGTTGATTCGTATGAATATATCCTGAGACAGCCTCTAAGAAAGCCAAAATTTACATATGCATAACATGTAACACACCTAGACAGGTAAAAAACTCTTTAAACCACAGCATTAGGTAAGGAATGGTACTTATTTGGCCTATACTTTTTGGGTAACACCATCCTAACTGAAATGATCAGTTGAGGTTGTGTGTGTACACACACACACACACACACACACACATTATATACATACACATGTATATGTATATACATATATAAAATAATGTGTGTGTGTATATATATACGTATTACTAACAATACCTAAAGGAATTCCTTAACCTAAGAAATTTGGAAATAACGAGAATTGAGAATAACTAAACCTACCCCTTATGGAAAAATAATTTTATACATGAAGAGCAAAACACTCCCACCTCCACCCTCCTTCTGCCCCAGTAAACATGTGAGGCTTAATTACTTGGGATGGAAAACACTGGGTCTCAGGAAAGAGCAACCATAATGTTGAAGTCTCAAGGGACACTCCAAGATATTTTGTGATACTGCAGAATGATGAGAGGAAAGGAAACAATTCCTTGTCCATTCTAGAGGCAGAGCAAGTGGCCTCATTGGGGATTTCTACTTGAGCATCAGAGGGAGGAAAAAATCAAAATAGGCCACACACAATCTACCTTATGGAAGGAGCTGCTGATCCTATTGTGTTTCATGATATGAAATTACTCATTTTGTTAGGCAAAAATGGTCAATATCAGCAATTTCATAAGGTTCAACCTCATGCGTTCTGCCTGGACTTTTTAGAGAGAGGACTTTTTTCTTTACTCCTTTTGGTGGGAGGAGTAACATTCACATTGAGCCCAAAGTGAGGATTTTTCCAATTTCTATAACATTAAATAAGTCCCCCAATGCAGAGTGTGGGGGTTTAATCTTTTACCATTCCATGCCAAATTAGCAAAGGTCAGTGATCCTTAATTTTAGAAATGAAAATGTTTAAATAAAATCTAACTTACAACTGCACCAAAAAGAATAAAATACTTAGAAATAAACCTCACCAAGGAGGTGAAAGACCTGTGCTCTGAGAACTATAAAACACTGATGAAAGAAACTGAAGATGACACAAATAAATGGAAAGTTATTCCATGCACATGGGTCAGAATAATTAATATTGTTAAAATTTCTATACAATCAACACATTCAAAAACAATCAACACATTCAATGCAATCCAATCCCTATCAAAATGTCAATAACATTTTTCACAGAACTAGAATATACTAAAATTTCTGTGGAACCACAAAAGACTCTGAATAGCCAAAATATCTTGAGAAAAAAGAACAAAGCTCAAGGTATCAGATCCCAGATTTCAAGATATACTGTAAAGCTGTAGTAATCAAAACAGTATGGTCTTGCCATAAAAACAGACACATTGATCAATGGAAGTAACAGCCCAGAAACAAACCCATGCTTATTTGGTGAATTAATTTGTTCAATTAATCTCCAACAAAAGAAGCAAGAATATACATGGGGAAAGACAGTCTCTTCATAAACAGTGCTGGAAAAACTAGATAGCTACATGCAAAAGAATGAAACTGGACCACTTTCTTATAATATATACAAAAATAAACTCAAAATGGGTTAAGTACCTAAATGGGAGACCTAAAACCATAAAAATCTTAGAAGAAAAGAAAAGCAGTAATTTCTTTGACATTAGCCTTACCAACATATTTCTGGGTCTGTCTCCTCCTCCTTCACCAAAATGAAAAACTTTTCTTCAATGAACAAAACCATCAACAAAACAAAGAGGCAATCCACTGAGTGGGAAAAATATTTGAAAATCATATAGCTGATAAGGGGTTAATATCCAAAGTATATAAAAAATTAATACAACATGACACTAACAAAAGAATCCAATTTAAAATGGGCAGAACACCCAAATAGACATTTCTCTAAATAAGACAGATGACCAAGGGACATTTGAAATGATGCTCAACATCACTAATGATCACGGAAATGCCAATCAAAACTACAGTGAAATATCACCTCACAGCTGTCAGATTGGCTAGAATCTGAATGACAAAAAATAACAAGTGTTGGTAAAGATGTGGAGAAAAAGGAATCTCTGTGTGCTGTTGATGGGAACATAAACTGGTACAGTCAGTGTGGAAAACAGTATGGAGGTTCCACAAAAAATTAAAAACAGAAATACCATATGACCTAGTAATCACACCACTGAGTATTTACCCTAAGAAAACAAAAACACTAATTTCAAAAGATAATTGCTCCCCTGTATTCATTGCAGCATTATTTACAGTAGTCAAGATAGAGGGAAAAGAGGTAACCAAGTCTCTATTGATAGATGGACAAATAAAAAAATATGTGGTGTGTGTGTGTATTATGTGTGTGCATATACATATGTATACACAATATATATGTACATATAAATGTATGATAACCACTTAAAAATGTGTGTGTATGTGTTAGGTTTCTGTAAAACCTAACCCTGATATATGCTCATGACTCAACCCTACAGAGAGGTCTCCACTGTGCTAACACATAAGACCCACCAAGTTCCTGGGCCCTAACACTAACCCCACATTTGTTTCTGGCACTACCAAAGCTCTAAGCACTGGTCTGAAAACCAAAGGATATGGGACACCTGACCAACAGCAGAAGACTCAAGCAGCAACAGAGAAGGATATCTTGCCATTTGGAAGACCAGAATGGGGCTAGTGCAGGAGTTTTCTGAATGAAAACCCATGAATGAAAACCCATGCCAACATACATATTCAGCACTCTCCTGAACAGAAACCTTAAGCCTAATCTGCACCCTAACCCTAGTCTTCAAATCAGACCTCCTTGGAGGTCTCCACTTTGTCAGCAGATAGGACCCTCCAAGCTCCTGGGCCCTAACCCTAGAATTGGTTCTGGCACTACTGTGGCCCAAACGTCTGCATAAAAACCAAGGGATTTCAGACACTTGAATAACATCAGAAGATGCAGCCAGCAACCCTGAAGGAAACTGAGCCATTTTGAAGACCAGAAAGGAACTAGAACAGGAGGAATCTGAATGAAAAAATAAGCCTATTTATACATTGAGCACCTACCTGAGCACAAACCCTATGCCTGACCCTCACCTTCACCCTCAACTCAGCCCATAGGGAAGGTCTCCATACTGCTGGCAGGTAACACCCTCCAAGCTCCTGGGCCTTACCACTAACCCTAGACTTGGTTCTGCCACCATCAAAGCCAAATATTCCATCTAGAAACCAAGGGATCTGGCACATGACCAACACCAAAAGACTCATCCAATAACACAGAAAGAAATCGTGCCATTTAGAAGACCTGAATCTGGCTAGTACAGGAGAAATATGAATGAAAACCTAAGCCAAGCCACATATTCAGAGTTTCCTGAACACAATCCCTAAGCTGAACCATAGCCTATCCCTTGCCCTGCACTCAGACCTACTGTGAGGTCTCCAAACTTCGGACAGATGGGACCTTCCAAGATCCAGGACGGTAGTTCTAAGCCTAGCATAGCTCTAGCACCACCCAGGTCTAAAGCCTAGCTCTGAAAAACAAGGGATTTGGGAAACCTGACCAACATCAGAAAATTCAACAAGCAACACAGAAGGAAATCATATCATTTGGAAGATCGGAATTGGGTTACATCAGAAGCAATATGAATGAAAACCTAAACTAACCTGCACATTTAGTGACTCCCTGAACACAAACCCTAAGCTGACTTGCACCCTGACCCTCGTCCTCAACTCAGCCCTGAAGGAAGGTCTCACACTGGGGGCAGATAAGGCCCTCCAGCCACTGGGCCCTAACACTAACCCTAATCTTGGTTCTGGCACTGCCTCACCCTAAAGCCTGTGTTCAAAAAACCCTAAATCCTTAAAGCACGTTTGGGACACCTGAAAGGGACTATTTTTCAACCATAAAAAAGAATGCCATTTTGTCATTTGAGACAACATGGATGTGCCTACAGGTAATTAAGCTAAGTGAAATACGTCAGAGAAAAACAAATACCTCAGAGAAAAACAAATACCACATGACTTCACTAATATGTGGAATCTGAAACAAAACCAATGAACAAACTGAAAGGAGAAATAGACCCGTAAACACAGAGAACTGAGGGTTGCTAGAGGGGAGGGACCAGGCACAATGGATGGAGGGAGTGGTAGATACAAGCTTTCAATTGTGGAATGAATAAGTCATGGGTATAAAAGGTACAGCTCAGGGAATATAGTCAATGGTATTGTACTAATATCCTGGTAAGCAAAGCATTGTGTGTGGAGTTGTTCAAACACTATGTTGTATCCCTGAATCTAATGTAACAATGTAATAATTATGTCACATTCTAGAGAGTCAACTATACTTCAATTAAAAATAAACAAAAAAATAGATTACTCAAAACTAGATATTTTTTTATATTTTTAAAATCTAACTTGCATATCACTTTGTTTTAAATATAAATTGTCTGCTTACTGTATTGATTAAAACGACCCTTTGGTTTTAAAAGCACAAGAAAATAGATTCTTTTCTTTCATATCTTTTCCAACCTAAGGCAAGCCTGCAGAGGTCTCACTGCCCACAGAGACTGCATTCCAAACATAGCAGCCTGCCCAGGGAGGGCAGATTGTCTCAGACCTGCTGTCAGCCATGTTAACCTACAGCAGTCCCACGGACAGACCAGAACTCTTCACGAGGGGAGAGGAAACTGGTCACCGAAGTAAGATACAGTTGACATAACTGTTTTCATTCTTTTTGTCTTCATAGCGAAAATCCTGAAATCAGTAACTCATTTGTTTTTAAGTGAAAAAGTAGGCAACTTTCTGGACTTTGGGAGAATACTCAATAGATGGAAATCATCCAAGAAATACCTACAGGAGAGTTGTTTATTTCACATTTATTAATAACACTCGCCCAACCCCTCAGCTTGGTATCAGTCAGTGCCTGAGTCTCCACTGCTTCCCATGACTCAGCAACAAAAATCCCTTCCATTAGGAGATTTTATGCAGGCCGACCTACCTTCTCTCCGTTACTGTTCCAGGGGCAAAGATCTCACCGGATCCGGAGCGATAATGGTTCCAGAAGATCCAACACACATTCCTTTGGGGCCTCTCGTGTTTGCCATGGGTTTTTATAACCTAGACAGCAAGAGCCATGAAAAGAAAGTTTGGTGGGAGCTGACAAGATAATTTAATAGAGCTTCTTCCAACAAACAGGATGTCTGTTCAAATGAAATGAAAAGAACTAAGCCCTCTGAAAACCAAATGAACCACAGTGTAAAAGGCAAGGTTAGGAGAAAGCCAAAAACATTTTTTAAAAATGCTAAGATAAACATAACACCAGCCAGTTGTGTTGATCTGTCTTCTTTCATAAGGGTATTGTCTCTACTTGTTCCAATTTAAATATTGTTCCAGTCCCTTTGCTTCTAAAGAGCAAAGTAAAATGTATCCAGCACGCTTTATATGCCTCTCCCGGAGGCTATTACATGTTTATATGGGAAGAGTATTCAAGATTTATATAGAGAATGTTAATGAAATACTGGCCTTTTTTCACCCTAAAGGATAGAATATTGTAATAAAAGACTTGGTATTTATAAACAGTCCTCCAAAACAAATGCAGAAAATACAAAGGAAAGCCTTAAATGCCCTTTTAAAATGAGTTCTCATTCCCTTTTTAAAAAGACTTTAGCTTTCAGAAAGGATAAATGTATTTCTTATAAATTACACTGATCTTCATATGAGAAAGGTTCTTCAAAAATTAGAAATACCCCTTGATGCCAATAGAATTTAACAGAATAGTGATCATGTCTGTTCTCAACAGATTTGTCTTTAAAAATTGTAAGATGCTCATGATATATTCACATTATCATGTCTCTAAACCATTTCACTGCCAGTGAACTGAAAACTCTTTTGAAATAAATTTTGTTTCCTAGCTTTGGTTAGCTTTGATAGGTGGCTACTGGTTAAGTCACTTACAGAGTTAATGGTATCAGGTTGAATTTCAACCACATGTCACTTTGCTCCAAAGCCAAAGAGCATTCAAAAGGTCCTTTCCATTTTCTCTAATTATTCACTCTGAAACCTGGGCGGACCTACAATCATGGTAGGTCTGAAAGTGATTGATTACATTAAGCGGGAAGTGAATTTGACTTAAAAAAACACAAGTTTGTGTCACCCATTCCACCTTTGTGATTGAAGAACACCATTTGGACTTTCTTTTTAGACTTGCTGTTTGTTCTTTGTTCTTTTTTTAATGCTATTATTGATTGGGTCGGAGTCAACACTAGTAATGCTGAAAACCCTGTTGGAGGTAGTTAAAAATTTACCTCTGCACAAAGGCATGAGCCAGAAAAACCTTTGGGGTTGCCTGGAATTCTTTTGTATATGCAGTTGTAGAATCTTTGCCACTAGAGTATGGGAGACTGATGTTTAAACTGTCTACATTCTAAGAAGGGAAAATCCTCGAATTCCTTTCACTTACTCGACTTCAATCACTTAGGAGATAAACAGAACCAGGCCGAACTCTGGAGACCAGCGTTAAGGTCATAAAGCAGAGTCTACTCAAATAGCTTGAATGGAATTGATTTAACCTTAGAACCACACAGGAAAAACTTTCTGCATTCTGTCTCTAGGTCAGGAGCACTTGCAGACAGATGGAGATATTTCTGTGACTCGTGGAAGTACCAGAAGGAGGTGTCAGAAACCGATTTGAGGAATTGAGAAAACTGCCTCACACAATTTATTAGTATGTGACCAGCTATAGAGGAGTCTCTGAAACCTCCAGTTACTGCCAGGAAAGGACCCTGCTTTGAGGGTAGTGATTTGAACAAACTCATTCCTGCCTACTGTGTCATGGGCCCTGAGTAATATCCAAATCTGTTATCCTGGTCCCAGTTAATTGAACGACTAAGGCCCCATTAAGGAAATGGAATCGAATCCTCTTCCAAGAAAATGCACATATGGACAGACTCACATTCAGGCATATAATTCCAGGGGTTGAGGGGGTTTAGGGATCCCCAATGTCACAGATTGAAAATCTCCGATGCTAGAGAAGCTGACCATCAAAGACATGAATTACTGGGACCCATTTCTGGTCGGGTAGCCCCCTGGTCAGAAGGCAAAAGCGGATTCAGTCACTCTGTTGTGTGCAGCGAACAAAGAGAAAACACATTACTTTCCTGTCCTTTGATTTTAGGTAAGAAGTAGGCTGTGCATCATCATCACCCCAGCTCTGAAACCCCGAGACCAAGAGGAATTGGAACGCTGTTGAGAAATTTCCCTTCCTATCCCACATTCTCACATATATAGACAATAACATCCCATCACTAAGGTGATGTGTATAGAACTTCTTGTGACCCTCAAAAGCCAAACTAATACAACTGCCAAGATAGGAGATGGGATATCCCTTTGGGGTTATTCAACTGCCTGCTAGAAAGCTGGCTTCTCTCCTCGCCGCTTCCCTGTAAGATCCCTGTAAGATCGCAACAAAGATAGAACCACCCCACGTGCCATCCCTTCTCCTAGCTACTGATTGACTTTACTGCAGACATCTGTTGTTTGCCTCTTATTGTGGGCATGGAAGTAGGTAGTTTCTGGATACTTGAACTCTGAAATGAGTAATCTGGTAACTTGGAAAACAAGTGCTCATAAAGGTTGCCTAATAAAAGGCTGTGAGGGTGGGGAATTGAATCTCAATTAGAACTTGGACAGATTCCTAGAATTTTCTAACTGTCCTTCAGTACACAGTGTTTTTGAAAAGAATTTTAGCCAAAATGAGTCACAACCAAAGTTCCACAGGCCACAGGAAATAGAAGCACCGCAGAGATTCATGAACATCTGGTCTAAAGAGCATTTAGGACGGCACCACTTCCACTCCAACAACACACACATGTACTCATATATATCCTCACTTCTACAGCGAAGGCTCATGTCCGGATATGTAAGATTAAGATGGAACCAGGGTTACTTAAGATTTAGATCAATGCTCAAATCAAAGGGGGCTCAAAGAGTCTTTAAAGAGAAAGTCTTGAAGAAAATGGATAATCACTTCTCTAGAATGAATTATTCTAAGGCAGGGGATTAGACAAGATTCTCTTGCTCATTTTTCATTAATGGAATTGATAATCCTGAGGAAAATTTCAAGAAAGTGTTAAGGAAAGGCAAAGCAATTTTCTCAGCTAGATTATGAAAAATATTTTCTATCTTTTTAAATAGTTTCTCTGAAAAGTGATGTTAGATAATGTATAGCTGCACAGGGAGAAAACTGATCTGGAATTGTTCACCAGTCACCATAAAAGCAACAGTAACAGTAGCAAGAAACCCACCACTTCATCACCTGAGCTCTCATCCCCTGGGACTCCGCATACCATCCCCCGCTCCATTCGGTCCCAGCTCTCGGTCCCCAACTCCCTCAAATTCTCCCATTGTTATCCTTTGGAATCACAGCCCTCATATCTGGCCAACTATTTCTTTCATCACATTGTTTTAATGAAAACCTGGCTCTTTCTGAGTGCACTATTTTTTTTTCCTGGGGCCCATTCAAGTGGAATGTTTTCTTTCCCACACATCTTGTACCACCAGATCTGGAGGTAGAGGATGATATCCTCTTTGACCCTCATTTTCCCATCCACACATTGTAACTTCCTCCTCCACAAATGTCCTTCACTGGAGTTCTGACAACCGACTTTACCACATTACACCAGCTCTTTCTATGGTACTTATTTCTTTAGGGTTACTTTCCCTCATTTGTTGAAGGTTTTATCTCCAGGCTTACTATTACCCTCATCTGGTATCATTTTTGGTGATTTTAATATTAAGGTAAATTATTCCTGATATCCTGACATCTGTCTTTGGCAATCTCTTCCACCTTACTTCAACTACATACACCTGTGCACTACCTTGGCTTTATCATTACCGATCTCTACATCTCCCCATATTTCAAGTATTCTATTCTCCAACCAACTCCTTCTCTGTGGTATCCCAACTACAGAAATGTTGAGACCCCACAAAATTCACAGTCCCTTGAACCATCTACCCTTTCAATATACCTTGTCCATTCTGTGTCTTAATTTCTCCCCTTACTTAGTTTACATTACCTGATTCCAAAGTGTCCTTTTCCCTTTGTATTCTTATCAACTCCCTCACCCTTTCTCTCTTCCCAATGTACTGCTTGGCATAACCCCAAACCTAGTCAAATCTAGATCTCTACCTATTGCATGACTACATATGTGTAGCTACAAATGGTTAAAAAACACACAATCATCTTTACCAGTCTCCCTTAAAATTCATTAACTCCACTGTAAATACAGGATCCTTTTATGATACCTGGCCTCTTTTTTCTATCTTTTTTTCTTTTCTCTAGTTCATTCATTCCCACACCTTACTCCAAAGCCATGTACCAAACAGAACCAGGATATTAGAAGGTACTAACTTCTTTAGCCATCTGGGCATCTAGGCAGAACCTGTGGCAACCAGAACCTCTAAGCCAGTGGCCCAATAAACTTGTCCAGGTCTCCAAATGCCCTTCTAATTACCCAAGTATGGTGCCCAAATATTTTATTTATTTATTTATTTTTTTAATGTGTGCCATGACTTTCAAAGATTGGGAAAGCTATCTTAGACAATAGTTCACACTTCCTTCTCCTTAAATACCCAATATTTGCTTTTCTATCTTCATGCTCAGCATCTGGCTTTATTCTGTTTAACCGATAAAAACTGAGTCAATCCAAATCATAAGAGACTCCTAGACTCACGAAACGAACTAAGGGTGGCTGGGAGGTGGGGGGGGGTAGGGATAGGGTGGCTGGGTTGTGGACATTGGGGAGGGTATGTGCTATGCTAAGTGTGGTGAAATGTGTAAGCCTGACAATTCACAGACACATGCCCTGGGGCAAATAATACATTACATGTTAATAATAAAAAAAAGTCAATCAAAACAAAACTTTCATAACTTCTAACCCCTATGTCTATCAAGCTACTTCTCCTGTTCCCATGACATTCATAATCCTCACTAAAAAGGGCCCTTCCTCTTGCGCCCCAGGTCCCTTTCTTCTCCCTACTCAACGTATTCTGGGACAACTCTCAATTCCCCACAGCTCTACCAACTGCTCCTCCCCTTAAAGTGTTATTTTTCTCATCTTAAAAACAAAGAAAAAAACTTGACCTCACTTCTCCATCTTCTTACCACCCATTTCTCTCCTTTCCTACAAGCAAAACTCATAAAAATCTATACTCACAATCTCTAAATTCTCTCTTCCCAGTCTCTGGCATCTCACTGAAATGCTTTTGTAGAAGTTACTAATGGCATTTATAATGCTAAATCCAGTGGCCTGTTCTCATTCTTCATCTTAATTGACCTGCAATATTTGATTAAGATGTTCACTCTCTCCTTCTTAAAACTATTCTGAACTTGGATTTGAACACTTTTCTTTCTGGATCCTCCCCCCATCTTATCTCCGTCTCCATCTTTTTTCCATGGCCTCCAAAGTTAGTCTCAGGTTCTCATCCTTTTTTCTATATTCATTCAGATGTTAGGTCATCTAATCTGAAAGCATCCTTGAACTTTATTTTTTTTAATTTAATTTTATTTTTTCAGTGTTCCAAGATTCGTTGTTCATGCACCACACCCAGTCCTCCATGCAATATGTGCCCTCCTCAATACCCACTACCAAGCTCACCCTACCCCCAACCCCCTTCCCCTCCAAAACGCTCAGTTTGTTTCTCAGAGTCCACAGTCTCTCATGGTTCATCTCCCCATCTGATTTCCCCCAATTCCCCCTTCCTTTCCTTCTCCCAATGTCTTCATCTTTTCCCTTATGCTCCACATGTAAGTGAAACCATATGATAACTGTTATCATATGGTTTCCTCTAACTTTTAAGTGCCTACAGATCACCTGGGGATTATGAAGAAGTGCCAACAGTTCTATAGGCCTGGGGCAGGGTCTAAAAATCTGCATTTCTAACGAGCTCTTAGATGATGTCAGTGCTATAAGTAGCAACAATCTAGTTCACTCTCAAGGTGTGAAACACAACCCATATGGTATAGATTTACATTTCTGTCTCTACTCTGGACCACTCTCCTGAACTTTAGACTCATAGATTCAACTGCTGGTTTGATATTCCACTTGGATGTCTCAAACTTAACATGTTTAAAACATGTCCTGGATCCTGCCCCATCCCTCAACCAGCTTCTCCTTCAGTCTGCTTAAACTCAGTGAATAACAATTTCATCCTTAAAGCTTCTCAGACCAAAAACCTTAGCATGATCCTTGAGTCTTCTCATCCTGTATCTAGTTTATCATACAATTTTGTTGCTTCTATCTCAAGATACACATGTGCAGAATACAACCACCTCTCAGCTACATCATGGTTTCCACGTTGGTCTGAGTGACTGGTCTATCACTAGGACTATGGTAAGATATTCCTAACTGGTCTCTGCATTTACCCTCTATGTCCTTCACCCTAGTCTCGACATAGCTGCAGAGTGACCCTATAAAATATAACTCCAATCACTTCATTTCTCACTCAAAACACTCCAGTGGTTTCACTTATCACTTGGAATAAAAGCCAGTGTTCTTATAGAAGCTCATATCATCTGCCCCCAACCCTCCACCTTTATCTCTATGATTCTATTTTCCTCTTTAATCTGGACACAGTGCCTCTGTCCTGAACCTCCAATGTACTGACCATGAATTTGCCTTTGCTTTTGTTCTTCCACTTGTAGCAAATACTCTTCTTCAGCATACCCACAGAACTTACTTCTTCACTTCTTTCATGTCTCTGCTTAACTGTCACCTTATTGGGGGACCTAGGTGGCTTAGCCATTAAGTATCTGCCTTTGGCTCAGGTCATGATCCCAGGGTCCTGGGATCCAGGCCCTCATCAGGCTCCTTGCTTAGCAGGGAACTTGCTTCTCCCTCTGCCTCTGCTGCTTTCCCTGCTTTCTCTCTCTCTGTCAAATAAATAATCTTTAAAAAATTGTCACCTTACTGATGAGGGCTTTTCTGACTATGGAATGTAAAGTTGTCCCTCTAAATTTCTTATTTTTCTCCTTAATTACCATCTGCTATATTACAAAGTTTAACCACGTATTTTCTGTGTCTGTCCACTGGAATGTAAGCTCCATGAGAATGAAAACTTTGCCTTTTCGTTTGCTGCTGTATCCCTAGCACACATAAGACAGCACTCAATCTGTTGAGTATCTGGTTAAGAATTTTCACTGGATGTCACCACCAATTTTTCAACAAATGCCTCTAATGTACCCTCACGTGGGGTACATGGGTGGTTCGGTCAGTTAAGAATCTGACTCTTGATTTTGGCTCAGGTCATGATCTCAGGATCATGAGATCAAGCCCCACATTGGGCTTCGCGCTAGACATGGAGCCTGCTTAAGAGAGAATCTCCCTCTGTCCTCCCCACCCCTGTCTTTCTCTCAAAAAAATTTTTTTTTAAAAAGTACCCTCAGGTGCTGGGCACCAGTCTACTGTACTTATCCTTGCTTGACAAGCCTCAGTCTCTCTGGTCAAACTGCTGCTAGGCTCCACTGGTTTCCTGAGCATCACAATTCTTTCAGCCCACTTTGAAAGCCCAAGCTACATGGTCAATGATTCTCAGCTGGCTGCAATTAGAATTACCTGGAGAGCATTTGAAGCTGTCAATACCCTAACCTCATGCTCCTAAGATTCACCTTTAATTGGTTTCACCCGGGGCCTTGTCTCCGTGCCTGCTTAAGTTCTCAAGGTTTTCACAAGTACTGCTCTGATGATTATCTCTATCTTAGCTCAGGCTGCATAACAAAATATCACCAACTGGGTGGCCTAAACAACAGAATTATTTCTCACCTTTCTGGAGGTTGGAAGTCTAAGGTCAAGGTGCCGGCAAATCTGGTGTCTGGCGAGAGCTGGCTTCCTGCTTCCCACTAACCCCCATCTTGGTGCATCCTCAAGGAGAAAGGGCCAAGGAGCATTCTGGGATCGCTTATAAGGGCACTAATTTCATTGTGAAGGCTCCACCCTCATTACCTAATTTCCTCTTGAAGCCTCCACCTCCTGATAGCATCACTTTAGTATTAGGACTTTTACATATGAATTTGGGACCGTGAAATCCAAATGTTCAGTCCAGAGGAATCACTTTGACTTCAAAAGGATAGTCTAGATCAGTGGCTTTTTAAAATTTGAATGTGAATAATAATCACCTCGAGGGTTTGTTGGAAGTTTCCTGGGCAAATCCGAATGATTCTAATTCAGTAGGTTGGGGGAGGGAGGCATGAGTTTCTGAGCTCACAGTAAATGTTAAGATGCTGTAGGCCACAGAATCACCTTCTCGGAAGCACTAGTCTAGTTCTTTTAACTTGATTAATATTTCTGTGAAGTAACTTGAGTATCTTTCCAGGGACTGAGTTTAGGAATTCTTAGTGGGCCAGTATTTCCTGCACCTGCTCCTAGAGATCCCACAGCTGAGGCTCTTTCAGTCTCCCTTTCCTCAAAATAAGTCTCCTCCCCAGTAGTGAGGACACAGCAAATTTTCCATTTTGGGAAAGCCTGACTCTAAATTGTGTTGATTTAGTATTTATTTAAAGTATTTATACAAGTATTTACTAAACTCCTATGATGCACAAGGCACCATGCTGGGCACTGGCGAATACAAGTGTGTTGCCATAGCAAAATTAACTACCTGTCCCAAGGTGTTTTTCTGAATTCCTTCCAAGGATTGGCAGTTAGCCTACAGATTATTTTAGAGTTCTCCAGGTGGGAATGCAGATTAGGCTTTTGTGGGAAACTGGGTGTGCCCTGACAGATCCTAGCAGCTACTAGCAGTTTGTCCAAGAGCTCTACCTTTAAGAAGCAAAAAACAGGTACTCTCTTCCCTAAACGGACCTTGAAGGATAGCAGATTGGAAACATTGTTGATATGCAATTATTTTCCAGCCAGTGGTAAGGATTTCTCATGTCCTTTCCTTGCTGAATAAATGTTCTAGTCCACCCTTCCCCAAAACACAGGGTGTAAGTGGCACATAGAAAAATGGTTGCATGCTCAAATATCCTAGGAAACATTGCATATGATATTCCACTCTTATTAAGTCAAAAATGAACCTTTGCATATTACAGGCTCTGAGGTTACTACAACTAGTAACCTAAAACATCCCACGCTAAACAGACTGAGAAACTACTGATACAGGTTAATTCAAACCCTTTGTTATTACAATTTTATAGACTTTGGAATATGTTAAAAGGAAGCACTCAGACATTAGCAAAGACTATTAAAAATAGATGACAGAGCTATAATGTTGAATCTTGGTAGTGCTGGAAAATATGAGCTTGAGCCTTCTGTTTTTCCGAGATTTTCTGCAGTGTAAGACTGTGGGAGGGTAGGGGCGCCTGGGTGGCTCAGTGGGTTAAAACCTCTGCCTTCGGCTCAGGTCATGATCTCAGGGTCCTGGGATTGAGCCCTACATTGGGCTCTCTGCTCGGTGGGATGCTGCTTCCTCCTCTCTCTCTACCAGCCTCTCTGCCTACTTGTGATCCTTCTCTCTGTCAAATAAATAAATAAAATATTTAAATAAAAAAAAAGATTGCAAGGGTAGAGAAGAGCTGGTAGTCTCTCTAAAGATGAAAGCATAAATAGGAAATGATTCTCTGACTGTCTGTGTAGCAAACTCAGATGACTTTCCTCTGATTAGAAATGAGTCTAAATTTTCCAGTGGCTCAAAATTCAGGAGTGAGATGTGATTTCTGGAAAGACCTGCAACCTCTCTGAGCCTCAGAATGAAAGAACCTCCTTAGATTATGTAAGAAACAAAATGAGAATGATATATAAAGTGCAGCAGGCACATGGGTTTTTTTGTTTGTTTAAAGAGCTGATTCAAGGGGTTACCCAGGAGGTGAAAGATCAGAAAAAATTGAAAACCACAGGGATTAGTACTAAGCTGGAGGACAACTTCCAGAACACCAAAGTGAGAAGCTCTGTGGACACGCTCCCCAATGAAAAAAAACCCATTACTGGTAAAAATTATCAAACAACCATTTAAACTCTCTGGAAACTGTTCTAATGGCATACAGCAAATGAAGAAACACTTATGCAAGAAAATACGTAACTGTTAGCAGAACAACAGAAGTCTATGGCACTTTAGCCGCATTTTACTCCCTGTTCCCTCTCCTAGCTACGACAGAAGCTCTACTCCAGCTGTTGAGGCCAAGAAGGTGGGGGTTCCTCTCCCCAAAGGTCACAGTCGGACCATAGTGTCTCCCTAGAGGTGCAGACCAACAACATTTCTCATTTCTCTATCCCACAGCTCTGTGTTGCAAAGGCTAACTCCAGATGAGTGCAACAGGGAGCTCATGGGCTCCCTCCTCCACAAAGTCCCCACTGTAGGACAGAGGATCATCCTAGATATCGCAGGCCAAAAATACTGCCATCACTCCAGCTCATTCATAGCACGGAATTTATCTGGGACAGAATGTGGGAATCTCAAGCCTGAAGACACTCTCAGAAACAATGGAAATTTAGGTGGTAAGCAATTGAGAGTAGGCTGGTAACAAAATCAGAATAACAAACACAAGCTAAACCATTGGGTCAGTTAATTTATCAGAGAGAATCAGGGGGGAAAGAGCTAAAGAAAAAAAACCAAAACAAATAAACCCAAATATGTCTCCAGTTGTAGCATAATCACACAGAGAGGGATTCTTCTAAATGATTTTAAAGCATAGTAATATCCTTGCATCTCTCTGGCGGAATATACCCTAAGGATGAAAACAACTTGAGGGAAAATAAGAAAAAGGAAATTAAATATTCTTCAGTAATCATATTGTTGATGTTGTGTTATACTGTTATTTTGAAACTGGAATGGGGTAGGACAAGTGGAAAATTACATAATATCCTAATTCTTATCATTGTGGGTATGGTTGAGACCCAAAATTCTTGGCATGGAAGAAAGAAGAGGGTAAACAAAAACCCTAAAGTACAGGATTTGAATTAGAAGTAATAGTATAAATTTATGACATATTTTCAGGATAGTAAATATAAAAATAGGTAAAGATATAAAAATGAAAATAGAAATATATAGAGATATATTTCTTGGCTCACTTCAAATCTGTTATATTTTTTGTTTATTTCTTAGGTCAATCCATTGGAAAGACTAATTGAAGGGCCAATCCAATTTAGCAACTCTAGTGACCAAATTTTGGTCTTCAAACACCATTTCCCACTGAAAGGAACAATAGCTCCTTGAAGTTATGGTTAATTCCATGTTTGCAAGTAAGCTTAGAATATATGAGTCAGCTTAGAATATCTTCTCATACTTAAATGCAAGGAAACTATCCAAACCTATTAGGGTATATCAAAAAATATTCAGAAGCCAGAAGAAGCTTCTGGATCTAGCTGCCAATTTACAGGAAATGTAGAAGAGAGTAATTTGTTAAACAAGACTATGGAGATGAAAATAGCAAACTCCAGACTGGAAAATTACAAAGGATAAACAATTCCATTCTTCAACCAGTAAGTTGCACAGAAAAAAAAGAGAGAGAGAGAGAAGAAAATGTAGGGACACTCCATAAAGGGCTTAAAAGATATATGAACCAATCACAATATGTAAACCATACCTGGATCTTGATCCAAACAAACTATGGCAGTCTCTGTTTTGTACTGTTGGTTCAAATTTCAGTTGCCACAGTATTATCAACAGTGAATTACCGCATAAAGTGTAAACGTCACTACTAGCTTTTCCATCCACAAATCGCTACCTAAATAACAGATCTGCACCATGCTCAGTGACCAATCATATTTTTTTTCAGTCTGTGGGTGATTGGTTGCTGTGCAATTGTTACTCAGCACACAAACAACAGAGTTTACGGCGTGTGGGGTCATGTGGCCTCCTTGTCTCACAGTAATAAACCTACATGATACTTTACAAAAATGGAGAATCAAAAGAGACAGCTGGCCAACAAAGATGAAAATGCAGCAGAGGTAAAAAGCAGTAATGCCGGAAGATTCAATCTTCCGTTTGAATTCCAATCAAGATTCAATCGAGTTACAAAAGAAAGAGCAGGCCAAGGACATGCTTATACTGCAACCATTCAGATATATATATATATACTGCAGATATGCCGCCAGAGGAACTTAGTGAAGGCAAACTTAGGGACAGAAACGAGGGAAGCGGTTGTGACAAAAAGACAAAGATGTCCTAGAGAAAATGACATCTTGGAGATATTTCATAATGTTGGAGGAACAAAGGATAAAATGTTGGGAGGCGATCCAAACTTAGGAAGGAGTTGCCAAGACATAGAAGAGATGCTGTCTTCATATTTTAAGTCTCTCGACCAGCAGAAAACAAGTACTGTTCAAACTCTTCTTGGTAAGTATTTTATCAAGAAATAAAACACTTTAATTCTCAATGTTCCTAATGTTTTAAATTACAGTGCAGTAAATAAATATTAGTTATACTAGATTTTTCATTTTCTTACATATATATAACCAACAGTAAGGGAGTTTTAAATGTTTAATATTTTTAAAGGTCATGGAACAATTTTAATTTTTCTCTTTATTTGTTTTATCTTTGCATGTTCTAGTCCTATACTACTGTGCAAAACAAAGACCATCTATATTTGAAAAAAAAATGAGACAATGACATTTGTATACTGAGTGGATATTTGAGGATATTAAGGATTTTTTAGTTGTAATAATTGCACTGTGGATATGTTACAAAAAGGGGGGATAGAATAAGAGAAAAAGTCCTTCTCTTTTAAAGATATATGCAGTTGAAGTTATATAATGTCTGGGATTATATACTGGCCCCTGGTAACCACCATTTTGCTCTGTGTATTGATCTTCCTTTTTTAAAGAAAACAGGAAAACTCATTTTTTTACATTAAAATTTTTGGTAAACTACAACTTCCACTTCATAGTTCATTGCAAGGTACATTTCTGTGTTTTGTAAGCATTTGTGACAATACTTGCCAATCAAAATACAATTTAGTTTTAGTTCCATATGTCAGCATATCTGTTATTCCTGATAAAGATCATTGCTATTATTGCATCAAAGTCCAGGTGAATGTGAAAGACTAGCTAAAGAGTTGTTTACACACTAAAACTTTTAACTTAATTCCTAATATTCACAGTGGTTTAAGGAGAAAATGTCTTGAAGGTTCATTTAAGTTGGTGTGTGAATCTCTGTGCTCAATTTAGTAGTTGGCATATGTGTTTTTTAGGGAAATTAGTTATCCTAAAAATAGAACCAAATATCTACAAGGGGGCAGTTCTTAAAGATCATTCTGTACTTTGATTTTAGCAGTTTTGAAGATTCCAAATTTTTGGAAGATTCCATGCTTTGATGAATGGAAGATGTAAATTCTGTCTTTTTATCCAAGTTATTATTCAGCATTATTGCTGCATTAATTCATTTTGCTATATGAAATTAAAGACCAGCATTAGCATATTCACTTAAACAGAAATTTTTGACCATCTTTTCCAATACAATGTATCATTTTACAACTAGAGAAATCTGAGTTATTAAAAAAGAAGTGAGCATTCTTACCATTCTTACCTCTGAATTAAGGATAAACCTTAAAATTCCACCAAGGATTCTCCCTTCTCTGAGAAAGTACATAGATACTAATTCCCCCAATTCCCTTTCAATTGACAAATAATGACTTGGGTCTCTTTGGGTCTACACATTGAAGACAGCTTATAATTCCCAACCTATTATTTAGAGTTCTCATGCCTTAATGTATTTGTCTTGAATTTATAAAGGTTTAAAGGGTTTTTTTAATAAGAAATTGATTGTCCACACCTGTTTTAACAGGCCAAACAGGTTTTTATACTGAGCCCTTTAAACCTCATTCTGAATTGTCTTCCACATAGTATTTGAGGTTCTTTATTTAGCAAACTACTAAAATATTTACACTGGGGGTTTTATTAACCTTTCATCCTAATACATAACAATTGCCCAGCTCCAGAAGATCCCTAGTTACTGGAAGGAAATGTATTTAAGTTAGGGTTGTTGTTTTTTTTTCTTGTAAAGAGGAAGAACAAAGTAAAAGGGCTAAGAAATAAATGAAAAAAGTGTGTGTCAGATGGGATCAGGCATAGACTGAAACATGGAAAATCCAACTTACAACTTGAATGTAGAAACAATTATGTAAAAGTAGGAAGCTGTCACCAAAATAGTTTATTTTTTTAAATGTTAAAGAGAAGGGGAAAAGTTTCTGATATAAAGAAGGGCCAACTGTTAGTCTGACCAATGGAGCTTGGGTGACCAACACTGACTTTTCATTTTGTTTCAGTACTTTTCTTCTTAAAGTGGTCTTTCAGAACTAGGGATTCTTTTGTCACATATCATTTGCATTTGACTCCTTTTACCTGTAAAGTTCCATTTTTTTTTTTTTAACTCAAAATGAACTACAAAGACTCCTGCTTTCAAATCTGGCATGTATGAAACTTAGAACTTAGAAACTTAGAAATCATGACTCAAACCAACTTGACAAGTCAAAAGTTGAGCAAACTGAAAAAACAGTAACTCTTCATAAATATGTCAGAGAAGTAAGGTCATAGGCAAACTGCTGACCCTACAGGTAGAAAAACAGACAGGTGGATACAGACAGTTATCTGAGTAGAAACCACCAAGCAGAAACCTCTGGAACCAGTACTGGGTTAGGAAAACCTAAACTATAACCAATGAATTGTTAGAGGCTCAGTGTGGACAAGCCTGAGAGATGAAAATTCTAAGAAGACCCAGTCTTCAGAGGAGAGGGGCACACACTTCCATGTTTTACCTCCAGGACCTCAAACAGGTACTCACAGTGAAAATGGGTAAAAGTTCCTTCTTGCTCCTAGCAGAGTGAGGGTAAAACTAACCATTTGGAAAACACACACACACACACACACACACACACACACACACACAGCATTCTGTTTTTGTTACCAAGACCTACCCTCAGGAGAAACTATTTTACCAGCGCCTAACCTACCTAGGTAAAAGAAATATCCAATTCCAGTCTATTCTAACCATCCTACTCCACTTAAAAGAGGAGAAAAAGCTGAGAAGCACTAGTGAAGTTTATAGTCTAAAGACAGGCTTATCAGGCTTATCAAAAGACTGGGACCTAATTAGAGGACTGCAAAATGGTTGCCTCCTCCCTGACATTATTACTACACATTTAAAGGTCTATTTACCAAAGCTCCTTTTTCCTATGATATCATGTATGACTTTGAAGAAATATTACAAGGTATGCTAAAGGCAAAAAACACAGTTTGAGGAGATTAAATAAGCATCAGGACTAGAGGCAGATATGACAGAAATGTTGAAATTATCAGACCAGGAATGCTTAAAAACTACGATTAATATCCTAAGGGCTCTAATAAAAAGTAGACGAGATAGAAGAACAGGTAGATAATGTAGAGAGATGGAAATTCTAACAAAGAATCAAAAAGAAATGCTGAAGATCAAAAACACTAACGGAAATGAAGAATGTCTTTGATGGGCTCATGAGTAGGTGGAACATGGCTGAATCCCTGAGTCTGAGGACATGACAACAGAAATCCCCAAACTGAAAAGCATAGAAAAAATAGATTGGAAAAATATAACCTAGAATATCTAAGAACTGTGAATAACTAGAAAAAGTATAATACACCTGTAACTGGAATACAGAACAAGAAAGAGAAAAAGAAACAAAAGAAATATCTGAGGCAATAATGACTGAGAGCTTCCCCAAATTAATGTCAAAACCTAAACAGGTCCAGGAAGCTCAATGAACACCAAACAGGATAAATGCCAAAAAACCCCTCCCCAAACCTAGGAATATTCAAAGTGCAGAAAATCAATTAAAAAAAAAAAACAAAAAAACTTGAAAGAAGCCAGAGGAAAAAATACTTTATCTGTGAGGAGAAAAAATAAAAATTACATGTGATTACCCCTCAGAAACCATGCAGGCAAGAAGAGTGGAGTAAAATATTTAAAGCACTGAGAGTGGGGGGGGGGGGGGGGACAAAAAAACACCAACCTGGAATTCTGTACTCTGCAAAAATTATCCTACACAAGTAAAGGAGAAATAAAGACAGTCACAAACAAAAATTGGGAGAATTTGTAGCCAGTAAACCTAACTTGCAAGAAATGCTAAAACAAGTTCTTCAGAGAGAAGGAAAAATATGTAAGCCAGAAACTCAGATTGACATTAAAAAAGAAAGAACATGGGGCTCCTGGGTGGCTCGGTTAAAGCCTCTGCCTTCGGCTCAGGTCATAATCTCAGGGTCCTGGGATCCAGCCCCGCATCAGGCTCTCTGCTCAGCAGGGAGCCTGCTTCCCCCTCTCTTTCTGCCTGCCTCTCTGCCTACTTGTGATCTCTCTCTGTCAAATAAATAAATAAAATCTTAAAAAAACAGTTGTTAAAAATAAAAAAGGAAGAACATCAGAGAATAAATAAATGAAGGTAAAAAAACTTTTCCATTTCTCATTTTCCTGATAAAACATCTCTATTGTTCAAGTATAGTGATATCTACAGATATGATACAAGCAAGTGACCTTTATGCAGCATAAATACTTATACCATCTCATGTGCAATTCTTTATAGGCCCAGGTTCTTGGTTCTTCTCCAATGTCTCTTGTTGGAGTTGTACCTGATTTTATTACCAGTTTTCATCCAAATCCACTGGGGAATGGGACAATTCTTGTTTCTTGTTTCTTGCCCAGGAATCACTTAATCCTAAAACTCTTGGGAGAAGACATGGTGAGGAACAGTCAACTGCACACACCACAATGTCAAGGAAAAGGAGAGCTGTTTTCTTGTTCTTAATTGATCAAAAAAATTAAGGCACCTGGGTGGCTCAGTCAGTTAAGCATCTGATTTTATTTCAGCCCGGGTCACGATCTCCTAGGCCTGAGATTGAGCCTCACGTCGGGCTCCAGGCTGGTCAAAGAGCCTGCTTGATATTCTTTCTCTTCCTCTCCCTCTGCCCCTCTACCCTGTTTGCACTCTCGCTCTCTCTCACTCTTTCTCTCTCTCTCTCAAAAAAAAAAGAAAATATATATATATATAGAGAGAGAGAGAGACAGAGACAGAGAGACAGAGACAGAGAGAGGAGAGAGGCTGTTCAATAAGTAGTAACAACTATGTATTTGACTACATATACTATGTTTATAAATATGCTTTTGTTTAAATGAAATGTAATTAATGACAGCAATGATAGGACAAGAGAGAGGAACTGGGAATATTTTGTTATTCTGAGCTGCTTGTACTACCAATGTAGTGGTATAGTGTTATTAAAGGGGACTTGGATCAGTTGTAAACATATATTGCAAATTTAAGGAATCATATAAAATCCTCAAAGCCACAAAGGGGAGAAAAAGTGAGAATGTCAAAAATAGCCAATAGAAAGTAATAAAAAAATATAGTAGCTACTAATTGAGCTATATCAATAATCATTATACATTTCAATGGCCTAGAAACACTGATTAAAAGATAGAAGTTGTCAGAGGGAATCAAAAATAAGACCTAGTTATATGCTATTTACAAGAAACCTATTTTTAATATAAAGAAACAGAGATTAAAAATAAAAGTATGGGGGCGCCTGGGTGGCTCAGTCGTTAGGCATCTGCCTTCGGCTCAGGTCATGATCTCACGGTCCTGGGATCGAGCCCTACATCGGGCTCCCTGCTCAGCGGGGAGCCTGCTTCTCCCTCTCCTACTCCCCCTGCTTGTGTTCCCTCTCTCACTGTGTTTCTCTCTGCCAAATAATAAATAAAATCTTAAAAAAAATAAAAAAATAAAAGTATGAAGAAAGTTATAGCAGGGTAACATGATACTCATTAATGCACATGAGCCTAATAGCAGTGGTACATAAAAACACATGAGGCAAAAACTGATGGAACTTAAGGAGAAACTGAAATAGATGATTCTTCTATTACAGTTGGAGACTTTACTACCCCTCCAAAGTAAATAACAGATTCAGCAGACAGAAAATCAGGATGGACATAGTAGAACTTAATAGTACCATTAATCAACTGGATGCAATTGACATCCATAGACTACTTCATCCAATAACAACAAAATACAAACTCTTCTCAACCTCCAAGGAACATTCACTAAGCCATATCACATTCTGGGCCATAAAATACCTTAACAAATTTAAAAGGAAAGAAATTACATGTTGTCAGACCACAATGGAATTAAACTAGAAATCAACCAAAAAAAGCTGGAAAATTCAAGAATACTTGGAGATTAAATATTACATTTCTAAATAACATGGAGTCAAAGACGAAATCTCAACATAGATGAAAAATATCTTGAACTACATAAACATAAAATACATAAAAATTTGTGGCATGAAGCAAAAGTAGTGCTTAGGTGGAAATTTACGGCATTGAATGAATATATTGGAGAAGAAGAAAGATCTAAACTGACTTAGCTAAGCTTCCACTTTAGAAAATTAGAAAAAGAAAGCATATTAAATATAAATTAGGTGGAAGAAAGAAAATTAAAATTAAAACAGAGTAGTGAAATTGAAAATAGGAGATCAATAAAGTAAATTAAAAAAAAATAAAACAATAAAAAAATAATAAAGTAAATTAACAAAACAAAAAACCTGGTTCTTTGTAAAGATCATTAAAATAGATGAGCCTCTAGCCTAGATAACTTAGAAAATAACAGAGAGGACATAAGTCATTAATATGAGAAATGGAAGAGGGGAAATCATTATTGACCCCATGGACATTAAAAGGATAATAAAATAATATTATGGAAAACTCTATGGCCATACATTTGATAACCTAGATGAACTGGCCCAATTCCTTGAAAGATATAATCTGCTAAAACACAAAAAGAATAGTCAATCTGAATAAACCTGTTAAAGAAATTAAAACGTGAAGGAGCAAGATGGTGGAGGAATGGGAGGCTAGTATCAGATATCATATAGTATCAGATCCCAGAAGTTCAGCTAGATAGTTATCAAACCATTCCAAACACCTACAAACTCAATAGGAGGTAGAAGAGAAGAACAACAATTCTAGGAACAGAAAATCAACCACTTTCCAGAGGTAGGACATGTGGAAAAAGGGAATCCA
The DNA here is from genome assembly GCA_028646535.1 of Procyon lotor. Lineage (NCBI taxonomy): Eukaryota > Metazoa > Chordata > Mammalia > Carnivora > Procyonidae > Procyon > Procyon lotor. Next base: position 26,129,534 of record CM053614.1, read on the forward strand.
AAGTGACAGGAAGAGAGACCACAGGGTGAGGGGCCAGCTCCCAGCAGCCACAGAGCAACGGAGCCCAAAATCAGAACTTTTAGGATTTGCTCCACTGAGGGACATTGCGCCAGAGGCTAAGTGGGGGTTTTAACCCTCATGGGAGCAGTGTGGTTACAGGATCCGCCGGGTCACAGAAAGACTGGGGGTGTCTGAGGGTGGCAGAGCTCCTGAGTATCAGAGCAGGGAACCAATGGCAGAGACAGAGCTGTGCAGTGAGCTATCAGCTTGGGCTTACCTTTAACTATGATCTGAGGCACAGTCAGACCACTGCTCTTTGAGCAGGCACCCCACAAGGGGCAGTTCCGGAGAGACCCCTTCCTTCCTCCTTCAGGAGCAGCAGCACGGGAGCATGCTGCAGGAGTCAGCTGGGTTTAGAGACTCTAGATGGGGCTGTGCCCCAAAGAGAGAAACACTGGGTCACAGGCCGGGTGAGCTTGGAGTACAGCCGGAGACCAGGGAGACAGGAGGGATTGACTGCTTTTCTCTGATGGCACACTGAGGAGTGGGGCCCTGAACTCTCAGCTCCTATGGGCCAGAGATTGGGAGGCTGCCATTTTCATTCCCGTCCTCCAAAGCCATACAGAAAGCGTTCAGGGAACAAAGGCTCCCAAGAGCGAACCCGAGCAGATTGGTTGGCCCAGCCCCTGGCAAGGGCAGTGAAATTCTGCCTCCAGCAAAGACATTTGAGAATCACTGCAACAGGCCCCTCCCCCAGAAGATCAGCTAGAATATCCAGCCAAGACCAAGTTCATCAATCAATGAAAACTACAGAACTACAGAGTTAGGAAAAAGCAACACATAGAATTCATAGCTTTTTCTCCCATGATCCTTTAGTCTTTTAGAGTTAAATTTTTTTAATTTTATTTTTTTCTTATTTTATTTATATTATTTTTCCTCTTTCCTATTTTAACGTTTTTTAACTAGTATCTTATCAATACCTTTTTAAAAATCTTATTTTCACTGTTACATTCATATTTTATACCCTCATTGTATTTAACCTATTTTTTGTGTATATATGTAGGGTTTTTTTTTTCTTTAAAATTTTGGGATACAATTTCTTCTAATAGATAAAAATATATCCTAAATATAGCACATGGCTTGGTTCTAGTTTCCAGCCTGATCACATTCTTTCCTCTTTTATTCTTTTTTTCCCCTCTTTTTTCAACCAACCTCTTATCAATCCCTTTGATAGAATCTTTTTCAATTTTCCCCTTTACACTCTATTCCATCCCTTCATAGTGTTTACCCTTATTTTTGTATATTTAGCTTTTCTTTCTTTAAAATTTTGGGAGGTAGTTTCTTCTAACAGACCAAAAACACCCAAAATCAGGTGTGGGGATCTTTTTTAATCACAAGTCTAATATATATATATATATTTTTTCTTTTTCTCTTTTTTATTTACTTTCTTTTTTCTCTTTTTTCTTCCTCCCTCCTTTTTCTTCAACCCCTGGTTTCACCTTTCTTCGATTTTTCTGGGGACATTGCTAACCTTTTAGTATTATTCTCTCTCATTCATCTATTTTTATCTCAATAAAATGACAAGGTGGAAAAACTCACTACAAAAAAAAGAACAAGAGGCAGTACTGACAGCTAGGGACCTAATCAATATAGACATTAGTAATATGTCAGAAATAGAGATCAAAATGACAATTATCAAGGTGCTAGCTGGGCTCAAAAAAAGCATGGAAGATATTAAAGAATCCCTTTCTGGAGAAATTTAAAATCCCTTTCTGCAGAAATAAAAGAACTCAAATCTAACCAAGTTGAAATCAAAAAAGCTATTAATGAGGTACAATAAAAAAATGGAGGCTCTTACTGCTAGGATAAATGAGGCAGAAGAGAGAATTAGTGATATAGGAGACCAAATGACAGAGAATAAAGAAGCTGAGAAAAAGAGAGACAAAAAACTACTGGACCACGAGGGGAGAATTCCAGACATAAGTGATATCCAAAGATGCAACAATATAAGAATAACTGGGATCCCAGAAGAAGAAGAAGGGGGGGGGGGGCAAAAGGAATACTGGAGCAAATTACTGTAGAGAATTTCCCCAATTTGGCAAAGGGAACAAGCATCAAAATCCAGGAGGCACAGAGAAACCCTCCTCAAAATGAATAAAAATAGGTCTACACCCCAATATCTAATAGTAAAACTTACAAGTCTTAGTGACAGAATATCCTGAAAGCAGCTCAGGACAAGAAATCTGAAACATAAAAAGGCAGAAATATTAGATTGGCAGCAGAACCATCCACAGAGAATTGGCAGGCCAGAAAGGTCTGGCATGATATATTCAGAACACTAAACAAGAAAATATGCAGATAAGAATACTATATCCAGCTAGGCTGTCATTGAAAATAGATGGAGATATAAAAAGCTTCCAGGACAAACAAAAACTAAAAGAATTTGCAAACACCAAACAAGCCCTACAGGAAATATCGAAAAGGGTCCTCTAAGCAAAGAGAGAGCCTAAAAGGAACATAGACCAGAAAGGAAGAGAGACAATATACAGTTAACAGTTACCTTACAGGCAATACAATGGCACTAAATTCATATCTGTCAATAGCTATCCTGAATATAAATGGGATAATGCCCCAATCAAAAGACAGAGTATCAGAACAGATTAAAAAACAAGACTCATTGATATGCTGTCTATAAGAAACTCATTTTAGATCCAAAGACGTCTCCAGATTTAAACTGAGGGAGAGGAAAACCATTTACCATGCTAATGGACATCAAAAGAAAGAAGAAAGACGCCTCTATCAAGTATATTAGATTTTAAGCCCAAGACTATAATAAGAGATGATGAAGGACACTATATCATACTTAAAGGGACTGTCCAACAAGAAGATCTAACAATTGTAAATATCTATGCCCCCAATATTGGAGCAGCCAATTATATAAACCAATTAATAACAAAATCAAAGAAACACATCAACAATAATACAATAATAGTAGGGGACTTTAATATCCCTATGACCGAAATGGACAGATCATCTAAGCAAAAGATCAACAAGGAAATAAAGGCTCTAAATGACACATTGGACCAGATAGACATCACAGATATAATCAGAACATTCCATCCCAAAGCAACAGAATACACATTCCTCTCTAGTGCACGTGGAACATTCTCCAAAATAGATCACATCCTGGGTCACAAATCAGGTCTCAATCGGTACCAAAAGAATGAGATCATTTCCTGCATATTTTCAGACCACAATGCCATGAAACTACAATTCAACGACAAGATGAAAGTTGGAAAGAACTCAAATACAAGGAGACTAAAGAGCATCCTACTAAAGAATGAATGGGTTAACCAGGAAATTAAAAAAGAATTTAAAAAATGCATGGAAACAAATGAAAATGAAAACACAACTGCTCAAAATCTTTGGGACACAGCAAAGGTGGTCCTGAGAGGAAAGTATACAGCAATACAAGCCCTTCTCAAGAAACAAGAAAGATCTCAAATACACAACCTAACCCTACACATAAAGGAGCTGGAGAAAGAAAGAACAACAACAAGAAAGCCTAAACCCAGCAGGAGAAGAGAAATAATAAAGATTAGAGCAGAAATCAATGAAATAGAAACCAAAGAACAAATCAACGAATCTAGGAGCTGGTTCTTTGAAAGAATTAATAAAATTGATAAGCCCCTGGCCAGACTTCCCAAAAGGAAAAGAGAAAGGACCCAAATTAATAAAATCATGAATGAAAGAGGAGAGATCACGACCAACACCAAAGAAATACAAACAATTATAAGAACATATTATGAGCAACTATACGCCAGCAAATTAGACAATCTGGAAGAAATGGATGCATTCCTAGAGACACATAAACTACCAAAACTGAAACAGGAAGAAATAGAAAACCTAAACCGACCCATAACCAGTAAGGATATTGAAGCACCCATCAAAAATCTCCCCGCAAACAAGAGCCCACAGCCAGACAGCTTTCCAGGGGAATTCTACCAAACATTTAAAGAAGAATTAATACCTAATCTCCTGAAATTGTTCCAAAACATAGAAATGGAAGGGAAACTTCCAAACTTGTTTTATGAGGCCAGTATTACCTTGATCCCAAAACCAAAAACTCCATCAGGGGCACCTAGGTGGCTCAGTGGGTTAAAGCCTCTGCCTTCAGCTCAGGTCATGATCCCAGGGTCCTGAGATCAAGCCCTGCATTGGGCTCTCTGCTCAGCAGGGAGCCTGCTTCTTCCTCTCTCTCAGCTTGCCTCTACGCATACTTGTGATCGTTCTCTGTCAAATAAATAAATAAATAAAATCTTTAAAAAAAAAAATCCCATCAAAAAGGGTTACAAAATTCAAAAAGAATTACAGACCCATATCCTTGATGAACACGGATGTAAAAGTTCTCATCAAAATACTAGCTAATCGGATCCAACAGTACATTAAAATGATTATTTACCACGATCAAGTGGGATTTATTCCTGGGCTGCAAGGTTGGATAAATATGCACAAATTAATCAATGTGATACAATACACTAATAAAAGAAAGAACAAGAACCATACGATACTCTCAATTGATGCTGAAAAAGCATTTCTCAAAGTACAACATTCTTTCTTGATCAAAACTCTTCACAGTGTAGGCATAGAGGGTACATTGCTCAACATCACCAAAGCCATCTATGAAAAACCCACAGCAAATATCATTCTCAATGGGGAAAAAACAGAGCTTTTCCCCCAAGGTCAGGAACACAGCAGAGATGTCCACTATCTCCACTGCTATTCAACATAGTACTAGAAGTCCTAGCCTCAGCAATCAGACAACAAAAAGAAATAAAAGGTATCCAAATTGGCAAAGAAAAAGTCAAACTCTCACACTATGCAGATGATATGATACTTTTTGTGGAAAACCCAAAAGACTCCACTCCAAGACTGCTAAAACTCATATAGGAATTCAGTAAAGTGTCAGGATATAAAATCAATGCACAGAAATCAGTTACATTTCTATACACGAACAGCAAGACAGAAGAAAGAGAAATTAAGGAGTAGATCCTATTTATAGTTGCACCCAAAACCATAAGATACCTAGGAATAAACCTAACCAAACAGGCAAAGAATCTGTACTCAGAAAACTATAAAGTGCTCATGAAAGAAACTGAGGAAGACACCAAGAAATGGAAAAATGTTTCATGCTCATAAATTGGAAGAACAAATATTGTGAAAATATCTATGCTACCTCAAGCAATCTACACATTTAATGCAATCCCTATCAAAATACCATCAACTTATTTCAAAGAAATGGAACAAATAATCCTAAAATTTATATGGAACCAGAAAAGACCACGAATAGCCAAAGGAATGTTGAAAAAAAAACCAAAGTTGGCCGCATCACAATTCCACACTTCAAGCTCTATTACAAAGCTGTAATCATCAAGACACTGTGGTACCGGCACAAAAACAGACACATAGATCAATGGAGTAGAATAGAGAGCCCAGAAATGGACCCCCAACTCTACGGTTGACTAATCTTTGACAAGGAAGGAAAGAATATCCAATGGAAAAAAGACAGTCTCTTCAACAAATGGTGTTGGGAAAATTGGACAGCCACATGCAGAAGAATGAAACTGGACCATTTCCTTACACCACACATAAAAATAGACTCAAAATGGATCAAAGACCTCAATGTGAGACAGGAGTCCATCAAAATCCTGGAGGAGAACACAGGCAGCAACCTCTTCGACCTCAGCCACAGCAACTTCTTCCTAGAAACATCTCCAAAGGCAAGGGAAGCAAGGGCAAAAATGAACTATTGGGACTTCATCAAGATCAAAAGCTTTGCACAGCAAAGGAAACAGTCGACAAAACCAAAAGACACCTGACAGAATGGGAGAAGATATTCACAAATGACATATCAGACAAAGGACTTAGTATCCAAAATCTATAAAGAAGTTCTCAAACTCAACACCCAAAGAACAAATAATCTGATCAAGAAATGGGCAGAAGATATGAACTTCTGCAAAGAGGACATCCAAATGGCCAACAGACACATGAAAAAGTGCTCAACATTACTCGGCATCAGGGAAATACAAATCAAAACCACAGTGAGATACCACCTCACACCAGTCAGAATGGCTAAAATTAGCAAGTCAGGAAATGACAGCTGTTGGCGAGGATGTGGAGAAAGGGGCACTCTCCTACACTGTTGGTGGGAATACAGGCTAGTACAGCCACTCTGGAAAACATTATGGAGGTTCCTCAAAAAGTTGAAAATAGAGCTACCCTACAACCCAGCAATTGCATTATTGGGTATTTACCCTAAAGATACAAATGTAGTGATCCAAAGAGGCAGGTGCACCTGAATGTTTATAGCAGCAATGTCCACTATAGCCAAACTAGGGAAAGAACCTAGATGTCCATCAACAGATGAATGGATAAAGAAGATATGGTATATATACACAATGGAATAATATGCTGCCATCAAGAGAAATGAAATCTTGCCATTTGCAATGACATGGATGGAACTAGAGGGTATTATGCTATGTGAAATAAGTCAATCAGGGAAAGATAATAATCATATGATCTCTCTGATATGAAGAATTTGAGAGGCAGGGCAGGGGGTCATGGGGGGG
>CM053614.1:26136262-26164456 GCA_028646535.1 Procyon lotor
CACAAAACAAACTGAGAGTGGCTGGGGGTTGGGGGAGGTAGGGATAGGGTGGCTGGTTATGGACATTGGGGAGGGTATGTGCTATGGTAAGTGCTGTGAAATGTGTAAGCCTGATGATTCACAGACATGTACCCTGGGGCAAATAATACATTATATGTTAGTAAAAATATAATAAAATAAAATAAATTTTAAGAAAAGTAGTTTTATGTTATAAAGTCACCCAACAAAACCCTTCCAGTGTAAAAAAAATAAAGAAATTAAAACAATAATTAATAATTTTCTTTTATTAAGATTTATGTATTTATTTATTTTAGAGAGAGAGTGTATGTGTGAATGGGGTGAGGGTCAGAGGGAAGAGAAAGAATCCTCAAGCAGACTCTGCACTGAGTCCAGAGCCCAACACAGGGCCTGATCCCAGGACCCTGAGATCATGACCTGAAATGAAATCAAGAGTCAGATGCTCAATCAATTGAACCACCCAGGTGCTCTGATAATTAATTACTTTGTGAAACAAAAAGCACCGGGCCCAGATAAGTTCACTGATGAATCCTAACAAACATTTAAGGATGGAATTCTATCAATTCTCTATGATTTCTTTCAGGAGATAGAAGCAGAGGTGATACTTTCTAAGTTATTCTTTGAAACTAGCATTACCCTAATACTTAAACCAATAACGAAAACCATAGATCATTATCTCTCATAAGCATAGACGCAAAATGCTCAACAAAATATCAGTAAGTCTAATCTAAGAATGTATAGAAAGAATTATACACCATGACCAATTGCGACTTATCCTAGGTATGCAAGTCTGGTTCAGCATTTAACAATCAATTAATGTAAATCAGGGTGCCTGGGTGGCATCGTCAGTTAAGCATCCAACTCTTGCTTTCAGCTCAGGTTGTGATCTTAAGGGCATGAGATTGAGCTCCCTGTTGGTCTCCATGCTCAGTGAGGAGTTTGCTTGAGACTGTCTCTTCCTTTCCTTCTGTGCCTCCCCACCCCCTGCACTCTTTCTCTAAAATAAATAAATAAATTTTTAAAGAAAATAAGTTAATGTAATTTACCAGTTATAGACTAAATAAGAAAAAAAAAATGATTATATCCGTAGATGCAGAAAAAATCTTGACAAAATCCATTACCAATTCTTGATAAAAACCCTCAGCAATGTAAGAATAGAAGGGAGATATTCTTGATAAAGAACATCTACAAAAACCCTACTGCCAGCATACTTACTGGTGAGAAACTTAGCTCTTTCCCTGTAAGATAAGAACAAGTTAAAGATGTCCCCCTCACCATTGCTTTCAGCATCCTACTGGAAGTCCTACCTATGGAACAAGACAAAAAAAGGAAATAAAAGATATACAGATTGGGACGCCTGAGTGGCTCAGTTGGTTAAGCGTCTAACTCTTGATTTCAGCTCAGGTCATGATCTCAGAGTCGTGAGATCAAGCTCCATGTCAGGCTCTACTCAGTTGGGAGTCTGCATGAGATTTGTCTCTCTCTTTCTGCCCCTCCCCATTCCATGCCAGCTCATGTTCTCTCTCAAATACATAAATCTAAAAAATTTTTTTTTTAATTTTGAAAGATATGCAGATTGGAAAGGAAGAAATAAAACTGTTTTTTCCTCACAGATGACATGATCATATATGTTGAAAATTCAAAAGAATTGAAAAAACCCTCTTGAAATAAGTAAGTGATTATAGCAAGGATGCAGGATACAAGGTTAATATACAAAACTCAATCACTTTCCTATTTCTAGCAATAAACAAGTGGAATTATAAATTAAGAACACATTGCCAGTCCAAAAATGAAAAAGTTACCAATCTACCAAAATATACATAAAATTGAAATATGAAGAAAACTATATATAATAAACTTTGATGAAAACTTTAATGAACGAAATCTAAAAAGAACTAAATAGGGAGAGATCCATGTTCATGTGTAGGAAGACTCCATATTGTCAAGATGTTCTTCCCAACCTGATTTATAGTTTCAACATAATCCCAATCAAAATCCCAGCAAGTTATTTTGTGGACATCAGCAAACTGATTCTAGAAAATTTATAGAGAAAAAATAAAGACATAGAATACCTAACTCAAAAGAATAAAGTCCAAGAACTGACCCTACCCAATCTCAAGATATTCTATAAAGCTACAATAATCAAGAGTATAGTATTGGCAAAAGAATACACGAGTAGTTATGTGGAACAGAGGACCGAGCCCAAAACTAGACCCACATAAATACAATCAACTTACCTGTGACTATGAGAAAAGGCAATACAATAGGGAAAAGATGAGTTTTTTTCAACAAATGGTGCTGGAACACCTGGACATCTTCTTGCTAAAAAAATGAATCTAGACACAGACATTATATTCTTTACAAAAATTAACTCACAATGGATCACGGACTTAAATGTAAAGTGCAGAACTGTAAAACTGGTAGAAGATAACATAGTACAAAACCTAGATGATCTTGGGTATGACGATGACTTTTTAGATACAACACCAAAGCCACAATCAGTGAAAGAAAAACTGATAAGGTAGACTTCATTTAAATTTAAAACTTCTGCTCTGCAAAAGACAATGTCAAGAGAATAGAAAGATAAGATACAGACTAGGAGAAAATATTTGCAAAAGACATACCCGAAAAAGGACTAGTATCCAAAATACACAAAGAACTCTTCAAACTCACCATAAGAAAACAAACAACCCAATTAGAAGATACACAGAAGACCTGAACAGACACCCTACCAAAAAAGATAGACAAATGGAAAATAAGCATATGGAAAGACATTTAATAGTATGTATCATCAGGGAAATGCAAATTAAAGCAACAATGAGATACTACTACACATCTATACGAGAATGGTCAAAGTCCCAAACACTGACAATGCAAAGTGCCTGGGAGCTTGCAGAGAAACAGGAACTCTCCTTCACTGCTGGTGGAAATGCAAAAAGGACAGCCATTCTAAGTCAGCTTGATGGTTTCTTACAAAACTAAACATCCTCCCATAAGATCCCTGGTATTTACCCAAAAACTTGCACAAGGATGTTTCGAGCAGTCTCATTCATAATTGCCGAAACTTGGAGGCAATCAAGTGTCCTGCAGTAGGTATATCCAGATAATGGAATATTATTCTGCATTAAGATGAAATGAGATACGAAGCCATGAAAAGACATGGCTTCATGTCTTAAAGAGGAAATTTAAATGCATATTACTAAGTAAGAACAGCCAGTCTGAAAAGTCTACATATTCTATGATTCCAACTATCTGGTATTCTAGAAAAGGCAAAAGTATGGAAACATTAAAAGGGTTACTTGTCACCTGGGAGTAGGAAGAAGGAGCAGATAAATAAACGTTTACCAAAGGTGAACCTTCATGTAAATCATGGAATTTGAGTGATAATGATATGCTGATTATAAAAAATGTACTACTCTGGTGTGGAATGTTGACCATAGGGGAGACTATGTGTATGGGGGTGCAAGGAGTTTATTGGGACTCTGTACCTTCTGCTCAATTTTGCTGTAATCCAAAAACTGCCCTAAAATATAAGGTACATTAATTAAAAAAAAAAAAAAAAATTAAATGATTAGAATAGAGCATGCTCTGAGACTGCCCTCTTGGGGTCATGTGTGAAAACAAACTTTTCCAAATAAGGAAAGACAGGGTTGGAGGATTTAGTAGGGGTCTATTTTCTATCTACCATACCATGGCCCCTGCAACTTACATAAAGAAACTCTGCAAGGAAGAAAGGGGGGCCAAAGAAGACTCATCAATTAAACACATGGATTTAAATGAAGAAAAACCACTGGGCTTCTAGAAATACTATTTCCCTTGAGACTTGCTCATCGAGAGCTATCAAATAGCTACCACTATCTGAAAAGGCTTTCAAATAAATAAATGGACCCTTGCAGAATACACATCTTTTTTGTTCTATTAGCCTGAACTTTAAAACACAAATAACCTAAAAAGTGTCCTAAGTCAAGAAAGCGGGGAATACAAAAAGATATTTGTATACCCCTGTTCATAAAAGCATTATTCAACATAGTCAAAGGTGGAAGCAACCTAAGTTGACAAATGAATAAACAGAATGTTGTATGTACATACAATGGTGTACTCGGCTTTACGAAGTAAGGAAACTCTGACATATACTGTAAGACAAGGAACTGTGGAGACATGACAGTGAAATAAGCCAGTCACAAAAGAACAAATACTCTATGATTTCACCCACACGAGGTACTTAGAATTGTCACATGCACAGAGACAAAAGGTGGAATGGAGCAAGGCTGCTTGGGCCTGGGAGGAGGGACAAAAAGGAAGTTTTTGTCAAATGGCTTCGTAGTTTCAGTTTTGCAAGATGGAGAAAGTTCTGTGGAGGGATGGTGATGACGACTGCATGTAATGGGAATGTACATAAGGCCACTGAATGGTACACTCAAAAAAGGTAAATTTTAGGTTATGTATATTTTATCACAATTTTTAAAAAGAAATCATTTTTAAGAGCATCTTAATTTATGTGGGATTCTCAAGAAGCCGTATTTAAAGAAATGATTCATAGTTTTGTGTTCCGTGATCCTTCGAGACTGAAGTAAGAGATCAATGAGACAAGATTAATGAACACATCTGAAGACAGCTAAGTTTCACACAAATATAGGGTTTTTATTGCCACATGATATTTCCTTACAGTAATAAATAGAATGTAATCTTAACAGTTATTTTGGACTTGGGAAGGCATGTGTCCTTGATAGGAGCTGTCAGATTTCGTGGTACCATTTTCCAAGAGGGAACCTGTGTGCTGGCAGGGAATCTTACAGAGGTGCAAAGCTTTGTGAGCCCCCATGCTTCTCTCTACACCATCAAGGTAATTCATCACCTCTGGCCAATAGCCCCCCAGGTTTTTTTCCTTCAGTTTTAACACAGCATAAAAAGAGCTAGTGCCATAAAAAGCCAACATTTCAAATATAAAATTCTTTTAGTACAAATATAATTCATAATAGAATCACCTTAAAATACAGCCATTTATATGAGTTTGAAGTATTAAAATAAATATTTCCTAGAGAAATTTTATTTGCATCACAAACTTATAAAACAGAAGCATATAAAATGAATTGATTGATTCTTCCCTGTGTCTCCCATTATCTGTCCCACTCAGTCTACACTAGGAGGAAATGGCTAGAGCAAGCCTGAAACTGCACAACATTACCCTATATGTACCTACATCTTTGGATTTCATGTACATCTACCCTCAGCGCCCACAGCCTATCTGCTTACATACTCTCTTCCCAGAGCTTCTGGGTGAAAGAAGGATTTTCTGTGCCAATTTGCATTAAACCATTTTTTCCTAGCTATCCTTCTGTTCAAAGGTCTTATGAGCCTGTTACTTTCTGGAAGCTGGGGAAAGTCATGTCAACTTCTGCATCAAGGGAATTACCGTGTCCCCCACATGGGACTGTAACAGCCCTCTTCCTGGGTAAGGGATGTATTCGAATTGCTTGAGTTATTTGGATTTTTGGTAAAGCAGTGAGTGGTATTAACACGGATTTCCCAGATCAGGAAGTCCTCTCTCCTGATACCGAGATGTTACACAGTGTATATTTTGAAGAGCTGACTCGCGACTTTTGCGGTACTCTGATACTTGCTTGGAAAAAGAACAGTCGGAATACATAAGAGACAACAGAGTTGTGTTTTTAAGTATCTAGGGGAGAGTGGAGGCAAAGGGATATAAACTTACATAAGCCACTAAAGTTGCCAATCATCTTTACTTAATCGTATCTCAAAGTAGTATGATTACAGTTCTCCTCCAGTAATACAAATGAGCAAGTCTCACTAAACAGGAAGCTGAACAATTACTCGGGCTGACGTGGACAGCCACCCCTTCCAATTACTACCAAGAGGAAAAAGTTTTCGGGAAGATCTGGCTTGCAAACACCAGTGGTAAATCTTCAAGGCTTTGAAGTACCTTTCACACAATTTGACCACTGCCAGGAAGCCACTTATCCAGACCCATCTGAGCGTCCGTAATGCCTCTTCTCAAAACTTTTCCTTCTCAGAATAAACATTACTCATCCCTGTGGCAGAAAGAAGAGGCAGAAACTGGGTTCTCCTCCAATTTCATGAGCGGCCATCCTGGGCCAGTATCTGGAGTGCTCTCTAAAGCCTTGTTTCTTGCACCTCTTCTTCCGTCTCCTCCTTCAGAGCCGTGATTTGGGAGCGGGACTTGTGCTTGCTCGAGTTCCGGTGCGGGAAGAACCTCAGCCGGTCCGAGGGGCTGATGGCCTGCCGGAAGAGGCTCTTCTCGCTCAGCAGCCTCTGGAGGGAATCGTACTGCCGCACCTTGTTCTCCTCTATGACCTAGGGAAGTGGCCATTAGTGAGGTCTCGGGCAGAAGGTGGGGTGGACCAGAGCAAGGACAGGAAGTGGCAGAAGCTCAGAGGAAGATAAAAGCCAAAAACTAAACAAGATGTCCACAGGACGGCAGGCTGGGTAGTCAGAGATCTCATTTCCCTGGGAAGTCCTCTTGCTTTCTGGAGCTTCTCCATTTGTGAAATTAGCTATAATTATCTACTTAGCAGCTGGAAAGTTTTGTTTGTTTTTTAACTGGTATAGGACTGAGCAATGTGCTTCTTCAGAGAACTTGAAAGGAACTAACATTGCTTGGTAAGCCAGAATGATCTCTGATAGATCCTCATTTATGACCTTAAAAATGAATGTAAATCCGCAGCGTGAGAAAGAGTTGAGCCTCTTCAACAGGGGGCTTGAAGCTTAGCAATACCAAATGGGTCAGGATGTGCCCGAGTTTAACAGGCCTCCCTGACATGTTCAAGTGGGGGGAAACAAGGCCAGACGATAGAGGGGCTTTACCCAATCTCCTGAACCTGGCCACAGCAAGGCAAAGAGGCTGTGGGCTGGCCCCCTGATTTGTCACTTGATGCTTATTGGTAATAACAATTCTTCAGTAAGAAAAGCATTTACCTCCAGGAGCCTCAGAAGCCTTAATAGAGAGGACAAGCTACATCATCCTCAGAACTTCCTTGTGACTAAACCTGAGGGAATTTGTAAACATCGCATTAAAGAGTCTGTGACAGTTCTGAAAGCACAGTAAGAAGGTGGATGGGAGAGGCACTTAACCTGAGCTCCAAACAAGTACTAGAAGATGAAATGAGTCTTTCAAACTATTGCATTAAAACCACACATTAGATTGCAAGACAATGCAGGCCTGCCCTGGACCCCATCCAAGGAGACTTAGTTATTAAAAAGCATCGGGACTTAGACTTTATCATAACTTGATCCCCAAATAAAGGATTCAAACATATAGATGTTTCAATTTATTAATATAACTTAATAATATGCTGCTATTTTAGATTTACTGGATTCCAACCTCACCTCAGAGCTCAAATTTGTGCAGCTCTTTTGAGTAAAGCTGGATGGCTACATGACACTTATTTTAAGGAAGAACTTGTACATTATTGTGTTGTGATTTGCAGGAACTCCCATACAAGATGTGGTTAAGAAGAATTAAAGGAGAAATGAGATCTTAGGCAAATTATAAGCTCACCAAAAATCGCTGACATTCCAACATAGCTTCTATCCTGTGTTCAGAGAGGATTACTGTGCAATCTGCAAATGCTTGTTTTAGGGTTCTTCGAATGATTTGGTATGTTCTAGAAAAGAAAGAAAATACCACATATAACATCACAGATTGTCAATAATTTGCCCTTACCTTTGATGACGTACCTATTTTCCTATCAATTTAGTTCTTTAAATTACTTCTCTTTCTTTAAATACTTCTATTAACATAGTCCTGATATAGAATCAGCCACAATCACCTTTCCAACCATTGGTTAGATTCTAAGTTTCCATAAATAAACAGGACAGATATTTTGTGTGTTTTTTAAGATTTTTATTTATTTATTTGACAGAGAGAGAGATCACAAGTAAGCAGGAGGCAGGCAGAGAGGCGGGAAGCAGGCTCCCTGCTGAACAGAGAGCCTGATGTGGGGCTCGATCCCAGGACCCTAAGATTATGACCTGAGCTGAAGGCAGAGGCTTTAACCCACTGAGCCACCCAGGCGCCCTTACGACGGATATTTTGAAGAAAATTTCACAAGTCAATACATTTTATTATCATGTGGAATCACAAGTGATTCTTTTGTACTATAAAAATTTCTTTTTTTTTTTTTTTTTGAAGATTTTATTTACTTATTTGACAGAGAGAGAGAGATCACAAGTAGGCAGAGAGGCAAGCAGAGAGAGAGGAGGAAGCAGGCTCCTCATTGAGTAGAGAGCTCGACATGGGGCTCGATCCCAGGACCCTGGGATTATGACCTGAGCCAAAGGCAAAGGCTTTAACCCACTGAGCCACCCAGGCACCCCTATTTTTTTTTTTTTAAGATTTCTTATTTATTTATTTAAGAGAGAGAGAGAGCAAGTAAGAGAGAGCATGAGAGGGGAGAAGGTCAGAGGGAGAAGCAGATTCCCCATGGAGCCAGGAGCCCGATGCAGGACTTGATCCCGGGACTCTGGTATCATGACCTGAGCCGAACACAGTCGCTTAACCAATTAAGCCACCCAGGCACCCTAAAAAATTTCTTATCATATAAACGGCATAGAAAGGAAAATCATAAGAACCAGATTATGCCTATGTAACTAAATATTTCCTCATGTGTTGACAAGGGAGTGAGTTTGTATGAAATTCCAAAATTATATGCAGAAGAGAATGCAGGGCTCTTACACCAGGAAATAAGCACTTGTGCTCATGTCAAATAGTGACTTTTCCACTGGGCAATAGTTTCATAACCTGGAGGGAGGGGTGGCCTCCGCTTGCAGACATGACCACCTAATGGGAATTTCTGTCAGTATGAGGTAGGCATCAAAGATTCTTCTCCCATAGTGTTATTAAAGAGCAGGAATTCTGAAACTCACATTGGATCCAAATGAGCACTGGGTTCATCAAGCAGCAAGATCTTTGCCTTACTGAGAACAGATCTGGCCAAGCACATCAACTGCTTGTGACCATGGCTTAGGACATAACCCCCATCCACCAGAACAAAATCCAGCTTCCCTGGAAACTGCTCTATCACAGATCTGAGTCCAACCTGCAGAGAAGAAAGAGGGAAAACACTGTGCTTAGAAGGGCAATTTAGATACCACAAGGTTAAAGACACTTGAGAGGTCGAAAGTTTAGATTTCATATCAACCCCTCACCACTCCTGCTCTTTGGGTTTGATTGAACCAAAGTCTACAGATAATCTTGGCAGATCTAAAGGATAAGCCTATGACTGGGTTCAGCTCTGTATTTCATTCAGGAAATTTTTAGTAACTGCTTATTCTATGCCAGGTGTTCCACATAGGGATCAAAAAAATGATAAATGGCACATGGCCCTTGCAAGGCTCAGGATTTATAAAGTCGTACACAAATAATTACAAATGAATATGCTAGAAAAGGTAATATGTATATAATGCAGTTATTTGCTATATTATAAAAGATTCTTTTATTCTACCTTCCATTCCCTACTCTGTCATAATAGAGTATGAAAGGTAGCAGAAAAGAATCAATTGGGGAGCTTCCTCAATTCAGAAAAACTTTTTTTTTAAAAGAAATTGATGAAACTGAAATAAAAAAAGAAATTAAAATGTGGTATATAACTAGGAGATTTAACAGTGCTTAGATCTTGAGATGGAATATGTGTGTTAGGGCCAACAGCTTATTGTTTGAAGCTAGATAGGAAATAATAAGGTGAAAATGTGCACAAGATACAGAAACAAATTCTTTCAAAATAAGACAAACATGATTTATGGTTCTTATCACTTAATAAGGAGTATTAATGCACAGATAAATGTGCATTAATACTTCTTTTTTGTCAAATATTCCTGAGTGTTTGAGGGCCAAAGAGATAATGGATGATTGTCCCTACCCTTGGGGAATCTGGGATTTAGTATTGGGAAGGAAGATATAATACCAACTGTAACACAGGCAGAATGGGATAATGGCTTTAGGAAAGACTCCTGAGTTCAGTGATGAATTCACAGATGGCCGCTATCATTATGTTTGATCAGCAAGTACTATGTGTCCATGATAGGTACTGCAGGTGCTACTTCTTTCCTTGACTGGGGCTTTATTAAAGCAATCTCACTTTGTGAGAATACATTAATTTTGAGAAGAGTTTCTGAGATGGTAGGGAATGTAAACATATTAATTAGACAAGGGGGATTACTCTGATGTATCTTGGAAGACTCAAATGTAAAACTACTTTCAGATCCAAGGATCTGGGAATGTGAATAAAGACACTGGGTAGGAGTCAGAGGACCTATGTTCTTTCTTTCCATCTTCATCTTTTTGCTTTTTCTTGGTTTCAGCCTTGTGAACCTGCTATAGTCTCTCTCGTCACTTACCTCTGCGTTGTACTTTAGCTATCATTCCATATCTACCCTCTTTGTAGAAATCTCAAAAAAATTAGCATGCGTCTGTTGTCTCCACTGCCTCACAACAGAGAACATTTTTTCTTTCTTTGAACATCTATTCCTTGGTTTATGAGAAGCCACATACTCTAGGACCACTTTTTATCATGTGTGGGCACCTCTCCCTCTTCTTGTCCCTTGAATATTAGTCTTCCTCACCCCTAACACTCCAACCAAACTCTCCTTCTAAAAACTCCTTCATTCTTAGGGTATCAACAACCACTGATGGGCTAATGAATTTTCAAATCTTTATCTCTAGCCCTGGCCATATTCCAAATACTTCTTAAATCCTTCACTTGGCTAGCCCCATTGCGGTGGCCATCATTATCCCTTAAGCTTCACACTGTAAATCCCAAATGGTTGATCTGTCAATTGATCATATAAACACCCCAGGGATCCTTCTAAGATACAGAATTGACTGTCTCATTTCTCTGTTTGAAATCTCTTCCTGACAGAATAAAAAGCAAGCTCTCTCACATGACATAAATGGCATCCAGAATCAAGTCCCCTCCACCCTTGTTTCCAGCAGCACCAAACAGCTTGTAGTTCCCTATACACCATGGCATACCCTTCGAAATATCCCTGATCACCCTTTTGGGCAGTCAGGCACGGAGTCATGATAGTATCTGTGTAAGTTTCCCCTGTTAGACTGCTTCCTGAGGGTAAAAATACACATTCTTTAGCTCTATGTCCCTCATGCCAAAAATGGACGCACTGTCAGTCTCAACATTTGTTTATTTGTTCAACAAGTATGTACTGAGCCCCTAGAAAGCTGGCCAAAAAACCCCAAATATGGTTTTGATGAACACAAAAATGAATCCAAACTTAGGAATGACAACTGCTAAGTGAACAAGGACTGATTTTGTTCTGCCAATAAAGAATGCAATCCAAGACAAGCCACTCCCCCTGTGTGTGTGCTTTCTTTTTCTTATCTTTAAGACTATAAAATCCCTTAAAAATAGAAGTATAAAATTAGAAGTTCCTTAACACTGATAAGGATTTAAAAAAAAAATTTTTAAATCAAATCAACCGTCAGGAAAAGTACAGATCAGATGGATGTTAACAAGGCTTATTGCAGTGATCATTTCACACTGCATACAATTATCTAATCAGTATGTTGTACGCTTGAAACTAATACAGTATTATATATCAATTATACTTCAATTAAAGAAAACAAGAGTACTGGTTAAAGATTGGAGTTCTGAAGTCCAACAGAAGTGGCTTTGCATCTGCCCTTCTCCACTCAATTGCTGACAGTGTCAGGTGTGTTACTGTAAGTCTCATTTACCTCCCTTGAAAAAAATGGGGAAAATAATGGTATGGACTTCAAAGGCCTGTACCGCAGATTAAGTGAGATAATTTCTGGAAAGAGATTGCCTCACAGTGCTGCACATGTGAGTACCTAATCCATCCTAACTACTAGTACAGCTTGGGAAATCCCAAGGGCAGGGGCCTGGTCCTGAAACACTACCCTGGTATGACAAGATTTGTAAGATTTTGCCTTCACAAGTTGCCTAGGGAGGTACATTAGCAGGAAGTACTACAACATTATTAATTTATATCATACCTCTAATAACGAGGTTGAGATACTGGTGAAAATGTGGTTGCATGTACAGTATTCTCCCCCTAGATCCACACCAATCATACAGTCCTTTCCCAAGCCCTCTTACTATATTTTGTGTGTGTGTTTTCCCAAATGAAACTATTTCTTAAGCAAATAATTATTTAAATATTTATCACTGTTAATGTTTGAAGAACAAAATTATAGAAACAAATGACAGTGAGACAGACCAACCTAGGGTTGATTCGGCAACATTCCTACCTCACTGTTTTACTTACTGTCAAGTACAGTAAAAAATTTTTAAATTTTTAATTTAAATTTTTAATTTAATTTTAAATTATTAATTTAATTTAATTAATTTATTGATTATTTAAATTAAATGAATTTATTTTTATTATTATATATAATATATGATATATATAGCTATATATATATTGCAGTGATCATTTCACACTGCATACAATTATCTAATCAGTATGTTGTACGCTTGAAACTAATACAGTATTATATATCATATATATCATATATATATAGCTATATATATCATATATTATATATAGTATGTATATAAAATATATATATATAATTATATATAGTATATATAACATATATAGTATGTTGTACGCTTGAAACTAATACAGTATTATATATCATATATATCATATATATATAGCTATATATATCATATATATAGAAGAATTAATATAAATTAAATAATTAATTTAAATAAAATAAATTTAATTTAATTAATTAAAATTTAATTTTTAATTTAAATTTTTAAATTTTAAAATCACATTCACTAGAGAAAGATCAACATGAGTTAGTAAAACTTTAGGTTTTGAAGTAAGTGTATATTTGACAAATACATCAATTACCTATTTTCCACCAGATATTGTGGTAGGTTTTAGAGAAAAAAACGGGAAGCAAGACACTAATAATTATTTTTGAAAAGATACAAAGTTTATTGCCATAACTCTAGGTGTAACCAATTTTATGTGCTGGTAAGAATGTCTTAAATTAGCCTCAAGATTATTTGAATGTAAGAGACTATTCAGTCATACATTCTTTAATAGGCTTTTAATGAGGGTTTATTAAAGTCTGGGTACTACGGCAGACCCGGGGATTCAAAGATGAATAACACCAGGCACTTTCTTGAAGAAATTCACGGTCCAGATGTAGAGAAAAAAAAATGAGAAATTATTGTTCATAGGGATAGGGTGGCTGGATTATGGACATTGGGGAGGGTATGTGCTATGGTAAGTGCTGTGAAATGTGTAAGCCTGACGATTCACAGACATGTACCCTGGGGCAAATAATACATTATATGTTAATAAAAAATTTTTTTAAAAATTACTGTTCAAAGTGCTGTGACACACACAAAAAAAAGACTGAAAAGGTAATTGCCATAGAAATAATCTAATTTAGTAATTTAGTAGCAGAATTCTTTATATGTTAATATATATACATTAATTATCATATATATTCCTGAATGCTATTGATATTTATCACAAATTATTTTTCAGTAGATTTAAAATAAATATAAGTTTTAGCTTATCTCTAAGTGAAGGTAAATTAAAATTTACTAGAATCCAAACATTTCTAATTAGTTTTATTCTAAGTTAGCCTGAAAAATAAATAAAAGCATCAACAGTTTGTGGGAAAAAAAACCTTACAAGAAAAGAATTTGCCAGCTTAATGCAGTTGAGCTGATAAATCCTGTATTTACAAGGAAACAAATTTTGTTTTGTGACATATCAAACTAAAAAAATGTACTATGGGCTGTAAAGGACGAAACATTTTCTTCAAAATGTTGACTCTGCTATTGCCACACTCTGGAATGTTATTATGGAGCAAGAGTTTGTTCTTGTGACAAGAAAACATAGGGAAAGAAAACAGAAAAGTGAATTGTGGTTGGACTGAATAGTCCATTAGCAGGCAGTTATAAAAATAGACACTCTTAACACCTTAAGGCACTCCTTTTGTTGCTCTGCAGGTTTTCCAAGGCAGATTTTCAGCTTAAAGGGCCACCGTGTCTCCTATTTAGCTTGCTCTTTAGAATAACTTACCTATCAATGTGTTAGGAAGAGAACTGTGTTAAAGTTTTCGAAAAAGCAAACAATTACCAAAAAGGCCTTCATCATAAAACCAAGAGATGTGCTGCTCAGACCACAGGCTAAGAAAGCTCACTGCGGTAAGAGCCTGTGAACCTGAAGTCCAAGGAGGCAGAGACGGCCGTTCCCACATCCACCAAGCCCCTCAGACTTCTCAAGGCTCAGCATGCTCATTGCTAATGGCAACACCTGCTGTGTACCAATCATAAGGTTATTTTTGTGATATATTGCAGGTGAATCAGGTGTGAATAAACAAATGAATCAAATCATTCATTTAAAAAACCAACCAATATTTACTGAACCACCAACCATGCCCCAACATTACTGCAGGCACTGGAAAAACTGCAGTGAATGACACAGAATCACAGCCCTTAAGGGACTTACAATCTGATGGGGAACATGGACAAGTTAAGAAGTGAGTCTATCCCATGTGAAGACTGCTACAAAAGGGCTAAGGGGACAGGGCACAGCAAGGAGGGGCTCCTCCTCAGGACTGGAGCGTCAGGGCAGGGTGCCGGTAGAAGGAATATGTAAGAAGAGACTTGAATGATGAGGAGAAGCAGGAAGTGAAGGGCTGGCAGGGTTTCCTAGGTACAGAGAACAGCATGAGAAAAAGCATCTGATGTCAGAGAGCACATGGTACTTTAGAGGAACTGAATTATGGTGAGCAGGGGGAGGCTGGGGTATGAGTTTAGAGAGGCAGGCAAAGATCAAATCAGGAAGGACCTTGGAAGCCACCTTAAGCAGGGTGGACTTCATTTAAAGAATGACAAAGAACCCTAGGAAAGGGAGAAACAAGTGATCAAGATAGGGTTAAGAAAGATCCCCAGAGCTACAAAGAATTATAGAAAGCCAATGAGAGGGAAACCAGCTAGGAGCCTATCTCAAACATCCACGTGAGAGTTAGTAGGGGTATCAGATGGGGATGGAAACATTATAGACATTTGCAGGAGATGGCATTAACAGGACTAGATAGGTAGAAAGAGTTGAAGAAATTGGGGGTCAAGAATAAGTCCCAGGTCTTGGCTTTGGGTACCTAGGAGGTGCCGATGCCATTTACTGGAATTAGGAAGACAGGACCGCTATGTGCATTGAGGCAGAGAAAGTGACTATGGAAACAAGGTGCTTGTCCATGCTGAGATGTCAGATAGGGAGCTGACAGGAAGATTTGGGAGTCACAGCCTCGTGGTATTAGTTAGAGCCAAGAGGTTGCATGAAATGTCCCAGGAAGAAGTAAAATAGGACTTATTATAAGGGCAAACACAAACCTTTAAAAGATGGCCAGGTGATCAGGATCATATGAAGATCAGATGAAAACAGGATCAGATAGTCACTTAATATCTATTATTTGCCAGGCACTGTGCTTGCCTATTATATGTGTAAGCCTGAGAAGTTATGACAACCCTACCAATTACTTTAGCGGTCTTTTTTTTTTTTTTTTTTTTTTTTAGGATTCAGTCTCTTAAAATTCTCTTTGGTATACATAGATGATAAAGTCAGTGCTCCTGGGGAGAAGCTACCTGGCTCTGAGTCATTTGGGGATGGGAAAATTAGACCATCTTGGTCCAAGGTCTCAGACAGAAACCCTCTTGCCCTCCTTTGGGCTTGCTTTAAATTTATCCATAGAACGATGAAGCTGAGCATGCCAAGATCAAGGTGTAGGCCTAGGGCACAAAGGGAAAGGAAGCTATTTATGCTAGCTTTGCTTCTAAGTCTTAGAACTTGTACCTAGGAATGATCCTCATGGCTCCACAAAGTCTAGTCCAGATCAGCAAGAGAAAAGTTTCATACTGGAGAATGGAGCCAAATGCAAGATAGGAATAAAGTGTTTCTTGGCCTGGTGTTGTCATCATGCGTACTTGTGATTTTCATTTAGTAGAAAGCGGAATTATGAAGGAGGCACTGCTGAGATAAGATTCAGGTGTTTGGCTAACCTGTTGTTACTCAGTTCATTTTCCTGTATTGACACAAGTCACACCAAGGTCACAGCGAGGACTAGATGAGACGCCATGTGTCCTGGTTTGCCCCAGACAGTACTGGTTTAAGCCTTTTGTCCCAGTATCCTGTCCAGTTTAGAAACTGACACACCCCAAAATGTTCCTGTTTGGATAAATTATATGATCAACCATGTGGACAAAAGCCCAGGACTTGTAACTTTTAAACCAATGATTTTCTGCTTCTCTGCCCCTCTGGACTCTTGCTTATTTGTAAGCTATCTCTGGGCCTCCTCAACAGAAAGTTATTATCACTATTCAAAGCATATGACATGAATGGAAGGACAGCATCATCTTGGTTTATGAGTGGCAAAGTATTTTTTGAAATCAGTAAAAAAAGACTGAAATATGAGTTGATCAAATGAAAATCTAGACAGGTAAAATTTACGCATTATAGCAAGCAATGTTTAAAATTTTAACCATGTCTTCTAAAATTTTAGATTATTTTTATGATCCTGATTCCTGTAAATTTTATTGTGACTTGGCAATGGTTGCAGATTTTATAAAGTCTAATGTCTTCTTCCCCAGTTTCTGTCCCACCACATTGTGTTCCTATAGCTCATTCTCTGAAGTCACATCAAAGATCTTCAAAAGGGCCACTTGCAATTTAGTTAATGTTTTCTTTAAAACCCTTGTTTGTTGGGTAATAAGGAAACTTTGATAATAAAAATAGTTAATCTAAGTATATTTTATGAGAGGCACATTAAGGTTGGGCACTCAGTAGGTAAGTGTTTAACACTCACAAGGCTGTCAAAGCTCTTGGCAAGATCCAGTCCAAAGGGAGGCACGAAAGGGAAGAACATTTAGGATAAACAGAATTGGGCTACAATAAAGACCAAAACTATGGGAAATAGTGAAATAAAGTTGTTCTCTAAGAAGACCTTTGAATCTCAATGTTCTTAGGGCTCATAATTACAGTTTGCCACCAACCAGGGTTTTGGATGTAAGCCTCAAATTTAATGAAATAGAACAGTTTATGTTTATACCACCTATTGGGTAAATACAGGGTATTATTTAGGAATTTCGATTCCATTTTAATCCATATATTCCTAATAAGGCCTTACTGACCTCAAGGGAAGGTGCATACAACTAGGTCATGTGACTTTTTGCTTAGAAAGGCTCACAGCCACAGTCCCTGAAAGCAACTGATGACTTCCAGAGAAGGCTGGAGGCATTTGCAGGTGCTCTAGAAGGATTGTCATTTCTGAACTAATGCTTCCTAGAGAACTACATCTCTAGGCCAAGTACATGTTAGGCCAAGGCCTCTCCTAGTGCTACGAATGCTTCAGAACCAGACAGAGGGTGGATGAGAAGATGTAGAGATGATCCTTAGAATCACAAATAATCCTGGTGCCCTGTAGGGTGCCTGGGTCTTTCCCAGCCTGTGTCTCACTGGTGTACACTGGAAGGGAAGCAGGACAGTGCAGTGCTACTTCTGGGTCCTGAGAGTCTGGGACTCACCACAGAGGAAGGGGGAGGCCTAATGCAAAATACTAGGGGCTCTAGGTATGGTAGTGTTCTCCACTCGAAAGTTATACGTATACCTACAGGTCTAAAGGTAAGGGTGTAAAACTATCTCGGCAATGACGACCACTCTTGTCTGTGTACGAGTTATCTCTTTCAAAATTATTTCAGTAGGCATCCTTACCTCATCTGCAACCTTCCATAGTTCTTGATCATTCCACTGTCCATAAGGATCCAAGTTTTTTCTAAATGTTCCAGAGAATATAAATACTTTCTAGAGCAATAAAGAAAAAAGAGGAAAGTATGAATAACCTAAACATCTTTGTATGTTTCCACTATCTTATCACAAAATACGTGAAACAGAAAAAAATACTTTAAAATAACAACAAATGTCCATGT
The DNA here is from genome assembly GCA_028646535.1 of Procyon lotor. Classification (NCBI taxonomy): domain Eukaryota; kingdom Metazoa; phylum Chordata; class Mammalia; order Carnivora; family Procyonidae; genus Procyon; species Procyon lotor. The sequence continues at coordinate 26,154,250 of CM053614.1, forward strand.
ACTTACCATTTAGTTTTCTTAAATTTTATTTTATTTTTAACATTTATTTATTTACTTGAAGGAGAGAGAGAGCACACAGGGAGGAGGGGCAGAGGGAGAGGGAAAAAGTCCAAAGCAGACTCTGTGTTGAGCACAGAGCCCAATATGGGGCTCGATCTATGACCTGAGCCAAAAACAAGAGTTGGATGCTTAACCGACTGTACCACCTAGGCACTCCTGGTTTTCTTAAATTTTAAAATTTTATCATAGTTGCTTTGTGTTTTCTTTAAAGAAAAAAAAACATTACAGCTATATTAGAAGCCCCTAATGAACACTTATCTCATACCAATGTCCATAGGATAAGGAAACAGATTGTTGTAAGTTGTGGGAAATTAAAATTTTGTTTTATTTTTAGCACTTTTCCCTATCAAGAGCAAATATTAATAGAAAATTGAACAGTCAAAAATTATGTTTATGAGTTATAATTAATTTGTTAAAACAATTTACTATCTTGTTCACGTATTTTCCTTGGATTCCTTTGGTAAGTCTAGCTTCCTAAAGGATTTTGAAATTGTTTGAATGTACAGATACTTTATTTAAACACACATGTTCATCTGGTCTGTAAACCAAGGCCCACCTTAACCTGTACAACCAGGAGAAAGCCACAACTTAGGAATCAGTGCAAAAATGGAAATCGAATTTTTGTCTAAGTGAGTGCATGGACCAGATGAGGTAGAGCCTGCTGAGTGGACAAAATGACCATCTAATGTCCTGCCAGGAGAAATGCACAATTACCCCCCCCCTGAGCCACTCTCCTTGCCCTATCACTATCGACTCAGGGCTGCCTGGGGGGGGGCTAAAGAAAATGTTTTAAAAGAAAATCACTGTCTCGCTGAGAAGTGTTGATGTCACAATACTAGTATTTAGTCCTCTCTTTGTGCATACGGGTGAACTAAAAAATACTTTTGATGTTAACACTCAGAATAATATTTTCTTTGTCTTTTTTCTTTTGCCTTTGATTAATATCCAGTAGAGAATTAAGAACTACACTTTTTGAAGTCTTCATTTTCACAAGTTGCCTTATACTGAGAGAGAAAGCTCAGCGTCCATCTGATCCGAAAGGAACTGCACAAGACAAGTGGTATCTGTGCCTCTTGGATGGAACAAGAGTATCCTCACCATAACAGTCAAGTTCAAAGATGGTCACATTAAAGACCTCATTCCCCAGGGCATGATTTAAGGCTTAAAGAACAACATTGTACCAAATATCTCAGGAACCATCTGGAGAGGGAACAAGAAGACTGATGCTGGTATTTCCTAACCTGCATCAAAATCATCTCCCTGGGGCCACTGGGTGGCTCAGTTGGTTAAGTGTCAACTCTTGGTTTGGGCTCAGGTCATGATCTCAGGGTCATGAGCATGGAGCCTACTTAGGTTTCGCTCTCCTTCTCCCTCTGTCTCTTCCCCCCTCCCCAACCCACTTGTGCTCCCACATTTGCTCTCTCTCTCTTAAAAAAAATCATCTTCTTTTGGGGCACTTCTACTGCTTTACAGAGATGGATATAAGGGATGAATATATAACTCATAAGACAATGGATATATTTGTGCATCTTCCCCCAAACTTCCCAGGAAATGAAAGTAATGTCCAAATAAGCTGAAGAGAGCAAAGAGCATTATCAGAGAATTCTAATAAATTAAGAATCAAATAAGAAGTGGCTCTGAAAACTAGAGTCAATCAATTATTTAAGCAATAGGGTTTATTTAGTACCTAAAGTTCAAAGGCTTACCAAGGGAATTTTGTTCTTTATTGTTTTTTACATTTTTTAGTATTAGGGTTCTTTATATAAAAGGTTTCTTGCATTACTGAGAAAGACAGGAAATAACTGTTGAAAGGTTTACCAAATATCAGACAATGCATGACTTTGGAGGAGTTATCTCCACTGGGAACCAACCAGATAGAACATAGAGCTTTGTTTTATGACAGATTTGCTGTAGGACAGGTAAGGTTCTTGTCCTTACCTTAGGATAAGGTAAGGACAGCTGGGAGAACTTAAGAGATGTTTCCAACATCACTTAGCTAGTAGATGGTAGAGCTAGAATTCAAACCTGAGGGTGTTTCCAAATATGTGCTACTTACCACCACAATGAAATCTCTCAAGTCCTATGCAGACCAGTTTTTATTCCTGATCTGCAACTCAGGAATGATTAAAGGTTGGGCAGAAGCAGCCCAATGCATCTATAAAGAGCCCACCAGTGCTCAGCAGCATAGCCTTGCGTCAGCATTGATAGCCATCTGCCAGTGGCAGGCTCAGTTCCTGCACCTTGAAGGAAGAGGCTTGCTTCCTCTACCTAAGGCAGAACCCAAGTTGAAGGGTTTTTATACAGGTTACAGTGTCTTTGTAACCTTTAAGGATATTTACACTTCCAGTGGAACAGAACACTAGGAAATTTTAATTTGGCCAAATGGAATAATGTCATTATTCTGGAGGGCTATGGGTGGAGGCCAAAGGTATCATGACAACAAAGCAGCCACAGAAGTGATTAAAAGTAATGTGACTTGCAAAGATGCTGTAACAATGCAACTCTACAAACAGGAACCCACTGTTTCTGACTGTCAAATAGAGGAAATGCCACCTTTCTTCTCAAACTTATTCTACCTATAGGCTCTCCCATTTTGTTAAATGTATGGCAACTTTACTTCCTCAATCCAGAACTGTTGAAGTCATCCATGACTTCTTTCTCCCCCATCCTCCCAAATGGAATCAATCAAAATCCTGTGGATTTTCCCCTCAAATATATCTCAAATCCAGTTATTTCTCCATCTCTACAGCCACTAAATAGTTTAAAACACCAATATCGCACTCCGGAACACTGCAAGAACCTTCTAATTGATTTTTTTCTCTCTCTCTTGCCTCCCTTCCAGTCTATTTTTATTTAGCAACCAATGCAATTGCTACACATCTAAATTGGATTATCATTAACCTTTGGTTTTCCATTACACTCAAGGCAAAATGTAAAATCCTTCAGATGGCCTGTAGACCCTATATGATTTAGCCCCTTCTACTTCTGGCTCATTCAGCACCCTGTTCTATCCCCTCCCTTTTTCACCCCAGCCACATGGCTTTCTTTCACTTCCTCAGTTTCTTTATACATTCCTTCATCCTGCTTAAGAATCTTAGCATGCAAATTTTTCCCATGGCCAGTCTTTAAAGGAATCACACTAACTACCCATTAAAACTTTGATCTTTCTATGTCATTGTTGAGAAATGGTATGCCTAACTTTATCTCATAACAGCTTAATCATTTATACATAATACTTATCAAGTGCCAATGTCATATGATCATTTTATTTAAAATAGATACATATTCAGAATTGTGAAGGAAGAAAGATGTAGAAATTGGACATCCAAAAGTCTTAGATGTAGTGGATCTGAGACAGCCCAGAAATTCTGTAGATCTTTTGTTTACAGTTTATTGTTTAGCATTAAAGTATTGCTTTAAATTGAAAGCATTAAAATAACATTTTTATTTTATTTTATTTTTTTATTCTATTCTATTCTATTCTATTCTATTTTATTTTATTTTATTTTATGGAGAGATAGAAAGCACAAGTAGGCAGTGTGGCAGGCAGAGGGAGAGGGAGAAGCAGGCTCTCCACTGAGCGGGAGCCCGATGTGGGGCTCAATCTCAGGACCCTGGGACCATGGCCTGAGCCAAAGGCAGCGGCTTAACTGACTGAGCTACTCAGGCACCCCACTTTCATTTTAATTTTTAAAAGATTAACTGAATGGACTGGTTCAGTTAGAATTAAACTTCATACAATTAACTACACATTTCATTCCTGTCGTATAAATAGCATTTCTTCCTTTTGGAGCTGCCAGCAAATGTCTTAGTTTTGTTTTCTAAACTGTGTGAGGTTTCCACAAAGGCATCTCTAAAGCCAAGAGGTCCTTGCAGGCGATCTATATCCTTTTCCCAGGTTTACAAATGAAACAGCCAAGGTCCTGAGAAGTTATGTGGCTTGGCCAAGGTGACACAGTCAGATGGATTAGATAGCAAAAAAAATATAGCTGAAACGAAAAATCACAATGATCCTCTCTTTCAAGAAACTACTCACCAATAGGAAAATGAGGATGTGCAAATATTTGATATTTACTTAATGTAATGGACGTATGGCACAAAGAGCAATTCTTGGGACTCCAGGAAGAATGAAGAGAGCACCATTGTTCACCAGCTGACCAATCTCTTTCCTGAAGCTGATTCCTCCACTCTTCAACTCAGTAGAGCCCGCTGAGCCTACATGGGGTGCTCGCATACCTCAGAGGGGCTCTCATCCCACTACAGCAGGCAGTAGGCTTTAGCCTTGGATGTCAAATGAAACAAAAATGCAATTTGGCTTCCACGGTGATTGAATACCGCATAAATTAAATAAGTGGGAGGAATAACTCCTTCTCCTTATGTTTATAGTGCTGTTTTGCTTTGGCCAGAAGGGAAATATATTTATGCATATATAATGTAAAGTTCTATTAAAATGTGGCCCCAATGCTTATAAGCAGCACATTTGCTGTAAGCTTACCTTCTGGCAATGTCTGCAAAATTTTATTGTAAGTTGAATCTATACAATAAAAATCTATTCGATTTGAACAAATCAAGATTCTAAGGTTGCATTAAAGAATGTCTAAAAAAAAGTGTTGTTTGGCTTTTAAGAGTATCTATTAATGAGAACAAGATGAATAAAATATTAGTAAAAAATGTTTAAGATTTAGGATAGAGACTAATTTTATAATGTAAATGTACATATTATTTATTTATATATAAATGACTGTGTGTTGGATGTTCAAATATTTTTGGTTCCTGTAAAGTCATTTAATGTGTCACAACCTTTTATTCTACAACTTTCTAGCATACTCTTTTTAGAGATAGTATTTTATTTTATTTTATTTTAAAGATTTTATTTATTTATTTGTCAGAGAGAGAGAGAGAGCACAAGCAGGCAGAAGCAGAGGGAAAAGGAGGCTCCCTGCTGAGCAAGGAGCCCGATGTGGGACTCGATCCAGGATCCTTGGCTCATGACCTGAGCCGAAGGTAGCTGCTTAACCAACTGAGCCACCCAGGCATCCCTAGAGATAGTATTTTAAAAAATGATTTCCAGATCTGACAAAATTGTTAAAATTTCCACGGTTTTTGGCTCAGAAATAGTAAAGTTGTGTCATACTACTATCCATACTAGTTATTTTTCTCTTCTCCCTTTTCTTTTTTTTTTTTTCCTAAGCAAACTCGACCTGCAATGTGAGGCTCAAACTCATGACCCTGAGATCCAGACCCCCACTGCTCTACCCACTGAGCCAGCCACTTTCTCTTTTCCTTTGAATTTGGTACCGCACCCCCACTGTAGTCTTTGCTATAGTCCAGGATCTTACCACATCACAGCTGGAGAGTTTCTCAGCCCATGCCCTGCCTCTCACACTCCTTCCCAGTAGCCAGTCCTCTACTCACTGCTGTCCACGGCAGGCCCTTCCGCCACCCCCTCACCCTGCTCAGGAAGGGTGGAAGAGTCCACTCCTTCCTCACAGGGCCATGTCAGTACTTATCAAGTCTTTCCCTCTTTCCCCCAACACTCCCTAACAAGTGGCCTCCCCTGCCTTTTGCACCCCAACTCTTCCCAATCCCTTTCTCTGTACTTGTTCATAATATCCCTGTCTGTCTGGGATCCTGGAATACCCTTTCCACCACACCCTGCCCCCAACCTTTCTAAAACCTGCAAATGTTATGGCCCATTATGACCCACCTTAACTACCACCTTCTCTGTGAAACTGCTCATACTCATTTGTTCCTAGCAGTGGGAGGAGAAAAGAAAGAAGGATGCAGAGACAGTGAGCTGGTAGAAGCAGCAATAACAGAGCTCCTGGCTGTCCTCGCCTCATAGGTACCCATGGAACCCCCTGAACAGCCATTCACCTTGACTCGTAACTATATCTAATTAACTATCTTGCGTTTATCATTTTGGTTTCTTCTTTTGGTCTCTGACTTCAATTTTGAATTTCTCATTGGGAGCTCACAGGTGGGATTCGGACCTCAATACCCTTCATATAACTATAGAATCTATAGCATATAGAGTATAGTATGCTATGATTTTAAGTATATAGGAGTTTTAGAACTAATTACTTAATTATTACACTGAATGAGAACTGCAGCACTCCCAATTCCATTGCTCGAATCTAGAGATACATGTTTTAGCCCCTGTGATACCCTTCACAGCAAAAGGCATTCCAACTCTGTGGTGGACAGTCGTATGTGGGCACGGATTATTTTTAGGTCATAAGGTCTCACTGCAAGTACAGACCTGAGTATTTACTTGAAACAGCTTACAGCCTTTCAAAGTCATAATTAAAGTTTTACAAGTACATTTAAAAGTCATTTTTCTGTCTTTCAAGAATAAAGTGCTCTACAAAGTTCAAGGCTAATAAATAATTTCAAGTCTTTTTTTCTTTTTTAAAGATTTTATTTATTTGACTGAGAGAAACACAGGGAGAGAGGGAACACAAGCAGAGGGAATGGTATCAGGAGAAGCAGGCTTCCTGCTGAGCAAGGAGCCGGATGCGGGGCTCCATCTCAGGACTCTGGGATCATGACCTGAGCTGAAGGCAGATGCTTAATGACTGAGCCACCCAGGTGCCCCTAATTTCAAGTCTTGATATTAAAATTGCCTAAGGCAATGGGGCTCTGACAAGGAGGGCACACTGCCTCCTCCCATGCCCTCAGACAGAGCTTACAAGTAAAGTGGGATAAATTAAAGAAGGCTCCATCTTGAAATGTACATAGTACCCTTTTTTCTAGGCTGGTGCATTCTCTAAGATTGCATTCTAGCTATAGTGCATGCATGTGCGCATGTGCGCGCGCGCGCACACACACACACACACACACACACACATATTAAGAATTTGCCAAAACTAAGGACATCTTGTGATTACACAGCTAATTTCTCAGGATCACTATGAGAGAGAGAAAAAATTTTTTGGTCAACATTTGTTCCTGTTTCATGTGTCTCAAAACAAGGACTAATTGACCCAGAGGTATCTGATGTTTCCATGTCAGAGATGCCCTTGCAAGGTCAGAAAGATGGAAGGAAGGAAGATGTAAAAGCAAAAAACAACAGTTCTTCTTGGATTTTGTACCCTTTCTTCCTTCTTTGTTTTTTGTTTTGTTTTGTTTTTTAAGATCAAACTCCAGGCAAAGAAGAAAAAAATCACTTAATTTGAACCTCTAAGAGGAAGTTAGGAAAATAAAAGCATCTCCCAGTTAGGATATTAAAAAGACATGAGGAGTTTGCCTTCTCCCTTTCTCAGTCAGTCACTTAATATTCTCAAGCCCAGTGTAGAAAAAGTAGGACATTCTGTCTATAGATATCCCTGTGATACTAGGAGACAATCCCAGAAACCAGGGTCATCAAAATGTAGAATGAGATACACCTGTATTAGCATGATCACGCATTTTTGAGGGCATATCTCAAAGTATTTTTTATTTAGTTTGTATAAGTTTATAAAGCTTGAAGCCACAGAGAGGGAAAATGAAATAAAAGCAAGGCTGGAAGATTCACTTCAGCAGAAAGAGAAGATAAAGAATTTTCATAACCGGTTCCTTCAGTTTTCCTTCAGGTCTTGTATACTTAGGTTCCTTAAATAGAACATAATTTTTTAAAAATCTATCACATGGCAGATAAACTAAAGGATCTCTAGTGAAACTGAAATTATTTTTTAGAGCTGTACTTATGTTAAAAATAGATCTGTGTGAATAAGAATGATAAAAACAAAACAAAACACGAAAGCTTCACTACTGCTGTTAAAAATAGGACCGGGAGACTTAAGAATCAAAAGAACAGCAATGCATCTTGGACAACCGGACAACCAGATTCTACTCTGTGTTCTTCAACATTGTTATCTTGCCTAAGGCCATCTCCTCGGGATACTTGTATTCCTAGTGTTTATCTTTAGACCATCTGACAATCCTTTTTTTCTTTCTGAAAAACAATGCTGTTTTTCAAAAGTTCGACCAGGATTTAAGCTTCTGGCAATATGGCAAAGTCTAGACAAAAAAATTAAAAGCATCAATCTAGCAGCTACAATATTTAGTGCCTCTTAGGTGAAAAAAAGCAAATGTTCCACTAAGGTAATCTATGAAGAAAAACGAGCTTTTTTCTCAGGCTAGATTTATAGTCCATCTATCTGGAGATGCTCCTGGCATTTTAATTTTGTTTTAAATGTAGAGAATTGTTAGAAAATGCTGGTTGAATGGATTCAGCCCATTAATACAAAGGGAGCAATGCGGTAACTAAAGCAGGGTCTATGCCCACAGAAAAGAAAGCAAATGCCAGTAGGAATGCAACACGTGCCTTTCAGATTTGGCTCTAGTAAGGACTTTCCTTGGTTTCTACTGAGATCATTTTAAACTGGAACTGCTATTTCTCTCATATATAAGAAATCCTCCTCTGCAATGACACAGAGAGAATGCTACTAAGCCAGGGAAGCTAGCGATCCTTTGTGACCAGAATCAAAGAGTGACATTAAAAAAAAAAAAGCTACCAATTAATCTGACACGGTTCATTTTATCCAAAGAACAAAAAACAATCATTATACTTTCTATTTTCAATTCCACTACTTCGTGCTTCCAAGTGTTTCTTATTTCAGCAGCATCATTTACATCCTGCAAAGCATTTCTCAACCTGCTGGGATTGCTAACTTGGAGCTCAGACCACTGAGGGAGGAGAGAAAACACTGATTAAAAACAAAAGGGCCATGCTCTCATGTGGACTGTGTCTTCTGGGAAAGGCTGTCAAAACTATTAGTAGTTCAATCACTGTATGGCAGAGAGTTCCAAACTTTTAGAGATAGTTACCTTTTTCCCTATGAAAACACTGCATTGCAGAAAAAAGATAGCAATAAATAACAAATATATTTTACAGGGAAATGTGATTTTCTTTTTTTTTTTTAAAGTTGTTTTATAATATTCTTTTTTTTTAAAGATTTTATTTATTTGACAGCGAGAAACACAGTGAGAGAGGGAATACAAGCAGAGGGAATGGTAGTGGGAGAAGCAGGCTTCCCGCAGAGCAAGGAGCCTGATGCGGGGCTCGATCCCAGGACTCTGGGATCATGACCTGAGCCAAAGGCAGACGCTTAACGACTGAGCCACCCAGGTGCCCCGGGAAATGTGATTTTCTTAAGTGTCAAATAATGGTAAAATATATATAGTCATTTTTTTTTTGACTAAGTCTTTCTGATTTACCTGTGGGATCACTCCAAAGGCTTTCCTCCATTCTTGCAAAGTTATCGAATCCCAAGACACACCATCTATTTGGATTTCTCCCTCAGTGTTCAGCAGTCTCAAAAAAGCTGCTAACAAAGTACTCTTCCCTGATCCAGTTCTTCCCAAGAGGCCCACCTAGAAAATAAGAGTGACAGAATTACTCCTCTGACATATAGAAACCGTATGAGAAATGTAATCTGGTATTATAATTCACTAAAAAACATCAGAACTGGGTTTTTGTTTTTGGTATCACCAGGGGAAGATTTCAATTTATTCATTCAAACCTTTCTGCAACACTCCCAATTCTGACCAATAGGGACCTGGGGCAGAGCAACCCTGTAAAAGAATATAGGAACTGGCCATAAGGAACTAGACTCTTAATTCTGGACCCTTCATTTATCACTGACCTTTACTAATGGCACATATGTTTAAAATACCCATTTTGCATCAAGAAAACAGAGATACCATGTCTCAATGCGACCATTTCTAAGGACGACCTTAAGCCAAGAGCAGGGACCTATATAGCTTGATCTAGTTCCTAACATGAATGTGAGCTTGAAAATTTTTTTTTTTTTTTTTTTTTTTTTTTTTTAGTAAGGTATGACTTTATTTTAGGGGGTGTGTGTCCATATGTGTTAGTGTGTGTTTGTGTATACATGTAAATTTTTTTTTTTTTATGGTAATTCTATTTTTATTTTTTATTTTTTTTTTATTTTTTTTTTTTAATTTTTTTTTTATTTTTATTAACATATAATGTATTATTTGCCCCAGGGTACATGTCTGTGAATCTTCGGGCTTACACATTTCACAGCACTTAATAGCACATACCCTCCCCATTGTCCCCAACCCAGCCACCCTATCCCTACCCCACTACCCCCCCCGGCCACCCTTAGTTCATTTCTTGAGTCTAGGAGTCTCTTATGGT
>CM053614.1:26164556-26224592 GCA_028646535.1 Procyon lotor
GTGAGCTTGAAAATTAATGAATGTGAAACAGTTCTAATGTTCAGATACTGTCCATAATAAATTAAGCACCAGTTTATGTCTGACGATAAACAAGAAAAAGTTCAGCGAGCTCTGTGTTCCCAGAGAAGGCAGGCCAAGCCTTGCCACTCCATGGACAAGCATTTGGACAGTTGTCAAATCAAATTCTTACATCTACCCTGCCTAGAAGGAAGAGAACTAAGAGAAGCTAAAAGGATATTAAGGAAAAGGAAAAAAGAACCAAAACTATTCTTGTTACCAAAAGACTGTTAAGAGCACAAAATGGAAGGGACAATGCCATGCGTTGCAAAGGGAGAGCTAGTGCTCCAGGGAGCTCACAGGGGCCCAACCTCTGTGTTCCATGTGGGCTCACATCCAGCACTTGGAAGAAGATGCTTTGAGTGGGCAGAACACTCACTGAATAAATGTTTACTTCCTTCCCCTTACATGACTTCTGTTTCTCTTTTATCATTTAGCTTTTTTTATAGGAGAGCTGAGCCAATCATCTTTTAGAGTAATGCTTTTTACACTACCTGCGGCAAAGAAGAGTTCTATTTTGCTTTGTTTATTTTTAGTTTCTGATCCACTGCATATCAGTACTTTAAAATAAAAGATAATAAAAATTAATTTCTACATGCTTACTCTAAGTTCTTATACTTATCAGTATAAGATACTAAGACCACTATAAGATATAAGATATAAGACCACTAACAGCTTATAAACCAGAACAAGTTCACAGACCACAATGAAAGCTTTAGAGCTTCTAACAACCCGTGATAATAATAACTTGTTGAATACTTATTAGGAATCTGGTAATAAACTAGACCTTTGGGATAAGTTGGTAAAGAATAATGACACCATGTCTTGTTCACAAGAGCTCTGTAATGAGACTTTCACAAATGCTTATTCCTGAGACAACTGAGAAAATCAGATAAGACAAAAGTTATAAATAACACCCTTTCAATGTTCTTCACACTACTAACCAGAAACAGTGATTATTGTATTTTTTTTATTATTCCTTGTGTTAACCCCAAGGATTTAAGTTCAAGAAGGACAAGGTGGTCTATGTTGTTTCCCACTGAATTCTCAGCACCTGTCATAGTGGGTGCATATGAAGTGCTCAATAAATGGTTCTTTGGATTGAATGAGGGTCAGGTAGATGGAAGGAGGAATGAGTGGACAAATGGAATATGGATTGGATAGATGGATGAATGGGTGGGTGGGTGGGTGGGTGGATGGATGGATGGGATGGAAAGAAAGAAGAAAAGAAAAGGGAGAGGGAGGGAGAGAGAGAAGACAGATGAATGAATAAACCTATTTAGTTGATCTAACAAACAAAGGAATTTAGTTAATTTTGGTCAAATACTAAATCAAGTTTTATTTAAAAATCTTGTGTAATTTAATATGCACACCTCCATTTCTGAATCAGCCCATGCTGTATAAATATATTCATCATATGCCATGATTTTTCAACCACAACAGTAAAGCTTTTATAAGCTATCTGAATATGCCTTGTGTAGGTGAGGCATGGGGGATGGAAAGTTCAATAAGAGGAAGTGATTCGCTTTAAAGTCATATCACAAATTTAATCAGACAATAAAAAGAAACAAAAGGTATCCAGATTGGTAAGGAAGCAGTAAAACTTTCACTATTTGCAGATGACATAATACTCTAAATAGAAAACCTGTAAGACTATTAGCTATATTGCTAGAACGGAAACACGAATTCAGTTCAGCTACAGGATACAAAACCTGTATCCAGATGTACAGAAATCTGTTGCATTTCTATATACCAATAATGAAATATCAGGAAAAGAAATTAAGGAATCAATCCCATTTACAACTGCACCAAAAATAATAAGATACCTAGGAATAAACCTAACCAAAGAGGTGAAAAACCTCTATGCTGAAAACTATAAAACACTGATGAAAGAAAGGGAAGATGACACAAAGAAATCAAAAGATATTCCATGCTCATGGATTGGAAGAAAAAGATATTGTTAAAATGTCTATACTACCCAGAGAAATCTACACTTTTAACACAATCCTTATCAAAATATCAACAGCATTTTTTTTTACAGACTTAGAACAAACAATCCTAAAATTTGTATGGAACCACAAAAACTCTTAATAGCCAAAGCAACCTTGAAAAAGAAAAGCAAAGCTGGAGGCACTACAATTCCAGACTTCAAGTTCTATTACAAAGCTGTAGTCATCAAGACAGTACAGTACTGGCACAGAAACAAATACATAGGTCAATGGAACAGAATAGAAAACTCAGATTTGGACCCACAGCTATGTGGTCAGTTAATCTTCAACAAAGCAGGAAAGAATATCCAATGGTTAAAAAACAAAAAACAGTCTGTTCAACAAATGGTGCTAAGAAAACTGGACAGCAACATGCAGAAGAATGAAACTGAACCACTTTCTTACACCATGCACAAAAATAAATTCAAAATGGATTAAAGACTTAAATGTGAGATCTGAAACCATAACAATCCTAGAAGACAGCATAGGCAGTAAACCCTTTGACATCAGTTGTAGCAACTTCTTCCTAGAAATGACTCCTGAGCAAGGGAAACAAAAGCAAAAATAAACTATTGGGACTTCATCAAAATAAAAATCAATAAAACTAAAAGGCAACCGACAGAATGGAAGAAGATATTTGTAAAGGATATATCTGATAAAGGGTTAGTATCCAAAATCTATAAAGAACTCACAAAACTCAATACCCCAAAACAAGTAATACAATTAAAAATGGTCAGAAGACAAGAATAGACATTTCTCCAAAGAAGACATCCAGATGGCCAACAGACACATGAAAAGATGCTCAATATCACTGGTCAGCAGGAAAATACAAATCAAAACTACAGTGAGATCCTCACACCTGTTAGAATGACTAAAATCAACAATACAAAAAAAAAAAAAAAAAAGGTATTGGCAACGATGTGAAGAAAAAGGAACCGTCCTGCACTATTGGTGGGAATGCAAGCTGGTGCAGCCACTCTGGAAGAGAGTATCATGGTTCCTCAAAAAATTAAAAATAGAACTACCCTATAATCCAGTGATTGCACTACTAAGTATTTACCCAAAGAATACAAAAAATACTAATTCAAAGGGATACATTCACCCCAATGTTATAGCAGCATTATCTACAATAGCCAAATTATGGAAACAGCCTAAGTGTCCACCAACTGAAGAATGGATAAAGATGTGGTATGTATAACAATGGACTATTACTCAGCCATAAAAAAGAATGAAATCTTGCCGTTTTCATTAACATGAATGGAGCTAGAGAGTATTTAATTCTCTCTCTCTCTCTCTCTCTCTCTTTCTTTTTTAGAGAGAGAAAGAGAAATCATGATCAGGAGAGGAACAGAGGGAAAGGGTAACAGAGAGAATCTTAAGAGAAAGAATCTCAGTGTGGAGCCCGATACAGGGCCTGATCTCACAGTCCTGAGATCATGCCCTGAGCCAAAATCAAGAGTCAGACGCTTAACTGACTGAGCCACTCAGGGCCCCTGGAGCTAGAGAGTAATATGCTAAGTGAAATAAGTCAGTCAGACGAGGGTAAATACCGCATGACTTCATTCATATGTGGAATTTAAGAAACAAAACAAATGAGCAAAGGGGGAAAAAAAGAGAGAGGGGCAAACCAAGAAATAGACTCTTAACTATAAAGAACAAACTGATGGTTACCAGAGGGGAGGTTGGGGGGGAATGGGTAAAATTAAGGTGATGAGATTAAGGAGGGCACTTGTGATGAGCATTGGGTATTGTACGGCAGTACTGAATTATTATATGTGCACCTAAAACTAATATCACACTGTATGTTAGCTAACTGGAATTTAAATAAAAACTTTAAAAAATAAATAAATAGATAAAAAAATAAAAAAGTCACATCACAATTTTTTTTATAAAAAGTACCTTGAGGTCCAGACCTTTATATCATTATTCGGGGTTCTAATAATTAGGATAGGTCATTACCATGTTCCCTTTCAAGAATCTAATATGGAAAATTTTAGAGAACTCAGTTTTTATGTTGGTATAAGATTAAATTGAGAGGCAATTTGTAAATTTTTGTTTAGCTTTAAAGTTTTGTAGCTATTCTCTGCTTCTTCTATATTATTGAACTGCTGATATTGCATTGTGTCTGACATTTTTTTAACAGCAAGGAATCTTACTGGTTCATACCTAACAAAGTCTTCTTGTTTATATAATTGGCACATAATAATTCTTTTCCGGGATTTGTTTTTCCAGGCTTCTCAGTGATCTGTTGAATAAGGCCAGAGTACTTCCCGCCAATGAGCTTTTAAGGTATATCCTAATTCCAAGTCAGTAATTTCTAGTAACTTCACTGAACTTCCTTTCTGAGAATTTTGGATCAAGATAAATCAAAATATTATGTGGACAGCTAAACGTGTTGAATTTGGTGCTGGCTGTAATTGCATTGTACCATGAATAGAACAGTCTCAGTACATTCTTTTCAGAGTGCCTGATTCACTATTTTAGTATTGCAACAGACTGGAACCTGCTATAATTATTTTTCATCTTCTATGGTCTCCAGAAATCAAGATACCAAATAAAATGAAATTTAGCTCTCCAGTGATAACTGTACCTTTTATATATTTATTATCAATGAATCATAATTCTTAACAAGTTCTTGAGAATATGTTCTTCATAACTACAAGATAAATTACAGAATAAGATTCAGGTACAAAATAACAATTTTTATCAAGACAGGATGCTATGTGTGTTTAACAAATCAAACAGACATCTAAGTGTTTATGCTGCTATGATCTGAACCCTTGATACTATTTGAATTGCTTCTGGCATCTCAGCATTTTGAAGAGACTACAAATAAAGAAGGCAGGTAAGCTAACCCAGAAGAATAGACCTTGAAGTACTAATACATATCTATTTAATCAGAGGACTATCCAGGACTGTGATAGACACAATTTACCACCTAAAGCATTTTGATAAGTTCACATTTATCATGAAGGACCTGGCTCCCAATTAGAATCCCAGTCTGCATTTTGAGAGGAAAAGAAAAGGGGAAAAAAAAAAGAGAGATTCTATTGGGGGAAGGTAATGTGGATATTAAAATTCAGACCAAAAAAAAAACCCAAAAGCTTTTAAGAAAACAACTATTTAAGCTTAAAAAGAAGAAACAGGGTTTGTTTTTTTTTAAGTAAACTTTGTAAAAATCTTGCTCTATTTCTCATACACTGAAAATAAAATTTAAAATACAGATTCTGTGAAGGCCTAAATTAAAAGCAAAGAAGACAAATGAGACATAGCTTCACCAAAATAATTGTTACAAAGTGTTTTCATATGGAGACTGAATAACCATTCTGCATAAAATACAGATTTTTAAAATATTTCACCATGTTATGAGCTGAATATTTGTGACTCCCCCAAATTCAAATGTTGGCCTTTGGGAGGGGATTAGGTCATAAGGGTGGAACCCTCATGAATGAGATTAATGCCCTTATAAAAAAACCCCAGAAAGCTCCCTCACCTCTCTTGCCATGTGAGGTTACAATGACAAGACAAACATCTATGAGGAAGTGCATTCTTACCAGACAATGAATCTGCTGGCACCATGATCTTGGACTTCCCAGATTCCAGAATTGTGAGATATAAATTTCTGTTGTTTATAAGTCTACCCAGGCTATGATATCTTATTACAGCAGCCCAGATGGACTCAGGCACACCATCTAACCTAGAATGCCGGAATCTAACAAGAAATGCCCACTTAAGTCCTTTTCAAATGTTTTCTTTCTTTTTCAAGATTAATTAGACCACAGCTGATCTTGCAGGATTTTGAATAATCAAAATAATATACTGATTTTGAGTCTTCTTAATTTAGCAGGCAAGAAGCATGTTTGGGGCATTTTGTTATAGATTGCAAGATGCTGTTATAGGTTCCAAGAGTAAGGCAGTACAAACAACAATCTTAAGAGAGCTGCTCAGAATAATATTTTAACAATCAATTCCTATACTAATCAACCCTATGACCTAGAAGTAGGTATAAATTATTCACTCATTCATATTTAACATATAGTAAGCTAGGCAATGTGCTACACAAAGAGATGAAAAAATGAAAAACAGGACTTCTGGTTTCTGGTCCAAAATATAAGGAATTTCAATATTATCACTCTGTCCTAACAAGTAAAAAGCTGAGCAAACTGAAAATCAAAAGTCTTCTAACATCTGTTGGGGAGTGAAGATACAGAACAAACCATAGCCACAATAAATGAAGAGACAGACAGACAGATGTAGAGAATCACAAATTACTAGAGAAGAAACCATGATCAGAAACCTCTGCAGAAACCAAAGTCAGGGTAAAAGAAATCCTAAACTGTAACTGACAAATTTTGGAGGCTAAGTGTGGACAAGCCTGAGAGTAAAAAAGTCCAGGAGAGGTCGTTTGCAGACGGGTCCCCAGACTTTTTTGAGTATTACTTCATGGAGCCCCATAGTGAAAAACAGAAAAATCCCTTGGTATATCCAGCAGGAGGAGGGAGAAAGCAACAATTTTGCAATGCTCCAGGGCATTAAAGAATTCTGCTCTTCACAAGGCCTCCCTTAAGAGAAACTATTTTACGAGACCGTAACCTACTGGTATTTTGTTTGTTTGTTTGTTTGTTTGTTTGAAGATTTTATTTATTTATTTGACAGAAAGAGAGAGAGATCACAAGTAGGCAGAGGCAGGCAGAGAGAAGGGAGGAAGCAGGCTCCCTGCCAAGCAGAAATCCCAATGCGGGGCTCGATCCCAGGACCCTGAGATCATGACCTGAGCCAAAGGCAGAGGCTTTAACCCACTAAGCCACCCAGGCGCCCCACTGTGGTTTTTATTAGAACCCAACTGATCTAGGGAATGAAAATACCCAACTCCATCCAGCTCACACTAACCATCCTGTGGCATGCAGTTAAAGTGGTATAGAGGGAAATTTATAATATTAAATGCATATATTAGAAAAGAAAACATATCTAAAATTAATAGTCTAAGTTTCTACCATAGGAAACTAGAAAAAGAAGAGTAAATTAAATTGAAAGGAAGCAGAAGAGAAATAATAAAAAATTAGAGCAGAATCATCTAATTGAAAATAGGAAATCAGTAGAGAAAATCAACGAAAGCTGATCTTTAGAAAAGATCAATAAAATAAATAAACTTCTAGCCGGGCTAAGAAAATGAGAGGTGACACAAATAAACAATATTAGAATTGCAAGAGGAGAAATTACTACATGTCCCATGGTGAGAGAATAATAAAGGAAGACTATTAGTAACTATATGCCCACCAATTTGATAATCTAGATGAAATGAACCAATTCCTCAAAAGATACAATCTTCCAAAGTTCATGCAAGAAGAAATGGCTGATCTAAAGTAGGCATATATCTTTTAAAGAAATTGTATCAATAATTAACAACCTTCCAATTCAGAAATTTCCAGGTCCAGATTGATTTGCTGGTGAATTCTACCAAATATTTAAAGTAGAAATTCTATGAATCCTCTACTTCCTCCAGGAGATAGAAGCAGATGGGAGTACTTCCTAACTATTCTATGAGGACAACATTAATGCATTAATGGAATACCAAAACCAGGCAAAGGCATTAGAGACCAAATTTCTCATGAACATAGAATCAAAAATCTTCAACAAAATATTGGCAAATCAGTATTTTGTGGTATTATATATACCACATAATATATTATATATTATGGTATTATATATACCATAACCAAGTTGGATTAATTCAAGACAGACAATGTTGGTTCAAAACTTAAAAATGAGTTAGTATAATTCATTCTACCAGTGGGCTAGACTAAGAAAGATTATATGATTGTAACAATAGATGCAGAATTCATTTAACAAGATCCAGTGCTGATTTCTGATAAAACTCTTGGCAAACCAGGAATAGAAGGAAATTTCCTTACCTTGATAAAGACATCTATAATAACCCTATAGTAAACACTATATGTAAAGGTGAGAAACTCAAAGACTTCCTGCTAAGGTCAGGAATAAGGCAAGCATGTCCTTTCCCATAACTCCTTTTCCACATTATACTGGAAATTCCAGTTAATGCATTGAGACCAGAAAAGGAAATAAAAAAGCATTCAGATTGGGAAGAAAAAAATAAAACTGTTCACAGATTACATTATTATATATTTAGAAAATCTAGAAGAATCAGCAATAAAACTCCTGTAACTAATAAGTGATTATTTATAGTAAAGTTTTAGGATACAAGGTTAATATAAAAAAGTCAATTGCTTTCCTAAATATCAGCAATGAATAAGTGGAGTTTGAAATTAAAAATACATTATCACTTACATTAGCATTCCCAAAACAAAATACTTGGATATAAATATAAGAAAATATATACAAGGTCTAGATGAGGAAAACCACAAAACTCTGATGAATGAAATCAAAGAAAAATTAAGTAAGTGGAGAGATGGTCTGTGTGCGTGAAAAGGAAGATTCAATATTGTCAAGATCAGTTCCTCCTTATTTGATCTATAGATTCAATGCAATCCCAGTCAGAATGTCAGCAAGTTATTTTGTGGGTCTGACAAACTGAATCTAAAGTTTTATATGGAGATGCAAAAGACCCTGAATAACCAACACAATACTGAAGGAGAAGAACAAAGTTACACCACTGACACTATTCAATTCCCATGACTTTGATTTAAAAGATCAAGGCTGTGTAATATGAACACCTTCAGTTTCCCAGCTCTTTACTCATCTTTCTCTTTAACTCCCGTTATCTGCTTTCCTTCTGTCTCAAAAAACAAAATAAAACAAAACAACAACAACAAAACACAAAATCTCTATAGTACAAAGGCAAAATCCCTCCACTTAGCCATTCTCTTAGGCAGGAGTTGTTGCTATCTCTTTCCTACCACCAACATTGTTGTTCTACAGAACTCTTCATTTTAGTACTCACCCATTCCCTAACCCTTTGCAGCTGGACTTGTACCCTCATTTCTCTACACCTAATGTCGTTCTCATTCTTGGAAGAGCATGTATCAGTGATACAAACACTGTCCTTACACTCAGAGTTTTTATGCAGTAGGGTTGAGTGGGACTCAAGAATTTACATTTCTCACAAGTTCTCCAGTGATGTAGATGATCCTGGTCCAGAGAACCACACTTTGAGAAACACTGCTCTTCTGAAGATGACCAAAGACCACTTAGTAGCTAAACTGGGTAGGAGTTTTAGAGTCTTCAACTTCCTTTATTACTTCAGCTCTCAAGATTCGTAATTTTCATCATCTTGCTTCAATCTCATCTTCTATTTTATCCTTTATGCATTCCCCAATGTGACCAAATCAGTCATTGTTTTCTGTACATGCTTCATGTCTTGTATTATTCCCTCTGCCTATAGCACCCCTTTCACTCACCTTTGCCTGTTCAAATACTCAGTTCAAGTCTCAAAGTCTCCCTCTAAATGCCACTTCCTGTGGAAAACTTCCCATGAATAGCCCAACTCCCAGCCAACTGATAATAATTACTTCCTCCTTACCTCAGAATTTTACCTATATATCTTTTATTCAAGGGTATAACAAAGCTTTTTGGAACCTGAAGGTTATACAATATGGAAGAGGAGTTCTTTCCAGGAATAAAGATTTCAAAATTAAAAATAAAAAATTAAGTACAGGGCCTTGGAAGGGGCTCAAGCAAATAAACTCTGAAATTTAAGCTTTGCTAACTTCCCAGTGGCCTGCCTCAGTTCTCACTGGATCTTGCATTTCCCCTCTTAGATGGCCATCTTCTGGGACAGATACCTCTTCTTTTCTCTCTCTTTCTCCCTCTCTCCTTTGGCTCCTTCTTTTTCTACTTTTAAGGGAAGCACATGAAAAAGAACTTTTAAGTCAGACAGACCTGAGTTTAAGATCCCTGCTAACTCACTCACTTAAGTGAACTTCAATTTCTTCCACTGCACAAAAGGGGTAATAATATCTACCTTTGGAATTAAAATAAGATCAAAAGTGATAGCAAATAAATGTCTTTAAATAGTGCTTAGGACATGATAAGCACTTGATAAACTTTAGTTTCCCTCTTTGGATGGCAAGATCCATAGTCTTATGTAAGTAATTTTCAATTCCCCCAAAAGAACCTACCATTCCTTACAAAGAATAGTTACTGAACCCACATGGCCTATTTTCTATATAAAGGTTCAGAGAACATGAAATGCCTAAGCATACTGCTTCTTTCTCATTTCACAGCAGCTCTTATTATTACTCTTATATCAAGGAAACTACCTATAGAAATGAGGACTCTGCAAATTCTGTCACTCCACTAGGACTTGGTTGAATTTAATTTAGTGGGCAACTGAGTATCAATGAAGCAAAGGGTTGGGAGGATGTCAGGAGGAGGGAAAGGAAATAATTTACCAAGCCTTTTCACTCTGGTTTATATCAACCTATTTGCTGCTACTGTTTGTAACTTGATACCACTTTTGGAGTCTATCATGGTGGTCTGAAGGACATTCTCAGCTTCCTGTGGCATTCACTTATGTGCAAAGCAAAAGAGAATACTTAATTGTTTTCTCAATGCAAGGGAGGAACAAAAGCAAATAATTAATTTTACATAGTTCTAACGCATAACTTTAACAATGTAAACAACCTCATTCTAATATAAGGGATAAATGTAATCTAAATCCAATCTTTCCATTTATACTGATTTAAAACTGTTTTTTCTCTAGAATCACAAATGAGAGAGGAGAAAAAACAACCAACACCTCAGAAACACAAACAATGCACTGTTTCGCACTGTTAGTGGCAATGTCAATTGATACAGCCACTGTGGAAAACAGTATGGAGGTTTCTCAAAAAGTTAAAAATAGAACTACCCTACAATCTGACAATCACACTACCATGTATTTACACAAAGAATACAAAAGCACTAATTCAAAGGGATACATGTATGCTATATTTACAGCAGCAGCATCTATAATAGCCAAGATATGGAAGCAGCCCAAGCGTCCACTGATTGATGAATGGATAAATAAGATGTTTTCTATCTATGTAACGGATTTTTTTTTATTTTTTAATTAACATATAATGTATTATTTGTTTCAGGGATACAGGTCTGTGATTCATCAATTCTTACACAATTCACAGAACTTACCATAACACATATGCTTCCCAATGTCCATCACCCAGCCCCCACATCCATCCCACTCCCCTCCCCTCCAACAACCTTCAGTTTGTTTCCTGAGATTAAGAGTCTCTTATGGTTTGTCTCCCTTTCTGGTTTTGTCTTCTTTCATTTTTCCCTTCCTTCCCCTATGATCCTCTGTCTTGTTTCTCCAATTCCTCGTATCAGTGAGATCATATGATAATTGTCATTCTCTAATTGACTTATTTCACTTAGCATAATATCCTCTAGTTCCATCCACATTGTTGCAAATGGCAAGATTTCGGGATTTTTTTTTGATGGCTGCATAATATATATATAATATTCCATAATATTCCACATATAATATTCCATTATTTATATGTGTGTGTGTATATCTATATATATACCTATATATAGATATCTCTCTCTATATATATATCTATATATCTCACATCTTCTTTATCCATTCGTCTGTTGATAGACACCTAGGCTCTTTCCATAATTTAGCTATTGTGGATATTGCTGATATAAACATTGGGGTGCACGTGCCCCTTCAGATCACTACATTTCTATCTTTATGGTAAATACCCAGTAGTGCAATGGAATGGAATTTTTTTTTTAAATTTTTTTTTTAACCATGAAAAAGAATGAAATCTTGCCATTTACAATGATATGGATGGAGCTAGAGAGTATTACGCTAAACAAAGTAAGTTAAAGACAAATACCGTATTATTTCACTCATACATGGATTTTAAGAAACAAAAGAAATGAGCAAAGAGGAAAAAAAAGAGAGAGAGAATGACAAAATAAGAAAAAGACTCTTAATTATAGAGAACAAAGTGATGGTTACCAGAGAAGAGGTGGGCTGGGGGATGGGTTAAACAGGTGATGGGGATTAAGGAGGGCACTTGTGATGAGCACTGGGTGTTGTATAGAACTGTTGCATCACTATATTATACACCTGAAACTAATATAACACTGTATGTTAAATAACTGGAATAAAAATAAAAAACTTAAAAGAAACTATTTTCTCTCAAAAAAAGAAAAAAAAAAACAAATCCCATTCTTGACTAGTGAAAATATAATAAAGAGGTAATTTTAGTAGTATGTGAATTTACTTATCCTAACTATAAGATTAGAAAAGAGAGCCAAAATTTCTGCTGTGTCATTTCAAGCCATTTAGCATGGTATACAGAAACATCTTGCTCGCCCTACATTTTCTTTAACAGAATTTTTTCCAATATATCAAATTATGAAATATTCCTAAACTGGTGTACCAAAGTAAGTGATAATAATCTATGTTGGTGACAGTGATGGTGGCCTAACAAAGTTTACTGACCATTATTTCAAAGGCAAAAAAAAAATCTCTATTTGAAATTAAACCATCAAGAGAGAAAGTTTCAAAATTCAGTTTTCATAATAAGTGGCTCTATTGTATTCTATCTCAATTTTTAAAAATAGAGCAATCAAAAGAATATAATAATCCTATCTAGATTTATGGAACAGCTCAAAGTAAGAGATTTGAAATATAAAATGTAATTTGAAATAATTTAAAATATAAAATAATCACACTGTATTGTGATGAACATGAAATATGAGAATAACTGCCTCTTTCTCCAAGAATCAGTTCCAGAATTGGTATATCTGAATACCATCCATGTAGTCAGCCCAGGACTGAGATCTATGAGGACTACTTCAAAATAATACATGGTTATTTTTGCTATTAAATAATAAAATTGTTCCTTAGTAAGTACCTCTTGCTTGGTAAATTATTGGGAAAAAAGTCTAAAAAAATCCATACCTTGATTAGAATTCCAAATAAACAAACTGAACAAAGCTAAGAAAAAAAGTAGCACTTTTTTGACAGAGTGTCAATTGGGTAAAATTCATGAAGAAATTAGATAGCGTCAACAACAAAATATTTCTCTTACCTGAAATGGAAAACAGTTTCAAGATGCAAAATTTAGAACATGTAATAATTTTGGCTTCTTTAACAGCTTCTTTTAGTTAGTAACCTAGCAATCGATTAGATATTCTACAAGTAGAACACTTAAAATGAACCAACTATACTGTTTCTGGCCTCGGCAAACTAAATAGCATATGAAAAAAATAATGGCTTCATAATTAATAACTTGAAATACGTATATTCAGTATTGGCCCTCATCTACAATAATAAGGTTACCAATGGATTTTACCAATACATTGCTTGAGGCTCCTGAGATTTACTCACTATACACAGGCAAACAAAGCAAGGAATATTTAAATCTCACCCTCTGGCCAGGACTTATTGAGAAGGAAATGTTTTCTAATATGGCATTCCCACCGTCTATATACTTTGCTGTGAGGTCTTTGACAGTCATTTGGCCCCCTGAGGGCCAGATGTCATCTTCTCTCACATGATGATTCTCAGTAATCAAAACTTTTGAGAGCTGGACATCCTTGGATGGTTTGAATGACTTGGTGGGTGGTTTACTTCCTTCTGCTGGCATGTCAATAAACTTGAAGACTCGGCTTACAGATCGCATCTGAAATGAAATACAGTATCTTGTTGGTCTGTTTAATGACTGTAGGCAATGTCATAATTAGTGTGATGTTTCCTTAAAAAATAACATGTAAGATGTGACGCTGCTCGTCGTCATCTGGTTATTTATCAGGAGGTTTTTCAATGAACTAACAGGAAATAATTGGATATAATTAAAAGCTTAACCAAAGAGAATTAACTAGGATTTATATAAATGGGCTCTGTAAAAACCTGTTTATTTTTGTGATCATTTAATTCTCAGTTATGCAAGCCCCACATAAATGGCCAAATTATACTCAAAGGGATAGATGATGTCAAAGGGAAGTTTTTTCTTCAACTATGAGCAATGCTGCACACTGTTGTACAACTGGTATATTATAATAAAACGCTCCATGCCTCAAAACCACTACTGAAGATTCCTTTTTCTCACACTGCCTGAAAAACTGTCTACAATTCTGTATGTCAGCTGGGTGGCAAGGGAGGCTTAGTAAATTCTGAATGACTTCACAATAATCTTCAAACAAATTTAGGTCATTGTTCCATATCTGTGGTTAAAGAATTACATTTTTATATAAATTACTTACAGATCAATTTGCATTGCTGACATCGTAAAATGTCACCACATATAAAAGTTGTATTTGAAATTAAATACATGGTTGCTCTATAAATATATTCATGTAACATTTAATAAAGTATATCTTTAATGTATACAGAAATGGAAGAGCACAACTCTTTTTCAAAGGTGCTTAAATTATTTAACAAGAACATATTCTTCTGGACAGTTATGATTTATTGGAATTTGGAATATAATTTTTTAAAATAGCCTTGCAAGTAATAGGCACCTTAATACTTGAAAATTTATAAAAGAATAAAGAAAAGAATATATAAATGATTACATATATATGAATCAGTAAATGAATAACAAGAAAGAATTGAAGATTTTGAATTCACTCAATTCCTATTTTTTTTTATTAACATATAATGTATTATTTGCCCCAGGGTACATGTCTGTGAATCGTCAGGCTTACACATTTCACAGCACTTAACATAGCACAAACCCTCCCCAATATCCACAACCCAGGCACCCTCAATTCCTATTTTTAATAGATATAATCCTTGATGGCTCAGCCCTGCCCAGGAATTACTAGCTTACTGGAAGGAAATGTATTGCTTTTTTTTGTCTTAAAAGTAATTACTGATTCTGGCTTTACTTGGTCAAGAATTCAACCCTCCTGGGGCTCCAGGGTGGCTCAGTTAGTTAAAGTGTCTGCCTTCGGCTCAGGTGATGATCCCAGGGTCTGGAGAGCCTGCTTCTCCCTCTCTCTCTGCTTGCCACTGCCCCCTGCCAGTGCTCTCAATACCGCCCCCCTCTGTCAAATAAATAAATAAAATCTAAAAAAAATAATTCATTAAAAATATTTTATTGTATTTATCCTGCATAAGAATATTACACTCTTGAAATGGTTGAGAGAAAAGCAGAAATGAAGCTTAATTTTATGAAATAAAGTAAGTCTGTTGACATTTCTGCATGTTGATACTGTGAAGAATTCTAAACTAGTCTTTGTTAAGTGCTTTAGCACATCAAGAAAGACACTATAAAAAGAACTTTATATTGTGATACTTTCAATCAGTAAGCAAAACACTTAAATATTGCTATCTATACTACTCAAAATTTTATGTAGTGCTATTAGAAAAGGACATTTAAAACCATTATTTTGGCAGCACTGAAATGTATATAATTTTTTTGCATAGGAAGTTGTGAAGAGTATAGCAAATTATGTACTCCATTAGTACTTACCACTGAGGGTGAACCTAGAACTTCTAATGTCAACTGTAGTAAATGGAATGTACCTATCAAATTTAGTAAATGAAATGTTCAACTCATCATCTTCCATATAGTCTAGTTGCTTAAAGTGACCCCAAGACAGGTTGTTCTAGTTACCCACAGCATAGTCAAATATCCCTGACCAAGAACAAGTTCATCTTAACAATGGGCACTGATCCATAGCATGTGAGAAGACATCCATTCAGTTTAGCAGGTTAGGACATTTTCTGATGAGACAGAAAGGTGGCTAATGCAGACACCTGCACTATGGCCAGTTTTGCAACCACTGAAATGTCATTACTGAGTAGATGATGTGGCCAGATAATAAGTTACTAATTCCTTGTACTTCACAGACTCTCTAACTGGCACATTCTACTTCCACTGCTTTTTAAAGGAGAAGCCATAACAGAACCAGAATAAAAAAATTAATTTTGGTCTTTCAAGCTCAAAAATTGGCTTTTTGGAACCAGCAATGGATAGTCTGAAAATTTTAAGCCACTTGAATATTGGCTATTAAGTTTCAAAAATCAAAGCTTGAAAGACTCAAAGCCCAGTGTTTATGCAAAAACAGTAGCCACAGATGAATGAATGTGAAGGATGAGAGACAGCTCCTCTCCTCACCCCTTAATCTGACTCATGAATGGGGGCAACAAGAGGACTTAGATACCAATTCCTTTGAAAAGGAGTCCTGACTTGCAATCAAAGTCTAGTTCTATCCTTGAGTAGATTTGGGGGATTTCTGGAACACAGGAAGTCCATGCCTTAATATCAAGGTGGAGCCCAGGCATGAGGCATGCCTTAGAGAAACTTCCAGTATATGGAATAGCATAGAAGCAGTAGAGTGAACATGGGTGCTTGGCATGTCTAGATCCAGATAGCTTCAGATTTCACTATATTCCCAGAGTGGTGCTAGAGGAAGGGCAAATCCCAATCCTTTGGTCCCTCCCTCAGGATCTTCCAAGCCTTGGTCATGGAAGAAGTTGAGAGAGAACTCATCAAAGTAGGGCTCACAATCAGGAACAGAAGAACGAGGATGCAGTCTCCCTAGACTGTTCACCTCTAGGTCAAAGAGCAACCTCAATGCCTCAAAGATAGCACAGACAAGGGGCAACCTAGGGCCAGAAGCTCCCTCCCTCAGTGCATTGGCATTCTGTAAACTCCATTCAGAATTTAGATTCACTTCCAGCAGAATTTCTGAATATGCTGAGATCTCTTCTTGCACTCAGCAGCACATGTATTCAAGCAGAAAATAAATTCAACCATAACAAAAGAAGAGTCATACTTCTTACACACTTATTTCATAGCCAAAAATTCATGGCTGACCAGGGATGGACCCCGGTTTGGTGGAAACTAAAGCTTAAATAATTGAAGGGTCTCTTCTTATGTGAAAGCACCAAAATTATGCATTTGTAATTAAGTATGGGGCCTCAGAAGGTGTCCATGCAAGAGAGAGGATCTGAAGCTGATATTCCACGGGCTTCCTGTTGAGCCCACATTGCCTATTACAGTAACCTTATTCAAAGCATTCCTTGTTGTATCCTCCCCATCTAGGGCTTAGCACCAAGCAGTCCCTTAATAAATCTTTGTTAAGGATGAGTGACCCCATTGTTCTAACTCATCTGCAGAAAGCAATATCTGGGCAGGGCGAATGACAGCGCTGAGTCCCTCAGCAAGCAATGGAGCCTGCCATTGTACTTCTCAGCTTTTCAGTCTGAAAACAGACGTTGCTATTTGGATTTGAAGGAAGTGGCAGCATACCAAACAATTTTTAGTCTCATCTAGTTGTTTTCAATTGAGCTTTTTATTTTAACCTAATCCTTTCTCTAACTTAGAATGTCTATTAACATTGTCAGGTGATATGTAAAAACCACTGTGCCACCGGATGGAAATTCAGATTTGGCAATTCTCAGAGTGACTGCACACTGTGGATGAGCTTCCTCTTTCTGGGCCTGAGGAGGAATGAGGAGCAGCTCTGCCTGGCCCCTGACAGGAAAGTCTCAAAGTAGCCATCACCAGCTTAGGTGAAAGCATTTGTCTTAGATTTTAAGAAACAAACGATGAAGGCAAAATGAGACTCAGGTGCTGAGATGCTCAACCTATTCTTCATGTGAAGAGGAAAACCTGACATAATCTGTACAGACTTCTATAAAATTCAAGTTTAGCCGAAATGAGGTGGGATTTTTACTTGAGAATCGGCTGCTTTAAATTTCTGGTTTTGCTAAATAAATAAATAAATAAATAAATAAATAAATAAATAATAAAATTAACTAATTAATTTATGATTTTGTTATTTAAATTTATTATGCTCCAAAACTTTTCCCGAGTCAATCCTTAACACAGAATCTCATTATTTTTATAACTTCTGAAGTTTCTAATCTAAGCATCAGGAGAACAAAGTCTTTAGGGAATGTGATGGTCTTAACAAAAAGAAAGCACCACAGCCTTATCTCAACCTTATTTTATAAGTGATGTGTGCAGTGAAAAAAAAAAGTGATTTCTGATTTTCCTTTTCCCTCTCTGTTGACAATGAGGGAAGAAAACTCTTAAAGACCTTTTTTAGAGTAAGTCAGAAAGCCAGACTCCCCTCCTCCACAAAAATATTTGCTCTATTTCCTTTTATCGTTTGGGTTGTATAGAAAATAGGGCACCAAAATTATGCATGGACATCAAAACTATATGCTTAACACCAGAAGAGCCATGATAATAGAAAATATATTTCCTAAGCCCGACATCTGGTGGGCAACACTTACAGAGATTTCATAACTGGTTGTTATAGGAGGATTACAAGAAATAAATGTGAAGACAATGTTCTGCAAAACTGTACAAGGTGAAGAACTTCACACATTTTACAAGAGAAATTTTCAAACCATGAAGTATACAAAAGGGAGGTTTTACATCATAGATCCTTCCTGCTAGGTCCAAATGAAATGTTTTTCAGGACTCACTAACACAGCCTGCAACCCAAAGCCACATTATAGTCAATAGCACAATCCTTAGGCCATGCACATAGACTTATGAGATAATGGTTATCATGAAAACAGATTCTTTGCCTAAAACATAGTCCTAAAACTTTGGTCTATCCTTCTGTGTCTATCACTTCTGCTCCTAGAGCATTTAAAAATTCAGTCAAGGACTGTATTGCTATAAATTGTTAACAGCATAAGTGAGCTATTTACAGTGTACTATACACTCTAATTCTTTGTAAATTATTATAGCCTGCTAGCTACACAAGTTGTTTATTACCAACCTGTGTCAAATCACATGGTAAATCAATGTTACTTTTTCTGACTGCAAGAAGTAATAGAAATGGTGTTGCTAACATAAGAGAAAGAATATCTATTACAGTTAATGACAAAAGGGATAACCTAAGAAACACAGAGGTTTCTGAAAGAGCAGAGCAAGGCTAACTCCGTTTTGTGCTACACTCGCCATCTTGTGTATAACCCCCATGTCAGAATATTGCCCAGCTCGCCCTTGAGTTAGAGTTAGCCAATAGGAATGCAGAACCCCTAACGGCCAAAGAATGTAAACCCCGCCTCTTGCCTGCCAAATTTGCTTGCCAATTCTGACCAGAGTGATAGGCTAGCTCAAACAGCTACCATAGGTTAAACTGTAATTCGATTGGCCACCTGCGTGTGGCCTAACATGCAACTTTCTGTGTGTGTTACAATCTCATTGGCCACTGGCACCTATAAAACTGCGGCACTTTTCGAAACTCACTCTCTTTCTCTATATCACGCTGCTGCGTCGGTGAGTGTGGGAGACCGAGTTCGAGCTAGCTCGAATAAAAGGCTCTTTTGCTTTTGCATTGGACTCGGCTCCCTGGTGGTCTTTGGGGATTTCAAAATCTGGGCATAACAGTATCAAATATGTTAGTGCCTATTTTTAGTAATTAAGAATGTCAGTAATCGTGGTATGAAGTGTGCCAATGGGCAGGAAAAACTCTCAAATTTACCTCTTAATTTCAAAAATATCATATCACTTAACTGAATCTACTACTCGAACGTGAACTTACACTCTGTCTGGTATTATTATTTTTCAAAAGCAATTATTTTTCAAAGACCATCAGCAAATGCTTAAGGAACAAAATCGGGTCAATGTGGTATCCATTAAAAGGATTTCAAAGAAAAATCTCAGGAAGAAGGGTCTAAAATATATCAAAATATTTTTTCAAGGTTTATATAATTTTAATAAGATTTTCTCTAAACATCTTAATTTTGAAATATTTTGGCTTACCCAAAGTACTGTTATTAAGCATCATCCTTTATATATATTGTAGATATATTAGTTAATATATAGGGCAAAAATGATTCGCTGTTGGTCCATCAATTCCAAAGTAAATTCTATTCCATAGACCAGAGGTTAGCAAAACTACCACACAATGGTCAGATCCAGCCACACCCAATTGTTTACATTAGTTTTGCCTTACAAAGGCTGAGCTGAGGAGTTGCCATAGAGACCATATAGCTCACAAAGCTGAAAATAGTAACTATCTGACCCTTTATAGAAAATGTTTGCTGACCCCCTGTTATCACACACACACACAAAATCTGAGCTAAAATGAATGTTAGAGATCATCTAATCCAGTAATTCACAAGTCTAGATAAACACTAGAATCACCTGGAACACTTTTAAAAATATAGACATCATGCCCCTGCCCCTAACCAAGAGAACTGATTTAATTGACTTTACAGGACCCTGAGTAATCTATATTTTTGTAAAGTTTCCTCATGTGCTGTTGAGGTTGAGAACATCTGATCTAATCATTTCATTCTTGGTACAAATGAAAAAACCTAAACCCAGGAAGTTAAATTGACAGTCAAAAAACTCAACAAATTTTCTAAACTTTCCAACATTCCAGCAATCCTTTATGGCTCTCATAAGCCTCTCCTACTAATTCGAGACTCTAGAACATCAATGGCACTTTCTCTGTTGGCTCCAGTAACACACTGGTTCAGTTCTTTGTTCTGCTTGGACAAATGCAGTGGTAGATGACTTAATCACTGGAGTTTAGCGATTAAGGATAGTGGCAGATAAGTCGGATTCCCATTGGCATCTGGAATAATGCCTACATATATGCCAATCAAGACTTGAAATCCTTCATATGAAAAGGATTCAGAAGAGAATGTCAAAGCTAACATGGACCTTAGAAATTTTCTAACCAAACTGTTTCCTTTTACAGAGAGAAAAGTGAAGCCCTCAGGAGGGTGATGACTTGCCTAAGGCCACACGACATCTTGGGGATAAAGCAAGAGTGGAACTCAGAGTAGCAGAGCAACTCTGTGGATAGAAAGAACATGTTGGATGAAAAGAAGTCTTGGGACATATGTCATGAATGGAAAACATGCCACAAAGCCTCATGAGAACAGAAAAACAAAGAAAGGTATGATCAACAGATTATTGAAGGAACAGGGAAAGAGGAGAACTGAATCCTCCCCTCAAATTTTGGAGCAAAAACTGCATTCAATACAAGAGAATTGGGTACCAGGAACAACAAAGAGAAGTCAGGTTCCCCTTTTTTTGTTCTCTTGGTTACTGTACCATCAGTCACTTGATCTTTACTGGAATCCAAAATAAACAGAGGCAATAAAAGGATAAAGAAGAAACAGAGGGAGTTTCTTTTTTATTTTTTTAAAGATTTTTTATTTATTTGACAGAGAGAGATAGATACTACAAGTAGGCAGAGAGGCAGACAGAGAGAGAGGGGGAAGCAGGCTCCCCACTGAGCAGAGAGCCCGATGTGGGGCTCCATCCCAGGACCCTGAGATCATGACCTGAGCTGAAGGCAGAGGGTCTAACCCACTGAGCCTCCAGGTACCCCCAGAGGGAGTTTCTATTGACGGAAAACTCTTCTCAGATTGCATCACTCTTGCAAGAACTTTCTGGAGCCTCAAAATCTAAATGTGAGCCCTGCAGATATATGATCTTCCCTGCTCATCCTGGTGGCTTCCTTCCTCTTGTCTTATTAGGAACACACAGTACAAGAGGCAAGTCTTCTCTGCTGCTGTAGTTAGAGAAGGAAGGAAGCAGGATACCATTCACATGCTCAGATCTTTTCGTTGTGCTCACTAAGTGGAAGACAGTCCCGAAACTGTCAACTGCCTCATTCAAACAGACTTTGAGTGTGAGTAATCTACCAGTCAGTCACCTTGATATTGCTAAGTTTGAAACATCCCCTCTGTACCCATTCTAACTCTTATTTATTTAATTATCATTCATTAATAGAGGCAGAAATATAGGTATATACATTGCCTGTTTAAGATACATAAGGCTGGGGCACCTGGATGGCTCAGTGGGTTAGAGCCTCTGCCTTCAGCTCAGGTCATGATCTCAGGGTCCTGGGATCGAGGCCCGCATCGGGCTCTCTGCTCAGCGGGGAGCCTGCTTCCCCCCTCTCTCTCTGCCTGCCTCTCTGACAACTTGTGATATCTCTCTGTCAAATAAATAAATAAAATATTTTTTTTAAAAGATACATAATGCTTACATAGCTAAAAATAGGACAAAAAGACACTTTAGGGTACTAAAAATGGCATCTTGTGAATCCAAAGAAAATAAATTAGTACACCTATTTGTTAAGAATACATAAAAATCGGATGCCTGGGTGGCTCAGTTGGTTACGCATCTGGCTTTAGATCAGGTCATGATCCTGGAGTAGTAGGATCTAGCCCCACATTGGGCTCCCTGCTCCAAGGGGAGTCTGCTTCTCCCTCTCCATCTACCCCTGCCCTGGCTTGTGCTCTCTCTCTTGCTCACTCTCTCAAACAAATAAAATCTTTTTTTAATAAAAAGAATACAAAAAATTTCAAACAATAGCTTTAACAATAACAAATGTAATTCGTATAGTACTTGAGGTATGGAGTTAAAAAGAATTAGCACTTCTTTTTTGGCCCATCTACAGAATGATATAAAATACACAAGTGAAATAGACAGACATGTACACAATTCATGTTAAAGTGAAGAGTGAATTTGAAATAACAGTAGTTAAACTTCGTGATATCAGCTGAAATAATTAGAAATTCCCTATAATGGGGGTTTTCAGTGGGAATTATTAAATATGACTCTTTGGTAATTTTATTATTTTTTAAATTTCTGGGGTGATTCACAACCTACTAAACTATATCATTCATAAGGTGACCATGTTCAGATGACTTTTGCTTTCCAAACAACTATATAAAACCAGACAAATTAGTAGCTGGAACAGAAGTTTTGTTCCCTTTTAATGGTCTCTTGATACCACATGTTATATTTTGAGGAGATTCTAGACAAGAACTTAGGCCCCAAAATGTCAAGTTTACTGGAGGACATTCTAATCACCATGCTTGCTAAACAGAGAGAGGCAATCACGTTGTAGTGTATCTTCGGAGAGTGTAGTTTAGACTAGAGATATGAATGAGTGATTGAGAGATGGTTTCTATAGCACAGAGTTAGATGGTAACATCTAGAGAGAAGACAAAGAGATGAGGTCTGGAAGAGAGCTGATGTTCAGAGACCTGTAAAAAGAGGAGGGGGCCAGCAAGGAGAAGTAAGGAGGAACCGGAGAGATAGCAGAGACAGGCAGGAGGAGCATCATGGTAGTGAGGGAAGAAAGTATCACCAGAACAAAGATTTGTTCATGGCATAAGTACTACTGAGAGGGTAAGGGAGACAAGGACATTGTCTCTGGCAAGATATTGGTCATGAGTCATGGGGCTGATGCAAACAAAGCGAAGTAGGCTGTGGCAAGAATGGGAAGGAGGAAACAGAGGCCCTCTTTCAAGAAGTTGTGCTATAAATAGATCAAAGAAAAGAGGTGCAAGTTAGACATCAAGGGAAGGTTGTTTTATGATGGGGACAGAGGTCCAACAAAGAGCAGTTAATTGCATATTACTGGCCTTTAAATAGGAATAAAGACTCCGAGTGAAGGTAAGGCATATGAGTAGAAGTGAAGTAGGCTGGTGCAACTGGTGGAGAGAAACAAGGAAAACCTTACTGGTTGCATCTGTTTTTTTTCTACAAAGTATGTAGCAAGGTCATTGGCTGAGAGTGCAGGGGGTAGAATCACCCAAGCTTCTGAGAAAAGATAAGAAGGTGGGAAAGAACTATCTTAGGGAATACAATAAAGAATTTATTAGGAAAATGTAATCAAAGGGTTTTTGGTCAGCTTTGAGTGCAGATAACCGAGATATGCAGTCAGTTACAAATACAAAGTGACATGAAGTAACAATGAGGAAGTGTTATCATCCAAATATTACCTTTACTGGTTGAAAGCTACTAAAAGCCAGGCACCTGAGTGTAAGCAACTGATGAGCAGTAAAAGAAAAGTCATTCTGCTGTTTTTTATAACTTCATAGTTCTGTTTATGTTTGATTCTGTGCCTGTGTCTAAACTAGGCCAGAGAGTTAAATGAAATACTCTTTCTAAGTCTAAAGATAGCTTTTTTTTTTCAGAGTATCTCTGCCATGGAAAACTGGAAGCGTATATCATACAGAACACCCTCTTTACTGCATTTAAATTCAAATCTAAATTCAGTTAAGACACTCAGTAATGTAACATGAGACCACAGTGAATTTCTCCTTCAAAAGTCACAGACCTTCAGTGTTAACATCATATAGATGAGGAATTTGAGGGTACAGTTATCTCCCCTCCTCCCCACGACATAGGCCAGGTGAAAACAACAAGATTACTATACAACTTTAGTAGGGGTAGAAGTAACAGTGGTATGATGGGAATTAACATTAATAACTAGATCAATGTCCGCAGGAGCCAAGGAAAGACCGCTTGTGCTATTTGGCAGGGAAATGAAAACTAACATGATCACTTTGATATTCAAACAAAAGAACATGACTTTTTTAAGTGAGATCAAATGCAAATATTGATACTTTTCATAGGCTGTATTATAATATAATAGTTCTTTGCAAAGATTCTTTCATGCCATAAGATCAAAGACACAATGTCAAAGCATAGGGTTACAAAGCTCAGGATGCCCATGCAAAAAACTTAGAGAAGTCAACATACCTTAAAAAAACTACTTTTTTTCTATACTAAACTTTAATGGAGATTGGACATGCAGAATAGAAACGTACCAGACAAAGGTTTCAACATCAAATGTATACAGGTTATTTCATAAACCAAGAAAATTAATATAGCAAAGGAACTATGCATATACAAGGTGAAGAGATACTTTTAGATAAAAGTGAAGTACATGAGGATTTTAATTGTAAAGTCAAAGTTGTAGAATGTTTGAACAAAAAATTAAATGCAAACACAATACTGATTTACTCCTCTCTTGCTATTTTCCAACAGAAACATTTCTTTTTTTTAAATTTTATTTACTCTCAATTTTATTTATACTCTCTCACAGAAAGAGTAGGCACAAATGGTGGGAATGGCAGACAAAGGGAGAGGGAGAAGCAGGCTCCTCGCTGAGCAGGAAGCCCAATGTGGGGTTTGATCCCCAGACCCAGGGATCATGACCAGAGCCGAAGGGAGATACTTAATGACTGAGCTCAAAAGCCCCTCAACAAAAACATTTCTAAGAACATTTATGATACCCAACTCTAAAAGTGTTAAGAGTTAAGTGAGGAGATAAATGGAGTCACAAAAAAACTGGCCAAATCCCCAAAACATAATGTTCAAGGAAAAGAGAGAAACCCTACTTTAAATCATGTTAGGGTTAAACCACATTTCAATGAATTATTAAAATGCTTTGCTTAAATATTAGACACAGGGGTAGGAAGAAGGCATGAAAGTTTTATTTTTTCCCTAGAGATACTGTTTTATGATGGCATTTTTAAAAAGATTTTTATTTATTTATTTGAGAGAGAGAAAGAGAGCATGAGAACAGTAAGAGGGGTAGGGAGAGCTACAAGCGGACTCCTCCCTGAGGGTGGAGTCCAACATTGGGTTCAATTTCTTGACCCTGAGATCATGACCTGTGTCAAAATCAAGAGTCTGCCACTTCACCAACTGAGCCATCCAGGCATCCCATGATGATATTTGTTCTGATAGGAACTGGTTATAAAATTTTCACAGCTGAATGAACGTGTACATTCTGGGAACATGGGATCTAATAGGAGACTGGAGAAGGAACTTAGGCAAAAAGTGTAATGGTAGCGTTATATATATGGTCATTCTCAACTTGGCTCTCTAGCCCCTCTGCAAATGCAGAAACAGATGACCAATTTTAAGTACACTATTCCAGGCAGACTAATCAAAGTTGACAAGGAAGCTATTCTTGAAAATGACGTATTTTTTTAACTAACAGTGGGAAATCTGCTTTCTTCCTCTTCTCTCTCACTCTTGCTGCCATGGGATATATGCCCCTGACACAGTACTCACTCAGTTATATACTACTTCAAGCTCTGCATTCTGGAGAACCAAGATAAGAGAAACAATGAAACCAAAACATGGTTTTCGTACACACTAATATAGTATATAAATGTGTGGGGATATTGGTCCAAAAAGAGCAAGAAAGAAAGCAAAAAGAAACACTCTAGGAATGAGAAAGGAAATATCACTAAACACTGGAAATTTAAAAACTTAAAAAAAAAAAAAGAATACTATAAAAAGTGCTGATAAACTGGAAAACCCAAGACAGGGAAGGGTTTCTTAAACAAGATACCAAAACATAAAGGGAAAGATTAATGAAATTAATTTCATTAAGCTTAAAAGCTTCCCTTCATCAAAAGATACTGTAAGCTAAGCCACTGACGAGAGGCTCAAGTTTAAAATACACAGAACTGAAAATTAACCCAGAATTTATAAACTCTCACGAATCGATTAAGAAAAAACTCAGCCTGGGGGCCCCTGGGTGGCTCAGTCGTTAAGCGTCTGCCTTCGGCTCAGGTCATGATCCCAGAGTCCTGGGATGGAGCCCCGCATCGGGCTCCTTGCTTGGCAGGAAGCCTGCTTCTCCTGCTACCATTCCCTCTGCTTATGTTCTCTCTCTCACTGTGTTTCTCTCTGTCAAATAAATAAAATCTTTAACAAAAAAAAAAAAAAAAGAAAAAGAAAAAACTCAGCCCACTACAAAAATGGGCAATTGAAACAAGTAATTAACAGAAGAGGAAGCCCATAAAACCAATAAATATGTATTAAGCAGCCCTATCTCTCTAGTAAACACTTTACATCCACCCGATTGCCAAAACTAAAAGGTCTGACAACTTCAAGTGTTGCTGAAGCTGTGGACCGATGAGAATTCTTACACTCTCTTGATGGTAGTATAAATTGATATAAGATATTTGAGAATAATTGGGCACCATCTGGTAAAGCTGAATGTGGGTGAATTCTGTGATCCAGTAAAGACACTCCTGTGTATCCATCCCTTGCCAAGGATTTTTCACTGTAGTGCTAAATCTTGACTGTGGCTGTCTATGTGGAGGAAGGAGGAGATATGGGTCTAAAGCGAGATAGTAGCCTTCGATTTTTCTGTGATGTTTTATTTCTTAAGCTGGGGATTGAGTATGTAGTTGTCCCTTATGTCATTACCTATGCTTTTTGGTTTGTCCAAATTTTTTCATAAAAGTTAAAAAATAATAATTACTTACCAAGCTGTCCACATCTATGCTGGAATTTACAGCCCATTGCAATGTACCCATGATATTCATGGCTAACGTTAGAATAATACCAACTGTTCCTTCTCCTTCACCTATAAGTGAGAAAAAAAATATAAACAGGCTTCATGTTATTTCTCTCTTCTGTGAACCGCTTTATGCTGCTCCTAGAGCATACATCATATTGAAGTTACCTTCCAGTTTTGTGCTAATTTTAACCATCTTTCATCTCAGTTCACCACAGTATCTACCACTAGTAATAACATCCTGCATATAGTTAAGTAGTCAACCAATGTTTTAAATTAAAGAAATTAAATTAAAGAATGACTATTAGGAAAGAGTAGCCCTTTAAAAAAAAATGCTTTAGATATTGAAGGGGCTGCTGGTGTCAGGTAAGTAACATAGTCATCTCTTCTACTACTCCTCTGTAAGTAATAATGCCTTCTAAGACTACAATGAGCAATGCAAAAAAACTTCTGTGTCTGGATGAGCTCCTCCACAAAGAAGTCAAAAGCAGGAGGACGAATGGGTGTCTCAGTTGGTTAAGCGAGTGCCTTCAGCTCAGGTCATGATCTTAGAGTCCCAGGATTGAGCCCGCATCAGGCTCCCTGCTCAATGGGGAGTCTGCTTCTCCCTCTGACTCTCCCCTCTTCATGCTCTCTCTTTCTCTCTCTCTCAAATAAATAAAATCTTTAAAAAAAAAAAAAGAAGTCAAAAGCAGGAGAAAGGTTTGAGCAGCATCCATTAGATGATTAGATATGTCTCCTGCCTTTGTGAGGACTTTCTCTGCTAATCAGATGCTTTGGAGGAGAAAGTAGACTTAAGGTTTTATGAGGAAGTCAAAACTCATGGATCTGCAATTGAGAAAGGGAGAAAACTGCCGTTTACGTTTAAAAAAAATGACTAATTTGCCCAGGATGAACAATACGTAAATGTTTAATTACAATACATAGTTTCCGGGGCTGGAGGGGGCCACTAATTTATGACCATAAAAACTTTATAACAGGAAAGTTCTTAAAACTTTAAGTTATCAAGTCTCCATTGAGAGTCAGTCCTGGCAACTGTACTATAGGATAAGATCATTACTGGGTTCTAAAATTGGGAGAAGTAATTTATCCTATTATTATTAATTGAAATTTTTTCTTCCACATTTCCTCTGACAGAAGACAAATCATAGACAGTAGGCATGTGCTTTTAATACTAAATCATTTATGCCAAATAGGTAAGATTTATCAGGACCCCAGTATATTACCCATTCTGAAGGTTAAGATGAGAGTAAGATAAAATTTTAAAAATAACAAGAATAAATAATACAATATTTATGGGTATTTAGTAGGTACCAGCACTATACTAAGTGTTTTGCACAAATTATCTCATTTAATACTTATCCAAACTATATGACAGATAGGTATCATTATCATATGTATTTATAGTATGAGGAAAATGAGAGCCTAGAGAAGCTAACTAGTATGTACAAGTTACCATGGCTGAAGACCAAAAGAAGCAGGATTGGTATTCGTCGTGTGGCTAATATTCACTCTGGATGAGAATCAGGTTTGACTGATGGGTCCTGAACTAAAGTGATCTGTCAATGCTTTGACTACCACTCCTAGTATATCAGGACTCAATTAGATCCTTAACCACTCTTTTATAACACATGACACACTCTTAACAAATCTTCGTTCATTCAGCCCTCTTTGATCTTGTTTCAAATAACTTAAGGGAAAAATTTTTAAATTCTGAGCCTAAGAAGAAACTTCACTGTAGTACTAAGGATTTAGTTCATTTGCCTGCTCACTTATATTCATCTCATAGAGGCATTTCCCACCGCGTGAGCTGAGAGAATGATGGATGTGGGGAACCTACTCCCCTCCCGGCAGTCAAGGTGAGCCCGTTTTCCATTCTCTCCAGTATTCTGTAACTGGACAAAGGAACGCTGCTATTAACTCAATGGGCTGTAGACAGTCAATGTGGCACAGCTCTAGTTCACCCAGAAAACCAGTCATCAGAGAGAGAAAGAGAGAGAGAGAGAGAGAAGGGCAGGAAGCAGCCACAGAAGACTACACACAGGCAGCATCCAGCCACAGGAGATGAGAACATCTCCTTTGTTCCCTCTGGAGACGCAGCATGCTCCTGCCCTGGGCTCCACAGGGCCCTCCTGTGACTCCAGCCTGTGCTTCCTTCTTTTGGAGCAGGATTCTATTTCCAACAACCGAATGATCCCTTGGATTTGGCGGGTGCTCTGAATCTGTCCACTGTCCCATGAACAAGCTATTTCAACACTTCTAGCTCAGTAATTCAGCTTCTTAGAACTCATTTTTGTCCATACAGTTTCATTGTACTTATGGTGAAAGTTTTGTGTATTTCACCCAAAGATCTTAAAATTCAAGACACTTCTTTTTTAAGAATATGGTACTTCTGGGCGCCTGGATGGCTCAGTTGTTAAGTGTCTGCCTTTGGCTTGGGTCATGATCCCACCCTCCTGGGACTGAGTCCTACATCGGGCTCCCTGTTTGGCAGGGAGCCCGCTTCTTCCTCTCCAGCTCCCCCATGCTGGTGTTCCCCTCTCGATATTTCTCTCTGTCATAAATAAATAAAAATATTTTTATAAACTTTTTAAAAAGATATTATTTATTTATTTATTTGACAGAGAGAGAGATCACAAGTAGGGAGAGAGGCAGGCGGGGGGCGGGGGGTGGCGGGGGAGGCAGGCTCCCTGCTGAACAGAGAGTCCAATGTGGGGCTGGATCCCAGGACCCTGAGATCATGACCTGAGCTGAAGGCAGAGGCCTTAACCCACTGAGCCACCCAGGTGCCCCAGTAAATAAAAATCTTAAAAAAAAAAAAAAAAGAATATGGTACTTTTATCTAAGTTATTTCACTTTTATGGTAGTTTTTCATCAAGTAAAATTCACATTAGGATAGTGAATTGCACAAATGGTAGTAAAAAGAAACAAATTTACCAGGGAGGGGGATTTTGTGTGCATATGTGTATAAACAGAGATGTTTCTTCCCCCCATTCAGTGAGCGTTTATATAAATGAAATCTATAATTTTTGACACCAGGATTCTTTGTCAATATGAGAGTCAAAAGATGATTTTTTCTTTCAGTCACAGATTTGTTATCTGACACTCTGTGTCTGTTTTTCAAACTGTAAAGCTGAGACAATAGAGCTCTCATTCAAAGAAATCATTTGTTCTACAATAAACTAATTTTCAGTTTAATAAACTTCCCCCAAAATCTATTTAAAGGCATTTAAAATGTTCAACCAATAAGAACGTAGTGTTTTGGGGTTGATAAAGTTTTAAATTAAATGGTCAGCTAGATAATTAACAAGTTCATATTACCTGTTGTTAAAATGGAAATGAAGGTAACAGCAATGAAGAATATGACAAAAATAATTTCCATTCTCATTTGAAACCAGCGCAGTGTGGACAGGTACAAAAACCAGTTGGCAGTGTGTAAGTTCAGAGCCTTGTGAAACAGAGTTTCAAAGTAAGGCTGACGTCCAAAGGCCCGGAGTGTCCACAGTCCTTTTAAGCTTGTGACAAGATGAGTGAAAATTGGACTCCTGCCTGCGAAATAGTCCCATAGAAAACAATGCAAATGATGTAGCAACATAATGCAAATTCTTGCTACCAGGTACCTGAAAAAGATTAGCTTAAGCAAGAGTAATCATTCATCAAATATCATTGAATAGAGGTTTTTCATACTTTGCATAGTTGCCTTTTATTTTTTTTTTTAAATGAATTAGACTCTTTTTTTACTTGGCCACCATGGATGGAAACTTACTATAAAATCAATGCCATGTCTTATTCATATTTCTCGGCTACCACTGGGTGCTTTTTTCCCTAGCTAATCCTAAATTTTAAATATGTTTACTCTAAATTAATCACTGCTGAGAGAAAATGTTTTTCTCTTAAGACAACTTATTTAAGTTTATGTGAGTTCATTTAGATAATAGCCTTCAATAAAACACACTGGGTATTAAAACCTGAAAATGCACCAGCAGCAAAGCTATTACTGAAAAATGCGCTTCCGAGAAAACAGCTCAAACAGTGCTGGGGCAGGGGTGGGGGAGGCACACAAACAGGTAGCCCCCAGGGGAAAAGGAAGGATATCTGAAAAATTTTAGCCAGCATTGTTTGGGAACTCAGATAACCCTTTAGGAACAGTAGCACTATCATTTTAAAATTTCATTTATATAATTATGTATATTATGTATGTACATCCTATATTTCAGCCCTCAGAAGAACACACACTTGTTTTAAAAACAAAATGAAGTCCCATGGTCATTAACAAACACAATCTATGTGTGTTTTGTAATTTACTGTGCCCTTCTGCATACACATTCTTAAAAACCATTGTTACATAACGCAAGAATTTAAAAGAAGGGGAAAAAAAGGGGAAAAGTAGGTGAATGGTCGAGAATCACAAATAGCCTTTGTGGTGGTTCTCCATGGTGAGCATCGTACGTGCAGCCTCATACCTTCAGATTCCAGTTGCTTGAGTTGCTGTGAGGTGTGGAGGAAGTAGGCCCTCAGCATAATGAAAGCTGCTATCACAGGCACTGTTGCTAGGAAGATGTAGGGTTTCAAAGCCGAAACTACTACCACAGCTCCAATCACAATTAGTAACAACTGCAGGATCAGAGAAAACACTTGGGTGAGGAAATGTTTTCATGTTGCAAAGCATACAAGGTATGTCAGAGATGTCTTTCTAAAGACGCTCTTCACACTCTGTTCCATTCTTTTCTTTTCTTTTTTTTTTTAAGATTTCATTTATTTATTTGATAGAGACACAGCGAAAAAGAGAACACAAACAGATGGAATGGGAGAGGGAGAAGAAGGCTTCCCAGCAGAGCAGGGAGCCCTATGTGGGGCTCGATCCCAGGACCCTGAGGTCATGACCTGAGCCGAAGGCAGAGGCTTTAACCCACTGAGCCACCCAGGAGCCCCCTCTGTTCCATTCTTAACAAGAGGCAACTATCTTCCTAGTAGGAAGGCAGCCACGTGAATGTAATGTTTTTCATAAGTTCTATCAAAATTCAAAAAATTGGTCAGGTTGCTTAGAATAACATTCTGAAGTTTTAGAAACATGGTGTTTTAGGATCTCAGGATATTCTCATTTCCTATATGCCTTAAAATACTGTACGATAAAAAATCATAGACAAATATGATTTTTTTTCTAGCCTGGCCTTCTTTTAAAATAATGGTTTTTTAATTTTGAAATAATTTTGGCATAAATGTGAAATTTTAGGATTGATTTTGTTCAGACAATTTCTGAAAATGAGGCATTCATCTGGGAGTTTTTTGAGTCCGAAAGATCTGGTTTAAGTGAAGGTTTTGTCATTTAGGCAAGCTATTTATTTTTCCAAACACAGTTGACTCATGTTTAAGGTTTTTAAAAATTATATTTAATACATTTTACTCCCCTCCCTGATGCTTCTATTCCCATTCCTCAAAATAATTGGAGATTATCTAAAGGCTCAAAAAAAAGATTTTTGGGATATGGCTGATTTACTTTTATTTCCGTCTTAAGTTGTCAAAATGAACTTTGTGCTTTAGTCAAGCCCATCAATTAGAGATATCTCTTCACATTATCCACCAAAACACTGGAGCCCTTGGCAGTCTCAGAAACAAGCTAACCATATTAGTGTGCTGTGGAATCAAGCAAAAGGCTTATATTCTCATATTTCCACATGACACTAAATCCATACACTTTAAAAAGAAAAAAAAGTCTGCTAACATTTGCTCCAAAATAACCCATTAGAATAAAATATAAATAAAGTAATGTCACAACAAAGATTAAAAAATAGACTTATTAGAACATCCATGTGATAATCAGTGAGCCAGTGGCACATGCATTTTTCCAGCTGATGCAGTAAAATGCAGAACATTTTGGTAGATGTCAGCAGGGATAAGGATGTAGCAAAGAGCTGCATAAATCTTCTTGAGGTGGGTTGTTATTTTCATCTAAAACTTCAGATGATGATCTCTCAAGGACACCTTTCTAGGAAAAATGCCTCATGTCTCTAATCAATTCTGCCATACCAGCTCCTCACTCATCAACAAATACTCAGATAAATGTTCACTGTGCCAACCACTGGACCAAGTACAAATGATGACTCAGTAATCTGAAAGTCTTCCCTATTCCATTCTTGCCCTATGAATGCCACCAATACAATGAAAAGGCCCCAAAGGCCCTACTTACTTACTTATCTTACTAACAAGACTTCATCAATGGCAAACCACAGTTTTTTAACGAAAGACATTTATTTCCCAGAAATAGGATCTTTCGGGGGGGGGAGGGGAGAAAAATTAAGTTCCAAGCATGATTAACTAGGGAATATGATTTAATTAAAATGAACCATCATGGGGCGCCTGGGTGGCTCAGTCGTTAAGCGTCTGCCTTCGGCTCAGGTCATGATCCCGGAGTCCTGGGATCGAGCCCCGCGTCGGGCTCCTTGCTCTGCAGGAAGCCTGCTTCTCCCGCTTCCATCCCCTCTGCTTGTGTTCCCTCTCTCGCTGTGTTTCTCTCTGTCAAATAAATAAAATCTTTAAAAAAAATAAAATAAAATAAAATAAAATGGACCATCACATTAAATACCAATATGTCTGAAAGACAAATGCTGTTGCCCTGGCATCATGGAAACATTCAGCGACTCCATTAGGATTGGGATCTTTTATTTGCTGTTGACAGTTGTGAACAGCACTCTGTTCATTTGGCTTGTGCTATTTTTACCATGTAATTCCAATTTGGTGCTGTTGGATTATATTAGTTACAGAAAGTGATGGTTCTGTTTTCATGATTGCCGATATGCTGGAGATTCTTAGGACTGAAAATGCAACTATGTTACAATAGACTAGGTAGAATTGGGTAGACAGACTACCCAAG
The DNA here is from genome assembly GCA_028646535.1 of Procyon lotor. Classification (NCBI taxonomy): domain Eukaryota; kingdom Metazoa; phylum Chordata; class Mammalia; order Carnivora; family Procyonidae; genus Procyon; species Procyon lotor. Next base: position 26,198,472 of record CM053614.1, read on the forward strand.
ATGTCATAGAGAAAAATGAGAAAAGCGGGTACAACTAGAAATTATGAAACACTCACAAGATAGATTTCCAGCAATGAGAATCATCCCAAACATAGCTTAAACTGAGAAATAAGAGAAAAAGAAGTCTAAACATTGAGAAAAATAAGTCTATCTGCTCTATAAGAAGCCATCCTCAGGAACTGAGGTCGGAAGCTAATAATTTAGCACTGTGGGCTTAACTAAAGGCACTGGTATAATAAATTTGATATTCTCATTACAAAAGAAACCTTAAGTTTTGTACTAGTTTTTAATTCACGGTGGATAAGAACCCAATCATTTTAGACAAGGTGCATTCATGAGAGGACAACAAAATAAATAGAAGGAATTCAAGACAAGATGAAAATATGAGCACAGAATTCTTATTCCTAATCCTCGTTACCCAAATCATAAACTTCTTCAGGAAAAAAAATATTCTTTTTTCAACAGATTGTAAAGCCTGCAAAGCTTTCATTCATGGTCCCAGGCAGTAGGCAGCACATTTTCTCTCCCTGAAAATACCTCAAAAGCATTCCTGTCCAAAAAAAAAAAAAGCATTCCCGTCACTGAAGGGCACCTAGCATTGCCTGGGGAAATAGAGTGGATGATAAGAGTGAAGGATCACTGTGAAATCTGCAGTAAGTTAATGAATGAATAGAGATAGGTACATAAATAAATACCTATTAAAACAATGAGATGAATACCAGGTTTGGAATTTAATTCATAAATAAATTTTTAAATAAGGGATTAATGGGATTAATAGAATGAATGGTGGGGGGAAGATGTGAGAGACACAGAAGAAATCAAATAGTAGGACTCAGTGTGGAATCATATATTAGGATAAGAGAAGAAATCTAAAAGACCTAAAGGTTTTAAGGCTGAAAAGAGAAGATTTTGGTATTTTAAAATACACTGTCTTCTATTTAATGAAAGAAAAAAATCATTCAGCCAAACATGGAGATAAGTAGGATGCTAAGACATGGTTTTTCTCTGTCTCACAAATACATCTGGTCTAAAATGACTTGTTTCTTATCCACTCTGAATTCAAAACTAGGACAGGATTTAAGGTTTCTTTGTGTAACAAGAATATCAACTATGTCAAACCAGTGCCTTTAGTTTTGCACACACTGCTAAATTATTAGCTTCTAACCTCAGTGCCTAAGGAGAGCCTGAGCAAATGTGTCATATATGGGCCATTTCCATAATGCCAATGCGAGGCAAAGAACTTGAGTACTGAAAGTGACCAACATCAGTTTTATCTACCTTATTTTATGGGTTAGAAATAGAATCCAGATCTTCCATTTCCATTATACAATGTTCCAATCCAGAAAGCAAATTTACTAGAACGTTATTAAATGTTAGGAAAAAGAGTAAACAGAAATTAATTTTTTAAAGGTATGCCTTATTCTGTGCAAAAATCGGGTCCTGGAATGTTTTGACTTGAATAAATTTCTTTAATGTGAACATAATTAAGTATAACCAGAGAAGCTCACAATCTAGAGGAGTTTTTTTAATAATAAAACTGTAAAGAATGATTGATTTTTATTTATTTATTTATTTTAAGATTTTATTTACTTATTTGACAGAGTCAGTGAGTACAAACAGGGCAAGTGGCAGAGGGAGAAAGAGAAGCCAGCTTCCTGCTAAGCAGGGAGCCCGATGCAGGGGCTCAATCCCAGGACCCCGGGATGATGACCTGAGCCAAAGGCAGACACATAACTGACTGAGTCACCCAGGCACCCCAAATGACTGATTTTTAAATAAAATCAAGACTAACCAGATTTTTACTGTCATTTAACTATCATATATATTTCATGTGAAGTCTCTTATAAATAAAATAGGGAAATTAAATAAATAAAAGACCCCTTCTTAATTACTTGTGAAACCACAACTAATGAACCACAAAAACATTAGAAGCTGAAGAAAAACTATTCACATTGCCATAACAGAAAGGATTTCAGATCCATCACATGGGTTTAAAAAGTCCTAATTTATAGAGACTAAAAAAATTTTTCCTCCCACAGGATTTCTGAAGCAAGCTTCACATTGATTCAGAAAATAGTAAACTACAAAAGTAAAAAAAAAAAAAATTATCAAGGGCCAACATTTGTGAATCCTTTTGTAATCATGTCAAGATGTCCATGTTCTAGTTTGTACCTAATTTAATAATATTATATTTGGGACCAGTCAGTTACACTCCTAGAACAAGGAACAAATAAACTGCATTTAAAGAAAGACACGGGACATGCTCCTTCAAATGCATGACCTCAAAGAATCAGTTAAAGAATTCCAGAAGCAATTGCTGCATTATATCTTTAAACAGAGCAACTGAAAGAAATCCAAAATGCTAAAGTTCACGTAAAACAATTAATGCATTTAGTTGTGTCAATCATTTCAGATGAGGCAAACTGACAATCTGATTTTTCTGCACCTGCCAATGTCAGTTGTGTATACACACAAATATGGTGGCCCTTATTTTGTTTTACAGGTCCTCTCAAATAAAGTATTATTATGGGGTAGCGGGGAGAATGACTCATCCTAAGATGGGCTGCAATGTTCCAGCTGTCTCTCCAAGGAGATCACACAGACTGTGGTATTTGCTTGACCTAAGCCACACAAGAAGCTATTTTCAAACCCGGTCTAACAGCCAAGATCATTAACTCACAATACTCCTTAAGTCCAGCCACTAATGGAGTCCTGATATGCATCCCCTAGGTCACCTTCATCTCCGTGTCTTTTCTTCTCATTCTCACGTTCAGTCAATCACCACACCCCAGGGATACACGCTCAGAGCCAGGCAGCCCTGGTGGCCTCTTCAGATCGGTCACCCAGGGACAGTCCTCACTAGGGCTCTTTCCCCTCTCAACAGCTTCGAAATGTATCTGTTCTTCTGTCCCTGTATTATGGTCCTTACTATGAGGATGCTGGCTGGTCAATCTGGGCCAATGTGTTCCTGGATGAGATTGGTAGAAACTGTAGCCCATCAAGGAATAGCTCTTCATTTTTAACAACAGCCCTTTGGAGGCAGGAGACTTCCATCAAATGGTAATGCCAATGTCAAAAATGTCATACTTTGTAGATGGTGATTTGGGGAAAGATAGTATATTATATCTTACAAACCATTCCCAAGCACACGGCTATTATATGTAAATGTGGAATTGCGTTAAGTTCGGGTCAGGTAGAATCACTGAATTTACTAAATTTATGCCTATTTTGAAGACTTTTGATATAGACAAAATTAACACAATAGATAGGACTTCAATTCTCAAAAATAAAAATAAGCAAAACTTAATTTACCTCTTTTTCTAATTATTTTTAAAAGTACGACAAATGCAAAGACACTTAGCAATTCTTATTTTTACAAACCTGGATGAAGTCAAATATGGTAAGGGGCAGAAGATCATCCAAAATTGCTACGTCTTTGGAGAATCTATTAAGAATCCCACCTATAATATAAAGGAAGATAACTCCTCAAAAAACAGTAATTTTGAAAAGAGAAGTCAATATTTGATCAATCTGGATCACAGCAGAAGCATTCAGAACTCGAATAAGAATTAGCATGTAATAAGATAAATAAGGAATCAGAAAAGTTTAGTGTTGTATAAAGCAACTATGCTCGATTTATGGTCTCCTACTTTTAAAACTTCATAAAACGCAGATTGATATAAGATTCATCCTACTACTAACCATCTCACACTTGCAAGCTTGAATTTAATGGTAATTTACCAGTTATGCTATCACCATTCCCTTACATCTGTATTCCACAATGTATGGCTCTCCCTCTCCTCTGACTTCTACACCTTTCTGACACGCCCAAGCAGAAACCATAGCTACTCTTAATTTCTGCCTGCCTGTTATGGGGACCTTCTTTGCCATGTTCTCTCTTTCTGCCTTCTTTACTGGCAACCTAAGCTTCAGCCTGTCTTCTGAATTCTAGACTCATGTTTATAAATCTGATAATGTTTTCTTTCAGTGAAAAAAAGTTCTATATGTAGTGTGTACTATGTGCCAGGCATAACGTCAGGCACTGAGATAACAGGTGAATAAGCCATGCTCCTTGCCCTTAAGGAATTCATTGTCTAGGGGCAGTTAAAGACACAATTAGATAAAACATCATACAGTACAAACAAAGTGATATTGAATCTTATCATCCACCCCCTCCCCCGTTAACTGCATGATAAAGTCCAAAATTCTTAGTTTAATATTTAATGCCACCCAAAGTAAGTTCCCCATAATCTCTCATAGTCACCCTTTTTTTTTTTTTTTTTGGTGAGAACATTTAAGTTTTACTCTCAGTAAATTTGAAATAATGGTAAATAGTAAATATGAAAACATATATAATGTTTTCAATTACAGTCACCATGCTATACATTAGCCCCTCAGACCTTAATTATCTTAAAGGGCAAGTTTTTGCCCTTTTAGCAACCTCTCTAGTAATGTCAAAAATACTTTAAAAATATGTTAGGGATTTATTCCTCCACCTCCAACAAAAGAAAGAAAAAAAACCAAAACCTTAGAACAAATTTATTTGATCATCTTTGGACAGTTACATGAAACTAGATTATCCTACCTCATCAAAAGACTTCATCAGTAAAAGAATTTTATATTTCCCTTGGTCACTTCAAATCTTCTTCTCTTTGAAATAATACCATACATTGGCAACAAGAAACCTGAAAATGGGGCTAGACCAAATATCTGAATCGAGAAGGACAACTAACCCGGAGGGCCTGTTTCTGTTGCTACATTCTCATCAGCCACATGTTTAGCTAAGACAGAAACATGAGGAGAAGCAATGTCTGATAGCCTACATCATCTGAGAAATATGCATGCCCGTGAGAAGGAAGATGCTCCCATCGAAAACCAACAAAATCATAGGATCTTTTGATTGTGGATCAGCAGCATAATTTTGGATACCTAGTCAAATACCTGCTTTCAACGCGTTGAGGGTTGACATAGGTGCCTGAAGAACAGCATGTAACATTTTGTGGTGTAAAATTTTTGACACTGTGATTAGAGTATGCACCAGTGGTAAACCTCTGAAGATTCCCAAAGCAAGCAAAGTGTCTGCTACTCCCACATAAATATAAAAAACGTAATATGTGCTGGTACTGGTGAAGATCACAGCATAACTGCTATTTAGGCTCTGAGTACTATTCCCTTTATCTTGAGAAGCTGTTCTGCAAAGCAAAAAGAAATTGTTATTTGGCAACCAAACTTGCCCACTGAATTTCCAACACATGTAGACAAAACTGAACTTGAGTCTGAAGAAACACAACATATTTCATTAGCATAACTTATGCCTCTGATCTCAAGGACTTACTACTGCAATGAAGGAAAGTATATTTTTTCACCACTGAAACAGAAAATTGACGGTTACTAACTGGTCTGAGAAAATACTAAATGTGAGATGCTCCTTTCAAAATTTGCATTGCATTTTATGGAAGCTGAACATAGCTAAATCCTTTAGGAACTGGCAACAGCTGCAGAAACTGCACACACTCACAATTTTAAACAAAAGAACTTAATTTTCCATTTTTATAATACTATGGGGAAATGAAGTACCATGGATATTACAATATTTAATAAGACCCACATAATCAATAGAAGCAAAATATAATCTGCAATAAGATACAGAATACTCACTTGTTAAGTAGCAACAACACAACCAAAGAAATAGCCACCTGGAATAAAACAATATACACTTGATTTTTTTCCAACATCTCTACCTATTCCTCCCATACCCACTTCTAATGCCACCACCACCAACAGCAAAATATACACAATTTCATTTTCCTTTGCTTTGCTTTCCTGGATCCAGCAGCTGAAATAATTGTTCTAAAAACCATTATTTGCAGTGATAACATGAGAAGTTAATAGAATTCAAATTTTACTGTATTAAATACTTTGCCATTTCTCTCCATCATTCAACAGGAACTATTCATGGACTATCACAGAAGAGCTAAGATTACAGTTATATGTTTTAAATAATAAACTTTGCTCCTTATAAAGAGACTAATATCATCCTGCTGGCAGATCATTTATTTAGTTAGCTGTCATAAATACATTCATTTATTGCAATGGATAAGGGACTAATTCTTATGAAACCAATTAATTATAGGATAATATATATTAATATTTATGAAAATTAGGTAAAAGCCTCAAAGTGCATCCAAAATATTTAAAGAACTTATAAAACTCAATACCCCCAAAACAAATAATCCAATTTAAAAATGGGCAGAAGACATGAACAGACGTCCAGATGGTCAACAGACACATGAAAAGATGCTCATCATTACTTATCATCAGGGAAAGATAAATCAAAACCACAATGAGATATCACCTCACACCTATGAGAATGGCTTAAATCAACAACACAAGAAATAACAGGTGTTGACGAGGATGTAGAGAAAAAGGAACCCTCGTGCACTGTTGGTGGGAATACAAACTGGTGCAGCCACTGTGGGAAACAGTATGGAGGTTCCTGAAAAAGTTAAAAAGAGAACTACCCTATGATCCATCAATTGCACTATTGGGTATTTACTCAAACAATACAAAAACACTGATTCAAAGGGATACATGCATCCATATGATTATAATAGTGTTATATAATAATGGCCAAGATATGGAAGCAACCAACTGTCCACTGATCAATGAATGGATAAAGAAGATGTTGCGTGCGCGCACATGCACGCGCACACACACACACACACACACACACACACACACACACACACAGGAATATTATTTAGCCATAAAAGAGAATGAAATCTTGCCAATTGCAATGTCATGGATGGAACTAGAGAGTATAATGCTAAGCGAAGTAAGTCAGAGAAAGACAAATACCATATGATTTCACTCATTTGTGGAATTTAAGAAACAAAACAAATGAGCAAAGGGGGGGAAAGGAGAGAAACAAACCAAGAAACAGACTCTTAACTACAGTGAACAAATCGATGGTTACCACAGAGGAGGTAGTTGAGGGGATGGGTGAAATAGGTGATGAGAATTAAGGAATGCACCTGTGATGAACACTGGGTGATTAAGATAAAAACTTAAAAATAAACAAATTAAAATTAAAAAAAAATTATTCATCGAAAAAGAAGTTCTCAGTAGTACAAAAACTCAGTTTATTATAAATCTAGTTTGTAATGAAGACAAAACATACACTTTAGGTTAAAGCATACACTACTAGTACTATTCAGGCTTTCTCTCAAGGTGGAAGTTTTTGTCTAAGGGATAAATATTTTTTTTTTAAGGGATAAATATTCTATACCATAACTGAAAAAATAAAATTTCTAGCCACTGTGATACTTTTAGTTCTTTCAATAGTTGAGAGATCTATACTCAGTTCTATTTCAATTTGGTATTCTATTCTCTTAAACCTTGTGGAGAGACAATCTTGTGTTAATGCCATCACAATTATAATACTAGAAATGACTATAATGATACAGTTCTCCCAAAACTAACTTTACCAAAGAACCTAATTGCAAAAAACAAGAAACTCTGAGTAAAAATTTTATCTGAAAATTAACACAGCATAAAAATGAATAGAGAAGAAACAAGTGTGCTTAGTGTAAGCAATATTCTTTCATATTCGAAGTATTTAACAGTACAACATACAAATGTATAAAGAACATTTGGCATTAACTAAGAAATTATGTTATGAAGTTCTGTATTTTAAAGAGGTATATAGGGTGCCTTGGTGACTCAGTTGGTTAAGTGTCTGCCTTTGGCTCACGATTGTGATCCCAGGGTTCTGGGATCCAGCCCTCGCATTAGGCTCCCATTCTCTTCTCCCAACTCACTCTCTCTCTCTCATTATCTCTGTCACTCTCTCTCTATCAAATAAATAAATAAAATCTTAAAAAAAACCAGAGCTATATAAGTTGTAGTTAAATTCACGTATCAGGAGTATAATAATGAAAAATCTAATGTCATCACTCTTACTTTCTTACTTCTTTCATTGTACACATATCCTCCATGCACCATATTAGTAAAGAAGAAAAAAAAAAAAACAATTCCTGTTTCCTTGAAATTTAAGAAAATTCAAATTGACAAGAAACGAGGCAATAATCAGGCTATTTCAAAAGTCTGCGTTCCAGTACAAATGCTTTCCTATTTCCTAAGACTAATAAAATCACTCAAGAACCTAGATAAGGGTATACTTCTGAGTCATTCTTCAGTCATTATAGTCCCTCTTTGTTCCAATTAAAGGAGTGTCAATATTTCTGGCATTGCCAACATTCTCAGGATAAGAATAAATCCCAGAAACAAATATTTTATAATATTTACTAATGAACAATAACCAAAGCAGTTTTCCAAAGAACTGGCCTAGTCAACGTAATATAAAGTTATTTCTTGGCTGCTTGAATAGTAGACAGACACAGAACTGCCAACCCAAACTACTTCTGTTGACTGGAACAAAAACACTTCCAAGGACTTGATAAAATGATATTAGTACAAATATTTGGGGCATAATAGAAACAATTGATTAAGCAAGTTCTATCATTTCATTTCAAAATGTTTTAAAGTTCATGCAGTTTATAATAAAGTGAGAGTCCTGGGTCATTAAAAAGGAAAAGCAAAATATCTTTATTTATAATTTATTTTTTTTAGGGATTTAAACTTCAATCCATATTACCTAGAAAAGAGTACAATCTACATCAGCAATATCCAAAAGAAATTTCTACAATAATTTCTACTGTATCTGCATTGTTCAACTTTGTTGTCACTTATCACATGGGACACTTGATCACTGGAAATGTGTGACTACATACACACTAGTATGTGTGACTGAGGAACTGAATTTTAAATTTGATTTTATTTTACTTAATTTCATTTAATTCATATGGTCTATATTTCTGCTGGCTACTGTACTGGACAATGCATGCATAGATTATAATAATTATGTGGATGAAGACAGTATTTATTACATATCCATGTAATAATCCGATGATGACAACTCTGCACTCAAAATCTGAATGGCATCTCTGAAGACCACTCCATGAATGATCAAGATGATTCATGAACTGTGCAAATGACCTCAAGATGAAAAAGAAGTAGCCAGTACTGGGGCCCGTGGGTGGCTCAGCTGAGTGAGCATTTGACTGTTGATTTCGGCTCAGGTCATGGGATTGAGTCTGTCTTGAACTCTGTGCTCAGTGGGGAGTCTGCTTGAGATTCCTTCTCTCCCTCTCCCTCTGTCTCCCACCCAACTCTCTCTTTCTCTCTGAAATAAATAAATAAATTAAAAAGTAGATTTGAAAAAAAAATAGATTTGAAAAAGCAGACTACATATCAAGTAATGTAGGGTAAAGTTAAAGAATCCAAACCAATTTATTCTATAAGCTTTTATATACACAGAATTCAGAGCTACTCCTAAATCACAATGAGATCTGTATGTAAATGAATACCTATTAAAGTACAACTGTTATTCTGAACTGTTACCAAAGGAGCATAGCTTTCTAAGTGTTCTGTTAACATTATAAACATAAGTGCATTAGTGCATTCCACCCATAAGTTCTGTTTGGTTCCATACAGCACACACTATATACACAGAATTGTGCCTGACACATTGAAAGAAATATGTGTTCAGTGAGTAAATGGCTGCATGAATGGCAGGCAGTAATAGCAAAGTGACACCTTTTCATAACTTCATACACAGATTTCAATGCCTCACAGATCAAATCATGCCCTAAAACATAGATCCATGCTAAGTAAAGCTGCATTAAAAGGATTATTATTAATCAGTTATAGCAGAAGTATTATGGGAGTATATTATATGTCTATTTTACTAGTAATATAAGGCTACTCAGGGCTTCCTTCTTAACAAAGAGAAGATAAATCATAAAAGAATAGGATACAGCAGTACTCTGACACATTTCTTAAAAATTACAGAATGAAAATATTAAGCTTAGGATCTTGAGATACTCGTCAACAATACCCTCTGGTTGTTGTAAGAAGAAGCAGGAAACTGTCTCCTACTCTTCTTTGCATTTCTCTACCTAGTCAGTGATGTACTGCCAAGCAGAAGCACTAGAAAGTCCAACACAATAGAAACCTTATAGCCTTGGGGCACCTGAGTGGCTCAGTCGGTTAAGTGGTTGCCGGCTGCTCAGGTCATGAACCCAGGGTCAGGGATGGAGCCCATATTGGGCTCCTTGTTCATGGGGCAGTCTGCTTCTCTCTCTCCCTCTGCCCCTCCCATCTCCCCACTCGTGCCCCTCCCCCCCTCTCTGCCTCTTTCTCTCTCAAGTAAATAAATAAAATCTTTAAAAGAGAAAGAAATTTTATAGCCCCTACCCTTGGTGCTAATATCAAAGAACTTATAGAAAATATTGCTTTGCAGTAAAAAAAATCATATAAAAATATAAAGGTAGACTGACTCCCTTATCAAAATAATACATTGATGGTATGTGGTAACAAACTGCATAAATCAAACTAATTTTTTTCAGTTTCACACTTTGAAGAATTAAGAAAGGGAAGCATATGGAATCTACTCTATAAAAATCATAAAATCTAAATTGAAGTATGGTATCTATGAAAACTAAAAATGGATAAATTACTATCATCAAGGAAGAAATGTATCTTAACCTTTCTTCAGGTTTTCTGATCATGATGAGTATGAGGCTCTAAACAAGGTTTAAAAGAACTAAGCTATCTTCTGGGGTTAGCTGATGCACCATGATGCACCTGCACCATGATGCATACTGATGAGATATGTCAATGGTAATGACAAAGGGGCACACTGGTATTAAGAGAGAAGCTTAATCTAAAGGAAAAATCATGTAAAATTTGATTCTAAGAAGGTGACATAATTGTGAACATCAGTGTTTAGTGATATAACTGTGCACATCATTAAAACAATCGCTGTTTGTCTACTATCACCAAGGTTAATTACTCAAAATTTTGACAGCTAGTTTATTGGCAATGCCCCCAGGATATTGGCCAAAGGCCTCACCATAGTATATCATTTCTTGCTTAGAAAATGGCATTATCAATGTCTTTTGTCCTTTAAAAAGACACTTTTTTGGGCAAGAACTGGGAGGGCTCCACTAATCATTTACATCTTCTCTTGTAATTTAGTTTCTAACTTAAAGACAAAGGGCCACTGTCTTCATGATAAAATGAGCTAGTAATATTGTATGCAAGTACAGTAGCTCAATGCTCAATTACTATCTAGTTAATTAATTATACACCATTTTGAAAGGAGCATAAGTTCAACTCTATGGAGCTGGATAGAACAAAGTTCCTGTAAATAAACATAAATCATCACCATATTCAGATAGGACCATTTTTTCTTATGTAACTCTATAAATTGAGGAAAATCAAGAAATGTGACCTTTCAGTGCAGAGATTCAAATCATTAACAGTTACAAAGGGCTGGTTTGAGATTAAATGTGACACAAGACTAGGTTTCATTCTCATTAATGTTGGTCATGTGGCATGACTAGCAGAGATTAATGAGGTAAATTTAAAATACATTTCAAAGCAATTTTTGACTCATGCAAGAGTGTCAAATTACCCAACCCCATATTTTTATTAAAGTATGAAAGGGATTATTGAAACTTTCATTATATCTGTTATGGACTTGCCCACCTCAGACTATCTGGAGCTTTATACTAATGGTATGACATTAAGGGTGCCACTGAGAATAGCAACCAGCACTGCATACCATGTGCCAAGCCCTATAGTAAGTGCTTTATGGCCATGATGTGTCTTAACTCACAAACATGACCTAGGAAGTTGGTACTATTACAATCTCCATTTTTTGATGAGGATATTGAGGCTCAGAGTGGTTAACTACCTTTCTCCTTTTCATAGTGTTAACAAGACAGACTGAGGTCATAGCTGCGTGCGTGGGATACTACAGTTGGTACTGTACTACACAACAACACAGCAAACCTCCATCTGGTGTTTTGATTTACAAAGGAAGAGGTATCACCAGAACTCAAGGATCAAATGGAAACTGATGGTTTATAGGTGAAAAAGTACATACAACTTTTTGCTATATATATATACCTTTAGATACTTTAGTTGATCAGGGAGAAGTAATGATATTCTAGGTAGATCTCTTCACTGAGATTAGTAACATCCCAACCATAGGAAAACACTTGTAGCTATAAGATTGGGTTTCAGTTACATATACATTTACACTGTCTCAGGAGAGGTGGTTTCTTCAGCTTGGTCATTTCTTCCCTGAGGGCAGTATGGGCCTTCATGTTAAATTTAGCTTGTATATTAGGGCGCATCCAGTGGTATCCCCTGGAATAAATATCTAGGGCGATTAGACATTCACAGGCTGAATCCAACCCACATGTGTGTTTTGTTGAACCCACTTAGCGTTCATTTGTTTGTTTTTATTTAATTATCTACATTTTAAAAATGGGAAGACTTCACAGAAAAAAAAAATCTGGATTTCCATCTTATCTCAATAAACAAAAAGATTTAGCAAAACTGATCCCAACTTTCCTCACAGCAAGTCCTTGGCTGATGCCGAGTTTCCGTTGGCCCCATCAGACAACTGGAGGGCAAATGCTCTCCATTTAGCCTCAAAGCCACTTCACCCACAGACATTCTCTACTAGGCTCCTTTTGGCATTTTGGTGGCTTCTCCTCATCTAGAGAGAAGCCTCACCCACCATCCATTTCAAGAACCCCTTACATGGTTGTGTACTGCACTTGCAGCCCTACTGTGCTCTTGGAACTTCCCTCCCTTGTTGTTTTATCCTGGTGATGCAACAGAGAGCAGGGGTGTGACAAAGAGACCAAGATAGTAGCACCAAAGACAGACACATTCGATAAGCAGGTGGATGATGTGGATCTCTAAAAGGATTGCTTAAAATGGTTACTAAGCCATTAATACACATTTATTTCAATTTGTAAAGACACAGTCATTTAAAGATGGTGATTCATTACTTGCATATTCAATAATGCAAGATGTATAGTCAAGTGAACTTAAAATTGAGTACAGAATAATTTTCACTGTTTAATTTCAATCCATATAAAGGCGTTCTACTTAGAGGTTTTGAACCTCTCTCCCAAAAGCTCTTCAACTAGATGATTTAAGTAAATTTTATATGCTATATATGAAATAGTAAAATAGCAATAGGACAATATGAAAATATACATATTATATAATGTAAAATTATAAATATACACATATATGTAACTATTTAGATAGATACACATAATATATGCATATATATATATTTCCAAACTCTTCTTAATGTAACTTTAAATCACAATAATATTTTACAACAGAAAATTCTTACCTCAGCCAGAAAAATAACAAAGCACCAAATTAGCACAAAAAGTAAGCTCTTGTGGATAGTAACATATCGAAGGTACGTGTTCCATGTAGTCACTGGTGGTATGCTCTCAACATCATCAAAAAAGCACTCCTAACAAAGAGAATCATGGTTATTACAGGGAGGCAACATGGTTTCACACCACCATTGTGGTTTTATTTTGAATTAATGTGTGGAAATAAAGGAACACTGGTATTCCAAGCTAAATGAGTTTCAACAAATATGAACCATTACAAATGACTTGTGTGATGTTGCTCTATAGCCACTGTAATGTCCCCTGGAGGAACACAGCGTTTTGAAAAATGAGAAATGCCGTCATTTTTCAAAATTCTAGAAGTAAATCGCTGATGATACAACTGTATTGATTTTGGACAATTTTTTACCATTTTAATGTTTGACAGCAGCATCACACCTTTTATCAAATAGTACCATCAAGCTGAAGTTGCCTAGGTCTCTCCTTGATTTAACCCATTTCTTCAGAGCTCTGTGGACAAATACAGTTTGGAAATTTGCTGGCTACAGAGGTCTGCCAAGAGACATGAAGGCCAGCTGATGTCTGTATGTATCCCTCAGGAGCTGGGATTATCTCTCTTTCCAGATATGACTTGTTATATGATTCTAATCTTCAGCACATTTCCCTGGAAGTCTTTATCTGTCCTTTGGCAGATGTGTTTCCAAAAATCTGAAAAAGAGCAAGCCCAGATATTCCCAAGGAAAAAGATACTTTTGTTTCTTACGAAGTCAACAAAATTCATAAAAGAAGCCGCAGAAACTCAAAGAAGAGATTCTGTGAAAATTGGAATACAGCACACCAATTTGATGTAAAGATTTCTGGAAATGAATAAGCCTGGATTTGAATCTGAACTCCACCAGTAACTTCCTAGGAGCTGCCTGAATTTAGGCAGCTGGACTTCTCCAAACTTTATTTTTTTTTATCTATAACCAAGGATAAGGATATGTACCTCCTGGGGTAGTGATGGGGACCAAATCTACGTTGCCTGGCACAGAAGTGATCAGTAAACACTAACTATTATCAGTTAAAGAGATCTTTCTTTACAACAAAATTTGAGAGAGTCATTCAGATTGATATTAAACCATATAGATAAACCATCCCTTAGGAAACCTTGTAAAATTGTAGAAATACTGAAATTATGCATTTTAGAGATTATCTGTTTTGTTCTCAGATTTTTTTTTTAAAAAAATGGTCATTTTTGTTTTACAGAGCAGGAAAGTTGGGTCCAAAGATGTCAAATGATTTGTGCCTTGCCAAAGGTCATACACACTACTCTTAAATGATCTATGCTATTAAAATATGTCAATTCATTACAATGCTGCCCAATTCATGCAAGGCACTTGAGGAACTTTTCCTGCCCAAAAACAAAAACAAAAACAAAAAACATAAAACAAAAAAAACCCACAAAAAACTAAAAACCTCCACTTTTATGTTGCTTCCTATTTGAAGGAAAAAAAGTGTTTTATTCTTCAAAACTTAATATAGAAGATTTTCTATTTGAAGGTTGACACTAGCATACACTGAGTTTCATATGCCTTCTATAAGAGAAAGCTGTCCAGAGAGCCACTTTATAAAGCAAATAAAAAGATAAAAAGCCCACACAAATTCAGGTAAGACTGATGTATAAACCAGAATATGAGTTAGTCCGGTCTAGAGACTACATGCCTATATACCTTACATAGGCTACCTCCATACCAAATACTTCTTGGTCTCTAAATAACCGAAGCTGTTATTTGTTTATATACTTATTTATACTCCACTTCTTTCCCCAGAGGTTTTAAGGTGGTAACAAAGCAGATTTATAATACTTTACAATTTATCGAATTTATAATAATGATTAATCACTGCCCTACTCAGGGACCCAACACTAGCCCTTTCAATATATTTTACAGGAAGAGATATATCCATTGCCAAAGGAAATAGTTTATTCTTGTACATTTTGAAGTTGCTTACACAATTCGTGGACTCTGGACTTTCTGAATCTTAAAATAATCCTCATCTTCAGCCCATAATTTGAGTAAATTTTATATCGTATTATATATACCGCATTTCACTCAGTCGCACTTGGTGACAAACACAGAACAACTGATCATTTATACATACCTTATTATCATTTATACATACCTTTAAATCTTCTTCATTAATTTCCTCACTGATTTCCAAGCCATTATCTTGAGATAACCGTCTTGAATATATATCCAGTTCAGTTAGGTTTGCCTGAGGGGCCAGCGACATTTTTCGTGTGGATGTGGCTGTCCTTCGGTGAAAGCTTTGACCTTGGTTCCCTGAGGAGCATGTCATCAGATTCAGAACAGACTGCCTTCGTTGTCTCTGAAATGTGGGGCCAGTGTTGATCATGTTACTTCGAGGCAGGATTGCCTCTCCTTGCTCACTACCATCAGGAACCAAGGACAGCCTTCTCTCTAAGGGCTCATTGGAATCTTCTTCAATGCCATTCATTTGTAATGGAGTCTTTTGTACAACTGAAAATTTTCTGATAGAATTGATTGGATTAAGAATAGAGTTCTTCCTTTTTTCACCAAACTCTCCAGTCTGTTTAAAAGATTGTTTTTTTGTTTCATTCCAGGAGACAGCTGCATCTCCTTCTAATGAAAAACGCCGTAAAGTCTCAGTTATGATTGAATTTCTTCTTTCTGCACTAAACTGGTCAAAAGAATCATATCCCATGAGCTTTGAGCTGAAGTCAGGCCGTAGACTTTGTAATTCAGAAAATGTCCCATAAAAATAGCAGCTACCTTCATGTAAAATTAATATTTTGTCAGCTTTCTTTAAATGTTCCATTTTAGAAGTGACCAAAATCCTAGTTTTGTTAGCCATCAATTTACAGACACAGCTTTAAGAATATAAAAAGATATAAATAAGATATCAATTATATAAACACTTTATTACAAGTCTTTGTATTGCATTTTAACATCTTATTAATGTATTCTTGAATAAAATGTCTATCATACCAAGTCATTATTATACTTAAAATAATTCTAAAAGTAAATAATAGCAATTAATTTGGTGCCTCTTGCATTATTATAGCATGAAATATATTATTGAATTATTATAGTATGTTATATCATAAAGCTGAGTGTTAACAGACCTAGAGTGAAAATATATATCTGATATTAAAGAAATGTTGGATTTGAGCAAATTGGTTATTCTCTGGGTCTTGGTTTGTTCATCTAGAAGATGAAAGAATTGTTAGATAACCTTTTAAGATCACTGGGGGATCTATATTTCTGTGTCCTTTAAAATGTCAGAGCTTTCACGTTCTTTACATTTTATATTAATTTTCTTTTATATTTTAAGTTGGCCACGAATTTAGTTCTCAAGAGCTTATATTAAGACTAATCTGATTTATTAAAAAGAAAACAATAAACATGAGAACTGAATAATAAATTTGACCCTCTAATAAAATTTCCTTTTAGTTTAAAAGTAAATCCTGACTAGAACCATCTAAGAAGACCAGTTTCTTTTTGACGTTAAGACATTACAAATTGTATAGAAAGAGGCATCATTCTAGGGGCACCTGGGTGGCTCTGTCAGTTAACAATCTGTCTTCAGATCAGGTCATGATCCCGAGTCCTGGGATCTAGCCCTATTTTGGGCTCTCTGCTCAGTGGGGGGGTCTGCTTCTCCCTCTCTTCCTGCCCCTCCCTCTCATGCTCATGCCAGCTTCTCTCAAATAAAATAATAAATAAAATAAATGAAATCTTAAGGAAGGTCATGATCCCAGAGTCCTGGGATCTAGCCCTATTTTGGGCTCTCTGCTCAGTGGGGGGGTCTGCTCCTCCCTCTCTTCCTGCCCCTCCCTCTCATGCTCATGCTAGCTTCTCTCAAATAAAATAATAAATAAAATAAATGAAATCTTAAGGAAGGGTGGATGGGAGGGAGCAAGGAAGGGAGAGAAAGAGGCATCATTCTAGATTATACTTCAACATACTAATATAGCTAACAAGGTTTATATTGGTAAGAAGTTACTTATCACACCCATAGGATCGTAAAATCTTAGGTATTAAATTTAAATTCCAGGAAAGGTGCTACTAGGGATAATGCAACCACTTTATACCCACACACTATATATCCTTATTGCTTAAAATATTTATTTCAGAAGAGTATTATAATAACTCTCCTAATAAACTGCTTTATAGTTCATGAAATCATTTTGAAACTGAAATCAAGTCATTTAACAAACTGCTCCTCTTAGGAATTTTACATACATTGAGCCCTAGTGGGAGCTCCCATGAAATGTAAATTCCTAGTTTTGTGTGACTAAGGAAGAGGTTCTGTAGGAGGTATCAAGGTAGATGAAGAGTCTGAGCAGTCACCTGCATTAAAACATTCAGCTTGTTTAGTTTCTTAAGAAATATCCTATCTAAGGAGAAGGTAGGCTAAAATACTAATATAGAAAAGTAAAAACATTAAGTACAATAACTAATCAAAATAATATATGCCACAAAGTAATAATAATACAAAAAGTACATAGATGGTGATTGTTATAAAAATAGCAATGGAAGAAATTGGTTTACCATGAGGTGGTCAGAAAAGGTTTTAAGGGAAGTGATCTTGAATTTTGATCCCTGTTAAGGGAAGATCGGATTTGAGTAAATGCTATGTCTCTTTTCTGCCACAATGAGTCACAATGGTGGCCATGATTCTCAAGGGTAAAATACAGTCTCTGATGGTATAGTTGTTCTTTCTTGCCTTTTTTTTTTTTAAAGATTTTATTTGACAGAGAGAAACACAGCGAGAGAGGGAACACAAGCAGAGGGAATGGTAGTGGGAGAAGCAGGCCTCCTGCCAAGCAGGGAGCCTGATGTGAGGCTCAATCCCAGGACCCTGGGATCATGACCCAAGCCGAAGGCAAATGCTTAACAAATGAGCCACCCAGGCGCCCCTCTTTCTTGCCTTTTAGTATAAGCATTATAAATTATTCAAAGAACATACCTTTCAAATATTTCTTTTTCTGTTAAAACATCCAGGTATCCAAAAGGAGAGTCTAATAGGTATAAATCAGCATCTTTATATACTGCTCTAAAAAGAAAATGGATATGAAATTAGATTTTTTTTAATATTTCCTGTCATTTAGTGTAGAAAATTCTAAATGTGAAACAAAAAGGTAATTCACAAATCATTTTTGTGGGTTTTTTTTAAGATTTTTTATTTGACAGAGAGAGAGAGATCACAAGTAGGCAGAGAGGCACGCAGAGGTGGTGGGTGGGGGGGAAGCAGGCTCCCTGCTAAGCAGAGAGCCTAATGTAGGGCTGGATCCCAGGATCCTGAGATCATGACCTAAGCCAAAGGCAGAGGCTTTAACCCACTGAGCCACCCAGGTGCCCCAATTTTTGTGGTTTTTCACAATATCCCAAGAACAACTGAAGTGGCTTTGCTAAATGTAAGTGACATAAACTAGCAGAAGTTAAACTGAATCACACCATACCATACAATTTAAAACATTACCTTAAAAAAAAGAATATTTTTAATAATAGTATCTGTTTAGAGCCAAGCATCATGCTATGTGCTGGGAATACCATGGTAAAAATGACAGAGTCTCTACCCTCAAAGATCTTGCATGTTGGTGGGAAAGCAAAGAAGAAGATACAATGTTTCGATGCTATAAAATGTCAGAGACCACAATGAAATAGCAGGACAGAAGTAGAGGTCAACTTGACCTCTACCAAGAAATTCTTGTGGCTGTCTATTGTATTTTGTTCCATAGAGTTTCAGTCTCAGCCTCATATTTGTAAGAATTCCAAACAAGGATAAATAATTCACAACAAAAATGTACACCCATATCAGTTTTACTTTTTAAGTTAAAAAAAAATTGTAAGAAAGTAAAATCTTCATCAGGTTGATTTTAGAACAGTAAAAAGATGAAGATATAGTCCCATATTAATGGAAATGAGACTAAATCTTCATAACATTTAAGTTTTTCAGGTGTGGTTGTTAGTGACACTACCCCTACCCTACACACAGGATTCAGTGTTTACATATAATTCGTGGTACCTTCTATAAAAACTGTATTCAAACAGCTTGTAACTAAGAGAAGTAATTTCAAAAAATCAGAAATGGCAAAAAGGCAGTGAAATCTAAATGAACTTCTGCAGTGTAAATTATTTTTGAAGATAACATGCAAGAGCTAGATAAAAAGACCCCTACCATAATGTACCCTCAAGGTCTTTCTTCCCCACTACTCAGTTTTTACTTCTCTCTCTCTCCTTCACATTTATGAGCATAGTTTCTCAATAATACATTCACCATCTATAACTGGACAACATATGACACATTCCAACCAGAGTAAGAATAAATAATTACTTTCAGGAGTACCTTGCGTTTAAATTGTGTAAATAAATACAAATTGTGTGTATCTTACAATAAACCAAATTTTAAACCTCTGTAGATATAAACTCAATCCTGTGTTAAATGCCTAGAAGCCATATAGCATTCCTTACATTTGTAGTGGAATGCTTAAGATAAGTTTTACTTTGGCTCCCAGATTAATCAATCAATTTCTAACTATTTAGAAGCCATTATCTTGTCTGTGAATTATCCATATCTAGTGATTTATGACTACATAGGTAATCCCAAAATCAAGTCATGGTTTAATGTCAAGAGTCAAGAGGATCTGGTTCAAATTGTGACTCTATGATTTCCTGGTATAGCTTTTGGCAAGTGAAGCTCTAACAGCCTCAATTATCTGATTATCTCCTCCATAGTGTGGGGAGAACAATTCTTTCTTTGCAGGGGAATATGAGGATTAAGTAAAATTACACACACATACATACACACACAGTCTACCTAGAATAATACCAGGCAATCGCAGCTTGCTCAGTAAATTTACTGTTCCAGCCTTTAAAAGCAGGAGAAAGTAAGAGAAAGGAGCCAACATATCAATAAGTCAGTGTGATTTCTTGTTAACAACTTTGCAACACAGTGAGAAGAATTCTATTCAAATAAAACTGGAGGAACATTTGACTTTTCATATTACCAATAATTTTTTAAACTTAAAGTTACAGTTTAACCACAAAGTTTTCTCCTTGACACAAATTAACTTTATGTGCTTCTCTTGACAGCTCAAAACCTGAGACTACGTCTGTTTCTACCAAGGGACTTCACTGTCCCCCACAATGTTAGATGTGCTTGCCCTATTTATTTTCCCTTAAAGATTATAGACTTGAAGCCAAGTGACATCATTTGCCTTACTATTTTTGTTATGAACATTACTAATTATGCTGGGAATTTGAAAATGTATGCTTATATAAACCAAGAAGCAGAAACAGAAGCTTAAAGCAGGTGAGTGCCTTGTGGAGTGGGAGTAAATGGGAGGTCCTGTAACAGACTTAACAAAAACACATTTTTTTCCTTGTGCTATGCAGAATCCCAGAGTTTTCTACTTGTACTAAGTCATACTATAAGGCAAACAAATAAAGACATGCCAACGAGCATACAATTTTTAAAAGCTATCACCTTTATCAAATATGAATACTAAACCATTATCTATAGTTCCTAAAGGTGATTCTTAACCTGCTAATCCTAAAACCTCAGGCATTTTTCAATTTCAGAAATAGTATAAAAAATAGAGAAATGTCTATAATTGTTACGTGCATGGTATGTACAACAAATGCTTTCTGAACCAATAATGGGATATTCACCTTGCTAAGGAAATTCTTGCTCGCTGCCCTCCACTCAATGTGATTCCACCTTCTCCAAGGACGATATTGTCCTTCTCTGCAAACTTGGAGATGTCCTGTTATCAAAAACAGAAATTTAGAGAGGAACTGTTAGTGTGTTTCTGAACTTGAAAGGTACATTTTCCTTCAAATGCAATCATATATCAGACTCTAACCACAGCCGAAACTTAAAACATCAGATCTCAATTATTTCAAATCCACTTTAGTTGGGCAGAATATGGCTGAAATTTTAGAAATAAATTTTTCTTTAGTTTTTAGAATGTCCTTCATGACCATGAAATAAGAATTGGAAAAATCAAAAGGCAAACTAAATGTACATGTGTGGGTATGCAAACGTCCATTACACCAACTCAAATACTGCCAAAATGTTAAAATGTCGTTACCCTCCAAATTAAACTCACTCTTTTAAAAGGAAATCTCAAAACATGAATAGATCTCCTAACAAGAAAAACTAAAACTATTATTCACACCCCTTACAGTATCTAAGCATACTGAGGAGTGGCCAAGGATACTGGCAATTCCTTTCCATACTTCTCTCACTCACCTACCAGTCTTCTTCCCCACCATCCTTAGCACCTCAAACATTAAGTCTTTTGTCATCTACTCTGCCTCTCTTGTAACCACTGTCCACATGGGTCATAACATCCTTAGTCCCAGTTAGTGAACTTCTCCATGCAACACCCATGCCAGGCATTGTAAAAAGAAGATTAGAATTTATAAGAAATATCCTTGACTTCCGGTCATTGTTAAGGCTAAATTGGAAGACAAGCCATAGTCCTGGAGAATGCTAACCAACATCCCAATGACTTAATTAATTCTTTCAAGTCAAAAAAACAGTACACAATTAATTGTCAAATTAATTGTACAGACAATAAAAGTATCCTATAATAGACAGAAAATGCCAGAAGACTTTCCAGAAGAGATGAGGTTCTCCTGAGACGTGAAAAAGGAGTTAGGTAGAACTCTTCCTTTAGTTCAAAAAAAGTTGCTCTCCCTGTGCTCTTCTCATCCCCAAATATCTACTCTTCTCTTTTGTTACCACCTTCTTCTCTCTCCCTCTAATAAAAAAAGAACACTTCCATACTATTTCTTTTTCTTTCACAGTCCAGAAGCAATCTACCATCTCTCCTTGACCTACCACCACTATTATCAATATTTAAATTGTCAAAATGGTTACTTCTATTATTCATTATTATTCATTGGTTTCTGTCGTCCACCCTATGAAAATTAAATAGAACTTCCTAAACGAAACTCTAAACTCGCAAAGCAGGTAAATGAACAAATATTCATTTATAATAAATATTATCTGGCAGCTCCTGGAGGCTAGAACCATGCTAGCCACTGCCCCTGACATAGGAGACCAGAGGCCTGAGATTAAAAAAATGCTGACATATTGGAGAAGATACAGTAGGACTCAGTAGAGTTGGTCATACAGGTCTTGGAGAATGATAACATAGAGATATCACTGACAGCCAGCAGCCCTGCAGGTGAGGAAGACCGTGGCGGTTGAGATGATAAAACCAAATGCTTCATTTCCTTCTACTGAACTAAATGATTTTTTTTCAACTCATGAGCCAAACCACATATCTAGGATTCTATCCAAACACAAGGACTACAGTTGAATTCCACACTCCAGAGTCTAAAATCTGTAACCTAACTGAAGAAGCACCTCCAGGAACACCTGAGTCCTTGATGGAACCACATCCTCTGTACTTCGTTGAGAGCAACTAAAAAGAAAACTCGCATGTGTATTTTTCTCCTAAACCATATTTATTTCCCCCAAATCCCATTCTCTTTTTAAAAATAAATCTTTTAGAGTGAAAAAATAAAAAAGAGTTTGCCTTAGGTGAATATATTGAGTGCAGGCTTTTATAAAGGAGGCAAATTTTCTAACACTGTCAGAAAGCCAGATGCTGCTTGAATTATTGGAGTTTTCATTTCCCCATATTGAATTCAACATTTTAACTAGTTAGAAGATTTTAATATTTTTAAAATTTAGAAATACCAGTAGTTATGTTGATATGGAATTGTGACATAGTTACCCTTATGGACTAGATTATGAATTTAATAACTCATAATTTTGTAGAGGATACAAAATCCTAGTGCAGTACAAACATTTAATAATGATTTGTGGAATGAAAGAAAAGAGAGAGAATAAAGGAAGGGTGGGTAACCAAGCATGAAGCAAAAAAGAAAGGGGTGGATATAAGAAAAGGAAATGAAGAAAGGTGTACAGAGTAGAGAAAGAAAATGGGAAAGAAATAGTGTCAGAAGTAGATGTCTTTAGAAAAAAGCAAGATATAGGCAGAATAAAAGAGACAAGAAAATTGAAGGGGAAAATAAGAAACAATAGAAGATCATGAATGAACATTTCCACTTTCCCTACTGAATTTAAATGTCCAAAGAGCACAGATGCAATTTTATTACATTAATTTTATTTTCTTAAGACAATAAATAAGAGGCTATTCCAGCCAAATTTTCTCATTCATCTTTGCGTGTTGTAGATATTAACAATTTTTCTACTATTTGTTTTCATTCTGTTTATACCATGTGACCTGCAAAATTTTCATTTTCATGAAGTCAATACATCTATCTGGAATTCCTATATTGGTTAAAAAGTACTACTCTACTTTCAGGTTGTTTATGTAATGTCCTAAATTTTCTCTTAAAATATTTATTATTCTTATAAAATTAAAAAATATTCAAGGTACAATTTTTGTTTATACAATGGTGTAAGAATCTAAACTTCTTTCCTTTTATTTGGATGGCAGACACAGTTCATCAAATAATTTTCCTCTGAATTTGTATATCATCTACTATATATAAAATTCTCATATTTTCTAAGATCTATTTCTGGGCTCACTGTCTGATTCCTCTGATCCATTTCCTAATCCTATACTAATACTCTGCTGGGTTTTTTAGTTTTGGTCTTTTACTGGCATTGAGTATGATTTAATACCTGAAAAAGCACAATTTTTATTTATAAATCTTCAGCTCTTTTGTTCATTTAGTCTTCTATAATAACAATATCAGCAAGAGCAAAAGTAATATTATTAGCTAATGTATACTGAGGGCTTACTATGTGTCACATACCATTTTAAGCACTTTACATGTATTAACTTTTTAAATATCCAACACAGCCTTATCCTTATTTTAAATAGGAAGAAATTGAAAGTTAGAAAAGATAAATATCATTCCAAAATAGCACAGCTAGTTTGGACCCAGGATTCAAACTAAGGCAGATTTTGTTTTAGATCCTTCAGTAGAGTTTACAGTTCTTCATATATGTCCTATATACTTCCTGTTAGATTTATGCAGAATATTTATCATTTTAATTAATTAATTAATTAATTTTTTAGAGCAAGAGAGAAAGCGTACACGTGTGCACAGTGGGGAGGGGCAGAGGGAGAGGAAAAGAGAGGGAATCTTTTTTTTTTTTTAAGATTTTTTATTTATTTATTTGACAGAGAGAGATAGAGAGAGAGATCACAAGTAGGCAGAGAGGCAGGCAGAGAGAGAGAGGGGGAAGCAGGCTCCGTGCTGAGCAGAGAGCCTGATGCAGGGCTCGATCCCAGGACCCTGAGATCTGACCTGAGCCGAAGGCTGCGGCTTTAACCCACTGAGCCACCCAGGTGCCCCAAGAGGGAATCTTAATCAGGGTCCACAACCAGCACAAAGCCAGATGGGGTTCTCAATCTTACAACGCTGAGATCATGACCTGAGCCAAAACCAAGAGTTGGACCCTTAACTGACTGAACCACCCAGATACCCCATCCCTAATATTTTTAAATTGAGATATAACTGACATATAAAATTATATTAATTTCAGGTGTATAACATGATTTGCTACATGTATATATTGCAAAATGATTCACACAATAAATTTAGTTAACATCTATGACCACAGACAGTTACGAACTTATTTTTCTTGCGAAAAGAACTTACAAGATTTGCTCTCTTAGTAATCTTCCAATATATACAAAAGTATTGTTAACTATGGTCACCTTGCTGTACACTATATCCCCAGAACTTACTTACCTTAAAGCTGGAAGTCTGTACTTTTTGATCACCTTCATCTATTTCATCCTCTCAGACCCCCCAACCCCACCCCTGTTTCTGAAAACCACCAATCTGTTTGCTATATCTAGGAGTTCTGTTTTTTTAAGATTCCATGTGTAAGTGAGATCATATAGTATTTGTCTTTTTCTGTCTGATTTATTTCACTTAGCATAGTATCTTCTAGGTCTATTCATGTTGTCACAAACAGAAAGATTTGTTTTTTATGGTTGGATAATATTCCATTATATGTATGTGTAGAGAGGTAAAGATAGATAGATAGATAAATTATCTTCTTTATCCGTTCCTGTGTCAATGGGCACTTCCGTTGTTTCTATGTGTTGGCTATTTTAAATAATGCTGGAATGGACAGGGGGTACAGATATCTTTTCAGGATAGTGACTTTGCTTCTTTTGGTTAAATATCCAGTATTGCAATTGCTAGGTCATATGGTAGTAAAATTTTTAATTATTTTAAGTTTCCCATAGTGGCTGCACCAATTTACTTTCCCACCAGTACCCCCTCAGTATTTTATTGTTCTCTGCTATTGTGAATTGAATAGTTATCCATTTTTATTTCTTGATGACCATTGCTAGCATAAAGTAAAGCAAGTTGTTTTTTTTTTTGGGGGGGGGGTTTTAATTAATTTTTATTAACATATAATGTATTATTTGCCCCAGGGTACATGTCTGTGAATCTTCGGGCTTACACATTTCACAGCACTTAATAGCACATACCCTCCCCATTGTCCACAAACCAGCCACCCTATCCCTACCCCACCACCCACCCCCGGCCACCCTTAGTTCATTTCTTCAGTCTAGGAGTCTCTTATGGTTTGTCTCCCTCCCCATCCCTTCCTGTTTCATTTTTCTCTCCCCCACCCCCCCAAACTCCTGCCTTGCCTATCAAGTTCTTCATATCAGAGAGATCATGTGATACTTGTCTTTCTCTGACTGACTTATTTCGCTTAGCATAATACCCTCCAGTTCCATCCACGTAGTTGCAAATGGCCAGATTTCGTTTCTCTT
>CM053614.1:26225092-26247257 GCA_028646535.1 Procyon lotor
ATAAGATTAGTGAATAATGCTATGCTGCTTTTTTAATTGTAATTAACGTATCATATATTGGGTTAACAGAATCTTCAGTGAAGTTAAGTAGGCCTCACCATCATCATTTTCATATCTGTTTAGATTCTGTCTAGTGTTATGAAAGACAGAATTTAGATTCTGTCTTGTGTTATGAAAAATATAGACTCATAGTACATAAGCAAATAATAGAATAAAAATTCAAGAGTTCATAAGCATAATTTTAACACAAGTTTTCTACTTTTTTTTTTAAATATTTTATTTATTTGACAGAGAGAAACACAGTGAGAGAGGGAACACAAGCAGAGGGAATGGTAGCTGGAGAAGCAGGCTTCCCGCGGGGCAGGGAGCCCGATGCAGGGCTCGATCCCAGGACTCTGGGATCACGACCTGAGCCCAAGGCAGACGCTTAACGACTGAGCCACCCAGGCGCCCCACAAGTTTTCTATTTAAATGAGATTAAAATATTTTAGAGCTAATGAATCACATTACAGAATATTATTGATTAATAAAAATAGGTTAATATTGATTAATAAAAATAGGTTAATTTACTTCAAGAAAATACAGCAAATACATTTATTCTTTTAATGCTCTTTTAAATTTTATTTTTTCAGTGTTCCAAGATTCAATCTTTATGCATCACGCCCAGTGCTCCATGCAATACATGCCCTCCTTAGTATCCACTACCAGGCTCACCTTTAACTGGACCAAGGTTTCATTAGAATAAATTTTATATATCGCTGCTTATGTTGAGAAGCTTTTACTTTAATGCGCATTCTAAAAAATTACAGTTAATAAAACTGTACCTACATTATTTGCCAATCATTCTAAAGCATAATGAACACAAGGGGAAACTGGGGGAGGAGGTGTAAGTACTAAGTACTAAGTACTCTCTACATAAGATATAAAAATGCCTTTCAATTTAGTATTAAAAAGGCAGCAACATTCATTTAGAGTATCATCATGTGTTAAGGGCATGCAGTAATAGAATGTATGAACTGAAGAAAACTCTATAGTATTTTTTTTTTTTTTTTAAGGATTTTATTTATTTGACAGAGAGAAACACAGCGAGAGAGGGAACACAAGCAGAGGGATTGGTAGCGGGAGAAGCAGGCTTCCTGCAGAGCAGAGAGCCCGATGCGGGGCTCGATCCCAGGCCCCTGGGATCTGACCTGGGCTGTAGGCAAACGCTTAACGACTGAGCCACCCAGGCGCCCCAAAACTCTATAGTATTTTTATTTGAGAATATAAATGAAGAAAGAAATATACTCTGTCAGGTAATAAATGTCAACCAAAGGCCACAGAATTTAGTTAAGTAATCCAATTTTTTTAACTGACCACTCTACTCCAAATCTTTGAACAACTAACTAGCCCAAGAAATATTTTGAGAGATACTGGAAAGAAATTTACACTTATATTTCTGGTATGGACTCTGAGTTTATTTCTACAGAATTCACATCACATTATAGATTTTTACTTTCATATAATCCACTAGAAAGTTTTCTAGGCAATAAGGTACCCCATAGCAATGCATATTTTTTTCCATGACATTTTCAACCAGAGACAATATAATTTCAGCCATTTCAGTAGGATTCTGAATCACAACATAAGTTTGAAAATATCACATCAATGCACTGTGAAGAAATGGAGCATTCTACACAATTTAAAATATAGTAGATTATTGACATATTTCACATTTAAGTACATATTATCTTAAATAAGACTTATGTCTTTAATAAGGACTTTAACCTTGGTGGAATTTTCAGTATTAAAAAGTATAATTATTAATTGCTTCTTGGCCTTTTGGCTAAGATCATGTGTAAAAAGTATAATTATTTTTTTCCTTTGCTCATTTGTTTCTTTTTTCTTCTTCTTCTTTTTAAATATTTTATTTATTTATTTGACAGAGAGAGATCACAAGTAGGCAGAGAGGCAGGCAGAAAGAGGGGGTAAGCAGGCTCCCCTCTGAGTAGAGAGCCCTATGTGGGGCTCGATCCCAGGACCCTGAGATCATGACCTGAGCCGGAGGCAGAGGCTTTAACCCACTGAGCCACCTAGGTGCCCCTGCTCAATTTTTTCTTAAATGCCACATATAAGTGAAGTCATATGGTATTTTTCTTTCTCTGACTGACTTATTTCACTTAGCATAATACTCTCTAGCTCCGATCATGAAAAGAAATTTCATTCTTTTTTTTGTGGCTGAGTAATATTCCATTATTATATGTGAATAGATATGATAAATATATCACATCTTCCTTATCCATTCCTCTGTCAGTGGACATTTGGACTCTTTCCATAATTTGGCTATTGTAGATAACATTGCTATGAACATCATGGTGCATGTATTGTTTCAAATTAGTAGTTTTGTATTCTTAGCATAAATACCTAGTAGTGCAATCAGTGGGTTGTAGGGTAGTTCTATTTTTAACTTTTTGAGGAGCCTCCATATTGTTTTCCAGAGTATATGTACCATCTTTTATTCCCACCAACAGTTCAAGAGAGTTCCTTTTCTTTATACCCTAGCCAACACCTGTTGTTTCCTGTGTTGTTGATTTTAGCCATTCTGACAGGTGTGAGGTAATACCTCATTGTAGTTTTGATTTGCATTTCCTTGATGATGAGTGATGTTGAGCCCCTTTTCACATGCCTGTTGGCTATTTGGATGTGTTCTTTGGAAAAATGCCTATTCATGTCTTCTGCCTATTTTTTAATTGGATTATATGTATTTTGGGTGTTGAGTTTTGTAAGTTCTTTATATATTTTAGATACTGTCATTTGCGAAAAAGAGACACAAACCAAGAAACAGACTCTCGAGGCTATGGAGAACAAACTGATGGTTCCCAGAAGGGAGGTGGGTACAGGGATGGGTTAAGTAAGTGATGGTGATAAGGAGGCACTTGTTGTGATGAACACTGGATATTGTATGGAATTGTTGAATCACTATATTGTACACCTGAAACTAATACTATACTGTATGTAAACTAACTAGAATTAAAATAAAAACTTAAAAAAATGTATAGTTAGCTTTATCTAACAAGTCAAAATAGAAACCAGTCACATTGAGACTGAAGAAATAATAGTGTTTATTATGCAGATATGGTGAACATACTGATTAAGTTTAAACATGTGTGATTAAAATCAATTTCTTTATTTTTGTGTGGGTTATAGAAGGAATCCTAAATAGACTTGGCAGTGCACTGAAGTATTGCATGGGATGGTAAAAGCCTATTATTGGCAGTTAGCAAGAATATAAAGACTCGTCAAGAAGAGTTTGTCAAGAAGTTTCTGATAACAATGCATTGATCTCTGTAACTAAACCTAACTTTTTAATAGTTGGTTTTCAAGCTAAATGTGTGTGTCCTATAACCATTCTTCCATACAATAACAACAAAACAATAATAAAACAGTTCCCTATTTTTTCATAAATGTGCACTAAATACAGAGATCTAAAAATAAATCTCCTCTCTTAATAAACATATTCCTTTAAAGAAATCATGTTGAAGACAGTAAAGGAGGAATAGGTGTCTGCCTTTTTATAACTATTAGCAAAAATAAGTAACAAAAATATGTAATAAATAGCTAAATTCATTAGCACTAAGAATTTGAGATGATGAACTATATTTAAGTTAGTGAGCAGACTTAAAATCATTAAAAACAGTAGACAAGAGTATAGTGAGAATAAGATCATAGTGAAGAACAAGAGAATCAGCTTGAGATGTTAATTAGCTGCAGAGTTGTTATGTGGAAGTTTTCTTCTAGCATAGATCTATCTTTTGGAAATTTAATAAAACTCTTAATAATTTCCAGTCTCTTTCTAGCAATAAATGAAAAAAGACATTTTACAGTAAAAAAAAAAAGTTGCTAAATTCTTTATTGTGTCAGAGAACACACATGTAGAAAAAATGCAAAAAAAAGTGAAAGTGCTGCTTAATAATTAGTTACAAGGCAAACAGTTATATAACAACTCTATCTATGACAGAAAATTGCCAAGTCATAGAATCCCCGGCTGTGTCCTTACCTGGTCATAGCTTCCACTCATCCCTAGAACTGGCTATTATCTCATTTTATGGCAATAACTTCTTGACTTTCCCTTATTAGTGTACTTCATGTATGTATTCCTAAGCAATATCATTAAGTATTGTTTGCTTCTGAGGTAGATATATATATCCAATACTTCATGTCTCACTTCAACTCTTGGTTTTTGTTTATAGCTATTGTTCATTAATTCTAATTCTTGTATATGAATAATTATTCATTCATTTTACTTTTGATGGCTATTTGGTGTTACCAGATTTGGGCTATTAAAAGTATTGACACCATAATTATCCTTTATCTATTTCCTGGTGCACATGTGCATAAGATTTTCCAGGGAATATACCTACGAATGGAATTTCTGGGTTATATAGTATTATTTCCTGTCTCTACAACCTAAAAACACTGGAAACACCCTTGCTTTCTTTAACAAGGTATCTCAGACTCATCTTGATTTTTATCTGAAACAAGGAATGAAATTAAACACCCTACCAAGGATCCTCTTTTAGGTTATAGGAGTATAAGAGAACAAAATTAGTAGTAAAGACAACACATTTCTTTGTCCTACATCATGACTAGAGACTAATAGGATGATGAGAGAGATGAAGAGTTTTTAATTATTATAGGTACAGAGCAGATAAATTATTATTTCCTAAAAATAAAAATCATAAGTGTATATTGACATTTCTAGCATACCTCAAGTCTTTTCTGCCTTGGTCTAACAGCAGTTTCTAGTCTGCCACCTCTGAGCATGAATCGTAGGGCCTGACTCTCTGGGTTCAAATACAGGCTTCACTATGGGAATATATTAATTTTTAAATATAGATTAACATATTTTTAAGTGTCTTCAATACAAAACAGGAATAAACATAGTCCCTCAACTCTTCTAATAAATATAAATTTCTATTTCAATAATAATTTAATTGACAAATAATTTAAGAAGGAAATAATTGATAATAATTGATAACTCTTGGACTCTCCTGAAACACAGTTCTAAAAGGCAAGATTCTTTAATGAATAACAATAAATCCAGGGCACAAAGGAAAGTAGGAAAAGAATCTATTTTTATACTTAATTCATTTCTGAAGTCTAAATCACACAGGCTTCAATTATTAAGTACTACATGAGTTAATGTTTTGAAATGAAGGATTTGCCTCTTAATGTGAAATCTGCAGTTCATCATAAAGTTAAGAAAGTAATGTCCTTAGCTTAGTTACTCTCCAGAGAAGCTATTCTCTCTTTGTGCTGTCTGCAGCACTTACTAAAGAGAGATGGTGGGGGGCATTTCCTATATGAAAACATGGCAGAATATCAATGGGTTGAAGTATTGCAGCTTCTCATAAAGCACTGAATGTTCTATACTAATCATTTTGCTGGAAACGCAAATTTTTGTGGGATCTCTTAGGTTTATAAAGTTTCACTCTAAAACTAGAAATGTATTATTTAAATAAAAGTCACCTGAACATAATTGAAGTAACCAACAATAAAAATAGTAAAAAAATGCAATCATATACATGAGTTAGAAAAACAAAACATTAAATCTAAAAAAATCTAAGAAACTTTAAAATTCTACCGTAAGGTACTAACACTTAAATATGGAAAGATCAAGGCACAATATTTTCTTAATTTTAACTAAAATTTTTGCATTCTTTAAACTATTAGTATTTATGACTATTTTATTTATAAAATTATAGGAAATTATTTTTTGCATATCTAATGTTATGTCCCTTTTAAAAATTTTATTATATTTTATTAAATAGATATGAGAAATATTTTATTAGTTTTAGTATATTTAAGTATCTTAAAATTATTTCTTTTATTCTTTTTCCTGTTTTTGTCCATGTAACCTTTATGTTCCCTTATCTCTAGATTCTTTTTTTTTTTTTTTTTTAGATTTTATTTTTAAGTTATCTCTACACCCAACATGGGGCTCAAACTTATAACCCTGAGATCAAATGACTCTACCAACTGATCTAGCTGGGCATCCCATTTCTATCCTCTTTTTGAGAACCTGGTAACAAAAGAAGTTCACCATCCACTCCTGGAGCTAAGATTCTGCGCCTAAGCTTATAGTTTTAACATGTTTTGCTTGACATTGGCTCAACTAGTGCCTGAAAAACCTAAATCAGAGGTGAGGGGATGGTTAAAGTAGAAAAAAGAAAGGCAGTCTGACTAAAAGTTTGATAAGATAATTAGATTAGCTAGATAACAAAATCTTGTCAGATGAGTTGACAGATACCAACTGGTACATCTCACTGGAGGTTCATAGAAATAATTATCTCCTGGATTTGTACTTTGGAATTCATGTGGTCTGCTTTGATAAAGATGTTGTCCCATTCAACTGAGAAGAGGAAAATGATCAATTATTGTTTATGGGATGTCAGTCTTAACCATATTATGTAAAGTTATGTTTAGTATCACCTAGTCAATTAGATTCATATAATAAGGTAGTGAATATGTACTCTCGCCTCTCATAGTAATAGTGTAGGTCTTTGTACTAGTCTAAAAGTAGGTGTGAATGCAAATCCTTAGGCCTATGAAAGTGTGCCCCAGTTACGTTCCACTGGAAACACAGATTGACTCTTTTGAAAAGTATTAAAGTTGAAGGAGGTTTCTTTTGAAGTGTGGAGTAAAAAACAAAAAGGCCCTCGAGTGATAACACAAAGAATTCCCTTAAATATGAAACAGACACAGGAATTTGGAGGAAACCTGAGAATTCCAAAGGAAAGTGAGCACATAACCAGCAATCAAATTAGCGTTGTGAGGTTGTGTTATGGGTTGAGTAAAGGAAAACCAGAGTTTCTATGGTTCTAGGGAGAAGTAGTATAATGTAAGGTACATTATGTAAAGTTCATTACGGTGGGGAAGACAGAAACACACTTGGAGGAACAAAAGAGAAAGAAAACTTTAGAGGGTAATAATGTCTTAGATTTAAGAGAAAAAGGAGTAACATCAGAAGAAGACAGGTGGTCTTTAAGCGACTGAATACGATCAGATAAGGTATGTTGAGGTTGCTGAAGGATCTGCTTGAAATTTAATTGGGAGAACCATTTTCTGACTTCTTCATATCAAGTAAAGAAAGTAGACCATTATCTAGGGGGGATTCTGGGCCCCTGAAATTCAAGAGCTCTTCAAAGGTGGACAACTTGCAGAGGTATCAAGAGCCCAAAAGTTGTCATTGCAATTCTAAATTATCCTTAGTAAAATTTTTGCCATTTTGAAGGTACAGAAAATAATTAGTGCTACAGTGGTGAAGCATATAGCCTGCTGGAGGGTGGAAAGTGGGTGCCCAGAAATTTGTGTAACTCAGAGAAAGCAAGATGTACACCCATTTGTGTACACCCATAATTTGTGTAACTAGGAGAGAGCAGGATCAAATAGAAAAAGCAGTGCCATGAACAATTTCCATCAGAGTCTTTAGGGCAGTCCTTGTTGAGAAGCTGAAAGAGCTGCTCTGAGCAATCCTAGGATGAGAAGGGAAAAAAAGAAGGGCCTCACAAAAGAGTTGAGTATTTCTGCTTCAGGGTCAGGGAGCAAATCTTCACTTGGAAGAACCAAGAACACTTTCATCCAGGAAGTTGTCTCCTGACCACAAAAGAGCCCAAAAGAGTCCTGCTCAATAGAAAGGGCCAGGGATTAAATATTCCCTCAAAAGAACCAAGAATAATTCCATTCAGTAGGGGTCTCAGTCAATATAAAAGACCCAGGAAAAGTCCTGCACAAATAAGAAAAAAAACAGAATCCTGATCAGTCAGAAAAGTACCAGCAAGGGCACCATTTAGTAGAATGGAAGTAACTCACTGTTATTCAAGTACAGACAAATGGCCAGAGCACTGGATTGTTACTCACCACCACAGATCTCAATTTCTGCAGCCAAGCCAGAAGGACAAAAAGGGCTGAAGTTGGCAAGAATACTTGGGTGAAAACATCAGGGTCTGAGGAGATTCACCACTCTGCCCACATCGTAGCACCACACACTGTCGGGAGTGGGAGGGAAAATAAATCTGTACGTAGATTAAGAGAGGATTTATTCAGAAGAGGAAAGTGCTCCAATCTCAGAAATCCACAAGCATCTGAAAATCAAACAGAGTAAGTTCGTTTGTTTGTTTAACAGGGTAAAGGAAGGACAAGTAGAGATAAGCAAAATCTTCTCAGGAGAAGCTACACGAGCAAGACGAAATGATCACTGGGTAAGCCAGAAAAAAGATCTCATTTTGTTGAGCTGATTCCCAGAACAACTTGATAAAGGGGTCATATTCTACTTTTTTTAGTGCTTGCTCAGGTTTAAGGGAACACAGAGTTCAGAGGACTGTAGGAAAGAGAGAAGCTGGACTAAAGGTTAATCAGTACAAACCAGAAGGTAAGAAAGAAGCAACTGTGAACATTTAGTCAGTCTCTCTCCAGTTCAGGCAAAAGAGCCACACCACCCATAATTTGTGTAACTGCCCGAGCTGCCACAGTAGTTAAGTTGTGGTGAGTTGATCTTCCTTTAACTTGCCGTATGCCAGAGTTCTTCAGCATAGGATCTTAAGGGTGATCAATGTATGGACTGTCAGTGTTCTATTTACCACAATCAAGGAGGTCAGTTATGTGTCATCAAATATGTGACAATCCAATCTCAAAATCCCATCTGTCGGGTATTTGTCCTGGAGCACACTTTCATACCAATGACTTTCTCAGTTAGGGCACTGGCAGGAAATGGGAAACATACAAATAGAATTTGTTATTCTAATAAAGGGCTATTTCTAGAAGTGTGAGGAAATTTCAGGGTAAAATACAACAATGTAACACACAGTGTCTTGCAATATTTAAAAACTATTACCATCCCTAAACAGGAGGTCCAAAGAGAGTAAGAACATTGTTATGAAAATGTAAACAATAGCCTGAAGGTTAACAGGGATTATCAGATTATTTTAATATTCTCTGCGTTTCCAAGTATATTGCAAGTATCAGTGCATTTCAACACTAAATAACATGTTTGACTGTTTAACACTTAACAGTATCATTAATAAGAATTCAGTACTTCAAGGAAACACAATTCAACCCAAACAGTACTACTGTCATTTAAAACTTATACCATTCACATGCCAACAATAAATTAGAAAATGCAGTAATTAATATTTCTGCAATTACACATTTTCTAATGTCATCCACTATTTCCCTAATCTTTTCAATGTACACTCATGTGTGCACAAAGATCTTTCATGTGAATATCAAATCATTCTCTTTCTGTCTTTTAAAACCTTTTACTGCATGTGATAAAGTACTGTTGTTTCAACTTAACTATAACATCATTGTGAAGTTATTAAATAATAACAGGTAAATGATTAGCAGAGATAACTGGACAATGTGGCCTCTAATTCAGATAACTCATAGCATAAAAATATTGTTTTCACTTGTATGTTCATGAAATTGGCAAAGAAAACCCAGTGTTTCCATTATCTAGAAAGTTGTCTAATTATTCAGCCTAATTCAAATGTATAAACAGCTTATGAGTTAAGCATCACAATAATATGGAAAAAGAAAGTCCTTATCTTTTGAGATATTAAATAGAAAACATATATATCCTCTATTTACTCTTTCGAGATGTGGGGAAAATAATTAGACTTCTTCAGTTCTCCAGAGACTAAAATTATATGTTCTCAAAGGCCCATGGTTGGAGTAATTTTTATGCTGAATTTGGAAGCAATACAAATCTTTAAAAGCATTGGACCAAGAAAACTGGATAGGGCTTAATACGCACAGAGGATTCAAGGGTATTATTAACAGCATTTCTTAATATATGAACTTTTTTTTTTTTAAGATTTTATTTATTTATTTGACAGAAAGAAAGAAATCACAAGTAGGCAGAGAGGCAGGCAGAGGGAGAGGGGGAAGCTGGCTCCCCGATGAGAGAGAGCCCAATGTGGGGCACGATCCCAGGACCCTGAGATCATGACCTGAGCTGAAGGCAGAGGCTTTAACCCACTAACCACCCAGGCGCCCCAATATATGAACTTTTCAAGCATTTGGCAATGATCAAATATATTCGAATTGTGTTTCTCCTGTTTAAAAGAGTAAACAACTACTTGGGCAAATCTGCTCTCAAAGATTTTATCTGCACTAAGATAAGCATGCACACAGAAATATAAAGAAAATCTCCAACTCTTCTGAAATACATTTGTAATTGCACATAACAGTGTTTACATATGGTTTTATCAAGCTTTGGAAGGTAAAAATATTATGTAAGTTGAATTCCCTGTCTTACTCTACACACCAAAATTGTGTTTCATAGAGATTTTCCTGTAACCATTATGTCCTCCTCAACGCCACCCAGTATTTTTCTTAATTAATTACAAATCAAGAATCTATAATGCACATATACATGTATATATGTATACACCTAACCATCTATATAGTATTTAAGTCTCTATTGTCTGGTACAAAGAAGCAAATAAATCCATTATATTTTTCTGTCTGTGTGTGCACGTGTGTGTGTGTGTGTGTGTATGTGTGAAATATAACTTATTACAATATGCAATTACACATTGAAATGAATGGAAATTATATTTGTCTAAGGTGAATGCTCACTATATCTTATATCAAGTCTTTAGTGTAAAATCAATAGATGCCTTAAATCTTTAAATATTCCATTTTAATACAATATTTTAGCCAATAGAAAATATTTCAATATACTTTTTTTTAAAAACTAATGGTATTTTTATTATTTTATCTTTTAGTGAAATAGATTAAATGATTAAAGCTTTTACTTTAAATTGTAAAATATTAATTAGAATGTCAAAAATACATGAAGGTGAATTTATTATCAGTAAGGATTCTAATCAAGTTCTATTTTCATCAGTTTGTTGTTACTATTGAATGTTGGAGTGGACAAGCTATGACAATGATTCAAAACATCAGGTTCCTGAAATGCTGATATTTAACTTATAAATATATTTGCTCTCTCTTTTGCACAGAGACGGTTCAAGCATATGGAAAATTCTGTCAACAGTTTAGGGGGGAAATGTAATTGAGAAAAAAATTAAAAATCCACCTGAAATCCACATATAAGCAAACACAATTTCCAAAATATGGCTCTGTTTTCATGATACCATTCTTAAGACAGTGTTAAGGCAAAAGAGATAGAACTTTCCTTCCTACTGCCTCTTCTTATAAAACATTATTCTTCTGCAAAGTGGCCAAAAATGTTTATTTAAACTACATTCCTCTAGGTAGAGATAATATAGACAAGGATAGTTAAGGGGAGACACAGAGTAATTACTCTCTGACACTGCAGTTATCTGGAGATATCCCTAATATTAAAGTGCCCTACATTTCATGGACAGCTTTGACATTTAGTGGACTTTTGTGTAAACTGGAAATTCCACAGACAGATTGCAAAAGAAATTTCTATTCTATAGATAAAAACTTCCTGAAGTATTTTTTGGGTATTGAACATGCTTCATATTATAATTCTTTAAAATATACGTATAACCCACTTTCTCGTTTTGTTGTGCCCTAAAACGTGCATCATCTAATATACTAATGATTTATATTTATTTTGAAAATTATTGCTCATGAACTAAAATTTAAGCTTCTTGAGGTAAAGCATTTTGTCTATTTTTTAAATTATTGTATTGCCTGATTCTAGAATAGTATCTGGCACAAGATAGGCACTTAACACATATATCAAATGAAAGGGAGAGTAAATATAAAGATGCAGAAAAGAGCCCTATTCACAATTCTTTCTTTACCTATCATGTCAGTATTATGTAAGAGTCTATGATTACAAACTAGTTTTTTTGGAGAGGTGGCAGGTCAGAAATGAAGTCTGATTTGGGGAATTTTCAAAATGCACTGAGGTTAATTTTCACAATCCCTGATGTCTCCTGAACTTATTCTTGATCAGTAGCTAGTTACACATATAACGTACTAAAGAATCTTATTACCTGCAGATTAACAATTCCCACAAACTGTGCTCTGAGATCTTAAAGAACTGTAATCATTTTCTGTGAAAGTATTTAATGACATGACATAGTACAGACACTATCAGAGTTACCCCAGGTAGATCTGGATCTTAGTTGGATTTATAGCTCACTCAATAAAGCCCATTCTTTATTCATTTTAGAAACTGTTCTGTGTGGCTAGTAAGTTTTGGACAAGACAATGTTCACATCCCTTTCACTGCTTCTAGATATCAGATGGTTTTATGTCTCAGGTGGTTCTCAACATCTGAATTCAGGCAGCTCATTTAATGAAGGGTAAGTGGGACCGTCAACCTCTGCTCCAAGACTGTTTTAAGATTTTATTTTCCTAAGCCGTGTCTTCTGGGTATATTTTCATGGAGCACCTACTCAATCATAGATAATATTTACATATCTCTTAGGTAGCCTTGATAGCTCTTATCTCTGCTTACCTAGTATAACTTATGTAAGTCAGACTAATTTCCTTGGGGAATAGGTCCAGGAAGAGCATTACAAGATCCTGGATCCCCTAAGACTGGACTGGTCAGTAGGACATTTGCAAAGGCTCAGTTTCATCTCTGTGTGCCAGGTCCAATTTATAAAGGACCAGGATCACAGAGGAGATGGGTATGTTATGTACTATAATTCTAGCAAAGGAGCAAAAAAAAAAAAATGTCTCCCATTCTTGATGATGTCAATAATTATGGTGGATAGGAAAAGGGCCAATAGAGTATCCCATGAACTGTCAAAAATCTTCCCTGATTTTCCTCAAAGCTTTTAATCTACTACTCAGTTAAATCCACACACACACAGTATACATACATATTATATAGTGTGTGTGTGTATACACACACACGTATGTATACAAACATATGTATGTATGTGTATACACACACACGTATGAAAAGTTGTAGAAAACCATGTTCTCTCTCAGAACCTTACCAGGCTCCCTCAGGCCTTCCCTCAGATGAATTTGGCCCTACCTTGCAGGACTCTGAAAGAGGAAAGAAATATGGCAAAGCCCCGTTTCATCCAAACTGTTTTGCTAGGCTCATATGCAATAATCTCATTAGCTCAGAAATGTGTCCAGACTTCTGACTCTTGCCTAAATTGGTCTTTTTGATTTGCTCCTTCTTTTTCTCATTGGCCTTACTTTTCCACCTTCTAGTCTCTGTATCAGTAGCCTCAACTGAGGAGTTCATATATACCTTATGGTAACTCCAAGGGACATACTGGAAAACATAGTTTTAAGAAAATAAATTTTTAGCTCCTTGGCTTTCATTTGTAGTCTCTCCTGAACTTGAACTGTATCAGAATTCTCCTGTTGTCAGGGCATCATGCAGATTCTTTTTTCCCATTCCCTTTTATAATCATCCTTCTCATACTCTACAAAAGACAGCATACCTTTCACTCATCCTAAGTCTTATTGTTGTGCAATGCCCTGGGTTGTTAATAAAACCTCAGGGTGCTAAACAAAAGCAGAGTTCAAAATGGAAATGTTTTATTAGTGAGCATTCATTAATCAAGGCATCTGAACTTATTCTAGGGCTTCTTGTCTTTTCCTGTTTCATACATTTTTGTGTTAAGGGCAAAATATGACATTAGAAACTAGCTACTTTTACTTTTTTCTGGATATTTGGATTTCAAATATGTTAGACTGTGGTGCAGCAGGAGTAAAGACAAACTTTTCTCTTCTACCCACCATTATTAAAGAATATAACACTTGTAAGGGAGAGTCCCAGGATAGTACTGCACACAGCACTGCAAATAAATATTGAACAGGGTGACACTCTCTGTGCCTTATCTGTTAGGTTAGGAATATTCAAGATTTGTTTTTTTTTAAAGCTGAAAAATAATATTTCCCTAGAGATAAGTATACCTTTATTCATTCTTCATTTTTACCACTCTATACATTAAAGCAGAACCTCATGCAGGTTTTCATTTGCCCATGCCTTTTCCTGGGTCTTGTTTGTATATTTAACTGATTTGAAGGTAGAGAGAGTGAAAATTTTCACATATACTTTCAGCAGACCAACATTACAATTTCATACACACTATATATAGATTCTTTTAGGTTCTAGGAAGAAACAGTCTCATTTATATGTCCAATATCCCTAAACTCTGGAACCTAACCCATCCATAATATCCTCTTTGTGCTTCTATCTGCTCTGTTTGTGTGAGGGTCAGCTAAATGTATCAACTAGGCTTGGCATAGTACCCAGTTATTCAAACATAAATTAATCTAGGTGTCACTGTAAAGATATTTTATAAATGTGATTAACAGCTACAATTACAATTAGTTGACTTTAAGTAAAGGGATAAAAGATTATCCCCTATAATCTGTCAGGCCTGATGAAATCAGTTAAAAGGCCCT
The DNA here is from genome assembly GCA_028646535.1 of Procyon lotor. Classification (NCBI taxonomy): domain Eukaryota; kingdom Metazoa; phylum Chordata; class Mammalia; order Carnivora; family Procyonidae; genus Procyon; species Procyon lotor. The sequence goes on from CM053614.1 coordinate 26,239,460, forward strand.
AAGAGCAGGTGTCCCTGACAAAGATTTTCTGCCTAGACAATAGTATCAGTTCATGTGCCAAAATTTCCAGCCTGCCCTTCCTGATGGCCTGCCCTATAAATTTCAGACTTGTCTAGACATCCTCCAAATCATACAAACCAACAAAATCTGGATCAGTTGTCTAGAATGCCTTATAAATTATTACAAAAGGGTGGTTTCCAGCAGAATTTTTTTCCCTCACAGTTCTGAAAGCCAGAAAATCAAAGAAAGATGTCAAAGGGGCTACACTCTCACCAGAGGCTCTAAGGAGAATCTATTCCTATTTTCTTCCACTGTGGGTGATTTCAAGGATTCCTTGGCTTATGGCCATATCATTCAATATCTGCCTCCATTGTCCCATTGCCTCTTTTGCTTCCTTGTCTTCATCTCTATGTGTGGGTTTTAAAACTCCCTCTGCTTTTCTATTATAAGAATACATTTCACTGAATATAGGCTACCAGGGGATAATTCAGGATAAGCTCCTCCTTTCAAATATCCTTTACAAAATCATATCTTTTGCCATGTACGTTAATATTCATTATTGCCATATAAAATAGTACTCAAAATTTCTGGAAATTAGAATGTGAAATATCTCTTGGAAGGCTATATTTTGGCCTACTACAGGTTCACCTTTTACTCTGAAAGATTCTCATCTATCTCACAAAATATATTCACCTGATCCCAACATACCCAATAGTCTCAAATCATTACAGCATCAGTTCAAATCTCAAATCTCATCTAAATGTCTTCAGACTACAAGTTCCAAATCTCATGACCTAAATCATCTCAATTAGGTATGAATAAGACTCTGCATATTATCCATCTTAGGACAAAATTTATCTCCTTTTTTCAATCTACGAAACTGGAAAATACATTATATGGTCCCAAAATACAATGGTGGACAGGCCTACTACTAACAGTTATATACTTTCCTATTCCCAAAGAGATAATGGAAGGCAGAAAGGAATTACCAGTTCCAACCAATTTTGAAATACAGAAGAACAAAGTCCATTAGGTTTCAAGTCCTGAGCATAATCCTCTGTGATTTGAAGTTCTGCCCTTAAGATACTATAGCTCATTTCTCTTGGTCTGCAGTTCATTCCTCTAGACTTAATGTTCTGCCCTTGGAGTCATTCTTACTTTTCCTTCAGTGGTAGCACATATTTGCATGTGAGCAGTTTCATCAGCTTCTTCCATGCCTGAAGAAATTTAGGAGTCTAGCAAATATTCTGCTTGATAGTTCCTTCCTCAGTCCATCCCTTTCTTCTTGCATTTTACTATAAGCAGTAATAATAAACCAGCCTGCACCTTAAATACCACCTGGAAGTTAAATACATAAGTCCTTCACTTACAAGTTCTGCTTTCCATAAAACTACAGGACACAACTTAGCTATGTTGTTTGCCTATACAGGAGAAGGATCACCTTTCCTCCAGTTTCCAACAACATGCTCCTCATTTCCTTCCAAGCTGTTCCACCAAAAGAAATTTTCTGCTCACATTTTCATCATCATTCTATGTATGACCATCTATGTATTCTCTAAGGTAATAGGTTTATTTCCTATACTCTTCATTTTCTTCTAAATACTAACCTATTATGTAATTGCAATGACACTTCCACATTTTTAGGTATTTGCTTTATAGTAGCAATTTGCTTCCAATACCAAAATCAGATTCCCAAGGCCACCCTGAAAATTTACCACAATTGAATGACCTAGCATAAATTTTTTTCCCTCATACTTCTGAAGGCCAGAGTACAAAATCAAGGTGTCAATAGGACTACACCTCCTCCAGAGACTTTAAGGGAAATTCCATTCCTTATTTCTTCCAGGTGACTACAGAAGTTCTTTGGCTTGTGGTCACATCACTGTAATCTGTGTTTCCATGGTCACTTTGCCACTTCTTCCTTTATGTGTCTTCTCTTCTCTCTACCTATTCCATAACTCCCTGCTCCCTTCCCTTATAAGAATACCTGTGGATGCACTGAGAGATTCCACCCAGATAATCCATGATAATCTCCTCTTCTAAAGATCCCTGACCTTATCACATCTTTTGCTCATATAAGGTAATATTCATTTTAAAAAATGAGCTTTTAATTAAATGAATTAATTAGAAACATTTTCCTGATTAATTGTCCTGTTTCAAAGGTATATTTATGTTTTCACTAATTATCTTGAACTGTCCTTTCAACCATGGAAACAACCAGTTTCTCAAAGGAAAAACAAACTTGGCAATGACTTCCTAAATTTTTATGTCACAAATCCTATTTCCATTTGGAATAAAAAGAAAAATGAAAGAAGATTTTAGGGACATTACATGTTCATTTCTCTTTTCCCAAGATTGGCCCTTATAATCCCACAACTCACTCATATATCACTTCTAGATCACTTAAATCTTGTGTTCAACCACATATGGGTACTCTAAATCATGATGCTTTATAAATCTTTTTTTTTAAAGATTTTATTTATTTATTTGACAGAGAGAGAGAGAGAGAGATCACAAGCGGGCAGAGAGGCAGGCAGAGAGAGAGGGGGAAGCAGGCTCCCTCCTGAGCAGAGAGCCCGATATGGGGCTCGATCCCAGGATCCTGGGATCATGACCTGAGCTGAAAGCAGAGGCTTTAACCCACTGAGCCACCCAGGCGCCCCTAAATCTTTTTTTTTTTTTTTTTTTTAATGCGGCTGAGCAAAATTGCTTCTTCACAGCAAGGAATGAGCACATATTTATTGTTTTTCATTGAAAGAATATTTGACTTTTTTCTTCCCAGGAATATTTCAAAGCACAATTGAATATCACAATCATTTTTAGCAGAATACAATAGAATCTCCATAGATTTCTGAAAAATAATTAAGTAGAATGTTGAAAGCAAGACAAGGATTGAAATACCCATACCGATTATGGGTATTTCATATCTAAAAATAATGCTAACTAGTTTATATGCAAGTTATAAATCATTATAAATCTTGTTTTATACTATATGCTAACATTAATTTTCTTAGGAAATTGCTAATATATAGGGAAATAATGCTATGAAACCAAAGATATCTGATTTTTGTTATGATTCTTAGCTCTTTTTTCATGGAGCCTTACTAAGTAATTTGAAGAATTTTCTTCCTATTGTCTGAATGATTTAATAATTTAATTAACACAGTCTTTTTTTTCCAGACTCACATTAGTAACTTCATTTGTTTAGACCCTGTCTAAAGTGACCCTAGACAATATAAAATGCCAAAAAGATATATATATATATATATATATATAATATAAAACATGTGGCATAAAATTCTAAATCAGCTTAATATGTTTTCAGTGATCTTCAAAGTATGATTTGAATCAAGACCTTACATTTGTATGCTTGATAATAACCTGAAATCATACTCATTTCTGACACAGCAGGTTTTTGATAGCTCTGTAAAAAACAGAGCATCATTACTTCAGGCAAGGTGACAAGGATAATCACTTTCTATAATTCATGTTTAATACCTGAATGCCAGGGAAGAATCATTATGTCCTTGGTCCAACATTTTAAGCCATACTACATCATCTGCCTTCCAAAAAAATATTTGTGAGAATTACTAGAGTGACTCCAGTTCAAAGAGACTACATTAGGTTTTTGTCAGCTTTTGAAAACGTTGTAATTCAAAGTAATACTTGAACTGCTAACATGTAATACAGAGTTTATAGCTTCCTTACAGCAGTAACTCTCTTCGGAAGTCTAGAAGTCTGATGAAATCTTTTTATCTGCACCTTTTGTCAAATAAAGTGCCATCTCATGAAAAAGAAGTTGGAAGAATTTAGAATATAAAATACAGCTATGTTTTTGCTTAAAAACTAGATTTGAAAATATGTGTGTTTTTGTGTGTTTGTTTTCCTTAAAGTCCAAGTGTCCCTTTTATAACTGGTGATATTTTGTCTCAAATGAAATCACCTAAATCAATGTGCTTGATTAATAAATTTAAAAATGAGAAGGCTTCCATGCATAATATGATCTTGGGTTTGCTTCTTTAAGATGTAAATACAATAGATGGTGACTATGTCTGGAGTTACCAATATAACTTGCTGCATGTGTAAATACCGCTCTTATCATGTACAGTCTTTTTCCTGCATTTATCATGTAAATGTGTTCAAGCATGTGGAATATATGTTTTATAAGTCACATTTCCAGTCTTCTGTTCCTGATATTTTCAGAGAAAGAAAATCATTATCTTTTTGTGTGTGTACTGAGAATTTCTTTTCATTTAAAACATTGCTGCAGTTTTAGTTGAACCATTATATTGCTGATACTGCTGATGATTTTTAGAAATATCATATTTCTTAAAAACTACAATATTTTTATTCTTTCTTCAGGTTATTATGCCTATCTCTAGGAATTTATTCTAGTAGACTCTTTTAAACTTCTAGCACTTGAGTCTGATATATACCATAAATGATTCAGAAAAGAACTCGTCTTGCTTTGGCCCATGGTCATTAGCCTCTCACCCTTCTCAAGGGGAAACCTACCCAGGGTGGTCTCTTGTGCAAAGTGATTGAGGAACAAGATCAAGTGACTAGCAATTGTAGGTCCTAAGAGACTAATTTATTAGACATCTCTAGGTGTTGGAATGTATTATCTATAGAGATGTAACTCTCTGCTCCCTTGTAGTTTATATTCTTGTGGGAGGAGATAGATTCACAACAAATAAAGAATAAACCAGACAGAGTTGGTAAGGTCAGGGGAAAACAAAACAAAAACAGTAGAGCCAGACTCTTGGTGGAAAAGGTTTGTTAAAATTGGGGCATTCAGGATAAGCTTTACCGAGAAACTAGAGGAGACATTTGAGTCAAGACTATGGTGATGCGAAGATAAAACATGGAGCTATCTGGGTGAACAGCATTCCACGCAGAGGAAAGAGCCAATTCAAAGCCTTGAAGCACTAGCAACTCTGCTGTGTTAGAAGCAATTGGGAGGCCAGTGTGATGTCATAGAAGGAGCAGAGTGAGGCCGCAGAGATCAGTAGTAGATGATGTCAAAGGAGAAACTGTGAGCCAGTTCATGCAGGGCCTTGTAGGATAATATAAGGAGACAGATCATCATACAGCTATGTTTCCCATAGGTTTTGAGACCTTTGATTAAGGTCAGCTCTTCGAAAACACACATTTACCTCATTTTTTTTTTTTTTACACTAGAATAAAGCAAGGAACATATAAATTAGAAAACTCTGGGATACCTGAGTGGCTCAGTAAGATGAGACCCTGATTCTCGGTTTGGGCTCAGGTCATGATCTCAGGGTCCTAAGATCCAGCCTCCATTCAGCTCTAGGCTGAGTGGGGAGTATGCTTGAGATTTCTCTCTCTCCCTCTCCCTCTGCCCCTACCCCACTTGGCATGCACATGTGCTCTCTCTCCTTCTCTCTCTCTCTCTCCAAAACAAATAAATAAATCTTTTTTTTTTTTAAATCCTAAAGAAAAACTAGAGAAAAATAAAAAGGACAGTCTTAGCCATACAAAAATTTTGGAAGATATACAGTAAATGAGATCAACTTGACTGTGAAAACCATCAGTAATAAGAAACTCACAAGCCCTTGCAGGCATAAGAGATCTTAGGAAAGACAAGGGAGAGTCTGTTGTTTTGCTTATTCTGGCTAAAGGAGGGATGGAAGAATGGTTCTGGGAAGTTATCAGCATTTATAAATAATCTCCACTGAATGCCTGTTTTTAGGAGAGCTGATAGGTGCATTTACCTCCACAGTAAAGCCAGAAGGGTAACTCACAGAAGCAAGGGAGTAGCTCAGACTATACATCATCTAGGAGCCCAGTACCCAGTTTAAAAGCTCCAGGGACAGAGGTTAAGCAGAAAAATGATAATAGTGACTGAAAAACCTTGGGGAGTCTTATTTAGGGCTATTAAAACAAAATTAATAAACAATATTATATGAAACCTATATAATGTTGACAGCAAAATTCAATATGGCATTTTTGATATCATAATGAGTCCAGATGAATATATGCATATGTATGCACAATATAAGTCTTGTTAAAATAGATACATATGGATATTGATTGATAACCTTGTTATCAACACAAAGCATACATGCTTTTCAACTAATATTTAACAACTGTCTCTATAATAGAGTATAAGGAAGAGCTTAATTAAATACAAAAGGTCTTTTGTCCACAATAAAATGTATAACATAAATATTGTATGTATTCTTACACTACATGAAAATATGTAATGAAATAAATACTAAATGATAATCTAAAATCTCTTATCATGGATATTTTAGAAATTCAATTCAGAAATAAACAGTGATAGTGTTAGATTAGAAAAAATCTGTGGAAGATATATATATATATATATAATATTTTTAAGGTTTTATATTTATTGTATATTCTAATAGAATACAACATAGGAAAATTTTAAATAATCTAATCTTTCAGCACTAGAAGACAGAAAAGTAAAAAGCACAGTAGTCAAATAAAATATTTAACAAATCTAAGAGTAATTATTATTTATAATAAAAATTACAAATGGGGATAGAAGTTGAAAATAAGTGGCGAAAAGGAGTTGTGATTTTAGAGATGATATTTGAGTATCAGAAGGAGAGATGTAAAGTATAAATTTTTACTTATCACTATAATTTTTTGCCTTAGATCTAATGAACAGTAATTCTTTTTTAAAATAAAAATTTTGGGGGCCCCTGGGTGGCACAGTTGGCTAAGCGTCCAATTCCTGGTTTTAGCTCAGGTCCTGATCTCAGGTTCCTGGAGATCAAGTCCTGCATGAGCCCTGAGCTCGGCAAGGAGTCTGCTGAAGTTTCTCTCTCCCTCTGTCCCTCCCTAGTCTTTCTCTCTCAAATAAATAAATTAAAAATAAATAAAATAAAATACAAACTTTTTCCACAAATACATTAAAAGTACATCTGCATAATAATAAACACATATTCTAATATATCATTAACTAAATCGATGAAAAAAAATATATATGGATAATTAACCCAAAAGAAAATGGAGTAGCCTGTCATCAGCAGGAGAAATTTTATTTTCTTGTTTAAGTTTTTTTTTAATCAGGTAAAAAATCACTTATCAAAAAACTTAATTTTTGGGGCACCTGGGTGGCTCAGTCGTTAAGCGTCTGCCTTCGGCTCAGGTCATGATCCCAGGGTCCTGGGATTGAGCCCAGCATCGGGCTTCCTGCTCTGCGGGAAGCCTGCTTCTCCCGCTGCCACTCCCTCTGCTTGTGTTCCCTCTCTCGCTGTGTTTCTCTCTGTCAAATAAATAAAATCTTTAAAAATAAAAAAACAACTTAATTTTCAAAATAATAATTAAAACTAATTTGAAAGATAAAGCAAATTTGTTTTTGTAAAATATAGGCCATCTTCCATTTTAAATCCACTTTGGACTTTTTAGGCAAATTAAGTATCATTTATGTTTGAAACCATGTAACTATACATGGATATATTCTATTTACTAGCTCTAAAATGTATGCTCAGAGTTCATATACTCATATAGCACATAGGTACATGTGTCACATGAGTCATACAGCACATGTGTTAGTCACTGTCCTAAGTTTTTGGCATACACAATGGTGAAATAGACAAAAAAAAGTTTCTTGTCTTCAAACTCTTACATTCCGTTAGAGGCTGAGAAAAATGCTCAGGATAATCTAGGACTAACAATTGCCCAGCTGGTTACAGAGAGGAGTTTGATGGAGGATTGCTAGTTAAGACAGGAGGTCTGTCAGACCTTTCTGAGGAGGTAATATTTTAGGTATTGTGATATGAATATAGAGTGAAAAATGTTCCAA
>CM053614.1:26247357-26280323 GCA_028646535.1 Procyon lotor
GGGAGCCTGGGGGGTTCAATCATTAAGCGTCTGCCTTCGGCTCAGGTCATGATCCCAGGACCCTGGGTTCGAGCGTGCATAGGGCTCCCTGATCAGTGGGAGGAAGCCTGCTTCTCCCTCTCCCACTGCTCCTGCTTGTGTTCCCTCTCTTGCTGTGTCTCTTTCTGTCAAATAAATAAAATCTTAAAAAAAAAAAAATTTTTTTTTTAAATAAAAAATTTGGAAAATACAGAAAAGCAGAACAAATGATACTACCACTGTGAAAAAATAATACTTAACATTTCAACTGAAATCCCTCCACTTTCTCGGGATGCCTGGGTGTCTCAGTTGGTTAAGGGTCTGCCTTCAGCTCAGGTCATGATCCCAGGGTCCCTGCACAGCGGGGAGTTTGCTTCTCTTTTCCCTCTGCCTCTCCCCGCTGCTCATGTTCTTGCTAATTCTGTCTCTCTCAAATGAATAAATAAAAAATGATAAAAAAAGAAATCATCCCACTTCCCTACATATAAGTATAAATATATATGACTTTATATATAAATATATACATATAACCAGGGATGAAGGGTACAGGATAGTGAATATAGTCAATATTATTGTAATAACTTTGTATGGTGACAGATGGTTACTAAACCTAGTGTGGTGAGCATTTTATAATGTATATAATTGTTGAGTCACTATGTTGTATATCTGAAACTAATATGTCAACTACATTTTAAAAATATATATATATAATTTTTCTACAAAATTAAGAAAAAATAAGATGGTGACCCACTTTTTCTGATTTATAGTAAATCATCAATATCTTCATATACCATTAAATATTATGTTTAAGTTTTAGTTGTAAGATAGTATCCAAGAGTATAGATAAACTATTTGCATGTACTTTGCTATAAATTGGGGAGCACATTTTTTTTTGTATAAACTCCCACAAGTGGAGTTTTCAGAGCAAAAGGTATGTGAAATTCCAAGTCTTTTCAATTGTAGTTCTAAATTTTCTTCCATCAATAATTATATGGGAGTGCTTGTTTCCAAGAACCCTTATCAACACTGATTTTTGGTTTTGGATTTGTTTAAACTTTTTTTGTGTAGTTTTATAGGTGGAAATGGAATCTCACTATTGATCTCACTTTTATTTATTTGCTCCCTAATCAGACTAAAGAGTTTCCATGGTTGCATGCTCCTTTAGTTGTGCACGAAATGGTTATGATATCCTTTGTTTTTACCTCATTCTTGTGATATCTTCTCAACTAGCTAGCTAATGGCTGACAAGTCATTCTAACATTCTGAACTTCAGTCTCTGGTATTGTTGAGGGTATCAAATGAGATCATGTATGTGAAAGCAATATACAGTAAAACAGCACTCTTTTTTGTTTTGTTTAAATAAGGAGCAGTATGGTGAGTGGCAAAGGGTTTTGGAGTCAGAGAAACTTAGGCTGACCTTTTAGCTTTCCCCTAATTAGTTATCTAACTTTGTTCCAGTTGCTTAAACTAAGTTTCAACTGAAACTTCCTAAGTTTCAGCTCCCTACTTCCTAAGTATGTAGTAATTCTACCCATTCCCAGGTTTGGACTGAAGGTGGAATCATATATAATTCACCAAGGACTTGCCCCTTGGGTAACTTGGGTAACTTGCCAGCAAAGGAAATAGCAAATACACTGGAAGGAGTGGGCACGTGAAGTCTGGCGAGTGATGAATGTGAAGTGCTTGAAGAGCACGCAGGAAATTTAGAAATACATATAAGAACTCAGGAAAGAAACTGGGTCATAAATTTGCATTTGAGACTCATCAGCACATTGATGTCAGTTGGCCCTGAGCTTGAGGTCAGCCAGAGAGGGCATGAAATGCTAAAAGAAAGCCTAAGTGGGACCCAGTACCCATCACCATGGAAGCAGCAGGGAAAAGGTAGAAGTTGTGGGCTGAGGATAAAATAATATGGAAAGAGTGGTTACACTAAAGCTAATTGATCAGTTCAAGAAGAAAGGAACCATTTTGTTGTGTTGGCAAGTGCAGAATCCAGACTGCGGTAGGGAGCAGCCCATGAAAGATGAGGATATGACAACAGGAGTGGCAACACAGGGACAGAGAGAGGGATAAAGTTTGGAGGATAAAGCTGGGTGGGCAAAAACAAGGAAAGACATTTTTTAAACTGGGAAATATTTGAATGGGAAAAGGAGTCAGTTGAAAGGAGTTATTGAAGCTTCTAGAGAGAGGACTGCTGGCCTCCTGTTCTCTAAGATGAAGCAGGGAGTAATAGTTCAGTCAGGGGCAGGGGGAAACATCCACCTTTCTCTTAGACATGAAGAAAGGAGGAACACATAATTCCAAGGGTGAAAAGGAAGCTGAAAGCATTCCGACATGATAATGGCTTCTCCTTTCTTTCTGTTTTGTAGGAGGAAAGGCCATGCAGATCCTGAGAGAAGTAGGGGCTCAGCAAAGTGGTAGAAGTCTGGAATAGCTTTTGGGAAAATGGTAAAGAAAATTAACTAAAGACAAATGAAAAGACTTCCCAAGAAGGTTTATTGGCCCCACTGAGATGGAAACAAAGTGGTGTAAAGCTTACAAATGACTGAAGTGTATGATTTTTCCCAAATAGCACCTACTTCACCAAAGTCCATAATGTTTTGCAGCAAAGGATTCAGTGGAAGGAAAGGGGAATTGAGAGAGTTGTAGGAGAAGAACTGAAATGACTCGTCTTGGAATAAGCAGACATTCAAACAGGCAAGGTCCAAAGGAAGCACTGAAGACACTAGAACCTGAAAGACTATAGTACAGGTGGGATTTAGAGACAGAGCTGGATGGTTAGGCAATTCTGGGCTGAGAATGAGATTTTAGAGTGTAACATTTTCAAACAAGCACCACTATCCCAAGCAAATGGGATCAAAAAGTATCCAGAAATTGGCAGGTGATAAAGACTGGAGGATGAGGATATAGCCAGATGGGAGGCAACAGTTGGGTGAATGGCTTGTAGGCTATGACCTCTGGGTCCAAATTCTGGCTTCAGTCCTTGCTGGGTGCATGAGCTAACGCAGGAGCCTTAACCTTTCTCAGCGTCCACTTTTTTACAAGTAAATTACTTAGGTCACAGGAATGTGAAGTGAATTAAATGAGACACATATAAAGCACTTAGTCTAGGCCCTGGCACAGAGTAAGGATTCGAGCATGCTACCTATTTCATAAGATGGAAGAAGAGGGAAATGGAAGATTTTCATAGCAGAGCAGGGAAATGATTTTGTCTGAAATTAGGAGGGAAAATGTTAAACTTCTAATTTTTCTCTCATGCCTAGAAGGACCTTTGAAACTCCTAAAAACAAAGATGTAAAATCAATCTGATCCCTTTCTGACCTGACACTTTCCCACAAACAATTTTGTTAGGCAGATAAAGAATTATTCTCTAACCTATATCTTCAAAAATGAAGCGAAGTGTAGTCCTAGCTGTCAAGTTGCTTATATAAATAAAACCAGTTTCAGGGGCACCTGGGTGGCTCAGTCGTTAAGCGGCTGCCTTCGGCTCAGGTCATGATCCCGGAGTCCTGGGATGGAGCCCCACATCGGGCTCCCTACTCTGCGGGAAGCCTGCTTCTCCCACTACCATTCCCTCTGCTTGTGTTCCCTCTCTCTCTGTGTTTCTCTCTGTCAAAATGGATAAAAATCTTTAAAAAAAAAAAATTAAAAAAAAAAAACAAAAAAAACCCAGTTTCAGATATTTTGGAAAATGTGAAAACAGGACACTGGTTTCATAACTCCTATCTTTATTCAGCAGATATAAACGTTAAGGAAATAGGAACTCAATAGGTGTTCTCCATCATCAAATATTGCTTCTTGAGAGGCTGAATATCCTTGATAATATTTTTCTGACTCAGAGATATATGAGAGAATTTTTAACAGGGAATGGAAATAAGTAAAAATAGAAAACAACACATGGATGTGTCTCTCCTACATCTTTATGTTGACTGGTGTGTGCAAACACACTGGACAGGAATGTGAGATCCCAGAAGGGAGCATTTCTTGAGGCACTGTTATGTGCCTGGTATTCAGCTGAGTGCTTCACACTTCACAACAAACTTGCAAGAAACCAGGCACTTGGTCACAAGGGAAATACTAATACTTCGTTTTATGGCTGGAGAACCAAAGGCTCCACAAGTGATTCGATCTCAATTACACACAGAAGAAATGGCGGAGCCAAAATTCACGCCCTGCTCCTCCTGAGCTCCAAAAACCTATGAGGTTGGCATTACTTCCTGATCTGAATGATTGAATAAGTGCAGCGGCTCTCCTCCTGGTGCTACCAGTTCAATTATTATTCTAGCTTTCTTGTCTATTAGGATGAAAACCAGATTCACAAAGGAGAAAATGCTGACGTATTTAGAGTAAACAAGTAAACAAAGAATTCTGACCTCCTCCCAGAAGGCAGTTACATTCTCCATCACTACTTCTGTGGTTGTTAAGTTATATTCCAACGTCTTATATTCTTGCTTTTGTAAGAAATCCTGTTTACAAAAGAAGGCAAAAACATATTGTAGAAGTAGAAGAGCATTATTGCATTATTACACCTATTTTACACTCTGATAGTTCTGTATCCTATGTTTGGATTTTATGAAGATTTATGAATATATTAGAAATTACTTCTTAATAAAATAATTGTTCACAGTGATCTAAAGTTAATTTGCCAAGCACTTGGATTTATCACATTTGAAAGGCACTCTTAGAATGTCTGCTATTTTGTAAAACTGGAATAAAACATTAGATTGTAACACGCAATTGATTCTTCCTTCTACTCTTACATGTGAACCTGGGTGATAAATTTATAAGGCCTCCCCGAGTTACCCTCCAATGTGCCTCAATTCAACATTAGGACAGAGAGAAAGCTAATGTCTTCATGTCTGCAGCACCCTCCTTATTAGAAGCATCGAATAGCATCACTTCTCTGGGTTACGTAAAGGTATGAAGATCTGATTTACCTGATTTTAAAGCATTGAACCTTGACTCTAAAAGAAGGGTTTTATTAGACATTATTAGGGTTCTCTGAGGAAAGGTGGGAGCATCAAGAAGAACTAAGTGCCTATATCCTGAAGTCCTCACCACAGCACATATAGAGGACAACCTGCTCCTTGCCTCACTTTTGCCTTTTCTCCTCTACTCTTCTCTCACTATCTCTATTTTGGTTTCTCTCTTCTCCTAGTTTTGTTTCTCTGTCTGTGTTCCTGTTCAGTGACTCTCCTGTCTTTGTGATGTTCCCTCTTTGCGTCTGTATGTATGTTCATTTTCTCTCTCTCTCTCTCTCTCTCTCAGTTGAGAAGGGTTAACAGAAGAAATAAGATTAGTCCAAGAGCTGCTATGGTTCTGAACTACATTCCCCAATTTGTCTAACTCACGGGTCTCAAACTCACATATTTTCAAGATGATAAACTTAAGTAGTGTGGCTGAGTAGAGATTATGTAAAACTGGAGAGAGCAGGCCCTCTTTGAGAGGGGAGCTGTCACAGCTTATAAGGGAAGAGGACCCAGTTACTACATATTCCAAATCTTCAAAAGAGGCTGAAGACATAATCTACTACATATGTAACATCTCCCAACTTTTAAATGCTGACAACTAATGCAAATGGGTTATTTGTTTTTAATTTAAAGATCAAGTGAAACAGGTTCAAAGCCAAAATTAGGTCCATGGGCCACCACGGGCAAAAGTCTGGCCAAGATTACATGATAGAAAGACCTAAAAGTGGCTCACCCTGCACCCTCATTTTTCTTTCTATCACAGTGATTTTTTTTTCTGGTTAAACATTTAAATGAATATCACAAAAGTATAATAATACATTTTTGATCAGCATATTAATTATAAAAATTATAACCACACCGAAATTCATGCTGGTGATTCAATTAGCTTTACATATACTGTGTATAATCACCTAAGGGCTTCAGAACTTCTCTTCCAAACTACCAGCTATATCAGCATTGCTAGCATGTGACATAAAATGCCTTTCTCATCTATCTTACATTCTGGAAAGTAGATTGAGAATTTTTTTTAAAAGTTTAAGGTGAACATTCTCAGTTTTAGCTGGAATGTTTTCTACCTTCTTGGCCAATTTTTTGTACATTTGCCAAATTCATTAGAACTGATCTATTGGTTGACTACTTAAATAAAATTCTCCAGAATACAGAAATAATATTTTCTTCAACTTCTTTGACTTAAGAGAATCTCACAGGCCTGCATTTATTTCACTGGGCCTTCATCACAAGGGCTCATTAGACCACACACAGACATCAAGGTAAGAGATCCTGTGCATTGAACCAGCCCCAGAGAAAGACTTCATCTCAACAGAGTTTGCTTGCTAGGAAACTTCAAAACTGTTCTAAAATCATTGCATATGATGCTCAGTTAGGTACATTACCTGTATTTTGTCTATTGCTCCAAGAGAATCATACCATGTTTGTACAGCCCAAGGGAACTGCCGAGTGACTGCCATACGCAAAACGATGCAGAATGAGATGGTTGTGAATATTTTTCGGAGGATGATTGTTTTGATCAGTGCATAGGGAAGCACAGACAAAAACACCACAAAGAACCCTGAGAAGAAGAAGGCTGAGCTATTGAAGTATCTCACATAGGCTGCCTTCCGGGTCAGTTTCAGTTCTGTTCTATAAAAAAAAATACATAAAATTTGGGATTCTTATTAACTTTTCAAATACCAGGCATCTTGGAATATAAAACCTGAAGAGAGGCTATCAAGGCTTTCTGTCTGGTTCTGATCCTAGCTCCACACTACATGAGCTGTGTGACCTTGGGCAAGTTATTTAATCTCTCTGGGCTTCAGTTACCTTTTCTGAGAGGGGAATGGTAATGAATGCATGAGTGTCTTGGATGTCATACCTGTAAATATTATTTTTAAATTATAATTCATAATCTCAATTATTATTTCTATTGTTATGATGACAATATTTTAGTATCTTTAATCACTTCATTATTAGTTTGCAAGATTGGTAAGATTTTTATTCAAATTTTTTATTGCTGGTTGGTGTTTTAAGTAATAAAGTACAGAAATGAGGACAATATCACAAGATTTATAAAGGAAAAATATACCTTTGTGATTCCCTAATGGATTCTTAACATTTTAGAAATTCTAGCTTGGCTTTGGGGAATACTGAAAACACCTAAGCAACAAAGATGTGGTTTCTCAAACCTCAGCATGGGTGAAAATCACCTGAGAGACTTGTTAAAATACACTCAGGCCCACCGAGAGATACTGACTGAGTCTTCGATAGGCTTCCAGAATCCATGTTTTAAACAAGAACCCAAAGCGATTCTGTTGCAAGTAGCTTTTGAAAAGTTACAAAAGAATAGCTACTACATCCTCTCTGTCTCTCACTTTAGTATGATTATTTGCAAAAATCACCTATTTAAAGATTTAATTTCTAAGTAATCTCTACACCCATCATGGGGCTCAAACCCACAACCCACCATCAAGAATCACATGCTCCACCGACTGAGCCAGCCAGGTGCCCCTGCAAAAATCATTTTTTATTTCTGATCTTCTAGTCTGAAATGCAAATGTGAACTTTTTTTTTTAAACACATATCAAAGAGGATTCACTGCTCTAGCAGGTAGAAAACAGGGAGTGCCGATGATGGTAATAAGAGAGAATAATGCTGCCTTCAACCTCCATCCCACTCTGCCAGGACCAGAAAAATTGAGTCAGTTGTGATCCTCCTCTTTGGCTCTTGCAGGGGGAAAGGCAGCCTCCAACAGAGAAACAGAGGGTTCTGTGTGGAGGGAGCAACGTAAGGGCTGTGCCTGGCATCTGGGGGCTAGTTTAACATATTTGTAAAATTCAGAGACGTTCTCATTCTCAAGTGGTAGAATTCAGGAAAGAAAGAAAAAAAACTTTTTTTTTTTTTTAGTCTGAAAAAAAGTCTAATCCTGAGCACTCTGATAAAGAAAATGAAGTTCCACATGCTCAACCTAGGCAGTGATTCACATTCTAATGTGGTCTAAGGCTTACTTACTTCAATCATTTGGCACTGAAGGCAGACTTGGATTTTGGAATCTCATTGGGGTTTGACCCCTGACTGCCAGTGACAGCTACCCCATCTTACATACGTCCGTGTGTGTAGGAGGGAAACACGCCATCTCCCAGGCAGAGTCGTTGCCATGATAAATGAGAGCACAGCAGAGGGCCTAGCACTAAGAATCTATGCTTAGAATCCTTAATCTTCAACAGAAAAAAAAAAAAGAATAATATTGGCTAGGTTGATGTTAATAAAATGCTAGAAAACCCTGTTCACAAAAATGTTCACAAATTTGTGAAAATTGTTGTTGAATGTATTAGAAACCATTGAGGAAAATGGAAGAAGTGGTATGACAAGAAAAGAAAAATGGACTCAAGAACATTTATAAGGATCACCTAGAAAGCAGTATTCTCCATAATAAAATCACTTGTACTTTATGAGCCATAAAAATATTTTATCAGTTTCTTATTTAAAAAAAACTTGAAAGTGACTTTATTACAGAAGAGCAGTAAAGGAAGGGAGTTTTACACAGTCTCTGCCCAGTTCAATAGGGGTCCAGGCTAAGGTAATCACCCCTTTGAAGCGTTATCTTGACAATTTCTTCCAGAATATTATGTTTGCTTTTTTGAGTAAAAGCAACTCTTGCTTTCCCATATTTACATTGGCCCTTTCCAGCCTTTTCCGGTAACAATTTCATGCCAGATTAAGGAACCAGATTACACACGTCACAACCAACCATTTGGTATTAGAACTGGTCAGACAGAAATACAAAATAGAAAGGATGAATTTCATCTTTTGAGGAAGAAGAAAAATAAAAACCAAAGTCAAGAAAAGTCAGCACCTAAAATGACCTGACCAAGAGTTTATCTTGAGGCCCGAGACAACCGGATCTTCTGATCATCTCCTCATCCCCTTCTTGTATGCCTGTGCTTATAGGCATAGAAGTGACCAAGGGGGCAAGTATAATGAAGAACTCACTTGTTAATAAGAAAAACAACTTCAACTGACTAAACAATTCCCCAAGATCCTTAAGGATGTTTCTGGAAAGAAAATACAGTTCTTTTCCTGGATTTGTCTTGAAAGGCATAATAAAAACAGGTGACCAATAATGTTTGGGAAATATTTACTCTTTCACTCTTTCTATTTACATGGCAAAGGACTTAATATTTCAGCATTTCTTTTGTTGTTCCAATCACACACCTGTAGGTCAGTTAGCACTGTCTACCAGAATCAGCAGTCCCAATTCCTCATAACCATATTCACACCATCCAAGAGGGTACTCTGCTTGTTAGTATATTTTTCCCTGTGACACTCTCATGTGCCATATGACCTGAAATTAGCTGGTCTTCAACAGTAGTACGTCTATCACTGAGTCTCCTAGAACCTTTTCCAACTGTACAGTTTGTAGAACGTGAATACTGACTGAAGAAAAATGGTCTCACAGCTACAGAAATGTCCTAATTTATATTGTGCCCCAAACTGTCACAGGAATCATATCTCAATCTGGGCTGTACTTTTTTGCTGGATGTAATCTTTACCAATCAGTGAAAGAGAGGTTATCTGATGAGAGACGGGTGCCAAGTACTCATTCTATCTCAGCTGATGGCTTTCATTGCTTCAGCTGACCTCTCAAGTGCAGGGTGTCTAAAAACACAATTTATGGATTTTACCCTTATCATTATTACTCTTATATATTATTACTCATATATTACCCTAATATTACCCTTATCTATTATTACTCTTAGGTTAAGGAACAATGATAATGATATTTTAACCAAAGAGAAGTGTTTCTTTCATTTTCCATGAGCCATAATAGAAGTTAAGTGAAATGGAATAACAGAAAATCACTTATTTGGTTCAGAATTATAAAGTTATGACTCTGGTAGTTTCAGTTAAGGTTTCAATCAGCTTTCAGAGTTGTGATTATTATTTTAGTCAAACAAGTATAACAAGCAGCCAGAAACCCATGTAAGAGATTCTTCTATGAGGCATAAATATCTTTGTAATGAGAAATAACACACTTAACCAACTACATAAAACTACAGCCAATGAAAATGACTTTATGCCACTTGATATTGATGTGTGAATACTGATATAACTTAAAAACAATTGATAG
The DNA here is from genome assembly GCA_028646535.1 of Procyon lotor. NCBI lineage: Eukaryota > Metazoa > Chordata > Mammalia > Carnivora > Procyonidae > Procyon > Procyon lotor. The sequence continues at coordinate 26,257,471 of CM053614.1, forward strand.
TCAGAAACTTCAAATATGAACTGGAAGTAAATCCACTGTGACATACTCATTTTTAAAATATTAAACATTAACTGGCTAATGATATTAAAATTATCAGAAAGACTTACTGTCTTATGCTTTCAATCATTTTTTCCATTGCTTCCTCCCAGCAGTATGCCTTAACAGATTGGATATTTTCAATCATTTCTGAGGTGATCACGAGTCTTTCATTGATCTTTCCAGCTCTCTGATCTCTGTAAATCAATCAATCAAATACTTAATAAAACCAAGCCAAATTGTCACTAAAAACTACCAAAGTTTTTTTTTTAAGGGCCACACTTCCTATTAAACAGGTGGACATTTATTTTATTACCTGATAGATGATAACAAAAATAATAGCTATCTTTTAGTAAATGCCCTCTATATACCAGATACTACTGGACACATTCTACAGACTGTCCCTGTGTAGGACATTTCACAGTGCTCCAGGAAAAGTGGTTATCTCCATTTTAAAGATGAAAAATCAGAGACTTAGTGAGGCGAAGTGGCTTTCAAGCCTAGAGCTAACGGACTCCAAAATTTGTGTATGTTCTATCATCTTCTAGCTGACAAACTCTAGAAGTCCTTTATCATACAGGGACTGGTATCACTGACTTTGCATTTATTTGTGTCATAAGATAGCACTGAACATTCTGTAATAAAAAGTAACTAAGGTTCTGGTGTGATGATCCATGAACCAGAGTAGGAAAAACCTATAAAAACTCTATCCAAAATATATGCGTTCCCTCCCATGCACATATATGTATTATCCATTCTACCTAAATCTTATGATCTATACAAATGAACTGAATCTTCACTTATTTAAAAAGAAATTCTATAGACTGATAAGCCAAAAAATGTCCCGTTGATACAGGGAGTATTATTTACACCATTAAAATAATTTCTTTTCAGTGACACCCAGTAAGTAGATCCCAGTTCAGTAAATACAGTGGTCCTGGATTTACTACAGTAGACTTTGTGAAAATCTAATTTAAAACCCTTTCGAGCTATGTAGCTAAAGTGCTGCTACCTGTACTTCATCATCATTTTCCCCAACCCGGCTTGAAAAAGGGCGAGGACTATGAGGAAAGCAAGACCACAGAAGGCGGAGGCTTGTAACAAATCCCAGAGCAGCCCCATCAGAAGTGTCACTTGTAAAGGAGCAATCCACACAAAATGTGCCAATGCAAGTCCCTGGAAAATAAAATCACAGTGAAAACCAGTGACAGACAAACAAGCCTAGATGAGAGAAAATGAGCCAGAGAGCTTAGACAATCAAACACATCATGGTTCCCAGCATGCTAACATCAAGGTATTCATTCCATGGAGCAGAGAACAATGCATTTAAACATTCTACAAATAGACTAGGATTTCCCAAGGAACAAATTTTGAGTCACTGCATTTTTCAGTGTATTTTTATTCAATGGGCTTAAGATGAGCTATCTTAAGTATCATGTCAGGGATTTATTTTTCATAACTTACTTCCATTTGGCTAAAGCAAGAGCCATGGTGTAAACATGCAAGAGCAAAGGGGTCTCCAAAGGTTCTCAGTATATCAACTCTATCACCTGACAAAATATTAAGAATAAATGCATATGCTTAATTCAATAGTAACTTATTTAGCACCTGCTGTGGGTTTAACAATCCACTAAATACTGAGAATGCCAAGATAAATAAAACACACTGCATGGTCTGTCCTCAAAGACCTTGCATTTATTTGTGTCATAATATAGCACTGAACAAGAATTGCTCAGAATATCATATTCAGCCAAAGTAAATATCTGATTTAAAGTATTAAAAGGAAACAAGATCTGATAAAACTTGAATTTTGAAAAACTTCACTAAATACACAGCAAGCTGAGATGTCTTTGCATTGGGTGATCCCATGAGATCCCAGAATGGCACTTAGCTACACAACTGTCAATGGCAGAAATTGGCAAGATAGAGATGTGTAGGACTTAACCCCATATCACTGTTAATTGACCCAGGAAAACCCTTGGGCTTGTATGAATTATAACAATAATGCAGAAAAGATTAAATCAGTAGGTACGTACTTCATCAAATTTGTTCAGGTTGTTGGAAAGGAGACTAACAAGTTGTCCAATACTTATTTTATCCAGAACACGGCTTGACAGCTTTAAAGTCTAAAGGGAAAATGGGAAGTTAGGTGATGCTGACAAAGAGGACAAAGATATAAATAGGCTGCCTCAAGGTAACCTAATATACACATAGGATACGATAAATGAGTTAATTTATTTTTATATGTATACATTTATATTGTATAAATGAGTTTATATTATATTAATGGGGTGGTTAAAAGAAGGTTCACATATCTGATTACAAATATCTGGATTTTATTGAGGAGGTAGAATTTAAGAGGGGTATGGAATAATGACTAGCATTTAGGTAAGCACAGATGAAGAAGGAATCAAAGCAGTTAATTTCATAACATTATTAGAACAAATATGATGGGGAAAATTCTACAGAGCTGGATTACACATGATTCCATAATAGACTGTCTATCTCAGGTGATTTTGAGTTCTCCACAGGGATTACCAGGGAGCTATGTGCAGAGTAAGCACTCAGTAAATATTTGTTCATTTAGTTATCTCTAGCTTCTACAAATTCACAGGCAAAGATAAATTTAGTTTGTATTTAGACCATTATTTTCTTGTATTTTTTGATTTTTAATTGAAGTATCATTGACATACAATCTTGTCTTAGTTTCAGGTGTACAACATAATGATTTGACATTTATATATTTAGGTTCATAATTTAGATATAATTTGAATGTATCATAGCTGCAGATTTTAGCACAAAGCAAAACAGCACTGTGGGACAAACTTTGGGATACTGTAAGAGTTAGTGGCTGCCTGTCATGTGGATGGAGCTGGTCAGATATGGAACCAGTTAACTTTAGGCTCACTTTAGGGACCCAACCACAGCCACGTGAAGAAAGAACTGTATTTTCTGGTGATGATGCTAAGGCAGGCCAAAAAGTGTGCCCAGAGGGGTAAACAAACCAGGTAATAACACAGCTATTCAAAAATGAGAGAAGGAAGGACAGATATAATAGCTTCAAACTTTTCCGGAATGTGTTCTGGATCTGAAAGCATATATATTGCTGTATTTGTGCTAAATGTTTTATATGGACTTATTTACAAACTAACCTGTCCCTTCTTTGATCTCTCCCCCCACTTAGCCCAGAGTACTTTATGCCTGTCTCCTCCTATATAATACAAAAAAAGTATTCCAGTACTTTTCCCCTCTAATATTTGGAAATTCCTCCATGTCAAGGAATATGATTTACCCACTTCAGAAATTTTGAAGTTTTTGTACAGTTCTCTATACTTTTTAGATCTTAGTTTCTTAAAATACGTTAGGCATAAAACAGGGATAATAGTTCCTACCATAGAGTTTTGGAGAAAATCAAATGAGATAACATACCTACTTCACTTAGAAGCTTGTCATGTACCTTGTTAGCTATCACTTATTATGATGATAATAAGCACTTTTAATAAACGTTTTTTAGACTGAAATGAACTTTCTTTGATATTCATGCTGTGCAATTCTACCTTCCAAGTAATACCTAATAATTTATTCACTTACCTAAAATTTCTGGATCAAAATAAAATTTTTGTTGATTTATTACACATATTTTCCTGGTACTTGTAAACTGAAGAGATTGTAGCTGAGGTGATCTGATTAAACTGTGGACTCCATTTTTTTCTTGTGCCTCCATAAAAGGCTATTTTGAACAATAAAGTAAGACTATCAAGGTTTTACAATACACCTGACCTTGCATGTATATTATGTAAGTGTTATGGGCTATTTGCTAGGTAATTTCAGATCCATGTTCCTTATAAGCCAAGTATAAAAAGTTTTTACATTGGGGGAAGAAAAAGAGAAGAAGAGTAAAGCAACACCCAAATGTTCAATCAAAATAGCTTTCTATAATGACTTGGTAGAGCCAAGCAGTCACACATGGTCTAGAAAACACTTGTCACTGAAATGACCTTAAATTGTTTCTGCAAGGTAGGTAGGTCTTTAATCTGCATTCACCTAAAACATGCTTCAGTAACTTGGCCTTCTGACTGAACGATGCACACAGAAGAGCAGAGAAGGATCTTATGGGTGCCATGCGTGTGCTATTGCAAAAATTTTTAATTTGCGGGACTCACAGGATGACAAAATTCTAACTCAAAACAGCGGATGAGTGTCACAACTAATTAAGGTAGAAACTGTTAGTGCTTGGATTATCACTAACAATTACATACTATACTCTTGCCATCAAATGTAAAGATACATGGCATTTTACCACAAGATATTTTGTCAATGACTTTTATGCAGAGAGTAAGTATTTTAATGGGGAGCCAAAGATTCCAAAAAATGATGACATGACTAGTTTTAAAAAATGAAATACAGGCAGTTTATAGAAGATGCTCAATAATTATTAGCTGAAATGAACTGAATTAATTACCAAGTAGAAACATCAATTATTGCTGCCATTTACTTCACAGGCATACAAAACTGACTTCAGTGTGTTTCTCTATGTGTATCAACATGACGTTTAAGACATTTAAAACACGGAGACTGTTCAAGAAAGCATTACCTTCTTATAAATCAAGCTAAACATAGCTATTCTCATCTGCATTCCAATGTGATGAAGGCCAAAAATGGCTGGGTGCAGGAGCAGAGTCCTCATGACAAAGAGAAGGCATAAGCCTATGGCTAGGTAAATCGCGATAGACCGTTCCTCCTTGTTATCTGGATCGTAGGAAGCTATGATTCTTCCCAGTAAGAGAGGCTGGACTGATTTGGTGACTTCCTGAAAAGAGGAAAAACAAAGAAACTAGATTTCATTTCCCTTTTATCAAATGGCACCACAATTTCAACACAAGGATTCTCATCTTTAGAGAAGGATTTAAAACGGGCTTACACAGAGAGCCACACTATATGTAAAACAGTTGATGTTACTTTCAATATTTTTAAGCTTTGAAATAAGGTTAGATCTAGCAAAAGTCATTTGGAGACGAGTTTCTGTATAGGGTATTTTGACTGGAAAGTGAATAGTGACCATAGAGCAGAGCTGTGGTTTCTGGAACGGTGTGTTCATTAGTAACATATACATAGCACTATATAGCACTACTGTAGCTACATAGCAGAGTTTGTGAAATATTTTCATTTGATTAACACAACATACATGAAATATTTTGCCAGCTGAGCTGTACACAGAATTTTTAGAATCAGATATGTACAGCTGTACGTAAATGGGTCTTGAGTAACTTTGAACTACACTCCCTGCCACTGTCTAGCCAGTGTATTTTTTCCATAACCCACCATCTCTATCACAACAGACCTACTTGCTGAGTGGTTCTTCAGTTGTAGTTTTTAACAAAATAAGTAAAATGTGTCTTAATCTGATTCAGGCATCTATTTTACATATCGTCATTACTGAATTAGTTGTCATCTTGCCTCAATCAAAAGATGATGTACTCTTCCTTTGAACAATAATGGCTATTCCACAAAGACACCAGTATTGCTACTCTGGGAGGGTACATGTTCACAGAAAAAAAAAAAAATGTAGTTTATTTTTGGTAGAGAAAAATGCCAATATAATAGGATCATCTGCAAACAGCAAGCCAACATAAACCTCACCACAACATGGAACTGTCAACATTCAAGGACAAAATCAGCACTCCAACGCACCCCCCCATAGTAATTTCCCTAATCTGTCTGAAGCAGCATGTTCTCTAATATTTACAATGGAACCACTTACAGATAACACCTGATTTTTTTTTTTTAGAAAGGAAAACAATGGTAACCAGCTTGGTTTCTGAAACAGAGTCCTTTACAAAACTCATCCCTGTAAATGACTGGGAAAAACAAAGTTCTCTATTCTTGATATGTGAAGCTTTTTATACTTTGTGGCTTGGACTATTCTGAGACTAAAGAAATTTCCCAATTTGCCACCCTATAAAATAGTGGAAACTGACTGAGAATCAAATGTCCTAAGGAGTAACATAAACTTATTTGAAAATTTGATTACATGTTTTATTATAATGTTTATTACATGTTTTTTTTACTATTATATGTTTATTACATATTTTATGACACAAATCAAGATGCAATTCACTTAATGTTTCACTTAGATAACAGAAGAAGCCTGAATATCTATTTTTAAGCTAGTGTAACAGTGAAATTCAGAGTCATGAAACCCAAGCTCCTATCTACATTGTTTATATTATCAATCTGGAAATATAAATTTATATTTATAAATAAATATAACATTTATATTATCTAGTCTCTTCCTTTCTCTGGACGTTTTCCTCACTGATAAACCAAATAGGGGCAAGCTGATCTTGAAGGTCCCCTCCAGACCTAATATCTCTGTTCACATGATCTGAGTCTGAGGTGTCACCTGACAAAGGCTGGGGGTGTCTTTGGCAACTGTCCTGGCCCACATCCCGCCACCACGATAGGCATTTTCTACTCAGAGGGATGCAGGTCAGAACAGTGTGAGTTCAGAAGACTATCTGGGTAGAGAGGGTCAGGTTAGAGAACCATGCAAGTGATTGCATTCCTGGTGGGAATAATCTTGAATCTCAATTTAGATCAGCCAACCAGAAAAAATTTTAAAAGACTGAAAAGACCTGCTAGGAGCCATATCTGGTCTTTTATAGGACCCTCTATAGCAAAGCTCAACATCACTGTAGATGAGCCTACATCTTTTTGCCATTTCTGTTCTACTTGCATACCTAGGACAGGGCCAGATGCTTCTAGAAAAAGGGAAGTCTGCCTGATATTCAGACCATGAAAGAAAGTTCAGGTGAAAACAAGAAACTTTGTTCAGGCTTGCAATTACAAGGCTACTTTAAAACCTACACTTCTAAGTCCAAAGCACACTTGTTTCTTCTGATATAGGAACATGATTAGTTGAAGAACTTCTAAGGTTACATGATTTTCTATGGTGTGTGGTGAGCAAAATCATCACCATCATCTCAACTTGTTTTAAATATATTTTATGTCTTTATCCCAGAAATACTAGAGCATTATTTGAGAAATATTGAGAAGATCTCTCAATACTTAGAAATTAATAGAGTACCAATAGACTGTAGAAGAACCTCTGATTATCTCAAGAAGCAACTGTAAAGAAATCTGATAAAACTTCAATGCCAGTTTCTGATACATTCTAATATACTTGAATATAAAGCTGTTTCATTAACCTGAGAAAGAAATTCTCCCTCAAGACAACAATCAGCACCTAATTAATTAATACTAATAAGCTAAGTAATAAAATTCTAGAATTATTACCTTTAGGGTCAGGTAAACACAAAAAAATCCGAATACTGGATATTATAACAATTTAACATTTTTCCCGAACTTTTAGCTAATACAACTCAAGAGAAATGATTGATGTATGATTATTATGAAGTGAAAAGTATCATCATCAGCATATAGTATGACTATCCATACAACAGATTTAAGTGAATCAAGAGGTTAATAGGTAGAAGTTTAAAAAATAACTATGCTAAGAAAATAAATTCCTATATACCAAGCATAATATTAAATAAGTATCTCATTAATATAACAACAGATGTAATATAATAAGAGACATTATAAATACCAATTTTAAATATATATATATTTAAATATATATATATACATACATATATATATACATACATATATATATTTAAATATATATATATATATATATATACATAAATACCTAAAATGTATTTTCTGAACATTCCTAAGACATAGTTTAAAGTCTTAAATAAAAGTTTTTGAGGACTTAAAAATTATCTATGAAGAAGGGCGCCTGGGTGGCTCAGTGGGTTAAAGCCTCTGCCTTCGGCTCGGGTTATGACCCCAGGGTCCTGGGATCGAGCCCCGCATCGAGCCCCGCATCGAGCCCCGCATCTGGCTCTCTGCTCGGCAGGGAGCCTGCTTCCCCCTTTCTCTCTCTGCCTGCCTCTCTGCCTACTTGTGATCTTTCTCTCTGTGCCAAGTGAGTAAATAAAATCTTTAAAAGAAAATTATCTTTAAAGAAAAACTGAATATTATGAAAATTCCATTCTCATCCAAGTTATTTTATAAGACTAACACAATCTTCACCAGAATTTCAACTAGATTCTTTGGAACTGAACTTTCAGCACCAAAGTAGCAGGGACTATTTGTCTCAGTTTCAACAACAAACCCATGTACATGATGTACAATACCTACCACAGAATATCCACCCACTGAATATTTGGTGAATCAATGGATAAAGGATTCTAAGTTCCATTTGAAAAAATGAGAAACTAGTCAAAAACATTTGAGGAATAGAAAAATGTGAGAGGGTTTACACTATTGCATATTAAGTCATCTTATACAGCTGTTATAATATGTGGCATGACAAAGAAATAGAGAAATCTATTTTGTTGTTTGTTTTGTTTGTTTATTTGTTTGTAAATAAATCTAATCTATTTAAATGTACTTGGACATGTAATAACTTAACATAGAATATGGCATTTTAATTCAGTAGAAAGGGTCTAGATTTTGCAATAAATGATGAAGAAACTGGACACTTATTTTTAAAATTAGATTTCTATCTCAAACACACACCAAAATAAATCCCAAATGGATTAGATATTTACAGGTAGAATCATAAATATTTGGGTAGGAAGGACTTTTAAAAACATCTGATGACAAAAGCAGAGAACATAGAAAAAGGTTTATAGATTTGGAAGTAAATTTTTAAAAATTAAAACTTCTAATTTTTAAGAATATAAAAGGGAAAAACTCACTAGAAACAAATCTGGGCAAAATATTTTCTCATATGTCAAAAAGATAAAGACAATTACTAAAATAGAGAAAAATCACAAAAAGGCAGTTGTACATACAAAAAGATATAAATGCTTAATTAATATATAAAACTATTTAAACTCACTAAAAACCAAAAGTAATGCAAGTAAAATTAATAACATACTCTTTCTCACTGAGCAATTTGGAAATATTTTTTAAATCAGAGTACCTATTATTGGTGAGGGCTGAATTTGCACATTTACTAGCAAGAAAATAAATTAGTACATCTTTCCTGGAAAGCAATTTGAAAATCAGCAAATGTGCTAAAATTAGGTTTTAAAGGGATGTGCATTGAAGGATTGTTTTTAATTATGAAAAATTAGAGGCAATATAAATATTTAACAATGGGGAACTGATAAATTATCGTACAGCCACATGATTCATTAAACATTAAGGTGACTAGGTAGAAAAGCATCTAATGACATGAAAAGGCATTCACAACACATTAAGAAGAGAAGCAGATTTACAACACATTATATAAAGCAATCATCACCCTCCCTTTATTAAGTATATATTCCCATGGGGAAAAAACTGAATAGACATAAATCTATCAGTAATTAATTACTTTCATAATCATAAAAAATACTTAACATAATAATACAATTTTAGATAGAAAATTACATATAACTTACTGATAATTAATAAATCTAAAAAGAAAACATGCACATAAAAACATAAAAGAAAGTAAACACACATGGAGGTATACACCTAGAATATTTCATAAGATATGAAGAGTACTGGCTTATATACCAAATCAAAGTCTTAAGATTCTGTTTTTGACAGGGTAAACAAGAGTGTCAAATTTTTGTTTATCTTGATACACTAGAGTCTGATGGTAATTTTTGGCTTTTTACTAAGTGCTAAAGGAAGAATTTTTCTGTATTTAGCATAGAAAATAATACCTATTCACTGCCACAATTGTTGTAGTCTTCATAAAAATGTCTGTATACCACACCAAGAATAGAATCTCCAAAAATACTGAGATTCCGTCTACCTCTGAATCATGTTTTTAGATTCAGTGCCTAATACAAAATGTTTTGCTTTTGCTATTTTCCTTTTAGGGTTTATTGATTCATTAACTTATCAGCAACACCTTCACTAGAAATCTAAGCTACATTAAATTCATATTTTATAGGAAAAAGTTCTTAGATTTGTTGAATATCAGGAATAGTAGGTTTAATCCAGAAAACACAATAATGGAAGATGCATTAAAATAGTAATTTTATTTATTTTTTTAAATATTTTATTTATTTGTTTATTTATTTATTCAACACAAAGAGCAAGAGAGTACAAGCAGGCAAAGCCACAGAGGGAGAGGGAGAAGCAGGCTCCCCATCGAGCAGGGAGCCTGATGTGGGGCTCGATCCCAGGACCCCGGGACCACGACCTGAACCAAAGGCAGTCGCTCAACCAACTGAGCCAGCCAGGTACCCCTAAAATATTAATTTTAATTTCTGAGGTAAGGCTTAGAATCTAGCTATCATTTTTAAACATTAGCAAAACATATTCCTATGCCCTATAAAAATCAAATAGGTGCTTTAAGATTGCTTATAGCATTTAGAGGAAAATGCAAATGATATGAGTATTTGTGCAGATAGGTAGATATTCCATTTAAAGATATAGTAATAGGTATCATTTACAAAGCACTTGCTATGTACTGGGATCTATTCAAGTTTGAATAACTCACCCAGTGTCACACAGCTACTAAGTGGCAAAGCTAGATTTTGAACCAACCATTTGACTCCAAAGCCTTCCTCGTATTCAAAACCATAAACTGAAGTGGAAAAGATATAACATGACCTCTTTCTCTCTCAATTGACCAAGGATTATGATTAGTTCAACATCAACTCAGCAAATCATGTTTTAAGTTTAGAGCACTATGATTTAAGATAAATGCCACTTCCCTAGGACCCGTAGCATGGACACATAATTTAAAAGGTTGAAGAGATCATAGAGTTTATACACTTTACCACAACCCTTTTTGCCACATACTCAAGGAAACTGAGATCCAGACAAGTTCTTTGATTTGCCCCAAGATCACAAAACAAGTTTGTGGCAACAAGGCACGAGCACACCCCAGGGGAGTTAAGAAAAAAATAAATCCCTCTTCTGAAAAAAAAAAAATACATACTTGAGTGCATCCCATATATTTTACTTCATTTCAACATATCCTATTCATTTGTCACTATTGGATAGTGATTAAGTATAAGAGCCAAAAATGCAGCATACTCCCACCAGGAATGGGAGGCCTGGATGCCATCATATCCAGTATAAGTTTTAAAAAATATGATCACAAACAATTCCTAATTTACAAATCAATTTTTTTCCAAAATTCCACATGAAAGAAAAGGAGATGAACTTTGTCTTAGATAGGGTATTCTACTGGACACGGTATTGGATTCCCAGGTTAGCTTTCAAGGTGGGGTGCCTTGGTGCTGCAGTGGTTAAGCCCCCAATTCTTGGTTTCGGCTCAGGTCCTGATCTCAGTGTCATGAGATTGAGGCCCATGTCAGGCTCCATGCTCAGCATGGAGTCTGCTTGAGATTCTCTCCCTCTCCCTCTTGCCTTTCTCACTCCTGTTCTCTCTCTCCCTCCCTCTCAAATAAATAAATAAATCTTAAAAAAAAAAAAAAAAGTACATATACTGCTAGGGGCACCTTGGTGGCTCAGTGGCTTAAACATCTTAAGCTCAATCTTGACTTTGGCTCAGGTCATGATCTCAAGGTTGTGAGATTGAGCCCTGTGTTGAGCTCTCCACTCAGTGGGGAGTCTGCTTGAGATTCTTCGGTTCTCTCTCTCCCTCTTGTTCTCCCTACTGCATTTGCTTACTAGCTCGCTTTCTCTCTAATAAATAAATAAATCTTTTCTTAAAAAGTACATATAGCTAAATGCTCTTAAAGCACCACTCTGTTCAAATAGTATTCAAATAATATGGTACATAAAAACCCAGCCAACCTGTATAACAAAGTTTCTACAGAAAAAGATATAACATCTCCCCCTACTGCAATCTTGGAAGAGAAAGAGTCTCTCTTAGCCATATCTTTGCCCTCTCCATGCACCTGTCATCTGCCTCTCTCTAGTGGAGTCTTGGGAGAGGTGCCAAAGGAAGCATGGAAAGTCAACACTAGTTACTTTGGGACTTTCCAATACAGTTCTAGCTACATTTTAATCTCAGTGGGATTCCCCCCATCACTTTTATTCAGGAGTTCCTCAGCCCCAATGAATCTGCCTACTTCTTTCTTCACAACTATTCCTTCGACTTCAGCTTTATCTTCTCCCACAACCCTGCAAAACCTTTACCTGGAGCTTTAGAAATGCAGAATTTTAGGGTCTCACCAGAAAACTCCTAAATCAGAATCTGTCTCTTTGCTAGATCCTTGGGTCACTGGTATGCATATGAAAATTTGAGAAGCACTGCTCCTTTGTCATTAAGAGTTAATATTTATTTTTATATGTTTTAAAATTTTTCCATATTATCATTAAGAAAATAAAAAGTTCTCTCAAAGTGGGCCACCCAACTTAGATTCTAGCAAAAGTCAGATGCATTCAGTGATAATGGTGCTTGTCTACGGGAATCAGAATCACTTGGGGATCTTGATGAGGATACTAGTATCCCAGGGCCCATCCCAAACCAACTAGATCACATTATCTGGGGTGGCACTACTGGATACTTTAAAAAGTGATATAAAAATTCCTTATATTTCAAAGAAATCTAAATCCCAAGAACTTCAAACTCTACTTATCACAGGAACTGAGGGAAGGTGTAGATGGTCTTCATTCACATAGAGAGCACAAGGAAGTGTGTTCTTAGAGATGGGGTTCTAGTAGGAAGTAGAAATAGGATATAAGGCCAGTTTAGAGAATACAGCAGGAAAGTCACTACTGGGATTAGAGAGGGAGCTATAGATGGGGAGAGGTATGGTTGGGAAGGAAGATGAAAAAGGGGTCCTACTTCACAGGCATCTACAAGACTGAGATTTGCTGGAGATAGCTGTCCTCGGGTAGACAATCATGTGAAAGGGACATATATAAGTCAAATCCTAAACCAGGGACTGTGTGCAGAATTTCCCAAACACTCCCCTTTCCTTACCAGTAGGCTTGTATTTAAGTCCCTATTCAATGTCTTTGTCAAGCCATAAGGGACAAAGACCATAAGGGACAGACCACAGGACTTGAGAACTCTAGCAACATTAGGACTAGGCCTTCTCCCTTATGTCCTTGACCTTCTTGGGGTTTAATGAATAAAAGGAGTTTGACCCACATTGCACTGACATGCAACTCACCTTGATAATGGAAATATGCCCAGAGCTGCCTAGGACCCAAGAAGGGATAACCATCTTCTCTCAGTAATCTGCTTACAGAACTCTCTACACATGGCTTGCCTCTCACTATCCTTAATTGACTCTCATGTCCAGCTTTTCAACAGCCAGTCTCCCAGTTTCTCTTTTATGCTAAGAGTCTTAAATGTGAAAGATAATGTTGTATCTGGCTGCTGAGCCAGATGGAGAAAAAAACAAGCACAGAGCTAATGAAGAGAGGCCATAGCTAATATGATTTAAAATTACATCAACTCTTGCAGAGAGACAAGCTCTTTTATGATGGCATTTCCTTTTTTTCTTAACCTTTCACAGACGAGAGAAGATTTCACAGTACTTTTTCTATCAGTCCTGAAACAAACCAAACACTCTTTACATCAAAATTAGCCTTATTCAGAGGGATGTACAGGACATTTGAAAGCATGTCCACCTTTTACTAAGGGTAGCATTACAGCAATTTCAAGAATTCTCGCTCATTTCATGGACTTTAACAATTACCAAGCTGATACATGCCAAGGAAAAAAGGAATGCTCAAAAAGAATACCATCAATACTAAAGCATTGGTATAAGTTGTTTAAGAAGACAGAGGTCTTATAAGAATTGCTACATTTTCTCCCCTTCTTTTCTTCTGGAAGTGACCAAAAAAGTATAGAGTCCTGAGAGGAGGCACCCTGAAAAGCTCCATTCATCTTTTTGACCACACAGTTAGCTAAATTCTTTAAGGTTATCAGTAGCAGGTGAGCTGGCAGAAGTAAACTCTGCCCTTTGAATGGGCCAGTGGTTCCAGACCTACGGCCCAGGGCTCAGGTTAGCTGGAGAGTGCCTCATCCCTCACAGCTACCCATGGGAAAGCTTTGCGGTTTCCTTTTGCTGGGACAGGTTTAGGGCTCGAGAAGTTTAAGAATAAGTCCTTCTCCACACCCACTCCATTCTTCCACCCCTTAATTTTGTTGAGAAGTTTGACCCTAGTGCTACTAGTCCTTGGGTGGATTTCACAAAGTTCCTTCTGGAACATAAGCAAGGGAGAAGATTCTCTTAGTCCCCATCCTGCTCCCTACTTTGAACTTTCTGCAGATTTTCTCCCAAAATGACCCCGGAAGAATCCTTAACCTTTCAGCTTCTGTTAACCTGGGTCTCCTGAGAAGATGCAAAGAAACTCAGCAGAGCCAAGGTTGGTTCCCAGAGAGGCCATTCTGTTGAGTAGCTAAATACAATCATTAAAAATATAATGATATCACAATTATAATCTGCTATTGCAGAAGGTTCATAGACTTTGGAGCTAAAGAGACCCATCCCTCAAATTTACTGGATGTGTGACTCTGGGAAGTTTCAAAATTTCCCTGAGTTTCAATTCCCTTTTCTGTGTATTAGAGATAGTAACATCTGTTCCACGGAGTTTCTGGAAAAATTATATAAAACAATCTGCATAAAGGGCTTAATGCTGAACTTGGTATAGATTAGGTACAATAAACATTAAACTCAATAAATATTAAACTATATTCGGCCATGGTTTTGTATACATAACTGAAAAAAAAATCGATAAACATGCTCATGCATCATCTTAACTTTCACATTTGGGTGAGTGCTTTTGTTTGTATGAAACTTCGATGCTGCTTAATAAATTATAGCCAGGGCATAAAAGATGCTTGATTGTGAGGCCTCTCTTCCTGCTTCTACTCAGTAGTGCTTATGTTAATCAATGGAAGCCGCATTTGATGGAGACCATCACTGAGGAGAACTGTCGGTCCTGCCACCATCTCAGTCACGACATAATAATTGTTGGAAGTGTCATTCATGTCAATTCAACAATAACTTATTGAGAATGTTACATTCTTATGTACAATCAGAGTGAATTGTACTTCTATACACTGACTCAAATGTGTACAGTAAAATCATTAAAACAACCAACAAAAGATTTTTTAAATTAAGTCAGAGCCAGATGCTATGGATAAAATTATTTCCCACAGTTCTGAGTGTTCTCATGGAGAAAAATCAACTCAAAGACGTCTTAAAAGATAACTAGTTCTTGAGCTGCCTTACTCTTATTTAGGAACTAAATATTTTCACCACCAACCTGTTGCAAGTTTCTATAGGAATAGAAAGGTAGAAAGATAAGTCGGTAGGTAGGTAGTAGGTAGGTAGGTAGATGTGGGTGGATGGACGGATGGATGGATGACAGATAATTTCAAAAGCCAGAAGAATGTTTCCAGGTGATTGTCAAGAGCATTACAAAACATTCTGGATCTAAATGTGATCATCTTTGTCGAGATAAAAATTTTAATGCATTTTTTCCTTGGTATGTACAAACTACAAATTCTTAAAAACATGCAACCTGAATGACATCTTTTTGGGAGATACTATGGCACTGCTAATTCTCCAAAGCATGAAGACCAATATGAATACATGTGAATCCAGATGGTACTTATACCAAAGCAAATACTACACACAGCCTTTACTTAAAGACTAAATAAGTTTTCAACCCATCATTGCCTTTTACAGGCTATGACCAAGAATATGAAATGATGCTCTGGTGATATAAAAAATAATAGATCCAAGTCACATTTAACAGCAGCTGGGAAACATCCCAGACTGCACTTAAACACCAGAAAGCCTAGGGCTTTCAGGCATGGAACCCTCTTCTCACTGATGGAGACATAGGAGAATGAGAAAATATATTGCAACCATAGCCTACTGCCAAATTTGAAATTTTTGCTATTTTTCCTTGAAACTCAGTATGTAGATATGATTTCAAAATATTACAGATATTCATATAGATAATTAGCTTAACTTGACCTCATTCTTCTCCTGATATTGTATCTTGAAATTCTACTGTCAAATACTGAAAAATAAAAGCACCAGCAATCTCATATTCTAGTAAGATAACATGATTTGGGATCATAACAGAAAATAAACCTCTTCAAAGAAATTTATTTTACTGAAACCATTATTTATTTATTTATTTACCCACTTTAAATTGGATCTCCACCTGCATGCCAGGACACCTTAGGGCACTTTTACTTGTCTCTACTAGAGTTTTAATGGTTTCTTTGTATTCGGAGTTGAATTAGTCCTTTTAGCTAAACACGAGATTACCTTCATCATAAAAATGAATATAAGTCTTTTACATTAATAAAACTATAATAATGAATATGCTTGTTATCCATTATAAATTTACAAATGAGATTCTTACCCCTAAATATAATAAGATTCCATAGAACATAAATCTCCAGAAAAAGCATCGCCGAAGGGCATTAATGAGTTTGGGGTTTTTCTTTGATGCCAGCTCTCTGTCCCATTCTCTGCAAAAGAATGAAAAGCAGGACCAATAAGTTGCATGTGCAAATATTTGAGTTGTTCTACTTCCCTTAACAGTTTTAGTCTCACAAAGACATCCAAGGAGATTAACCCAAGTGACTGGAGAGAAAAAAACACCTTGTGGAGACCTTTCAACAGCAACACAGTCAGATATCTGGCAGAATTTGATGCTTCTCCATATATCAATTTTCAGGGAGTTGACTCCATGACAAGGTCAGATTTTATGTATTAAAGGAAGATTCTTGGCTTAAGGGCAATGCAATAGGTGGACAAACAAAGTACGACTCTTAGGAATATACATTACTATGCTTGGGACAAAGTGAAAAATAAGCAAAAATTTAACTTTTCTCCCCTTCCCCTTTTGATCTTTACTTGTTTAGAACCTTAGTAGATTTTATAAAATTTAACAGTCAAAAAAAAATTCAACTTAAAAAGTCAAGTGGATTTTTCTGTTATTCAACATTAAAGAAAACTTGTCTAACTGGCTGTTTTTAAATGTAGGGGTATGAAACAAATACTGTCAAACTTCATTTTCAACTATTGAAGTCACTTATTAGAGTACAAGTCTCTGGAAAATTAAAACAGAATCACATTCCATATTTTCTGGTAGGAAAAGAGACCACATAATCTGAAACAATTGTGGTATCAAATAAGTTTTCTTCTAAAAACTATAAGTTCATCAGTGGATTATATTTACATTATAGCCACTTGTATCTGTTAATGAAAGCTCTTTCTCTTCCCAAGTGGTTAAAATATATCTCTAAATGTTACCCTGGTCTTCATTACCAAACTGTACAGAGATGAAAAGTTTCACAGGCAAGAACTAGGTAAAGGCTTTGCATTTCATTAAGAGCTATGTCCATTACTATTCCTCTGCGATTATCAGAGGTGGTTTTAAGTTATGCCAGAGGAAGAACACACAAGTGGGATGTGAGGGAGAACACGGCAGTCTCTGTGCACCTACTCTGGCTGCCCCAAGAAGCTTACTGTCTACAATGCCAAATCACCCTATCCCCTCTATCCACCTCTCCACTCTTTCACTAATACACAGGCCTTGCTCTCATCCATATCATTCAGTGACTCACAACACAGTAAGAAGCTAAGTATGGAGGCAGATTCAGCCCCTCTTTTAAAGGAAGAATGAGTCAGATGAGAAGGTCAGGAAAGAGAGGTGGTACATACAGCAAAGAAATGGTTTCAAGGTGGGAAGAGGTAGTCAACACGAAATCATGTAGGAAAGAGGCCATTTTATTTGACATTACCAGACCTCTGGTGACCCTGGTCAATGTCATTTTAGCAACACAACAGACATGGAAATCATATTTCAGGAAACTGAGGTGTAAATGAAAGAGGAAGAAGTGAAGAGATCAGGAGAGCAGAGAAATAATAGCTATGAAAGAAGAGGGAGGGGGGAGAATGAGGCAGCAACCTGAGGGAAAGGCCAGGTAGGAGAATTTATTTTAATGGGTGGGATTTGAACAATTCTCTCCCTCCCTGAGAGAGGGAATGAGCAGGAAAGAGGAGTTGGTGTGGTTTCAGCAGCACCGTAAGAGACTCAGTAAGAATCCCAAACACTGAGTTAAATTACAAAGGAAGAAGCTCTATACTTATCAATTTTGTAGCTTCTCAGGGAACAAATGCACAGTTTGCACAGAGGAATGATGTAAAGGGTTCAATGCTGCACACTGAGCCCGATGGGCCAGGGAGCCTCAACTATGTGGGAACCACCAAGGACCTTTGTCACAAGGCAGTTATGACATGGGAGGCCAGGGTCACTTCCTAAGGATGGAGAGGTACAAAGTACTATAAATGGTATGTCAGTCTTCCAAAATGTTTCAATAAATTCTAAATAATAATTTTATTTTTTATTATAATAAAAAAATCTTTTTTAAGAAAAGAAGTTCATAGGGTTAAAACAGATACAAAATAAAGACAAAAGTAAGAAAGACAGAACTTACGGACTTATGCTGGCACAGAGTTATTGAATTAAAAAAATAGGTATATTTTTAATTAAATTGATGTGAGAGATATAATAAAAACAGGAGGAAAAAATTCTTAGACCAGGCAATCCTAAAAATTCAGGTATCCTCTATTTGGCCATAAATAAAAATTTATCTCGAGTACACAGTCTTTTATTAACCTAGCCCTTCTCTGATTAATCTTTCCCTCGGCATCCATTCAGAACTTAGGTATTCAATATCTACTGTTTTATTGTGAACTTGCTGATATACCTACAATGTATTATATTTATATATTTTATCTCTGTAACAATATTACAGGTTTTTACTTAATACTAGTCATTTCACATTCAATTATCATTCATTCAACAAATATTTATTGAGCATCTACTATATGCCAGACCCTATTCTAAACCAAACCAAGCCAGCCAAAATATCCTTGCTTTCATGGCATTTCCACACACTAAGTGCTTGATAATAGGAATTGATCCTTGATTTTTGGAAATATAAATCTATTATTCCCACTAGCCTAATTCTTTGAATAAAGTCAAGAAAAATAAGACTGAATATCTTACTTTACCTTGAAAATATTTTTTAAAGGAAAATGAGTTGAGTGAAAATAAGGTTAACAAATTACAAGTCTCAACTTTTTTTTTATTTTGGGTCATTTAGTAGCTGCTTTTTCTTTTGTGTTTTTCCCCCCCTTTAGTCTAAGGAGTGAGCATGTTACCCTAGAGTCTCTGGGATTTTTCACATTTGGCCAAGGAGAAAGGGCTTTTTCCTCTGTGGTTTGTAGAGAAATGAGCAGAGAGTTCTAAAAACCCGCTGCATGGAGAAATCTGAGAGAATAAAACCACAAAAAGCATATGCTACCAAGCAGCATCGGAGTCTCTGGTTCCACTGGGCCTCTTAAGGCCAGTTCTCTGCCTATGTTCTTTAAACAGGTAAGATACAGGAGCCAAGAAATTCCTTCTATTTATTAAGCTAGTTATTGGGTTTCTGTCACTGGCAATCAAAAGGGTTCTATATACATTTCTGCAAAGAGGACATCCAAATGAACAACAGACACATGAAAAAGTTCTCAACATCACTTGGCATCAGGGAAATTCAAATCAAAACCACAGTGAGATAACACCTCACACCAGTTAGAATGGCTAAAATTAACAAATCAGGAAACAACAGATGTTGGCAAGAATGCGGAGAAAGGGGAACCCTCCTACACTGTTGATGGGAATGCAAACTGGTGCAGCCACTCTGAAAAACAGTATGGAGATTCCTCAAAAAGTTAAAAATAGAGCTACCCTATGACCCAGCAATCACACTACTGGGTATTTACCCTAAAGATAACAAATATGATCTGAAGGGGCACGTGCACCTGAATGTTTATAGTAGCAATGTCCACAATAGCCAAACTATGGAAAGAACCTAGATGTCCATCAACAGATGAATGGATAAAGAAGATGTGGTGTATACACACACACACACACACACACACACACACACACACACACACACACTGGAATACTATGCAGCCATCAAAAGAAACAAAATCTTGCCATTTGCAATGATGTGGATAGAACTAGAGGATATTATGCTAAGGAAAATAAGTCAATCAGAGAAAGACAATTATCATAGGATCTCTTTGATATGAAGAATTTGAGAGTCAGGCCTGGGGAATGTGGAGGGTAGGAGGAAAAATGAAAAAAGATGGGATAGGGAGGGAGACAAACCATAAGAGACTCTCATTCTCACAAAACAAACTGAGGGTTGCTGAGGGGTAGAAGGATAGGGATAGGGTACATTATGGACATTGGGGAGGGTATGTGCTATGGTGAGTGATGTGAAATGTGTAAGCCTGATGATTCACAGACCTGTACCCCTGGGGCAAATAATACATTATATGTTAACAAAAGGGTTCTAACCAATATTCTTAGAAAAGGGAACTCTGAAAACTTGTCTACAATGAGAAGCACTGATCCTGAGTGATAAGTGCAGACCTGCATTAGAATCCTGGCTCTGTCAGGCATTAGCTGGAAAATATCATCACCTCTTTGAGCCTCAGTTTGCTTTCTGTAAGATGGAGGTAATGATGCTTTCTTCCAAGAGCTGAGAGGAGATACTATATCTAGTATTTAATATGTACTCGAAAATATGAAATATTTACATTTTTTTATATCCAATAGCCATTACCCTAAGATTTGCAAGCATATATTTTTGTATTCACATATTAAAATTTTAGAGGCAAACATACAAAATTTTCTTCATAAAGATGCTACTTCAGTCTTCACAATATCTTTAAAGACAAGTAACGTCTCAGAATTATTTTTTAGAAAAAAAGTCATTAATTAGGAAAATGGTTAATCTTTCAAACTTTCATTGTTTAATTTTAAATTGGTCAAGACTTCAAGAAAATTAGATGCTCCTACTTTAAAGATGCCATTTTAAGATTTGAGCTGCCTAAAAAGTTAGTATTTAGAGTATTAATATTATCAATATTTAATAGTATTAATTCCCCCTTCTACTAATGAACAATGTGCATGAACATACCTTTCCAGTTTTTCAGACAGATTGTCAGCAGAATCAGCAGAAGGGACTTGGTATATGTCTGATAATTCCAGGCGCTGTCTATACCCTTTCGCCAAAATTGGTCTGGTCCAGCTAAAACAAAAATAAGGGACAGATGTAAATATTCACTTGATTTGGTCTCCAATATAGACTTGGAATCTGACACTGTTTTAAATCTTCTGGCAGATGGGAAATGGTGGGTACATAAATATAAGAACAAAATAATCTACTGTATCAAAATACCAGTGTTTCATATCTTGTAGGACACATTTGTATAAAACACCAATACCTCTGAACTAATGTGACTGAGAGAAAGTATCAGGAATGATAGACCTTCCCAGAGGAAAAAACAAGCCACTACACATTCTATATTATATTAAAGTATTCTTTATATATATATATATATTAAAGTATTCTTAAAAAAAAAAAAGGGGGACACCTGGGTGGCTAAGTCCATTAAGCAGCTGCCTTCGGCTCAGGTCATGATCCCAGGGTCCTGGGATCCAGTCCCGTGTCAGGTTCCTTGCTCAGCAGGGAGCCTGCTTCTGTCTCTGCCTCCTCTGCCTGCCACTATGCATGCTTGTGCTCAATCTCTCTCTCTCTGATGAATAAATAAATAAAATTTATTTTATTTGACCAATTTATTTGACCAATTTCAAACTACCAAATGTGAAGTCATTGAACACAGAGTTTGGAAGAGATACACAGTTGCATATTATAACATAGTGTTTACCTTTCAGCTACAATGAAGGTAAATAACCTCAGTGGCATAGATAATAGTAAAATGTCAAATTAGGTAGTAACAACTTTTGAATTTTTATCACCTTTGTTTTAATATAATTTAAGAATAAGTTTATATCACTTAATTTTTACTACTTGTTGATCTTAACAACGAGCTCACAAACTTCCTGAAAATTTAACAATCTGCTCAGCCAGAAAGGACCAACAGCAGAAGATCATGACTGCCAGATGGTTGAAAGACTTGAGACAAGAGTAATGGCATTGAAGATAGAAAGGAAGGGATCTACAGAAGGTCTAGTAAAAAGGAAAATATACTCCATCTATTAACAAACATTACATGTTCAGTATGTTTGAGATTATTGAACTATGATACCAAATTTACAAATAAACAGAATTTTACTATCTGTAAATTTCAAATACCATATTTGTAGGAAATTAAAAACTAAATCTTTAATCTCTTTAGCAAATATATAAACATACATCTCTTGGTCCATATCTAAGATCTGATGATCATTCCCATGAATGAGTTTCAAGGTCATTTTAAAGTAATACAATTTGTTGGCTGCCTCTATAAAAAGTTCCTGTGTAATTTGTGCCCATTTTAATATGTATATTACACCTTGATATCTAGGTTTGATTACCAGGGTTCCATAGCCCAGCATCATCAATCCAAACATATTCAGTAGTATTAAAACTCAAGTTAGCCATTTACAATTATTAATAAAATTTAATGTTTCCTGATAGGTTTACCACAATAAACCCATATTTGTATCCTGAAATAGAAACTTGGCTTAAAGTGAATTATGAGAACTAAAATCAATTGATTTCAGGCTGCCTAGCAATCATCAGACTTACCCTAGAGAAAACAAAAATGTATTCTGTTAGGTTAAACTGATAACATTGAATGAAATTTCTGCTCCAATGAGTTCTCCATGCCTGCCTCAAGCCAATCTTGGAAACACAAAAACAAAGACAAAACCAAAAATTCCCCAGATATGTACACTTGACACTTTATGAAATACTAGTCATTATAAAACTCCAGCCGCCACTCCTTTTGAATAATCCTGAGTAGGTTAAACATACGTGGCTA
>CM053614.1:26280423-26397394 GCA_028646535.1 Procyon lotor
ATTTTATTTATTTAGGGGCGCCTGGGTGGCTCAGTCGTTAAGCGTCTGCCTTCAGCTCAGGTCATGATCCCAGGGTCCTGGGATCCAGCCCCGCATCCAGCTCCCTGCTCAGTAGGAGGCCTGCTTCTCCCACTACCATTCCCTCTCCTTGTGTTCCCTCTCTCGCTGTGTTTCTTTCTGTCAAATAAATAAAATCTTTAAAAAAAAAAAAGATTTTATTTATTTAGTTGACAGAGAGAGAGCAAGCAGGGGTAGTAGAGGGGGAGGCAGAGGGAGAAGTGGACTCCCTGCCGAGCAGGGAGCCTGATGTAGGGCTCCATCCCAGGACACTGGGATAGCGACCTGAGCCCAATGCAGACGCTTAACCAACTGAGCCACCCAGGTGCCCCCTGGCTATTTCTAGCAAAAATTAGCTAATAATTACATACAGGGTAACAGACATCCCTAAAGTATACAGTTCTTTATAACTTAAAAGTTTTAAAGTGATTAAAAAAAAAAAAAAGGTCTAGTACACAGGATACACTGTTCTATTCACTTAACTATATGAGGCTTCAGGTTCTATTGAGGAAAGATACTGTCACTTCATTTTTTTAAAAACACACACATATAAAAGAAATTGTTTTTAATTTCATTTCTTAGGATAATACTTCTAATTTCTGCATAAAGTAACTTATAATTTCTATTTTTTAAGATTTTATTTATTTATTTGACAGAGAGAGAGACAGCAAGAGAGGGAACACAAGCAGGGGGAATGGGAGAGGCAGGCCTTCTGCCAAGCAGGGACTCTGATGCAGGGCTTGATCCCAGGACCCTGGAATCATGACCTGAGCCAAAGGCAGATGCTTAACAACTGAGTTACCCAGGCGCCCCTAGAGTGACTTATAATTTCTTTTTTTTTTTATAGATTTTATTTATTTATTTGACAGAGAAAGAGAGAGATCACAAGCAGGCAGAGAGACAGGCAGAGAGAGAAGGGGAAGCAGGCTCCCTGCTGAGCAAAGAGCCTGATGTGGGGCTTGGTCCCAGGCCCCTGAGATCATGACCTGAGCTGAAGGCAGAGCTTTCACCCACTGGGCCACCTAGGCGCCCCTTGACTTGTAACTTCTTATAATGAAAATAATTTTTCAATCATAGTCACTATTAAAGCCTTGGTTTTCACAAAACCTATCCCCCTAAAACCACATAATTAGAGCTTATAATCATTTTTCCACTTGATATTTGGCTTTATTCATCCAACAGAGACATCTGACATTTTCATGTGCTAGAATTTAAGATGAAGGTCAAGTGTTAGACCTTTTCAGCTCAAAATGATTTTCTCTGTATAAAATCATCATGCTTCCACAGTATTTCACTTTACATTTTAACTGGCCAAATGAAATAAAAGAGCAAATCCAACAAACACTGGTTGCATGACACTTCTCGCAAATACTGTCAAATTGATACACTCAAAGACTAATAGTCTTTTTCCTTTTTGCATGAAATAATTAATACTTGAGGAACTAAGTAGAAATTACTCTAAAATATTTTGTGTAGACAAATTTAAAAATACCAAAGATTTTCTTATCATCCAACGTATTTACCATGAGTTTGAACTAGCCCAAACAATCTGGATAGTCCTATTGAAGGGAATGTTAAAGTTCAACGCAGATGAAAGATGGGGAATCACTTGAACACACTGTGATAATAAATCTCAAATTTCTGCAGCAAAGCACTATCATTTTGTTTTGGGTTTTTTTGGGGGGGGAAGTGGGGAGTTGCTTCGTTTGCTTGTTTGTTTGTTTGTTTGTTTGATAAATGGCTATGATGGGAAGGACTTATTTGAGACCAGAAGTCATTCTCATCTTTATAAGGACTTAAAGAAAAAAAGTCCCAGAAATAATACTTCAAACGTCACAGTTGTTTTATCAACTTAGATTCAACATTATCTCATAGTCAGATGTATTCTTCTCAGTGAATTTTAGTGAAAATAACACTTGAGACAGTAGTGGTATCTGGCTCCCAAAAGTCCTGTGTAAATCTTGCAGGCTTCAAGGGTGCACCCCAAAGTCATAGCTCTGAGGTGAGGTTCAGGTCAGGGAGTCCTCATTCTCTGATTCCAGATGTGCTTAAGCAGTGTTTGCTGCTCCTTAAAATGGTGTATTTATAAGTAATAGCCATTTGAGTCAACTTGAAAACCTTTAGGAAGAATATGCTTTGCTAAAGATCAGCCATTTTTGCATTTGAGAGTTAATTACTCATGAGGATCTAATTTTACCAAGAGAACTGCAAAGGTTCTTTTTCTTTCTCTAGATGAGTGAAAAGTATAGTAAAGGTAGTCAATGAATTTCAGACAGTCTGGAAAGATAATTAATTGCTGCTTAACAAAGGACAATGAGCCAAATCTGAAAAATCTTCTGGAAGTCCAGAATTTATAGCCATACAGGCATCCTAATATAATTTAATTTCATGCCCAAAGAATCCAAACATTAGAAAAATCTACGTGCCCATTTTATAAGATGCTTCTAAATATATTAGGAATGTATGCATATAAGGAAATGTCTGAAAAGGTATTTTCTTTTTTGCTTACCTATATTCTCCAATGTTTATTTATGAACATGTATAACTTTGGAAATAAAGAGGAAGTTCTTTTTTTTTCTTAAGACTTTATTTATTTATTTGACAGAGATAGACATAGCAAGAGAGGGAACACAAGCAGGGAGAGTGGGAGAGGGAGAAGCAGGCTTCCCACTGAGCAGAGAGCCTGATGTGGGGCTTGATGTGGGGCTCCATCCCAGGACCCTAGGATCATGACCTGAGCTGAAGGCAGCTGCTTAACCACTGACCCACCCAGGAGCCCCAGGAGGAAGTTCTTTTTAATTAAAGAAGGAAAATATACTTAAAATCCATTAACTATCCAACATAAACCTTCTAGTCAAATGTGTGGGGGGGGTTTAAAGATTTTTATTTATTTGAGAAAGAGAGAGAGAGAGCACAAGTAGGGGGAGAGTCAGAGAGAGAAGCAGACTCCCCACTGAACAGGTAGCCAGACAGCAGGGCTCAATCCCAGGACCCTGGGATCACAACCTGAGCCAAAGGCAGATGCCTAACTGACTGAGCCACCCAGGCACCACTCTAGTCAAATGTGTTCTAACTCCATGATTCTTACATAATATTCACTATCAGTGCTAATTTCTCACAAAATAATTTTTTCCCCTGATATGGTTGTCTGAGGTACTACTTCAACATGAAAACTACAAAATTCCAGTCACCTGACTCCTACTATAAATATGTTACTGAAGAAACTGAATTAGTGATTTTAAGAAGACAAGACCACTCTAGGCTCTCACACTGTCACTAGCATTTTCTAGCCACGTGACCTTGGAAAAGGCTCCGGATCGCTCAGCTGCAGCTCCTGATGGAAAGAACAACTACTTGACTACTTTACCTGGTTTTCATGGGGGTCAAATTCAATGTTATCTATATAGCAGTACAAATGTACCTTATTATGTGCTTCTTCGTGTAAGAAATTGCTTGGCTTCAGTTTAATTTTCAGAGTGCTAGAGTTTATTATTACTGGGAGTATAACAATAGTAACAGCAACCATTAATAGAGTTTTACCACAGCCCTGCAAAATGCTAGGGATTTCATATATATTATTTCATTTGACCCTCACAACAATTCATAAGTCCTACTATGATCTCCCTCTTACAGATGAGTAACTGAACCTGAGGGAGCTTAAATAATTTGCCACAGAAGAGTTAGAATTAAAAAATAAGACTGTGATACCAAAGTCTATACTTGTATCAAATGTGCCATATTAGCACCAATTTAAAAAAAAAAGGCATATACTTAGATATAACACCAAAAGCACGAGCAACAGTAGAAAAAAATAGACGACATCATAAAAATTAAACACTTTTATGCTTTAAAGGACACTGTAAAGAAAGTGGAAAAATAACTCAAAGAATGGGAGAAAACTTTTGTAAATCATATATCTGATAAAAAAGAGTTTTATCTCAAGCATTTAGGGACTCCCATAATAATAATAAGACAACTCAATTTAGGCAGGAGCAAAGAATCTGAATAGACATTTTTCCAAAAAACGCAAATGAAAGGATATTCAACCTCATTAGCCATTGGGAAATGTAAATCAAAACCACAATGACATACCACCTTATACCTGCTAGAATGGTTATCATAAAAAAAAAAAGTAATAAGTGTCGAGAAAGACATGGAAAGATTAGAACCTTCATCTCCTATGTTGGGAATGTAAAATGATGTAGGCACTTTGAAAAAATATGAAACATATGAAAAATATGAAACATAAAGTTTCCCTATAATCCAGCAATTCTACTTGCTGATACATGCCCATGAGAAATGAAAACAGATGTCTGTGTCAAGACTTATACACAAATCTTCATAGCAGCATTTTTTATAATGGGCATAAAAGTAGAAATAATCCAGATTATCAGCTGCTGAATGGATAAATGGGTATTCCTACAACTAGAATATTATTCAGTGATTAAAAAAAAGAATAAGGTACTAACATATAGTACAGCATGGACATATCTTGAGAATACCACACTAAGTGAAAGAAGTCAGTCATAAAAACTACATGGTTTCACATATATGAAATGCCCAGAATTGTCAGTCTATAGAGAAAGAAAGCAAATCAGCAGCTGTCTAGGCTGGGGTAGGTAAGATTGCTCACAGGTATGGAGTAATGAAAGTATTCTAAAAAAATTTTTCAAAGACTTTAGTTACTTATTTGAGAAAGAGGGAGAGCACAGATGGAGGAGGAGAGGGAGAAGCTGACTCCCCACTGACCAGAGAGCCCAAAACAGGGCTCGATCCCAAGGCCCTGAGACCATGATCTGAGCCAAAGGCAGACGCTTAACCAACTGAGACACCCAGGCCCTGAAAGTATTCTAAAATTGATAGAGATAGTGTCATTATCTGCCAAAATCATTGAACTGAATATTTTAAATGGATAAATGGTTTGGCATATGAATTATATCTCAATAAAGCTGGTATTAAGACAAATAGCATAAAGAAATTGACTCTCAGGGTCAATTTTGGAAAATTTTACATTTAATTTTTCACCCCTAGAAGTCGTGAAAGGCAAATTCTTATTATGGTGACTTTAAAACTCTAAGCCTTCTCAAACAGGTTAGTGTGTGAACGGATACCGCAAGTGATTAACACGCTTGGATGACAGGATCTAAGGATTGGTAACATGCATCGTAAGTTATGCAAATGACTTATTCCCTGCCCCTCCCCCCAGAAGCAAGGTGCTTCACAGCTAAAACTACTATAAATACAGAAAAAGTGACCATGGTGATAATAGTATAAAGAAACCAAGGAATGGGTACCATTGATGAAAAACTGCTTGTACCAGCTCGACCTCATTCACTGGATTTCAGGAACTCAAGCAAGTGAGACAAGTAATGATACAAAAATTCCCATCTTGAAAGATAACAGAGAAGAAATAAAGCATTGTGATTTATACCCTATGGCCCTGTAATTTTGAAGAGCAGCCTCCGAGTGGTATTCCATGATTTTTGTTTGCTTTTTATTCTATCTGGGCAGGAAGCCACCAATCAAAGGCGCACAATTTATCAGAGCTGGAACAACTGCCAAGAGATAGGATGATTAACTGCTCTCTAAAATTGCTACATCCTGTATAAGTTCACTTTTAGGAGCTCTTTACCAACTAAGAAAGATAAGTGACACCATCACTCTCTAATTTCTGGGTTTTATTTCCATTGGCAATAAAAAATATTATTTGAAACCAAAAAAATAAGGAAGTGGGGAAATGGATTGGCCTTAAGATTTTACGGTAGAAATGCCTCTGGGTTACTGGCTGGCATTTGTAAAAGCTTACAGAGAGAAACCTGTGTGACTGTCAGAACCTCACCACTCTTACTGTTATTTTAGACAATTGCATTCTGGAGACCAGAGTGGAGAAGTGGTTCCAAGCATGCTCAGTGCGAGCTGCGAGGCAAAGAAGGAAAACAAGTTCTGTCTCTTCTTCTCCCTGAGGTAGGAAAAAAACCCACTTCACATGAATGATATATTAAGGATATCACTCACATGATATATTGATTTAACTTTGCTGGTATTTGTTTTATAACTATCCCATTTACCTGGTATTCCCTCCCTCTTTCTAGAACCCTGAATCCTTTATGGAAGCTCTTTGTTTGGTTGGACACCATGACTAGGATGCAAAGTAAACAGTCTCTGATGGACTTCTGCATTCATTTTTCAGCAATAAAATATCCACATCCTTTCCAAGCCTTGGTTTTCATTCTAGAGTTAACTCAACATCTGGAATCAAAGGTACTTGATTTTTCCTCCATTAAAATGTTTCTCACAGTGTGGAGATGATACACCTCTCCTGGGGAGACAGAATCCTCTGAGAAGCTCTGGCCTGTGGAGTGTGGGGTCTATTTGGTATGAGCCACCACAGGCACAGCAGAAGCTAACTCTCATGACCTTTAACATCCAAATCACTTAATGACCCCTCACTCTGTGTACATCAAGTATCACTACTTATTAAATCCAGAAATAGACTTTCTGCTTACTGCCTTGATGAAACTTCTCCCAAAATTAAAAAATAAAATAAAATAAAACAATAAAATAAAAATAAAATAAAATAAAATAAAATAAAATAAAATAAAATAAAATACAATGTGATTCCACCCAACACGGTTTATTCAAAGATGTTTATTCACTCACTTGTTTATTTTGCTGGAAAGATGGAATGATAAAATGGAAGTGGGAGGCCACCTTGGAAACATTCTAAGATAAAGGTCATTAAGAACCAATACTCCCAGGGTAGCACTGATATGTGCTGCATTGGGAAAACAAAAGTTGATGATTTTTTAAGTTCAGTCATGATAAAGTTGGTCTTGAGGGTTCTGCTTGAAATCATCTAGCCAGATAAATGGTCAGTCACATTTTAGAGTTTTTCCTCATTTATCTTAACCTTCTCTTCACTTTATTTATGCTGTCTGCTTACTCACACTGTTACTCATGATTACTTCTCAGAATGATTCAAGGAGGATCATGGCATTGGATTCAGACTTCCCAGCTTCAGATGATTTCCCATCTTCAAACTATATGTGGAATTTGGCTATTGGTGGCATTTTAACCCGTTTTACGCTTCTGTTGCTATTATTTCAAATATTATTGCAAATTATAGCACTGAAAGATAAATTTAGCATCCTCTCAATTTCTTCTCCCTTTGGCGACACATTGCATGGCTCAAGATTTAAATTTTAGATCCTGTTCCTAAGGTTGTGGAGCAATGCTAATGCTATTTCTCATTTTCTTGGGGCCTTGATATTTCTAGGGGGAGGGGAGTGGAAGACATTGACAATAAAACTCCTGAAAGGTTCGGGAGGAGGAGAAATGGCTGTACCCTCACACTTGCCCCACTGTGAATCCCAGAAAAAAAGGAGCCTGGCAGAGGGAGGGCATGGAGACAGCCAGTGGTTCAAGGCTGACCAAGGAAATAAAACTCTACTGTAAGAGCCTTACCTTAAATCCCCTTCACTTAATATTTACATCTTTTATCATATAAGAACTATATGGGTAAATAAAGGTCCAAAAACATCCTAAGTAGCTTTTTTCTCTCAACAGTAAAACACACAATAATAGTTGCCTGAATTATTAACTAATCCTAATAAGCAATTTAAGAGTTCAAAATGGTCACCTTTCCAATCAGGTCACTGAAAACAAAAATTATAACACAAACCCTGATAGTTCAATGAAAATCATTTTATAGGCACTTGGGAATTACTGTGATCTTAAAATGTCATGATCTCTTGCTTCCATATGCACTTTAGGAAAATGAACTTTCAAGGAAATATCGAGCCAGATTCTCTTCCTTTTGAACTCTGCATGGGTTCCCATTGGATGAAACCACTGGTAATAAGGGGGCTCTGAATTTTTAAAAGGATTCTCCTAGTCTCATCACCTAGCAGGACATTTTTTGGTTTTATACCAATACCAACCCAGGTGCCAGCCTACCTTGAAGAAAAATTAATAAATTCCTTGAAATAAAATCTGACCTCTATTTCCAAGAAAACTCAAATGCACTGAAATAGTTTCATATAAATTATGTATGTGTGAGCCTCTCTGCAACCCAGGTTTAATTTTCTTCCTGTGTGCTCCATTCTCGCCAGTACTTTCCCCACCTGAGCCATAACCACAAATTGTCTATTTACTTGTCTAAAATCCCCAGTCTCCAAACATACTGCACTGTCAGTTCCATGAGGGCAAAGACCTTATAGATCTTTTCTTTTCCTGCTGTATCCCCTCCACGTATCACACAGTGTATAACTCAATTATTTTCAAAATTGTTAAATTAACGTTACATTATACTTCGTTTACTAGTTTATTTTTCTTCCAAGACTAACTTCTTGAACAGTGTAAGTGTCATGCAAATCTTTATATCTCCATTGTCTTCTCCAGTGTTTAGGACAACAACAAATAGAATAAGTTAATGTATTAACTTATTATTCAAAATTAATTGAGTTAATTACTCAAAGATGGGATGTTTATAGCCCATCTGAGGACACTGATATAATTGCAAATAAGTGCTGTTCAGCCAATACACCTGTTCAAATGTATTAAAAGTCAAAAACAAAGTCAACGCATTTTTCAAGTCTATAAGAAATGCAATGCAAATGTCAAGGGGTCTATACCCTTATATGATATACACTCAAATGTTAGGGCTTGCTTAGTGACATTCTTGAAAAAGATTTCTGAGTCATAACTTAAGCCAATAATCTTAAAATTTCTAGCCCAGATTATTTAATTCCCCTCAATAAAATATTTTCATTACCAAAACATTCTTCCAAACATCTGACCTTCATTCTGTCTATTCTTAATAGAGATGTACCAAAATTTCATAAATGGAAAGTAATTCTTCACTCTACTAGGAGCAAATGGTCCCTTTTATTCTATCCTCCTTCACAATCACGTCACTTCCCATCTTCTGCATTATCTCCATGTCATTTCTGTACACGAGAGATGAAATATACATGGCATTTTAAAAGTTTCATAAACAAGTGTAACTCCTTACGTGTATTATAATTTACAGTTTCAAACTGCTTCTCTATTTCATTCTGTTTCTGAACGCTGTTACAATTAAGAATTGAATTGTATTACCCCAAAAAAGAGATGTTGGAATCCTACCTTTCAATACCTCAGAATGTGATCTTATTTGGTACTAGGATCTTTACAGAGGTGATCATGTTAAAATGAGTTCATGTATAGTGGGCCCTAACCAAATACAACGGGTGCCCTTATTTTAAAAAAGGAGATTTGGACACAGAGACAGAGACATTGAGAGAATGCAATGTGAAGATGAGGGCACAGGTCAAAATGAGGCCTCTTCAGGTCTGAGCATGCCAAGAGTGCTGGTCAATTACCAGAAGCTCGGGGAGAAGAATGGCACAGATTCCCCTTCACAGCCTCAGAAGAAACCAAACTTGCTGACAACTTGATCTTGGACTTTTCGAATTTATAACTGTAAGACAATAAATGTAGTTTAAGCTGCCCGGGTTTTGGTGCCTTGTTACAGCAGCTCTAGCAAACGAATACCCTGGCCCCCAGCAACAGAAAAACTCCATGTTAGGACAGTGCATGCAAAGGGATAAATGAACAAAGGGGATACTCTGAGGAGTTAAGACAAGGTTAAAAGTTGGAGGTAAAAGCCAACGGCAAAACAGGGTGCAGATGTGGAATCTAACAGGAACATTTGGGGGAATACCATCTCCATAATTCAGAGAATTCAGTGGGCCTCATTCACAAAATAGAAAGGTTACACTTAGAGAAGAGAGGTATTTTCTTAAAACCTGGCAGCGAAGATGAAGAAGAATTCATTATAATAATCATGCTGATGGCAGTCTTTACCATTTATTAAATAACTACTCTCTGGCATTACTCGCTGTCATTTAATACACGGACAGTACTTAATTTTAGGTGTTAGCTTAGAGGGGGGTTTTGAATGAGATTTATATTTAAATCATGAACTCTGGGTAAAGCAGATTGCCCTCCATACTACCGGTGCATCTCGTACAGTCAGTTGAAGGCCTGAACAGAACAAAAGGCTGGCCTCCCAAAGCAAAAGAGAGTTCCCTCATGTACTTCCTTCAGAATAACATGGGACCATCAGTTCTCTTGGGTCTCCAGCCTGATGGCCCACCCTGTAGATTTTGTACTTGCCAGCCTTCATAATCATGTGAGCCAATTCTTAGAATAAATCATATGTATGTATATATGTATGTATGTATGTATGTATGTATGTATGTATGTATGTATATCCTATTGGTCTGTTTCTCTGGCCTCTCTGACCCTGACTAATACACACAGTAAACACTCAATGAAGGTCAGATAAAATATTAATGCTGAGCTGTGTTAAATGAGGACAACTGATTGTACTGATGAACATAATATCATCATCATAAGATAAGTAAATTGCCCAAGATCACACTGTTAATAAGTCACAAAGTAAGGATTCCAGCCAGGTTTGTCTGATTCCAAAGTACATCTTCTTCCACTATATATTGCCACCTAAGAGGTGACAATAAGGATTAGATACAAAGTAGAATGTGAGATTATTTTCTCAGAGTATAGAGTGGGTGAACTAAGAAACTCAAGTGAAGGTCAAGAATAACTAATATGGGAGGGGAGACTAGCTCAATGGTCTTCAAACTGTGGGCTCCACCATCTGGCATTCCCCAGAAATACTTCAAGGAGATCACCAACTTTTGATTTGAGGTGTCAATGTTTTTAAGTATGTTTTACTATTTTAATAATAGGAATTAAAAATATCACATATTCTCGTATGTATAGTATGAAAATTTGAGCCTACCAGATTCATCCAAAATGTTCCTGAATAGTGAGGCCAACTCATTTAGTGTCCGCTCCGGAGGAAGGGTTCCCCTAACATCTCTTTGCACATATTTTAAAATATTATCATCTGACAATGGTTATTTTCACACCACAGAAGCGAGCGTGTCACTTTGGATGCACGTGGGCCAAGCTCAGTTAACAACTCACCCTATCTCTGGCATTCCTGCTCTCATGAGCCCTAACAGAATTGTGCAATCTCCCGGGTATGCTAACAAGCTACATCAGGTATCATCGTGGTTTTACAATACTTTACCATGTCTACACCACAATACAGTGACATTGATTATAAAACTCACCATCAATTTAGTCCTAGCCTATCCAAAAAGAAACACTACATCAAAAATCCCTTTTTAAAGAAATTTTCAATATTATGCACTTACTCATACAATTACCTACCCCTTTCTCTTTAGTATCATAATCAACGTTTTCTTCTAAGCCTTCTTCACATTCACATCAAAAATATTCTTTTGACTCACTCTTGGCTACTCACGGCTATGAATAGGGTTACAGTGACAAGCTGCATTCATAACACAGCCTCCTGTAGGACAGGCAGGATAATTTTGAGGCACAGTGAAGTGCTGAGGGTGGGCAACTTCTACCTTAATTGCAGAATCTGGGCTGACAAACTTCACACTAAATATTAACTGTTCCTTTCAAAACGAGATCACAGAGTAATCTTTCTCAAGAAATTGCAAGCAAGAAACTAAATTTAAGTTAAAAGTCAACCTTGTGAGGTGCAACTGGTACAAATAATTCAACTGAGGCTACAGGAATACATACCTTCAATATATTGCTAAGTTTCCATGTTATAATTCCTCTCTGGGCCTGATGGCCGACAAGTTTCCTTTGACATCAGTGGTAAGAGGCATCTCAATCTCAGAAACACAACATTGTGAAAAAGGCAAACATATGGGACCAAGAAAATAATGCACAGATGTTATATAATCATTTCAACCCTCATTTGGGAGCAAGAAATTAACTGTATCTTTGTGTTTATGGAAGAGTTGTTGTCCTATATCATCACTTTTATCTGTATATATTGCAGTTCCATGGGAGATTCCATTTGCAAACTGGGATTCACTTATGAAACTATTGTGTTTTGTTTTTTTTAAATTGTGAAAACCACTGCAAGTAGGAAAATCTGAGACGTACATAAACAAAGTGTTAAACATCATGTTGAAGAACCATCGGACAGGTGACTCTGCCTCTTCCCTCAATCCGAAGAAACAGAATAAGAGTACACAGAAACAGAAGATGAAAATGATGAACATCTAGGACTTGGTGATCACAGCAGGACCTCAAGAAGGGGAACACTGAAGTGACTGAACCTGAGATGCAGCTAAGGGCTGAAGTTGGTAATGGGAAGAGCGGACGGAAAAACTCAGCAGGAAGCCTGGAGCAGCAGATTTGATGAAGTGGAAAATGAAAACAATGAAGGGTGATGGCTAGTACCTGGATGGAACAAATCAGGATAAGAGGTACAGTCTGATTTTGTACAACTGAGCTGTTCCCACATGACAATGGCTGGCTGTGGCATGCTTTTTGGCTGATCACATCTTTCATTCTCCAATGGGACATTTAGAATCTTAAAGATACCATTAACCCAAGATAAGACAATGCCCTTTCCCCTCTCTCCATCCTCTCATCTTCATCCCCCCACCCCCAACTGCAAGCAGCTTGTCACATGGACCTAAGTGGGAAGGCATGTTTCTGGCACTTCCAAGAAGAGAGTCCAATGCTTTATTTAAATAATATTATTTATAAAGCTTGTATCAAAAATAATAAATTTTAGAGACAAGAAAATTAAGAAAATCCAAATAAGAATGAAGTAAAATTATAAAATTCACCAACTCCATTCTAGGCTTTCAGATATTGCGTTGTCCTGGTTAAGACCAGAGCTCTGGATTTAGACCAATATAAATACACATCTTGAGTTCACAGTAATTAGCTGGGTGACCTTGTATAAACTCTTCATAATCTTTCTAAACAACATATTTCTTAGATGTAGAATCTGTTTGGAATCGAAGAATTCACCAAGTTAATACAGACAATCCCTTGTACATGGAAAGCGCTTAGTAAATAAATGTTATGAGGTAGTGGGAGACCAGAGTATAGATCTTGATAACTACGTGAGAGGAAATTTTGAATTCTGTGGCACATTCAACTGTACCTACGTTTCTGTTGTTAATTTACCGAAAAAAAATGTCAGTAAATTCAAAATCCTCTTCCCTGGACACTCAGGTTGGGAAAGAGGAATGCTGGAAGAGAAAAGGTTCATAGAGCTGTGAGAAAATGGAATCACCTCCATATCCCCCTTTTTATGATTATGTGGTGAAATCCTGTCATTTGCCCTTAAATCTGTAGTTTTCCAATCTTTTACTAAGGTTGAGAAGCAGTAGTTGGGCCATTTAAACACATTTTCTTAAGACTGACCTAAGTGTTCCCAGATTTTAGTAGACAAAATGAATCACCTGGAATGTTGAGAAAAATGTGGTTGCTCTCTCCCAGAGATTTTGACTTAGTAAGGATGGAGTGGGATCTAGGAACCTGCATATTTGATGTGATATTTCTATCTTAAGTTTACTTAACTAATAACTAATTTAATTAATAATTCATTTAATAATTTTAAAATAATATTTTAATATTATTTTTAAAATAATATTTAATTTTTAAAATATTTTTAAATTAAAACATTTTTGAAAGCAGGTATTTGGCAGACCAGTCTGAGAAGTACTTCCCTAAAGCTATACAAATATTGTTAATAATGAAAAGTCTCCTAGGGGCGCCTGGGTGGCTCAGTCGTTAAGTGTCTGCCTTTGGCCCAGGTCATGATCCCAGCATCCTGGGATCGAGCCCTGCATCGGGCTCTCTGCTCGGCAGGAAGCCTGCTTCTCCTGCTACCATTCCCTCTGCTTGTGTTCCCCCTCTCACTGTGTTTCTGTCTGTCAAATAAATAAAAAATCTTTAAAAAAAAAAATTATGAAGAGTCTCCTAATTTTCAGAGCACATGTATTTACCTAAAGAATTTCTTTATCCTCTTTCTAGTTAGATTTCCCTTTCAACAGAATAACTAAACTTTGATCAAATTTCCAGAAGCAGCAGATTTGATGTCTCGTTGTTTTTTCATAACTTTTATATATCTACTAATCTCGAAATTAAGAGATTCATCACTTACATATAACACCCAGTGTTCATCTCACATGCCCTCCTTGATTTCCATCACCTTTTTAACCTCCACCCACCTCCCCTTGGGTAACCATTAGTTTATCCTCTATAGTGAAGAGTCTGTCTCTTGGTTTTCCTCTCTCTCTCTCTTTTTATATTTTATGCTCTCAATTAACTGATTTATGTAAATAACTAATATCTAATTGTGTTAATGATGTTGGTCCCAACTGACTCCATAATCAAATTAACCCATTGGGGATTTATTTGTGTTGTATACTTTCACTCACAATGCCTATATATATCCTATACATTGACTTTTCTGGATAAAAGAGAGTAACCCTATTAAATATCAGGTGAAAGGGTGCCTGGGTGGCTCAGTGGGTTAAGGCCTCTGCCTTCGGCTCGGGGCATGATCTCAGGATCCTGGGATAGAGCCCCACATTGGGCTCTCTGCTCAGCGGGGAGCCTGCTTCCCCCTCTCTCTCTGCCTGCCTCTCTGCCTACTTGTGACCTCTGTCTCTGTCAAATAAATAAATAAAATCTTTAGAAAAAAATTAAAAATAAATAAATAAATAAATATCAGGTGAAAGGGGTAGAAAAGAGGCTAATATGAGTGGGGTTTTATTTTTTAAGATTTTATTTATTTATATGACAGAGAGAGAGATCACAAGTAGGCAGAGAGGCAGGCAGAGAGAGAGGGGGAAGCAGGCTCGCTGCTGAGCAGAGAGCCCGATGCAGGGCTCAATCCCAGGACCCTGAAATCATGAGCTGAGCCAAAGGCAGAGGATCAACCCACTGAACCACCCAGGTGCCTCCTAATATGAGTTTTTACAGGTCAACCCTATCTTTGAGTTGAAAGAAGTGCTTTTGGTAATAAATATTTATTAGCCTACTTATTATTTTATTGAAAAAATGTATTCAGAGGTCCAATATTAAAATGAATTAAAGGTCCTCTTTTTAAAAAACTAAATTGTGGTACATATATTTAGGGGAAGATTTTGAAAATAATCATTTTAATAAATTGATTTAAAATTAAGCTATCAGACAAGCTGAAGACTAACATGAGATCTGAAGAGTAAAATATTTCAGGAGAGAAGTCTATCTACAGCAAAGTTGGTTATCATTGATCTTCTGAAGAAAAATGATAGTTTACTAAGCTGGAATTTTCCTATAAAGTCCCATACATTACACAAGAAAGCAAAGGAAATGGTTTTTCCTATTTTATGTTATACTTCAGAACACATGGATTTGGTAAAAACAACTAATATTTTTATTCAAAATTAGACATTTTATCTTCAGAATACCAAAGTTTAAGGTCCACATGTACAAGTAAATTTTTACATTTCCATCAAAAATTAACTTTTACAAGTATAGGGGTGCCTGGGTGGCTCAGTGGGTTAAAGCCTCTGTCTTTGGCTCAGGTCATAATCTCAGGGTCCTGGGATCAAGCCCCCATCGGGCTCTCTGCTCAGCAGTGAGCCTGCTTCCCCCTCTCTCTGCCTGCCTCTCTGCCTTCTTGTGATCTCTCTCTCTCTCAATCTGTCAAATAAGTAAATAAAATCTTAAAAAAAAAAAAAAGGTGCTTATGCAAACAGAAAGTCAAGAAGAAATGGTCAACAGGTTCCTATGAGAAAAAACTATTCTAAGAAATTAATAGCTGTTTAAGCTACTATTTTCCTCTTCAGAAAAGTCCATTTTGCTTCACTTTCTTTTAAAATTTGTGTGTTTCACTTCCTTTTACAATTACTCAACTACTGAACAACAATAATGTGAATTACATATGAGCCTTGGAAATTTCTTCTAGATCTTTAAGTAATTTTAAAGCTATATATTTTGAAGCTTCTTGCAATAGACTTTTTAAAAAATACATTGTGACTGATTTATGCAACTATATGAAATTCAAATTTCAGTGCCCATAAATGAAGTTTTATTGGAACACAGCCATGCCCACTTCTTTGCATATTGTCTCTAGCTGCTTTCCCACAATGGCAGAAACCACATGACCCACCACCATGGCCCCCACCATTGAAAATATTTACTATCTGGCCCTTTACAGGAAAAGTTTGCCAAACTCTGATCTAAACGATAGCAATGAAATTGGGGCACCTAGGTGGCTCAGTCAGTTAAGTGTCCAATTCTTGATTTTGGCCCAGGTCTCCACTTCAGGGCTATGAGTTCAAGCCTTGCATTGGGCCCTACATTGGGCTCCACATTAGGCATAGAGCCTACTTAAAATTTAAAAATAAATAAGTAAATAAAAATAATAAAGTATAGCAATGAACCTGGGTTGAGAAAGTAAAGCTTTGTTCAAGCTCTATTTTCCAGAGTTCACAGGGATGTTTAAAATAAACAAGATGTAAAAACAAATTTTTTAATAAAATAAAATAAACAAGATGTGCAAAGAGAGCTTCCTATATAGTTTCTCCAAGATGCTGCCTCCAGAAGTAGGACTGGTAAACCCCACTAGCAGGAGATTCATTCTTTTGTTGCTCCCACAACCAACCCTGGGCTCCAAACTCTGGCCTTGAACTTCCCCTAAACACAGCTGTCAGACCTCTGGGATTCTGCCTTTTCAGCTTCATTTTCACATACTGACCTGACTGGTACAAGATGAAATTTGTGGGTCTCTCTTTCAAATTAAGAACTTCAAGAAAACCACTAGGCATTTGGGGGAGGAGAGAGTGCGGGGTGACATTGGGTTGGTAGCCAGTGCTAAGAAAGAGAGCTCTGTGTGTTTTAACAGGCTCAAAGTTTGAACACGAAACAATGATACCTGATCTTTTCCAGAGTAATGAGAACCTTTTGTTAACTCACACACAAAATATTTCACGCTAGTAGGCGTGCTCTTATTTACTCAGTCACTGCAAACGGTACCTGTAGCCCTGGCCAATTTTCATACCTCCCTGAATGTCTATGATCATAGAAATCAGATATATAAAAACCACTGTGAAAGAAGTGAACTTCCAGTGAGATGGGGGCACTTTCGACCCCACCTGAATCAGTGGGTTTGGAGGGGGCAAGGTAGAATTTCTAAGTAGATCTTACCTCGTGCCATCCCTAGAACACAGCTGCTGATTCCTGACACTCTCAAGGTGACTCCATAGATCCTTCCCTGGACACTGCCTTGGACTTTACTGAACAGCGTGAGGACAGTATTTATAATCCTGTCACCTCAGACTTCTTAATTTCTCTTACCTCAGGCTGGAAATCACTTTAATATATTCTCAAATAACCGTATTACCTGGCCTTGACCCATATACATCATTTCCATTTTTAAGCTTAATGGAAAGCAGAGGGTCCACTAGGCCTCCACCCCCACCCCAAGCCTTTTCCCAATCTCCCCACCCAGCACACTTCACCATCATCCCTCCCGTTACCCAAGTCAGCACAACTAGACATTATCCTTGATGCTTCTCTCTCCTTCACCTTCCATATCTAATCAATTGCCAAGCCCACTCCCACTCCCAAATGTCTTTCTTTTTCTTTTTAAGATTTACTTTTAAGTAATCTTTACACCTAACATGGGGCTAGAATTCATGACCCTAAAATCAAGAGTCACATGCTCTACTAACTAAGCCAGCCAGGTGCCCCCCATTCCCCTACCATATGTCTTTCAAATTCATCGTTCTATCCCTACAACTCCCTATTTCCTTGGCAAAACTGCAACAACTTTGAACTGGTCATGTCACTCTTCTGCTTGAAATCCATGGCTTTTAGTTTGCAATATGATAAAGCCCAAACAAAGCTCACCAAGCCCCTTTTAATCAGGCCCTGGCTGGAATTTCAGATGCGTCTCGCACAAATCTGTCACACATCATGTGCCTCAGTCGCAGGGAGAGTCTCTGCTCTCTCTTGCTGCCAGTCCTCTACAAAGTTTTCTGCTTCCATATTTACATCTTTCCTAACCTATCCCCGCCCTCTCTGGACAATCTCCTATAGGTGTCAACTCAGGAGTCACTTCTCCAGCAAGCCTTCCGTAGCTAGCCTTAGACTGGACTGGATGCCCCAGGGAGTGTTTTTCCAAGCCTCTGTGACTCTGGCTTTCAGAGAATTCATTCCACTAAGGCAACACCAATTTCTTTCTTGTCCATCTCAACTCTATTAATGCCCTGCATAGAATACAGAAGGTGGTGAATGAATGAATTAGGGAATCCTCTAAGCTGCCCTGAATCATTACCTACAAAGGAAGTACTGCTAGGATTCAGCTCTTTGAAGCAACCTCTGGGAGATTTCTCTGGTTTTATCCAAGTAAAGCCCAGTTTCAGGGCTGAGAATCCTAACAATAAGGACTTAGCAGAAACCTTTAAATCATTTCTTATCTCACGTGCAAGGAGCTAGCAAGCAGGTTTCCCCAGAAAGGCTAAGACCTGGCCATAAAGGGACACAAGAAACATTTGACAGAATAATTGTTCTGGGCAATAAAAAAATATGCCCATGGCTCTGCTTGTGTTGACCCCTTTTTATCAGAAAGGTGGTGCATTACAAAACTGTTGAAAGTCATCAATCTATAATACCTATAAGCCTCTCAGGTTGATCACCATGGAATCATCATCCTCACAAAGATGTCTTGCTGGAGTCTTGTGGTCTGAATACTATGTTAAATCGGTCACAGAAGGCCCTGACATCCAGGGTTTTACAATCAGAAAACCGTCATTGATGTTGAAAGACAGTAATAAGCTAATGGGGCTGCAAAGAGAATAGCAACCCTGACAAGCCTTGCCACTTGGAAACAGCTGCGAAAGCCAGACCTCTCAGAGCTCTGTAAGAAATACATTCATTCTCTACACCAAGCAATCTAATTGAATTTGTACAGGTTCCTTGCTAAAAGAAGCCTAAGCTCTCGGCTGACACAAAGCTCAATAGTTAAACCACTTTGTAATGCTAATTTCCCTCTCACGCAGCTACTGGGTAAATTCTTCAGGAGCTGGTGAGAAGCCTCAGAAATGGTACTGTTTTGCTCGGGCGATGAGGTACTTAACATTTTGGGTACATTACACCTTCAGGCAGGATCCACAACCAGACCTCCATCGTAATGTTTTCCCCTCTTGACCTCACTGCAGCTCCAGGATATGGTTCCAGGGACGTGCTTTACATAGATGTGTCAGGAATCCGTGGAATCAAAATTGCCAAAATTGCTGCTGAGTCAGAGGTGTTTTTAAAAATTTGACAAACAACATATAGCTGCATGCTAAATGGTTAACACCCTTCCCGGATGGTTTTGCAATCCTATACTTATATTGTAGCTGTATCAGACTGAAATTACAGGTTCCTATGAAACAACACTAACAATAATAATACATCTTATAGTGGTGCTCATTCAAGGGCCTTTTAAACAAGTTTGAACATTTATGCATTGAACATTATCACACTAAGTCCTACTTCCTCCCACAAAACATAAACGGAAAACTGGAAAACCATGATTTCCCTAGTGTATCACTTGACTCCGAGGGATATTTTGTCACATCAAACATAAAATACTGATGAAGGAGTTAAGAAAAATAGATTCCACTTCTCTGTTTAACAAAGAATTGAACATAAAAGCTAAACCACCTGCTATGCGTTTTTAAGTATATAAGACTGGACTGTCAAGTAAGCAATAATTTGAACTATTGAAATACATTTCAAAACCAAGGGGGAATTTTTTACATGAGCAAAATTAACTAAAAGCAATTTAATTATATATATTTTATATATATATATATTATATACATATATATATAATCTCAATTTCAGTCATATCACACAAAAGAGAATTTTAGAATTTGGAAAGTTAAATCAATCAAGATTGACACATTCCAAGTTGGAAAATCTGAAGCGTATCATAAAACATGATCGGCAAAAGGTGGATAGATAGAAAGGGATAGTCAGGGACTGATGTAGGGAGTCAACATTTGTCAGTGTTCAGACAACACCGTCCAAGAGAAAGAGGTGTCTGGTCCAATGTGGTCTCCTTTGGGGCACCTGGGTGGCTCAGTGGGTTTAAGCCTCTGCCTTCACCTCAGGTCATGATCTCCAGGTCCTGGGATGCAGCCCTGCATGGAGCTCTCTGCTCAGCAGGGAGTCTGCTTCCCCCTCTCTCTCTGCCTGCCTCTCTGCCTACTTGTGATCTCTCTCTGTCAAATAAAAAGAAAAAAAAAGTGGTCTCCTTCAATTTCTCTGGGAGACAAAGCCAAGAGAGCATATGGGAACCCTGGGTTGTCCTCACTGGAAGACATCCATGTACTGACTAGATGGACTCAGGGTTATTCAGGCCCCCTTGGCAGCTGGACATCTCAAGATGAATTGTGCATCTCAAGTTGGCCTTTTGTTTCATTTATCTATTTCTTTTGATTCGGAAAAGAGCTTTGAGAGACAAACCTGAGATAATGCATGTGTATGGATCAGGATAAGACTAGACCCTTATTTGAGTGGCCAACTGGTCTTTCTCTGCAGTGGTTCTACGAATACCCACAAACAAACTGTAAAAATATTTATGACTCTGCCATAATTTTAGATTTCCTCATGCTTTACCAAAAAGTAGTAAAATGTAAATATAAAATCCATGTAACAGATTTTTTTACAATGTGTGATAATTTATATAATCAAACAAGTATGGTCCTCCTAGGAACTGTATGATTCTTTCATTATAAACTTACTGTAAGTATGCTTCTTTTGCTCAAAGCGCTTATATTTAAAAAAAAAAAAAAGCACTTACATTTCTCTTCATTAGGAAATGTCTAAAAGTGTGCAACACTTTTTTTTAATGAAAATACCTAAACATAAGTAGCACTTGGCTGTTAACAAAACAAATTATGATGAAGAATCTTTATACTTTCAGAGTGGATTTGATTTCAAGATACAGTCAAAAGTCATTTAGGAGTAAGTTCAAGTACCAGTCTGGGTAATAGGATTAATAATCTAATGCAAGCTACGACTAAAAATAATGGCTAAAAAGTAATGAGGCCACTATATACCCACAAGAAGAAACTTATATGCTATTTTTAAAGGTAATTTCATTTAAAAAATCCAAAACTATTTTGCTCAAAGGCAAAATGTTTAGAATGAGAATTTGGTTTTCATTGATAGCTATTTTGATTCACCACACCCATTGTAATACATAAATTCTAGTTTGTTTAAAAACCTCTCCTTACTTTGTGTTCAGTAGTTAAAAAGTATCTCAGGCACATCTGGGTTGCTTAGTCGGTTAAGCAGCTGCCTTAAGCTTAGGTCATGATTCTTGGGTCCTGGGATCAAGTCCAGAACTGGGTTCCTTGCTCGGCAGGGAGCCTGCTTCTCCTTCTGCCTGCCATTCCCCCTATTTGTTCTCTATCTCTGACAAATAAATAGAATCTTTTTTTAAAAGTGTCTTAAGTTATTCAGTACTTACGAAAGTATCTTAAATGATTCTATTATTAAGCTGAGACTTATGCAATTTTTTGTCTTAGATTCTAATATTACTATATTTACTCTTTGATCTTATTTGAGATTTCTCTGTAGAGCTTATCAGGAATCCTGTCCAGTTTTGTAAGAATCTGTGGCACTTGGATTCTGTGGGGCTCTGACAATTCTTCAAGCATTGATCTAGACTCCTGGTACAGATGCCATGACTACAATTCAAGGTATTCAAGACTTCAGATGTCTTTCAAATTTTGTACTTGATGTGAAGCTCATGCCAAATTAAGAAAGTACTACTCAAAATTATCCCAAACTTTATTAGCTTTTCTAATAATAAAACCTGGACAATGAGGGCTTTAATATAATCTATAACCCAGACCATAATAGCTTTACTCTTTGATGACTCTGAAACTGAATGGATCATATTCAGAAAGTTAAATTCTAAAGTAGTTAACACC
This sequence comes from Procyon lotor, assembly GCA_028646535.1. Classification (NCBI taxonomy): domain Eukaryota; kingdom Metazoa; phylum Chordata; class Mammalia; order Carnivora; family Procyonidae; genus Procyon; species Procyon lotor. The sequence goes on from CM053614.1 coordinate 26,302,326, forward strand.
ATGCTAGATGAGATTTTACCTAAATTAAGTTCTCATCCAGGCCCGTTCTTACAGACTGATAGTCACAAAATCATATTCAACAAAGATGAATTAAGGATCTTATATAAACAAAGTACTTGGTATTATAATGAATGTAAAAATATGATAACAATACTAGCAAACATTTACTAGGCTAACCCTTTTACATGCATTTTCTCAACAGATTAACCCCTATGCTATAGGTCCTATTAGTCTTGAGTTTTAAAGATCAAGTCACACAAATACAGAGATGTTAAGGGACTTGCCTCAGGTCACACAGCTGAATCTGAACAATCTGAATCAAAACAGTCTGAATCTAAAGGTAACAACACCCTTGACACCAAAGCAGTAGTGGTCAATGCAGAAAATAAATTTTTGACCCTATGCAGAAAATAAATTTCTTCCCTTTTAGAATTAAAACTGAAAAGAAAGTTTATAATCACTGCTATTTTAGGTGATTGTCAGTTTCCATAAATAGTAGAAACTTAACTTTTAAAAAGTACACCTCTTCTTAGAGCAATTTATTATGAAATAGTCTGGAGAATGGGAATGAGTATTCTCTTCACAAACTTAGTAACGATTATAATACATTTTTTTTGACAAATCAACCTCAAAGTTTTTAAACTATACTAAAATATATAAGGTGATCTGTTAAAAATATTTTGATAGATCAATATTGTGATCTAATTTAAATCAACAATGTGCTAATTAAAAGCTCCTTAGCACTTAGAAGTCGGCCTAGGATATTCATTTTTCTGAAAATTGCATTTTTAGAGTGAATGGCACTTAATGTTCCTTAATGTGCTCTACTAAAAAGTCTACAATTTATGCCAATTAGCATTCTGATTTTTAAATAGCAGGAAAATAAATGGACAGATAATCCAATTTTTATAGATGGGGTAACAAAAGGTGCTGAAAACATAAATACTAAAAGTAATTCTAAAGAGTAAAGTCCTTCTTCCTTATCCACAGGGATGATCAGTGATCAGCTGCCACGCCTTAGCACCTGAGCTCCATACTTACTGCACATGCAGAGAATAAAACATAGACAGATATGAAAGTCCCTTCCCCCTACACACATACGGGCATATTTATATTTGGCTTTTCTGATATCTAAGTATGCTGATTCACTGGATAATTATGAGTCAAGTAATATTCCATGACAGAGCTGTACCTATTCATTCATTCGCATAACAGGAACAAAGTAGATACAATATCCAAAGAACACCTCAAATAAAATGCTACATCTAACTACACTTTGCCTAAGACTCTGAACTTAAGACTCCATTTTTAAAAACATCATTAGATGAAGTTGCAAGCTATTATGATTCATCACATGCAAAGTAGGATAAGAATATAATTTATTACATGTCAGCTGTGCAAAACTTCAGTATCCTGTCCTATGGCTTCACGTTTCCATGATCATTCTGATCTCCCACCCCACCCCCCCAAATGTATAACTTGTAGGGGTGCCTGGGTGGCTCAGTTGGTTGAGTACTGGACTCTTGATTCCGGCTCAGGTCATGATCTCAGGGTCTGGGATGGAGCCCAGTGTTGCCTTGCTTGGGATTTTCCCTCTCTCTCTCCCTCTGCTCCTCCCCCTCTCTTAAAAAAAAAAAAAAATTTGACTTATGGAATTGGCTTTTTTAAAAATCGATTTCAAAGGATTTGTTTTCATCTTTAAAAGAATAATAGAATGGTGGCAAATACGTCTGAGATTTATTCAGTATCATAACAATAAAAACTTTAAACTCATCTTACCCACTTCACATATCTTCCCCCCAAAAAGTTCAATATTCAGTCAACAAGTGTTTTCTGAGCACCTACTAAACGCAAACATGGCACTTGGAATAGGATGCTAAAGACATCTAAGTTTCCAAGGCATTGAGTGGGGACAACAAGGGACCAAACTGAAGTATTTGTTATCAACAAGTTTTTCATTCACTAATTTCTAGAAAAATTGAAGAAAACATTTGCACAGTAGCACATTTGGGTCTCCAGAGTGCAACTTTCAGTTGCAAGTAGTTCAGACTTAAAAGTTAAGCTTAAGCACTCTATCCAAACAATTGGCTTCCGTTTATTCTTTAATCTCTTTTTCACGTTTTCTATTTTGTTCACAAAACCCACATTGTCTTTCATAACAATGAATGATAGCGCATCTTTAAAAAAAAAAAAAGAAAAAAAGCTATTCCTTAACCCAAAACCCAACCCATACACACACACCCTCTTCTTTCGTGGGCACGTGTCCTTCCAAAACTCAGCAGGGCACCCCTCACCTGAAAAAAAGTTTGGAGAGGACGCTGGCCTTTTCCAGAGGCGACCTCTGCATGGTCTCTGCGGGCGTCGGGGTCCCCGCCGGGGCACGCTGGGCTCGAGTTCCTAAAGCCAAATGCCCTACTCCTCCGGCGCAGGCTGCTCGCCCCTTTTTCTCTGACCTGCTGTGATGTCATTTGCTTCCAGCCTCCCCCCTCACACACACACACACTCCTAACCCACACACCTCCCCTCTCCTTTAGCTCCTTCCCCCGCCTCCACTGCCCAGGTTAAAAGCTGGGCGCTGCCTGGTCCAGCCCCTAACTTGCCCTAGCGGCTTTCTCCACCCTCTGTGCACCCTGACCGCTCCTTCTTTTCTCCTTCGCTCCCTGGCCGCCCCGCGTCTCCCCGTCCCTAGTCTGATTCTCAGCCTTCCTTCCTCGCGCGCGCTCCTTCCTGGCCCACGCGTCCTTACCGTCCAGCCCCTACCCAGCCTGCAGGTGGGGAACAGTCGCAGCAGCTCTCTGGGTCCTGTCTCCGATACTCAGCGGGAGCAAAACTAGCCTGGGGGCAGCTTCCTGGACCCTCCTCCGCGCCAGATTCCGCAGGACGCAGGGCATGCGGCAGCCAACTTCTGAACCTTCTTCCGAGAGCCTAGTCGGGCTCGATTTCCGTTTTTGCAAGGTGCATTTTGAAGAGGGAACGAAAATATGTCTCTCCTGTAACAAAATGCAGCCTTAGAGACCGGGAAAGTTCGGCGGCAGCGTCTGCTGTGTTCACCTTAGCGCTTCCTCAGAGAAGAACCAAGCTTTGTTAGTTTCAGGCTTAGGTGAGCTGAGTGCGGCTCAGACCCTCGAGAGACGCACTCATGGGGGGATATCCTATAAGGTGGTAATCGCTTTGTCCTGTACGCGCTCAGGATTTGTTCATTGTCTTAAGTTTTCAGCCCGGCTTGTGTTCTGGAAGAAGGCTTTTGTGTGTGTTAGCGACTAAGATGACAAGTCGACAGTGTGTAAACTAACCCGCCCTCCTATAGATTTCCTAGTCTCGGTCAGCAAAAACATCTTGACTAATACACCGAAAGGAATCCAGTCTTTGAAGGGAAGGTAGCGAGTTAACACCGACCTGACTCAGAGAAACGCCATCTTCGACTCTCTAAGGGCTTTCCCAGGTGTAGGTGCCTTAACTTCTTTAGGTTTTGGTCCTGATGGAGTCACGGTTTTAAAGAGCCAAGACTTTAATTCCTGAATCCTGTTGTGTAAACGCAAGGGCACATTGAATTTAAATTGAAAAATTCAAATGAAAGTAAAAATTTTGGTCTGATAACTGCCTACAACTAAGGAAACTACAAGTAAGGAGAGGGAGTTTACTTGTAAATTACCTTATTGATTTGCGGTCACCCAAATACATTACATATAAAACATTCACTTCACAATAATAGGATTACGCATGAACACATTCAGCAAGTTTTTATAGCTCCATTCTGAATTTCAATGTTACCTTTATCCCCATCTTAATCTGGATTGTGTAAACATTTAAATTCCATTATGCTAAACTGTAACAGTAGAGAAAATAGGCACAAAGACAAACCAAAATGCATGGAATTAGATACTAAGAAAGAACTTCAGCATTTCTAACTCATGATCCTTGCTTCAAATCCTGTACCCATGTTTTCCTCTCTCCAGTCTGACATACAAATTAAGGCTCTCCCAGTCTTCATTATTGACTTTTCCCAGGTATGTGATTGAACTCACTCCATCCACTTCCCCACCCCCACTCTACTGTTTGCTTTATAACTGCTAGTGTGACCCATCAAATATAGTATACACACATTTTGAAATGAATTAGCAATCAGTTCCTCTTTGTTACCAAAGAGCAAGTGATAATAAAGGGATTAAAAATTAAGTCCAAAGAACACAGAAGCTGACCAACTGTTATGGTTTGAAAAGACCCCAAGTATGCCAATCCATCACCTTCCTCTGGAAAGAATAAATAAAACAGTGACTATTTCTTGAGTTCTTACTCTTTGCCAGGCATCATCTCATGTAAATGTTATAATACCCATGTAAATAGGTGTTATTTTCCCCAATTTTCAGTTAAGGAAACAGATAAGAGCAATTAGGTAAATGTCTGTAATGTTAGAGCTAAGATTCAAACTTGGTCTAATTTTGAACCATGACTCCTACCAGGGTATGACATTGCTTCTAATCAAATCATCCCTCCTGTTTTGATATACTAAAACTTACACTCCAACCCAGTTTTTCTCCTCATATTGGTTTCATGAAATCATAACTGCTAGACCTGTTCAGGATTGAGATAAGAAAGCAAAAATCTACAAACCAAGTAGCTATTAGAATTTTATAGTTTTAATTATGATATTCTATTTTAAGCATGTATACACGCATGCATATAGGAAGACCCCAGATTTTTATCATCAAAGATTACATCCCAAATTTGTTCTGAGCATAAGTAAGATGTCACTATTATTCAGAACATTAACACTAATAGCAGACATGAACAAATGAACTGAGACATGATACTCTAAATTTGCATTTAGGTACATACCTAATGAGGGAATGCAGATTTATGCTCCAGGAAAGTGTTGAAACGTGGCTGAAGATCATGACTGAAATCCTAAATGTGGCTTTGCGATGTCAGGAACAGGAAAGATATCAATGGCCAGGAAGAGAATGGAAAGAGGTAGTAAGAAACTGTGAAGCTCTTCCCACCAAGCTACTTAAATATCAACTCATAAAATTTTATTATAATAGCTTGTATTTGTTGAGCACTTACTATATATATGACAAGTGCTGTGTCAAATATATGGCATGCTTTGCTGTTTTTAATCCTTACAACACTTTCACGGGATAGGTATCTTCTTCATTATTCACACATTACAGGTGAAGAAACTAAGGTACAAAAAGCTAGCAATTTTCCCAAGCAAGTTGCACAGTATATAATAATAGAGAAAACAAATTTGAACCTAAACATTCTGTTGCCAGGGCCCAAGCTTTTAACCACTACACATACTTCCCCGACAGAATTTCCTATTGTTTTAAGCAGAACTGACATTCAATTTAGAAGATTAGGGGACTAGGGGTGCCGGCCTGGCTGGCTAGTCAGTGGGGCATGCAGCTCTTGACCTTGGGGGTTCTAAATTCAAGGCCCATGTTGGGTATAGAAATTACTTAAAAATAAAAAAAAAATCTTAAAAAGATTAGGTGGCCATTTGTATAGCATTTTTTATTGTGGTAAAATGCATATACATAACATCAAATTTACCATCTAAACCACTTTTTAAATGTACAGTTCAGTGGTAATACAGTCACATTGTTGTGCAACCATCACTACCCTCCATCCCTACAACCCTTTTTATCTTGAAAAACTATACCCATTATGCAATAACTCCCCATTCTCCCCTTCCCCCAGCCCCTGGCAACCGCATTATACTTTCTTATCTTTCTTATCTACTTCTCTAAGTACCCCCATAGAAGTAGAATCATACAGTATTTGTCTTTTTTGTGACTGGCTTACTTCACTTAGCACAATGTCCTCAAGATTTATCCATGTTGTAGCATATTAGGGGATTTCTTTCCTTGTTCAGGCTAAACAATATTCCATTGTATGTATATATCACATTTTGTTTATCAATTCATCCATTGTGGACACTTGGGTTTTAGCTATCATGGCTAACACTGCTATGAACATTGGTGTACAAATTGTGTGGCATCATTTTAAAGGTATGTTATGAAGAAACAAGAAGAGGGGTGCCTGGCTGACTCAGTAAAAAGAGCATGTGACTCTTGATCTCAGAGTTGTGAGTTTGAGCACCATGTTGAGTGTAGAATTTACTTTTAAAAAATTAATTGATGGGGCGCCTGGGTGGCTCAGTGGGTTAAGGCCTCTGCCTTCAGCTCAGGTCATGATCTCAGGGTCATGGGATCGAGCCCCACATTGGGCTCTTTGCTCAGCAGGGAGCCTGCTTCCCCCCCCCAACTCTGCCTGCCTCTCTGCCTACTTGTAATCTCTCTGTCTGTCAGATAAACAGATAAATAAAATCTTTAAAAAAAAATTACTTGATAAGAGATGCCTAGGTGGTTCAGTTGGTTAGGCATCTGCCTTTTGCTCAGCCTCAGGTCATGATCTCTGGGACCAGGGAGCAAGCCCCCTATTCAGGCTCCTGGCTCAGCAGGAGTCTGCTTTTCTGTCTCTCTCTGCCCCTCTCCCTCTCCTAATCCCACCCCTACTTGTGCTCTCTCTAATAAATAAAATATTTTTAAATTAAATAATTAAAAAAAGGCGAAGAGAAGAAAAGGAAGTCAACATTTATTTAGTACCTACTGTGTTCAGTAACGTGTCATATGCTTCCTACAAATGATCTCAATACACAAAAGCTTAGAACCTTCCTGTCATAGGTTACTCTGCCAGATGATGGCTATCACCAGAGCGAAACTTCACCATACTTTACTTATCATTCAATTTCATCTGAGAGTGTTCCTCAGATTCTTTCGCGAGAATGGGCTTTAATAGTGACAAGCAGGTAGTGGCCATGAGTGCACTAGAAAACTGACCAGATAAAGAAGGAAGGAAAAAGTCGCCCCCATCAGGAAAGAAAGTTCATCAAAAAAGAGGCCTCAGCTCTCCTTCATAGGCTGGTTCTGCTGATAAAGTTACCTAAGAGGGAAGGGCAAGGGCAGCCACAGTTCTTCAATGTGCTGCAGTGAGGACCAAACATATATAAAGACACATTATAGTCTTAAAAGACGTTTCAGACCCAGATAGAGGTGGTCCCAGTACATGAGGAGGCCAGATTTACTTTGACTGCTTTCAACACTATATTTGACCTGACAATTCTGTTTATAAATACACATAACACATACTTTTATTTATGTACACATTACCCTTTTTGCCCCACAACTTCCTTGGAGACAGGAACTGTGTTTTCTGTTTTCCTTTTACTCATCTTTTGTTTAGTAATACAGTCTATGCAATCAAATAACAATTTTCTCTTGGGTTTACTGACCTAAGAGTTGAAATGTCATCCTCAAGAGGAAATCTGAAGATGCTCAAGAGATGAATAATTACTCTTAATCTTTTGACGAGCAAGAGCTCACTGCTAAGGCAAGTATAAAGAATACAGCAGGATCTCCACTCTTCAAAGCTCAGGCTCTACCAGTGATCATCAAAATTCTCTGAAGATGGTAGCACAGCATAATCGAAAGAGCTTGGGCTTTGAGAAAATAGCTAAATTTTCAATCCTGGCACCACTATTTACTTGGATATATGGCCACCTTTCCGGTGTTAGCTCTCTTCCCTGAAAGCGAGGTTAATAATACCTACCTCATGCACAGCACAGTGAATCCAGACAACAATGTTGTAATCATCAAACTTGCTAAGAGACTAGAATTGAAGTATTCCAACTACTAGAAAAAATAATTAGGTAAGGTGATAGAGGTGTTAATCATTGTGACAGTGGCACTCATCTTACAAGTGTGTCAAATTAACATTTTGTACTCCTTACATCTACACAATGTTACGTGTCAAATATATTTTAATAACAAAAAATAACAAAAATACCCACCTCACCGGGTTGTTGAATGGATTAAGCCAGGTTCTTTCTACTTCAGCATTATTGACATTTTGGGCTAGGTAATTCACTAATGTGGTGGACTGTCCTGTGCAATATAGTGTGTTCAGCAGCAGCTCTAACTTTGCAATATAGAATGTTTAGCAGCAGCTCTAACTTCTACCCACTGAATGCTACCTAGAACTAGCCTCCCGCCACCACCCAAGTTGTGACAACCAAAACAGTCTCCAGAGATTGCCAAATCCCCAGGTGGGCAGCAAAGGCAAAATTGTCCTTGGTTGAGAATCACTGGATGAAATCTCTTAAATATGATGCATGTAATAGACATAAAGGGTTTCAAACTCAATAAACAATGAAATTTAGAAATTATTGTTATATATCACTGGTGATAAATCAGAAATCAGTATGGCATTGCAAAAGAAAATGCTACAGAAAACTGAACTCCCTAAGGCTATCAGAATTCTCAGGAATATTGGATTCTCTCATTCCTTCTGAAGTTATTTGCTTGTATTTAGACTAAATGGAAAGGGCGAAATGCAGGTACTTTATCACCTATGAGATAATTTTGATTTAGAGGCAGAACTAGATTTTTATATAGTGGAAATCCTCACTCCTTTGCACTGAAATGACATTTGAAAGCTCTGTTTTTCAGTTCCTCAAATTTTCAGTACATCACCAGTGTTATATTCTTAACTACTGTGTCCAGATAGAATTTGGAAGATGGGTCTTCCATAAATTAAAGGCACTTCCTCATAAAGGAAATCTTAAAGATCCTCAATCTGTACAAAATGAGAACTTATTAGTGCTATTAATAAACTGGAACAATTATGAACAATATTTTGAGTGATACAGTTTTGTCATGAGTATAAAAGCTAATAATTCTGGGGTTTTCTAAAACTGCTGTTGATGAAATGTTTCATTACTTATGCTGGTTCTCTTTCCATTTTCCTGCCGAAGCTTTTCTAAAAACAAGAGAATTTATAATACTAGATTAAATTTTCACTAGTGATATCAGGCTGAAAGCCAGATGAACTCTATATAGCATTAAAACTGTGATCTTATATATATGGCCTCTAGGAAGAAAAGTGGTAGTTTTTTTCTTCAGGTGAATTCTATACTAACTTATATGCTACATAGAAGAGTCAAATTTGGAAATGCATTTGGAAATAATAAATTGCTTATAACTATTTTCCCCAAGATAGAAAATTTATAATAACATGTAAATAAAGAAGATGTGTGAAATAAAGAATAAGAGACTAAGTGGGAGACTGTTAATGCACCTAAGAACAAAAAGTAATTATGAAGTCTTGACCATCAAACCCCAACATGTTGTATTATTCCTGCTGTCCGATATTTGATAGAAGTTAATACTCAAGTTCATCTGGAAATAAAAACCATCCTCCCTTCAGCCCAATTTTGGAAGAGTTGCCCCTGAAAGCTTGTAGAATTGTCATTGACTGATATCACAGATGTTCATTTTTAGCTATAATTTTTTTTTGGAAACATTTATTTCATGATCATTTCTTGTACCAATTCATGATGAACATCAAGGATACAACATGAGGTCAATTATTCGAGGGAATTCTTGTTCAGCCTGGGAAACTATAACTTGAAAACCCCCAGGCTCTGCTTTGCTTTAAGTTACCCTACATAGACAGAGTCTGTGAGATCTTATTCTTTTAGGATACTATGCTGGTCATTTATTGATCTTCAAGTTCAATACGATGGGTGAAACTATGGTGATGAATCCATATGGTCAGAAGGACAACCAATTCCTGGTTCTGTGACCATGGCTCATTGGCCTCTATCGCCCAAATCTCAAAGTCTCCCAGAGTGACTGGAGTGTCTTCATTTCAAAGGCTGCCGAGAGGCAGCACTGATAGAACTATGGCAAAAGACTTTGGAACTCTTATTTACATGTGCAAAAAATTACGCTTAAAGATAGGTATGAAAACTGTCTTAATCATTTTTGGAACAAAGCATTATCATGCTAACTAAAGAAAATCAAATTAACAAATATGTGTCATAGCTTTCTTCTAAACAAATGTGACTGTCACAGGTCTTACCTAAAAATATAAAAATGGTAATTTTTTATAATAGCAAATTAAGCTTAGCATGAACTTGTTTTTTCAAGAAAAAAATATAGGTTGTTTTTTTTTAAGATTTTTTTTTAATTTATTTGTTTGACAGAGAGAGATCACAAGTAGGCAGAAAGGCAGGCAGAGAGAGAAGAGGAAGCAAGCTCCCCACTGAGCACAGAGCCTGATGTGGGGCTAGATCCCAGGACCCTGAGATCATGACCTGAGCCGAAGGCAGATGCTTTAACCCACTGAGCCACCCAGGCACCCCAAAAAATATAGGTTTTATATACTAGCTTGTTGCATAAATTATATTGCATACCCCAGAAAAAGGTGACATATTTGGTTATCATTCTCATTCCATTTCACAGATGAAGAAACTGAGGTATAGAAGCTTAAATGCCAAGCACCAATTCAAGAAATGGAGCCAAAATTTGAATGAAGCTCCAAAGCTGGGCACTTAATCATTGTACTGAGTGTGTAACTGGACCATACAGGATAGTTTTAAAAGGAGCTGCCTTTTACAGTTTGCCCATTTGCTTCTCAATTTAGCTGAAAACAGATATTTATCACAAAGGAAGTTTTCTGTCTTTTTTCCTTTTTTTTCTTCTTTTCTTCCGAATCCACTGAGATGACTATTCATTACAGGACTGTAAAGTAGGTAGGGATCCATGGGGCAAGAAGGACTGAAGAAAAACTTTTCTTATTCTTTTCTTTTGAGATTCAACCTAAACTATTTCATGAGTGGAGATGACTAATATCCATGCCAAGGGTACCCAAGGAAGACATGACACACCATGAGAGAAAAAGTTTAATGCCAATGCTTACTGCTTGGTGGGAGATGGGTCACTTAGCCAATGAAACTGGAAGGTTGCTTTTACGTACCCAGCATGTGATGCTGGGTAGGCTTTCAAAACTGCTGAAGAAACTTCTAAAGTCCAACTTATGAAAAAATTTCCAGGCTTCTTGCTGACTTCAACATTTAAAAGTTAAAAAGCCATGTGACCTTATTTGTATCCCAAGAAGTAAGTGAAAAGAGACATACAAGTTGCATATACATGTTGGCATGAGCATTGAATAAAAGCTTGGAGGAACAGATGTCATAATCATTTCATGCCATAAATTTCTAAACATTTCAAACATTTCTTTAGAACAAGCAAAAGGAATGCATCCAGCAAAGTAAAGTGGCTTTTCTGACTCAATTCCACAAATGTTTTTGGAAAGCCTATAGTGTTCCAGCTTTTTGCCAGGAAAGGGGAAAAGTGTACAAGATAGAATTCTGCTACAACTTTCAAAGGGCTTCTTGGATCTTAAATTGCTACTCAAACTGACAAAGCAAAGCATTAGTTGCCTGAGCCCAGCGGAAATGACCAGCATCAATGTCTCTTTCATTTATTCTGGATTCTCATTGGTCCTGCAAAATCTACAGTAACTCCCTAAATCTCTTTCACCTCCCTTTCTTTAATCCCCCACGGCAGGCCTGCATTCTTTCCCCATTCCTGGTTTGGGGACTGAAAACAAAATCGTCTCAGAGATCATTATATCTAGTCACAAAGATACCCTGTGAGGAATAGAAGAAAAATCCTTGCTTCAGGTAACTTTAAACATCTGACCCATAATCAGCTCCCACCACCAGGAGTTCATTAGAAGATAATATTCTGATAAATTCTAGGAGTTTAATGTATCTCTTTATAAATCTGTGTAAGTGCATAGTATGCCACATTTCATTTTTTGCATGTTAGGGGAATTAATTTTTAAAACACAAACATATAAAATAAAACACAATTTTTAAAATTCTATCTTGGTAATTTTTTTCTTAAAACAAACAAACACTCGGGGCGCCTGGGTGGCTCAGTCGTTAAGCGTCTGCCTTTGGCTCAGGTCATGATCCCAGGGTCCTGGGATCGAGCCCCGCACTGGGCTCCCTGCTCAGCGGGAAGCCTGCTTCTCCCACTACCATTCCCTCTGCTTGTGTCCCCTCTCTAGCTATGTTTCTCTCTGTCAAATAAATAAAATCTTTAAAAAAAAAAAAAAAACACTAAAAGCCTCCAAAAAGGGAATGTCCCAGTCCTCTGTTTCTCCAGAAGACTGTGCAAACTCCTCACCCTTCTCAGAGGCCTGTGAGGAGCAGTAGTGGGTTCTCACACACCTGTCAATGCCAATGTCAATCCTGCAAAGCGAAGAAGGAGCTCTACACCTCACACCCCTCAGGGCCCATGGAGTACTTGTCTTGTTAACTGTCCGACAACCTGCATACCCTGAACACTACTGGGGAACAGGAACCTTGAACCTTTCTGCACCTGCTAGTGCTTGGCACTGTGGGAACCCAGCAACTGACAGCTCCATGGAGGACAGCCAGGCCGGGTGGAACACACAGTCCCACGCTGCAGGCTCATCGCCAGGCTCCGAGCCAGCCCCCAGCTGCAAATGTGCGCCGTCGTTTTCAAGACCCACTTTGGTTTTGGTTCTACTTATCTTTAGGAATTCTTTTTGTTAATACCTATTAAATAATAAAGCAAATGAGTCTTGGAAATTATCGAGTAAGGAAGACCAGCCTATTGGATAATTAACATTATATCTTGCTTGCTTTCAAGAAAGTGACAATTTAAAAAAATGTTGCAAAATAAATTTAGATTTAAAGATCTGAGCTCTATTCAGTCTCTATTCAGACCTCTATTCAGTCTCCTGAATGGATGCTCACATGAACCAAAACCAACCTGAGGCTTGTAACAATCTGAGTAATTCAGGAAACACGGACTATTTTCTGGAATCTGTTTCTACGTCTGGAATCTGTTTCAGACTTAATTTTAAAATATACTTTCATTTGGTTGTGTAAGAGAACAAATCTCAGATTATCTCATTTTAAAATTTATTTTCTATCAGATAGCATGACTCTTCCATATTCAGAGCTCTTCCACTGGAAGCTGAGATTTCTTCATTGGTAAAATGGGGGGAAAAAGAGTTTCCATTACATAGGGCTATTATGAAAATTAAACGAGTTCCTATAAGGATAAAATTTAATGCATTGCCTGACATAAAATAAGCGCTCAATAAATTGTGTGTGTGTGTGTGTGCGTATTCAAATTTCACACCCTCACATTAGTGATTTACTGAAAGCTAAACTGGTCCTTCCGTGATTTTTTTTTACAAGAAAGAAAAAAATGTGTATGGGGTAATTCTTTATGACTTTTTCAATGTACATCTCCTCAACCAGTTTTAGTTTTTGTTTATTTGGTTCCTTCAAAAAAAGGGGGGGGGGGGAATAAAAACTCAATAATAAGGAAACAACCCAATTTAAAAAATAAGCCAAACATCTGAACAGATACTACACCAAAGAAGATATACAGATGGCCAATAAGCATATGAAAAGATGCTCATCTTCATTGTCATCAGGGAATTGCAAAGAACCATAAGATACCACTGCTCACCCTTTAGAATGGCTAAAATCCAAAAAACTGACAATCCCAATCACTGTTGAGGATTGCTGGTGGGAATGCAAAATGGTATAGCTACTTTGGAATGTAGTTTGGCAGTGTCTTACAAAGCTAAATATAGTCACTATATAATCTAGTAATCACACTTTGAGATATTTACCCAACTGGTTAGAAAACTTCAGTTTACACAAAATTCTTCATGCAAATGTTTATAGTTTTATTCACAATTGCCAAAACCTGGAAGTAAACAAGGTATACTTCAATCAGTGAATGGATAAACAAACTGTGGTACATCTACAAAATGGAATACTACTCAGTAATTAAAAGGAACGACTGATTTCTTTAAAGATTTACTAATTTATTTTAGAGAGAGAGAGCATGCAGGAGCAGGGGGAGGGGCAGAGGGAAGGAGACAGAGAGAATCTCCAGCAGACTCCCTACTGAGTATGAAGCCCCACAGGCCGATCTCAGTGAGATCATGACCTGAGCCTGAATGAAGAATCTGATATTCAACCAACTGAGTCAGCCAGGCACCTGAAAAAGGAATAAACTGTTAAGCCACAAAAAGACATGAATGAATGTAAATGCATATTGCTAGTGAAAAAAGCCAATGTGAAAAGCCTACATACTGTATGATGTCAATTACACATATCTTGGAAAAAGCACAGCTATATAGAGATGGTAACAAATCAGCAGTTGCCGGGAGTTAGGGATGAGTAGGGGAAGGGTTAAATAGTGTGAATATTAATAAAATGAAATTTCACTTAAAATGGAGCAGGGTGGTCAGAAGGGGGAGCTCTCATGCCCTAACACTCCTCCTTAATCACAGACCCAAACAAGAAGGGACCTAACTTGCATTCCTCACAGGAAGAAGTCTACACCCCATCAGGAAGAAGAAAGATTTTCTTCTTGTCCAGCAGCAGACCAGCTAATGAGAGACTATCAAAACACAGTCAATGAAAAGCCACTAAACTTGGAACTCCCAGTTTACTCCAATGGACTTTTTGTTTATAACAGCCCCTCCCAACTCCCCTCTGCTCCTCTCACCCCCGTCCTTTCCTCTGTAAAAGAGGACTCCAGACTTGCTTATCCTTTTTCCATAGACTACATGTCCTGAGTTCCAATTCTCTATTATTCCTGGATAAACCCGTTTTATTGGTAAAATAACTGACAGTTTTATTTTTTAAGGTTAACAATAGGTAGACCACAAAGAATATTTTTAGGACAGTGAAACTATTCAGTATTTGAATTTTTAAAAAATCATTTAGGAGATGGGGGTGGGTAGGACTTCCAGGATGGAATGCAGAATGTGACAAGAGAAATCTAAATGTATTACAAACATATGAAACAATCTCACTGGAAGGAATGGAAGGAAAAGGCTCTGAACTAAGTAACTTTGGAAATGAGTGGCATACATAAAACTAACAGTAGAAGGGCCAACATGAAGCACACCTCTGGCTGATAAAGTTGTATCCCACAGGGTACTGATGAATAATCTGAACACACCATGCACATATAATGGAAATGAAAAAGTAAGTAAACAGACAGTGGATGGTGGAAGTCAGGTTTCCCACTGTTGGAGTGGGAAGTTACAGATAAGCAAGGGGAGGAGGTTAGAATGATCCATGTGGTAATGAATTAGAATTAGGGACAGCAGTACAAATTCACATTTAGCTTAATAAAGATACAGATGTTTACATACAGAAATATTTATAGATGTGTGTATACATGAAATGAGTATATATGCATATATTTTCTTGCTCTGTCAGGAGCAACTAACACACCCCAGCACACCCAGATCTTGATTTGTAATACTATTACTTAATAAGAGAAACCAGAATTCCTTTTAGGACTGAGGCAGGAAATGTACAAGAGGACTGTGGAGCAACTTGAAGTGCCAGAAAGTACTTAAAAAACAAGCAAACAAACAAACAATAAGAACAAAAAATCACAATGATGGAGGGTATTTCAAAGGAACACAAGAATAAGGTGTAAAAGCCCCCCAATGTCAAAGTTAGAACAGTCTGTTAATAAAATAATTATAAACCAATTGAATTATAACTCAAGTATAAAATAAATATCCACAAATCCACACTGACATAAATAAATAATTGAATAAATTAACAGGGGAGAATAGACAAATTTCCTGTACAGAAGAATTCCAGATAATTTATGAAGATACTTCACTTGCAAGAAAGTGGAGCTCAACTCTTACTCCTTTTAAGTATGAACAGTACATGCTGACTTCCTTCCAAAGAGCACAGTACTGAGGTGAGAGAGAGTAACTTTACTAAGAAGGAACCTGACAAACACTGTCTCAGGTGATCAAGGTCAACAACAACAGTGATAGGTCATGTTGATAGTACATACCCTTGATATTATCTGATGAAAATGGTACTTTACCTTTGTGGTCCTCCTCCAAAAAATCCATAACCCCAGTTTGTTCACGGAAAAAAAAAAAAAAACAAAAAACAAATCCCAAACTCTCAAGTCTTCAAAAATAAGGAAAATCTGAGAAGCTGTAATATCCAAGAGGAGCCTAAAGAGACAAGAGAAGTAAATCTAGTGTGTTATCCTGGATGGGGACTTGGAGCAGAAAAAGATTAGGTAAAAAATGGGAAATTTTGAATAAAGTATGAACTTCAATTAATAATAATGTATTGATATTTGTTCATTAATTTTGACCAATGTACTACACTTATGTGGGATGTTAATAATAATAGAAACTGAGTGTGGGGATACAGGACTTCTCTGTAGTACCTTCACAGTTTTTCTGTAAATCTAAAACTGTTTTGGTATAAAAAAAATCTAAGTTTGTATTTAAAAGCTAAGGAAAATGTTTTTTACTGATCTGTGGCACATTTTCCATGTAACAACAAATTATTAACAATTTGAACATAGTAATATTTAGCAGGGGCGCCCAGGTGGCTCAGTTGGTTAAGTGTCCAACTTTTGGTTTTGGCTCAGTCTTGATCTCACAGGTCCTAAGATAGAGCCCCATTTCGGGCTTCATGCTCAGTAGGGAGTCTGCTTGAAGATTCTCTCCCTTTGCCCCTCCCCCAACTTGCACTCACTTGCTCTTTTTCTCTCTAAAAATGAATCTTTAAAAAAATAATATTTAATAATAATATCTCAAGTCCAGTCAGATCCTCTTATCTCATATTTAGCATTTTCAAAGTTAATATGCTTCATATTTATCATTCTCAATTAATTATTTATTTTGCAAGGGTGACCACAGAATCTGGATCTTAGAACATAAAACTTCACAAGTCTGGAAAATTGGCTTCAAATGGAGTTACTCTTTGACCTTAAAAAAATTCCCACCCCTGTACCCAATGTTCATAGCAGCAATGGCCACAATTGCCAAACTGTGGAAAGAACCAAGATGCCCTTCAACAGATGAATGGATAAAGAAGATATGGTCCATATATACAATGGAATATTATGCCTCCATTAGAAAGGACAAATATCCAACTTTTGTATCAACGTGGATGGGACTGGAAGAGATTATGTGGAGTGAAATAAGTCAAGCAGAAAGAGCCAATTACCTTATGGTTTCACTTACGTGCTAAGCATAAAGAAAAACATGGAGGGCATTGTGAGAAGGAAGGGAAAGGTGAACGGGGGGAAATCAGAGGGGGAGATGAACCATGAGAGACTGTGGACTCTGAGCAACAAACTGAGGGTTTAGAAGGGATGGGAGTGGGGGGCTGGGGGAGACTGGTGGTGGGTATTGCAGGAGGGCACGTATTGCATGGAGCACTGGGTGTGGTGCATGAACAATGAATCTTATAACACTGAAAAAATAAAATAAACATATTTGGGGAAAGGAAAAAAAAAAAACTTCCCACCCCAAGTGGGAAATAAATCATGTAAAAAACAAGAGTTGATGAACACTTTAAAATAAATCAAAACTAAACAAAACCCTACTAAATTTCTTGATCCCATGAAAGTTCACAAGAAAAATAAAATCCTCATGTTCCCTTGTCAACTCAGGACCATCAAATTGGTCTGCAATTATTCAATAATCTGTAGCTACTATTAAGAAGATGGAATTCATCAATCATGCCAAAGTTGCACAGTAATATTAGCTACTCACTATAAAAGTTGTATGACTTAAAAAATAAAAGTGAATTTGGCCACAGGGTGATAATATGTTTTTTACGCACCATATTGCGTAAAAAAAAATTTGGATTCTAAAAAAAAAAAAAATTGGATTAAAACGTGCAACTTCAAGGGTCTAGTCTCTAATTTCTCTAAATATTTTCTTTGAATATTTTACTTAAATAACTGTATTCAATCTGTGTAATTCCTTTTCCACCTCTCCACTCACTCTGCTCTCTCATTCCTATATTATAGTTACTGTTACTGATTTTCAGATTTATTTTTATTTTATTTTTTTAAGATTTTATTTATTTATTTGACAGAGAGGAGAGAGATCACACGTAGGCACAGAGGGAGGCAAAGAGGGGTAAGGAGGATCCCCGCTGAGCAGAAAGCCCAATGCAGGGCTTGATCCCAGGACCCTGAGATCATGCGACCTGAGCCGAAGGCAGAGGCTTTAACCCACTGAGCCACCCAGGTGCCCCTATTTTTATTTTTTTTAAAGATTTTACCTATTTATTTGTCAGCGAGAGAAAGCACAAGCAGGGAGAGCAGAGTCAGAGGGAGAAGCAGGCTCCTTGCTGAACAAAGAGCGTGATGGGGGACTCCTTCCCAGGACCCTGGGATCATGACCTGAGCTGAATGCAGATGCTTAACCGACTAAGCCACCCAAGCATCTCTGACTTTCATCTTTAAATGTTTACATGGATCACTATGAATTGACAAAGAGCTGTCACATTTCCCTCAAAAAAAGTATTCTGGAAATAGCTGTTTAGCCATAGGTTTGACATCTCTGTTGGAAAATGTGTAGTAACACCTGTTTTAAAAATACAATATTTTTTTTTGTGGAACCAGTAATATTAGAAGACATTGAGGCATGTGCATCTTTGTTCCTCCCTTGATTGTACCTGGCTTGTTTTCCAATTTGAATCAAACCCACTTGTATACCCAGGATTAACTAAATGCAGGAAATTAATCAGTATGGAGTTCCTAATGTGCTGAGCCTTTTATGTATTTAACTCTCTCAGTATCCTTATGAGATAATTATTATTATACCATTTTACTCTTAAAGAAAAGTTTCAAAAGTTTCAAAAGAATCTTTAACATACTTATTTATATTTATAGCTTTACATCGAGTACGGATTATCCTGGATTAATCTAGCCAATCCCAAGATGATTCTCCTTCACTACATTGTTGTGGGGTAAAATGTCATTCAGTGAACCAAAATCATTGAGAATAGGAAATTGTAGAATTAATTTCCTTTATATTTTTAACAAGAGATCTTAACCAAGAAAAGAATGTTTAAGTTTTTACCATGTATTACCAGTGAAATAATTTAAACTGGAAAATTCAACTGGCCTCCTCTAACATCACACAGATTTTTGGCATTTATCAAAAAAGAATTTTATGTGTTTGTTCCCTCAGGTCCCAAGAAGTCCATGCTACAGAACAAAGGGGAAGTAAAGAGAGAATTAAGGAAAATACCCTTTTCTTACCCTTCCTGGTTGATGGGGCATCTCTCATCCAGAAATTCAAGCCAGAGCTCAAACCAGTGTTGTAGGGTCTATGAATGACAGAAAGAGTAAATCCTGAATTAATGGGGATGGAGAGTAATGGCACTTTTTTGCACTTGAGTATGAAAATCCATGTTATCTGTATATAAGGACATGGACAGGGTTTTGTTTTGTAACACTGCACAGAAATATTTAAGTTTACAGTTTTTTAAAATAAGAAATTTAGAATTCTTTTTATAATCTTTGGAATGGCTGGGATTACCTTGCATATTTCATAGCTATATAATTAAGAGTTTTGCCCACATATAGATATGTAATTTCAAATACCTGTTAGCCATATATATGCACTTTCTACTTAACTAGAAAGTGCTGGTCATTAAGTCATCATGAGAACCACTCCTCAGGCATATTTCTGCATATGCAAACTGTTGTTTGTCCTCAGGTTTTATAAAACTATCTTCATTTTTTTCTGTAAAATTCTACATTGATAACATTTGTATATTAATAGTTTTCTTAAGTTATACTGCATTTTATTTTAAATATTTTCAGGTGCTATGCTTAAACACAAATTGTAGGTTAACAAAATGCCTTTTGAAAAAAAAGATTTTATTTATTTGACAGAGGGAGAAAGACAGCACACAAGCAGGGGGAGGGGCAGTAAGAGGGAGAGGGAGGAGGCTCCCCACTGAGCAGGGAGCCTGATGCAGGATGTGATCCCAGGACCCTGGAATCATGACCTGAGCCAAATGCAGCTACTTAGCAAACTGAGCCACTCAGGCACCCCTATCAAAATGCTTTTAATCTCCTGATAAATTTTAAAATTTATAGGTAAAAAATGAGATATGAAAGACATATGGGTATGGGTTATTCATATAGCATTTTCCTTCCAGTCACTGAAAAACCTTTAGTGCTATTACAGATTTTTTAATGTTTGTAATGTATAATAAAATTTAAATAAGAGTAAATAAATTAATACATTTCAGATTATCAATAAACTTGACAAATAATCTTATCTTCCAAATTTTCATTTCAGATAATTATGTATCTCTTAGGAATGATTCTTGTGGAGATTATCAATAAACTTGACAAATAATCTTATCTTCCAAATTTTCATTTCAGATAATTATGTATCTCTTAGGAATGATTCTTGTGGAGGACACTTCAGAATCACTTATATTGTATAAATTAATTAATTCCAACTTCACTACTCCTTGGTTCCTGATCCATCTCTATCCCTGCTCCTTGAACCACTGATATTAAAGGAATATGTCAAATCCCTCAGATGTATGGGAATAGGAGAAAAGGTTGATACCAGATGTTTAAATAACCAAATTTTCTTTCTTAGTACTGAATTATCACAAGTAATAATGGGTCTTCTTTATTTCTTCTTCTCCTTTTCATTATAAAATAATTTTATAGAAAAGATTGGGTTTATATTAATACAGCAAAGAAAGGCCTGAAACACATTGTTCTACTAACTAGTCTAAGAAAATGAGATTACATCAGAAATGAATACCTAAGTAAGTAGATGCATTTCAAAAAGTAAACAATGGTAATTCTAATAATGAGTCCATGCTTTTAGGCATGCCTGATTTCTATGCACTATATTAAAAGGAGGATCACAGAGATATACCAATTCATGTATATATGTACCTCAGTGGGAATACCTCTAAACCAGGCAAATTTAAGCTATACTAATAGCAGAGAATTATTTAGTATTGATATCAACTTGGTCCCTGCAGCACTGAATTCCAAATATTTTTGGAATCTTCATTATTTTTCATCCTTAGCATAGTTTCCAGAAACAAATTATGCTGATTCTCATCAAGTCCTCGTTACTCAGTCAGAAGAGTCACAGAGAACATAATTCTCCTTATGTGTCTCATACATGGTACAGGGAAATATGCAGTCAGTCAGTCAGTAAGAATGAGTACTTTTTCTCCTCCCCGGTGTCTAGTTCTTTGATCTGACAAGTGTAAAACAAGTAAAAGTTAAATTATAGACATTAAATTAGAAGTTAATATTAACTTTTGATCTTATTTTTGAATAATATTCTGACCAAATTAAAAAATAGGAGTTAATGCATTATATTTAGATACAGCACCTTTCAGTCATATTATTAAATTTAACTCACTTCAGTAAATATATATCAGTTGTCCACCATGTGCAAGGGCCTCTCACATAGAAAGTCAGAGGGTCCTTAGGCTCAGGACACAAGTGATGCACAGTTCCACACATACGCTGACAAGGTAGAAAGAAGGTAGTCACTAGTCAATGTTGAACTTGTGTTCAGTTACCAGAATACATCAACTTAAGTATACTATGAGTTCAGTTTTTTAGAAATCTTATGATCATCTTACTAACACCACAATTCCTTTGGGGATTGTTGTTCGAACGTATGTGTTTTAGTTGCATCCACTTGTTTTCTAATACAACATTTAAAATATACACATTTAAATACAACATTTAAAATATACCACAATTTTGTCACCCTGCCATTTCTTCAGTTTTTAATATACTGAGGGCCTCAAAAAAAAAAAAAACCCACAAATGACCTGACTTTTCCTAATATTGACAGGCTCTGTAGGGCATCTTGGGAATCTCTGGGGACAAAACACAGTCTCTGCTTTCAAAGAGCTTATTGTCAGCAGAAAGAAAAAAAAAATACCTCATAGAGATGATAGGATAAGATAAGAGTCATTCTACAGATGTAAATAGACTCAATGGCACCAAAGGTCATTTCCAGGTAAGAGTTAGAATGTCTTCAAGAGGACATGTCATTGAAGATGGATCTTCAAAGACAAGGAGTCACTGACAGCAAGAAATGAGTGACAAAGATGCAAGGAGAGAGAGGCATATTTAGGAACGACACTATTGCGTTGGTGTGTGAAAAAGTAGAGAAGGAAGTGAACACAGGAAATCAGATTGCAACCATGTACTTCAGAATCACAAATGACAGGGTCCCCCTCCTACTACCACTGGCAAAAAGAAGGCAGTATGGGGTTTTGAGCAAGGAAGTAACATCAGTGCACTGTATTTCAGGAAGATTAAACAGGAATAAATATACACAGTGGCCTGATAGAGCAGGAAGAGATGATACGGGGAACCACTGATGAGAGGGCCATGGCAGCCCTAAACTTGAGGGTTATTCACTCTGCCAACTGGAAGAATTTCCTTTTTCCTCAGTCCTGAAGACCCCTGCCTTGTATTCTCCCACCACCTGCTTCCCAAGCAATAAGCTTACTTTGGGAGGATAATCAAAAGCAGCCTTTTTTGTTCATTGTTTTGAAATACTCCTTATTAAGACCGAGGGATTCCTCCTTAAAGATATAACTTTTCTTCCTCACTTAGCTTAGCTGTTTAAAACAACCAGATCTTATCCCGTAACATATTCATCACACATAGTCAGGAAATTCAACACCAATTCACAATACCAGGAAGCAGTTAGTCTAAGACAACTAAATGACAAACATTATTGCTTCCACTTGCTCAACAGAGTTAGTGTGCAGAGTCACTCAAGTCAAGTTTTTTCCCACTGAATAAATGAAGAATAGAATTAGGACTTCCGAGAATGAGATTATTTTTCAAGTTTTTTTTCTTTCACCAGAGGACACATTTTTTTCAACTTTTTTCAATTTTTTACATAATCCCACAGACTAATTCAATAAACGGATTAAAGTTAAGATAAGTAGATGCCTGTGTAATAATAGCTAATGCTTATAAAGCACTCACTATGTACCAGCAGTGTTCTGAGCACTGTGTATAATTTTGTTTGACAGGTTAAAAATAAAAAAGATTCTAACAGATGAGGTTCACAATAAGGAGAGGTAAGTAGGAATTCCCAGCACATGGAATAAGCAGAATGAAGATGTATCCTCCCCATGAGAGAAACTATTGAGTTTCCTCTGCTTCTATACTTTCAGAACAAAGGAATTATTCAAGTGGAGAAGGCAAAAATCCAAGCTGATGCTTGACTTCTAATTTAACAAAGGTTACATGCAAGTTGTCTTGAGCTGCGGAATTACACAGTTATCATACCATCTAGTGTCTTGAAAAGGATGTTTTATTGTTGATTAAACAAATTTAAAGTTGCAAGAGAACACATCTTAATATACCTACTAAAACTCTAAACTAAAATTCTAAACTATACTGTGGGGTATAGTACTGCACTAGGGTTTCCTTCAGTTATATAGACTCATTATTTAATCAATAAAACTGTAAACTATGCTTAACAACTCTGCATATTGAAGTAATGACCAAATGGCTGTATTAAGTTACATATGCAAAATAAGCACATAAACATATCCATAACTGAATTAGAAAACCAATGCAAAAGGAGTCTAATTAATCAGCATTACTCAAGCTAAGAGAGGACACTTTGGACCTATCACCTCAAAATATGAAGAATATTCATATTTGCAATATAATCACTGATTCATAAACAATTAAAAATTCAAAGTACTAATTTCATCTGAAATTCATTAGGCCAAATGTATCTATTAAAAATTTTAATTTCTACTTAGATAAACTGTTTCAAAATAGAATAATTAAAGAAAGAACAAAATAACCTGCTTTGTAAATATTTCAGAGAAGTGTTTAGCTGGAATCAAGATAAAGAGATGCTTTTATTTTCTTCTCTCTTCCTCACCTGCCCTCTGCTGGCAAAAGAGAGAAAAGTGAAAAGTAAGGAAGCTTCATCCATAGTGAAGCTATGGATTTTATAATGAGAAATGTACATTTTATAACGAGAAATGTAGTGTTCTAAAATGTACATTTTATACATTTCTTTTATATGAGAAATGTATAGTGTTCTAAAATTTTTCATAAGGCCAGATTAATTTGTCATCATATTATCTCACCACTCATATATGTGTTAAGATTGAAATATAAAAAAAATAATGTTTAGAACTTAGACATATTAACATAGTTCAGATACACAACCGTGTTGAAGTAAGTATATAAACATCTGAAAGTGCCAGAATGGGGGTATTTGTGTCATTTTTATCTTCACATCCTTGCTGACCAAGTTAACATGGACTGGCTAAGAGTCCCACCAGTGGTATTTGTAACAGACTAAATGACCATATCCGAAAGGGTCTGATCACTGCTCACGGTGGGCCACAATAATGGTTGATAAGGATGGTCTGCAGGGCTTTATCTTTAGTTCTTCCTGAGAGACAGTATCATCAATGTTGAGAATGAAGCTCAATGAATTCCAATCCATAAAGATCTCAACAGTCTGGACATTGAAAATTCTACCAGGACAAAATAAGACAAGAATTCCTACGTAAATCTGAAAGTTTGCATGAGATAGTTCCACGTGAAAGAGACTTTGACGTTTCAGTCATTAGGAAACTCAAAATAAGTTTATAGTGTGAGGCAGTGCCAAACAAAGTTAACAATAACTGCCTTCACTGAGTACTTCATATGGACTAGATCTACACTGAACACTTCACATATATTATAAAGCCACAGAATAATGCAAATTTACACCTGTGATTGGCTCACTTATTGCCCAGCTCTCATTTTCTAAAAGGGATGAGTTACAATTTTTTTCCTGGGGAAGGGAGATTAAGAAATGACAGTTTCTCTATTAGAAACTTTATACAAACTTTAATTTTTCATGTGCAGCTTAAGTTTCAATATCTTTACTGCTGTGCTTACTATGAAAATACGGACTCTTTAATCATACAGTTAGCCCTGTATTTTACGCAACTGGAATTTTTAGACCCATTTCTTGTCTTTTTTTAAAATTTAATATACATATAGAAAAGCACTCAATCCATATATGACAGCTTAGTGACTTTTTACAAAGTGAATACAGGTAACGACCGCCAGATCAAGAAATAGAGTGTCCCAGGGAAACAGAAGCCTCCCTCCTGCCTCCTCTCAATCTTACCTCTTCTCCAAAGAAACTGCTACTCTAATTCCTATTATCATAGATTTGTTTGGTCTGAACATCACATAAATGGAACTCTACAGTATGCTCTCCTTAATATGTGGCTTCTTTCATTCAAATTATGTTTGTGGGGTTCATCCATATTTTCGTATCTAATAGTAGTCTATTCATTTTCATTGCATGTATATATTAATAAATATATCCATTTGTATGTATATATTAATAATTGTATGCATATATTGTATCCCATTGTATGTGTATATTAATAAACATATCCCATTCTATTCCTAAGGAACATTTGGATTGTTTGCAGTTTTTTTATTTCTTTTTGGAATATCTAAGAGGAGGAGTAGAAAATCAGGGTTATAGGTTTTGCATATGTTCAGTTTTAGGAGAAACTGGAATCGTTTTCCAAAAGTGTTAAGTCCCCATTCATAATTTACAGCATGTGGCAGCACTGGACATTCAACATCCAACACAAAACTGAGCATTACCAGAGGTTGGTTTTTTTTTTTCTTTTTTAACTTGAGTTGTTTTGGTGAGTAAGCAGTAGTATTTAACTGTGGTTTCAAGTTGCATTTCCTGATAATTGATGATTTCAAGCACATTTTTAGGGCAATTCAAAGTGTTCATTCATGAAATACTTATTCAGCTCATCTGCTCATTTTCCCTTTAGATTATGTGTTCCCCCTCTCTCAATGATGTTTAGGAGTTCTCCATGTATTCTGGTAGAAGTCCTTCAGCAGATATAATATATTACAATTATTCTCTGCCCCTCAGTGGAGTTAACTTTTCACTCTCTTAATGGTATCACTTGGTGAAAGAAGTACTTAAGTTTGATGAAGTCCAATTTCTTAATCTTTTACTTAATAGTTAAGAGCTTTTGTAACCTGCTAGATATATACAAGAATCTTCACAGTAAAAATCTAAGCTTATTTCTTTGGCATCTTGGCTTCTCAAGTCCTGGCTGCTAATCCGTCATCTCGAGTTGGGGAAGGCAAGGCTAGGAAGAGACTTGCCGCTGTCTTCAAATAGTGGAAAGGCTATCACAGGGATGAAAACATTAGGCTAGGGGCGCCTGGGTGGCTCAGTCATTAGGCTCAGGTCATGATCCCAGGGTCCTGGGATCAAGCCCCACATCGGGCTTCCTGCTCCCTACTCCCTGCTTGGCGGGAAGCCTGCTTCTCCCACTACCATTCCCTCTGCTTGTGTTCCCTCTCTCGCTGTGTTTCTCTCTGTCGAATAAATAAAATCAAAAACATTAGGCTGGCTCTGTGAAGTCTCATAAAAAAAAAAAAAAACAGGCAGGAAGGCCAAAGAAGGGAGAGCTACAATTCATACAAATTGTATGTGTGACTAGCCTAGTAATGAAATGAGATTATACACTCTCCTTATCACTTAAAATACAGACAGGAACAGTTTGCTGGGAGAGGATGTCATAACACATAACCCTTAAGTCAATACACCTGGCTTTAAGAGTGGCTACAGCACACGACAAAAACAGTATAGTTGCCCTCTGTTAGGACAGAACTCCCATAACATCTTTTTCTCCTAATAGAATACATAAACCTATGTAAATTTGTATTTGCAACTATTTACATGTTCAGCCTCTGTGACCTCCACTTTTTAAAATAGTATGGTGATCCTCTTCATCTTAACTTTTCACTTTGAAATTTTTAAGGTAAAATCTCTATTTCTGATATTCTAGGATTTGTCAGATAAGATTTTATTTGTCCCAAGGATAGTTTTCAGGTTTTAACTCCAGTCCTTTCCCTTCCTACCTTCATCTACTCAGAAGAAAAGTTCTCTATTTGTTAATTGCTTGGAGGGGAGAGAGCAAATATCCTCCAATTCTTTGTTTATTCTAAAATGTCATTCTCTACACATTTTCCTAAAGCTCTATGTAGTTCCTGAAATTCACTGATCAAAACTATATGAATATTTCAAGAGAGAACATAACAGTAAAGTAGTAGTATACTGTATTGCTTAATTGATTGGACCCTAGAGACAGACCTAGTTCAAATTCCCTCTCTACCACTAACTAGAAGATGTCACTTAAACTTGGTAGGCCCTAGTGTTCTCATCTATAACTGGAGATAATAGTACTACTTGTCCCATTGTTTGTTGTGAGGATTAAATGAGATATTGTCCATAAAATATTTAACAATGCATGGCTGATAGCACACACTTTCTTTAAAAATAAAAAGTATAGGGGCGCCTGGGTGGCTCAGTGGGTTAAAGCCTCTGTCTTCAGCTCAGGTCATGATCTCAGGGTCCTGGGATAGAGCCCCGTATTGGGCTCTCTGCTCAGCAGGGAGCCTGCTTCCCTCTCTCTCTCTGCCTGCCTCTCTGCCTACTTGTGATCTCTCTCTCTCAAATAAATAAATAAAATCTTTAAAAAAAAATAAAAAAGTATATACAATGGAATAATCACCTAGCCATAAAAAAGAATGAGGTTCTGATACATGCTACATCATGGATGAACCTTGAAAACATGCTGAGTGAAATAAAGATCTTACAGGAAGATCTAAAATAAAGCAAATTCATAGACACAGAAAATACAAGAGAAGTTATCAGCAGCCAAGGGGAAAGGGAAATAGGGAATTACTGTTTAATAGATATAGAGTTTCTGTTTGGGATAATAAAAATTAAGGAAATGGAAAAAAATTATGTGATGGTTGCACAACATGGTGAAGTACTTAATGCTACCTAATTATACCACTAAAATGGTTAAAATGGTAAACATTATGTTATGTATATTTTACCACAATAAAATTACTAAATAAACAGATTTTTTTTTCAGTGCTACAAGATTTATTGTTCTTGCACCACACCCAGTGCTCCATGCAATACGTGCCCTCCTCAATACCCACCACCAGGCTTGCCCAACACCCACCCCCCTCCCCTCCATGAGATGAAACATGAGAGACTGTGGACTATGAGCAACAAACTAAATAAACAAAATTTTTTAAATGTTTAAATTTTTAAAATGTTTAAACCATCATTATTACCTTCCCAAAATCTCTAAGAAAGGTCTACACTGAGTCTCATAAGATCACGTCCCCTCAGTGATAATTCGAATTATTTCTTAGACATACACCTTATCTTATACTTAGCCATACAAAGTTTAACTACCTTTTTTCTGTCTTCTAGCATTTCAGATTTTAAAAACCACTTTGTTAATTTTTATCATATCCATATAAAGGATTTGTTACGTAATTATGAACTTGGTGATTTAATGTAAGTGCCTGATTTATAAATTTTTAACACTAACATCAGCACTTCTTACCAAGAAAGCCAGCTACCAAACTTTTTTTTTTAAGTAATCTCTATGCCCAATGTGAGGCTCAAACTCACAACCCCGAGATCAAGAGTCACATGCTCCACCAACTGGGCCAGACAGGTGCCCTCAAACTTTCTTTTTAAATAAGTTACTGTCCCAAGTCTCCTCCAACCCTATAGTTTATCTTAAGAGATAGATTCTGGTGTGGATGGGTATGTGTGTATGTGTATGTGGGGAATGGTGGGACACAGCAGGGAGAAGGAAGACTGTCAAAGGCATTTTTTCTAATGTTAATAAGTTACGTCTACTTGTTCCTCTTTTTTCAGATAGCTATTTATCACTTCACTGAATTCACTCTGATTGGGTGGCATGATTTCCCCTTACATAAATCATTGTGTTCATCCCCCAATTGATTGTGTTTGCTTAAACGTTCAACAATTATACCATTCATTACAAATTCTACCAGCTTCCCTGACCTTGAACTAAAAGCAAGCAATCTGTAATCAAAAAGGACCTCCAATGGAATGCTTTGTGTGGATCGATTACACAGAATTTATTTGTAATGATAAGATACACATTTTAGTCAGCTAATGGTAGTTACATTAATGCATGCTTGCAAATACAAAGTCCTTCATGAACACTACTTGGCTGAATTATTTTTTTCTTAATCTTGGGTATTTCCAATTCCTACTCTGACATTTTATAATATATACTTATTATTACATGCACATTTTAAAATCCTGGATATATATGCAACTTGTTTCTCAAAGACTATATATTCCATCCAATACTTAACAGGCACCTGAAGATCTAGATCTAGAGGCAAAAATCCACAGCACTCTGAATACAGAAAATACATTCTCTTCCACAGAACCTAGTTTTCTGTTATCAGAAAGTATTCCAATTTGTGTTTTACTGTAATTTTCATTAACAGAAAAAAATGCAAAATATTAAACCTAATTCTACGCAGAGGAATATATTCTGAAATTTCCACTGGATATCCTCGGGCGAGCAGCTCACATGCCTGATTACAAAAATGAATCTATGTTTGGCTCTCAACTACCCTCAGTATAAAGAACAGAATATAAGAGTAACTAAGCTTGATCATAAGATGTATTCACCATAGGCATTCGATCTATTGCCTTATCCATTTACATAAGTGCTCCAGGAACCTTCTGAGAGAGAATTTATCCTTTTTTTTTTTTTTTTGAGGGAATTTATTCTAAGGAAGGAGAGAACTGAGTAAACCCTCTTGGTCCAACAGGAAAAAAAAAAAAGGCAGTGTATTATGGTGGTTAGAAAATGGGATTAGGAGGGGTGTGTGGATGGTGTAGTCAGTTAAGCATCTGGCTCTTGGTTTCTGCTAAGGTCCCAATCTCAGGGTCCTGATTTCAGGGTCCTGAGATCAAGCCCTGTATAAGGCTCTTTTGTCTGCTTGTCCCTCTTCCTCCCCCAGGCCCCCGCCCCTCACTCTTCTCTCTTTCTCTCAAAAATAAATAAATAAATCTTTTAAAAAAGAAAGAAAGAAAATGGGATTATATGAGTCTGTCCGAGGTTAGGTTCCTTAGAAGACCCTGAGATGGGTTTCACTGGGGTGTTCTCTTAAAAGTAAAAGAAATAGAATAGGTCAAAGGAAGCAAGAATGTGACTGAGATAGAGACTAATTTCAGTTTGATCCCACAGAAAGGTCTGGACCATAAATTGCAACACAGAATTCGCCTCTCCTTGATGTAAGTGGTTAGCCCTTTGTAACCTCCTTTGTAATTCAGCCATTGGTCAAGATATACTGGTAGGAATAAGGAAGAATCATAGCCCCCTGGGGAAGAGCAATCTGCTGCGTCATATCTACTGGAGGATGAGAGGGTCAGCGAAGTAAAATGGATCAGGTTGCAGGATCAGCATCTACTACAGGATCAAACTAATCTGGCTTTGAATCCCACCATATAAGCTGCTAGCTATTCAATACTTGCTCTCTGACCTTGGGTTCTTTACCTATAAAATTGGAAAATAACACTTGTCTCTCAAGATTGTTTTGAGAATTAAAAAAAAAAAATGCAAGCCTAGCACTTGGGCTAGTGCTAATCAAACATATTTTAAAAACACTAAAGACTTAGAAGGCAGAAGTGATTGAAAGAATAGTATGATTTCTCTCAATAGGACATGCTGCTTAGCCAAATTCTACAAGTAAGGAAATATTTTGCCACCCCCCCCCCCGCCGCCGCAAGGCATTACACAATAAAGGTTTCTTGCCTGTTTTCACAGACGTCTGTGTAATCACCAAGTCCCCAGCAGCTCAGTGGTAGCACTCGATCAAAGAGCCAAGATGGTGGGGGGAGTGCTGTGATTTTCGTGAGAACAATAGATATGGAATAACCAGCAGAAGTCGTAACACCCAGCAAAAGGGAACTAGAACAGGAAGAAAAGAGAAAATGTTTGAACCCATGCCATAGCTGACCAAACTTATTTGTAAAGACATATGACACACCTGTTGGGGGAGGAGGTTGTACTCAACACAAGACTCAGATCATACATTAGCAAGGGGATGGCCTTGGAGTCAGATAAGGAATAGTAATGAATCCCTAGGCACTACAACTCTCATTCTTATTGATGTTGGAGATGTTTAGCATCAAGTTCAGTTGGCTTGCCTGGAGCACTATTCTAGGGTAGAAAGATACATCAGGAATAAAACACAGATGCCTGCTATAGCATATACCTTAGCAGGGGATAAATGTAATAAATAAATAATATCCTATAGTATGTTAGAAGGTGGTAAATATTATGGAATTAAAAATAAAGTAAAGTAAGGCATGAAGCAGTAGGTTGAAGTATTAAATAAAGTGTTCAGGTAATATACAGCATGGTGATTATCATTAACAATGCTATATTATATATTTGAAAGTTCCTAAAAGAGTAGGTCTTCAAAGTTCTCATCACAAGAAAAGAATTTATAACTAAGTGCTGTGATGCATGTTAACTAAACTTATTGTGGTCGTCATTTCTTTTTTTTTTTAAAGACGTAACTTCTTCAAGCCTCAGTTTTCTTTTTTTATTTTTTTTTTAAGATTTTATTTATTTATTTGACACAGAGAGAGAGAGAGATCACAAGTAGGCAGAGAGGCAGGCAGAGAGAGAGGGGGAAGCAAGCTCCCTGCTGAGCAGAGAGCCCTATGTGAGGCTCGATCCCAGGACCCTGAGACCATGACCTGAGCCAAAGGCAGAGGCTTTAGCCCACAGAGCCACCCAGGCGCCCCTGTGGTCATCATTTCTTAATATGACATTCGTCAAATCATTACCTTAAATGAATAAATAAAATACTGTGTTACCTCTAACCCTCATACATATATATGATATGTCATATATATATTATACATATGTACATATATATGTATAATACATATATATAGGCTGGTCATGATAGGCCTTCAGAAGAAGGTAAGATTTGAGCAAAGACATAAAGGAGGTTAAAGGATTAGTTCAGTGGTTTAGTGGATGTCTTGGAGGGCATATTTCAGACAGAAGGAAGAGCTACAGCAAAGAAAAGTCAGCAGAAACTCTAGTGTGTTTAAGGGAAAGCAAGGAGAGAAAATATGTAAGGGGAAGAGTGGTACAAATGAGGTCACGAGAGTGACAAGCAGCAGCAGAGACTAGTGTAGCAGGGGATTAAAAGTGGAAGGACAGTGCAGGGTTGTTTTTTCTTTTTTTTTCAGTGCAGGGTTGTTGCTCATCCTCTCTCTTTCCTGGCCTGGCTCCTTCTCCCCATTAGAAGATTAGAAGCCATAGCTGTTCTGTTGTTTGGCTATTGAGTGTCATCTTTTGCCTGCACTTGCCTTTGGTTGCATTTTGCCTACTAGATTAAATGCACTACCCTCTCTCCCATTCCCTGGTGCTAACTCCTACTCAAGTTTGTGACAGGCTCAAGTTTGTGACAGCCTGAGAGGCTCAGTAGGTTAAAGCCTCTGACTTTGACTCAGGTCATGATCTCAGGGTCCTGGGATAGAGTCATTGCATCGGGCTCTCTGTTCAGTGGGGAGCCTGCTTCCCCCTCTCCCTCTGCCTGCCTCTCTGCCTATTTGTGATCCCCCTCTCTCTCTCTCTCTCTCTCTCTCTCTGTCAAATAAATAAATAAAACCTTAAAAAAAAGTTTGTGACATTCTTGGGATTTTCCTGCAACCAGCCTATTTTTCTCCTTAGCCTTTCTCCACGTCCATGCTCCCCAGGTCTAAGTGTGTTTCACTGTTATATTCTTTGAGAGAGCAGAACAAGGCTAACTTCATTTTGTGCTACATCTGTCATCTTGTATATAACCCCTACACGACCTGCTCCTGAGAAAGGTCACAGAATGTCAGAACATTGCCTAGCCGATCCTTGAACCAGTTTGAGTTAGCCAATAGGAATGCGGAATCCCTAACTGCCATAGGATGTAAACCCCGCCTTTTGCCCGCCAAACTTGTGACTGGAGTAATACTAGTTCAAACAGTTACCTTACCCGTCAAACTTGCGTGCCAATTCAGACCAGAGTAATAGGCTAGTTCAAACGGTTACTATAGGGTAAATTGTGATTCAATTGGCCACCTGCGTGTGGACCGACATGGCTATGCAACTTTCCACGTGCGTTACAACCTCATTGGCCACCTGTGTATGGACCGACGTGACTATGCAACTTTCTGCGTGTTACAAATCTCATTGGCCACCTGCGTGTGGACCGACATGACTATGCAACTTTCTGTGTGACCACTGGCCCCTATAAAACTGTTATGCCCTTTGACCTAGGGGTCCAAGTCCCGACCCCGCTGTGTCGGATATACTTGGGCCCAAGCTCGAGCTTGCAAATAAACCCTCGTGCATTTGCATCTGTATCGGCTCCTTGGTGGTCTCTTGGATTCAAAATCAGGGGCATAACATTCTTCACCTTGCTAAGGGGTGGGTGCTGCAGTCCAATTTTGCAGGCAACTCCCATCAAAACATAAGTGCATTAAACAGGGCTTTCCTGTGTACCTTTGCCCAGCAAATAATAGTTCACCTTAGCTTCCTAAAAATGGAGAATTTGATAAAATGGCTCTATCTGGCAGATGATATTTCATAGTAAATAAATTTACAGTACAATATGAAATGCTCCTTCTTTGTGTTTCTCAAAGCCTTTTTGTCAAGCTCTACACCCAACATGGGGCTTGAACTGATGACCCCAAAATCCAGAGCCACATGCTCTATCCACTGAGCCAACCAGGTGCCCCTCTTAATGTCTATCTTGGTGTGAGGTAATATTTGAACAACTGTGGAACAAAAGAGACTAGACTCAAATCCAAGTCTCAGACTTAGTGATTCTAATCAAGGTATTTAAACTTTCTAAGCCCCAGTTTTCTCAAGCAAAATGGGGGCTGACACATAATTCTCAGGGTCATTTCCTGACTTAAATAAAAGAGCAAAAAGGCCCCACACATTGTAGGTGCTCAATAGTAACTCCATTTCCACCTTAAATATGCCTTTTCTTCTTTGCGTTGCTGCTTTTCGTTTATCTTGCTGATCACTCAGCATAAATCTGTGGAGCTTTAAAAGATCTATTCTTTAGCTCATTACATATTAATAACTCATATACTCCTGGCCATTCTGGATACTACACAATCTGGATACGTATAAGAACATGGGAAAAACAATGGCCATAAAGCCAGGTCGGAGCAAGGAGACAGCTGTTTCTTTCTCCCAAGATATAATAAATACCATTCAAATGGCCCCCATCTGGAGATCTGTTTGCTCTCCAAATAACAAATTGTGAGAGGTACATTTCTGAAATTTTTCTCGGAGGCCAGAAAAATTCCACCTACATCACTGGTCTATGTTAATGTAACAATTCCAAACATAGCTTTAAGCTGAAGACATACAAGTTATAGTTAGCTTTAATTACTGTATACATATAAATAAATAGAAATTTTTAAAAAAATAAAAATGATATGTGCCAGAGGTCATTTTCTACAAGTTCACAACAATTGTTTTATATGCATTCTATGGCAGCAATGACTGCATAAATCCATTTTCCAGAGTTAAATTGACACCTTCCATAAACTCGCAACACTGAAAGAGGAAAGCTATTTTACATGGTGGTATGCAAACAAGAAATCTACTAAAGAAAAATAATGATTTATTTTGTTTATTTACAAAACTTTGTAGAAATTTAAAAAAATCACTGTTGCCTATTAGAACAGGAAAAAATTAGTAAGGAAGAAAATTAATCTGATTACAAGAAACAAAATAAAAGATTAACTCCAACCAAAAAAATACTTGACATAAATGATATCAGTGAGTTTTTAATTTCTTTCAAGCAATAACAACAAAGTGTACAATTCATTTCCTGCCAAGAATTTACAATTACTTGAGGTAATAGCTATATAAATAAAGCCATAAAAATGTGCCAAATTTCAAGCAACCAATGGAACCAGCTCTTATAAAATATGGTACCTCAAAGACCATTGTTAAGAAAGGAAATGAAGATATAGTTAAATGCTCAATTTTTTTTTTTAGATTTTACTTATTTATTTGAGAGAGAAGAAAAAACATGAGCAGGGGCGGGGAGGCTTGAGCAGCAGAGGGAGAAGTAGACTCCCCATTAAGCAGGGAGGTCTGATGTGACCCTGAGATCATGACCTCAGCTGAAGGCACGTGCTTAACCAACTGAGCAATCAGGTACCACTTAAATGCTCAATTTTAAAGCTTTAAGCCTTTGCCTAGGTAGGAAAATTTTTAATCTAACACTAGGTTGATTCTTCTGGTAAATTTATTTAAAATTTATCCTAAAGTAAAAACACCTATACTTGCAGGTATCTAATGAAGAATGCCCTGGCTCTACATAGATCTGAGTTTGTCTCTGATCTCTTTGACACTTTGATCTAGTAGTCCCATTTATCAAATGTAAATGGTCATACCTACCTCTGTCTTTTTCTTACAGGATTTATGAAGCAATCATAGATATGAAAATGTGTAGAATTCTTTGAAAGAGAATCTTTGCAAATATGAGTTAACTATAGTGTTTATTATTATTGGTCAAGAAAATATAACTGCAATAGCAAACATTTATTTCATTTTTAGGTAATACTTTGCCTATTTTTAAAAACAACATGACATTCATGAGCATGTTAGGATGTTATGTGAGAGAGCATTCACGTGAGAAGGCACAACATGGTATCATGTAAGGCTTTGTTTCCATAATGCAGAGGGGTGGCTGAGAAGAGCATGGACTCTGGAGGCAGAGCACATGAGCTGATTCCTGGTTCTATCATTTCTTAGTTATTGGACCATAGTCAAGTTTCATAACCTCTCTACATCTTAGTTCCCCATTTGTAAAATGGCAATAAATAACAGTACCTATTTTGTAGGGTTTTTATAAGGATGACATGGGTTTGTGACAGTCACTGTTGGCTGCTTAACTCAACACCCTTCCTCAACCTTCTTTTCCCTTCTCCTGCTACACTACAAAGCCTGAAAAAATGTTAACACTTGATTTCTCAATCTCCCTCACAATTTGGGATGCTAGGTGACCACGTCAGCAGAGGAAAGAAAAGCAGAAATCTGTTGGGATATTTTAGAAGGCTTTGTCTTCCCTGATAAAAGGGGACAGATGTGACTGGGATCATCTTTTCCTTCCATTCTCTGGCTTTCAACACAAACACACTGCTTGG
This sequence comes from Procyon lotor, assembly GCA_028646535.1. Lineage (NCBI taxonomy): Eukaryota > Metazoa > Chordata > Mammalia > Carnivora > Procyonidae > Procyon > Procyon lotor. Next base: position 26,338,164 of record CM053614.1, read on the forward strand.
AGCTGAGAGAGATATCTTACAACTATGAGGACAAGGCCAAAAGAATGGAATAAATGCTGCCAGAAACCACAGCCAACGAATCAATGCCAGTTGCCAGACTCCTTTTAACATGAGAAAAACGAACCATGTGTTTTTAAATGACTGATATTAAACATTGTCACTTGTAGGTAAAAGTATTCCCAACTGGAAAAAAAAGTATTCCTAACTGATAGAGAATTAACATATGTAAAATGCTTGGCATATTCTTAGCCATGGTAAATATTCAACATTTTAGAAGTTTTATTTTGCAGGTAAGCACATGTTGTAAATTGCCCACTTAATATTCATTAATTTGTGATATGTATTTGTCTGGTTTGTGTGTCTTGTCTTACAGTTTCAATATAGAGCTACAATATTATTTAAAATTCATTGCATTTTAAATACATGTAAAATCTGCTTGTTTCTTGTAGCAATTAATCTAAAAGCACACTTTCTGCTATCTTTTTTTTTTTTTAAAGATTTTTATTTATTTGACAGAGAGAAACACAGCCAGAGAGGGAACACAAGCAGAGGGAATGGTAGCGGGAGAAGCAGGCTTCCTGCAGAGCAGAGAGCCCAATGTGGGGCTCGATCCCAGGCCCCTGGGATCTGACCTGGGCCAAAGACAGACGCTTAACGACTGAGCCACCCAGGTGCCCCTCTGCTATCTATTTTGATTCAGGAGCCCATTATATTTGTTGAGCTCTTCTTACTATTCATCAGTATGTTATGAATTTAAGATACTCTTTAGTTAAGTAAGTTTTGGAAAAGTTGCTCTGGAATTTCATAATTAGCTAGCTACCTTTTAAATCCTTTTAAAAAACCAATAATTTTTTGCTGTTTTTTGACACAAAAATATTCAGGCATTTATGACCTTCTACTATTTCCCAGAAGTCTACATCCATAATGTTTTGTTTGAAGGGTTACAGTACTGATAAGGCACTGTTTTACACAATGCCTATCTGCAATACAGTAACTTAACGTGTACACATTAAAAATTTTGGAAGAAAAACTAAAATTATATGGAATTTTTTTTTAATGTGCAAAGGCTATCTTTCCAAGTGAAGTAAATAATGGAGTAAATTTCCTAGTTAATATAAATAAGAAATAGATAAAAAATTGAAAACAATTATTTGGGGAAACTGATAACTCACTTGTGAACCTCTATCTAATTATCTACTTAACACCCCATTTTAGAGTTGATTAGCACTCTCTACATTATGAAGTACAAAGTGATACTCTTGATTTCAATAAGCCACCCACACCTACACACACGTACACACACACACACACACACACACACACACACACACACACCCCTGCTTTTCCACCCATTTTCTCTCATTACTCTCATTTTTCCCATTTCTCCATTCAATCATCACTCACTCAATTTTTCAGGACTAAATTTGGAGACCAATCCTGACCCCATTTTTCTTTTTCAGCTCACTTTCCATCTCCCTGCTGCGTCCACAAAACCCTGTACCTGACATCAGGCCACCTACAAAGATAACTGTTCTAGATCCAGCCTCCCATATCCTTCTACAATCATTTTCAAACCTGGGCTACATATCAGAATATTTCAAGAAATAAACATGACACAAACAAACATTTTCATTAACCATTACTTCTTTGTATTATATCGGCAAATGCTTGTTAACCAATACCCATTTTCATCATTTCCTGATGATTATTTTCCTCTTTAAGGATATGTTTTGTTGTTAGATCTAACCATATTCCTTAAGGAAGAAAATAGGTCCAGATGAAGATCCATTCCTGTTTTAATAGCTTAACTTAAGCATTCTGGTTTTTTCATATTTTCCTACTGGATGTAGATAGATGCTCTAGATCCAGCCCCAACATCTATTTTCCACAATCTTTTCCAACCCTGGCTACATATTAAAATCACCAGAGGAGCCTTAAGAAATGCCAACTCCTGGACCCTATTCCCAGAGATTCTTATATAATTGGTTTAGATCAGGTCTGTCTAGAATCACCTGCAGAGTATAGGTAGGGTTGAGGACTTAAAATGTTGTAACAGACTCATGACTGGTATTCCTGATTCAATTCTTGTCCTCCTACTTACTTTTCTCCTTGTAGCCAGAATAACCTTTTAAAATGGAAAATCAAGGGGCAGCTGGGTGGTTCAGTCAATTAAGCTTCTGACTCTTGGTTTGGGCTCAGGTCATGATCCCATGGGTCATGGGATTGAGCCCCATGTCAAGCTCTTAGCTCAGTGAGGGGTCTGCTTGAAAAGATTCTCTTTCTCCCTCTGCCCCTCCCTCAGCTTGCTCACTCTCTCTCTCTCAAATAAATAAGTAAATAAATCCTTTTTAAAAATGGAAAATCAAATCTTTGTAACTTCCTATCACACTAAGAAGAACACTTCATAGAGGTCTTCCCTGAAATCCCGATTTTAAATTCCCAATTGCCTCCATTACTCTTTATCCCCTTCACCTCTTTAATTTTTCTTCATAGAACTTGTCATTTTTTAATATTTATTTATATATTTGTTTGTTTCTCTTACTAAACTCTAAACATTCAGAGCTTAAGGATTTAGCCTGTCAGGATGCCTGGGTGGCTCGGTTGGTTAAGAGCTGCCTTGGGCTCGGGTCATGATCCTGGTCCTGGGATCGAGTCCCATATTGGGCTCCTTGCTCGGCAGGGAGGCTGCTTCTCCCTCTGCCTCTGCCTGCCTCTCTGCCTGCTTGTGCTCTCTCTCTCTCTCTTTGACAAATAAATAAATAAAATTAAAAAGAAAAAAAAAAGGATTTAGCCTGTCTTCCTTGCAACTTCATCCTTTATGCCTAGAAAATATAGTGGAAGCCCAGTAAGTATTTATGGAATCAATTAATACCACATAATAATTTTTAAATATTGCCTATCTCTCCCGTTGGCTATCTTGTGAATTTCAATAATGAAATATGAATTTTAATAATTAAAAAATGTATTTACCATTTTTATGCCTCCAAAATTATCCTTAAAAGAGGCAGTTAACCCAACTGGATCATAAACAGGATTAAGAATTAGGGATCCCAACACATATCACCATATCACAGGATTAAGAATTAGGCATACCATACATACCACCATAGAAAATAAGCAAGAATTATTTTTTTAAATGTGATAACATTAAATTTAAAACAAGTTCCTCGCAAAATACAGCATCATCGTGTGTAATGGTATAAAGAATTATATTAGCTAATCATCACTCATGTCTGAGTCAAAGCTTAAAAGTTAAACAAAAAACAAACTAAAAATGCCCAGGAACTAAGGAGAACCTAAATTTGAGTAACTTTTATTTCTCGGATCCAGCTGGTTTCTTGCCCTCTTTGTTTTACCACTCTCCTGTCATCATTGAACCAAGCAGAACACTGCAAGTCATTAACAATGTGAGTAGGTGGCTTTCTGACCCACTCCAGGAAGTCACCCTGGGGGAATTCCCAAATCACTTCAGACAAAACTAAATCACTGATTTCTTATCTGTCCAGGAATGAAGCCTGTGATTAACCTGTAAATGAGTCAACATTTATTCCAAGTCTGATTTATTAGTAAGATGAAATCAGCTTGGGAAAGGAGCACTACAGTGTGAAAGTGAAAACCGATAGGCAAAACGTGTAACCCCTCTCAAGGCAAGAGTGCTTCTGTGGGCATCACTTTCCCACTCTGGAGCCAGAAAGCCTGGTGTGAATTCTGACCATCCCACTAAGCAGCTGCATGATCTTGGATGGCTTATATAAACTTTCTATATTTCAGTTTCCTTAACTGTAAAATAGACATAGTATAATGTGCCTTTGAAATAACACATACCTCAAAAATTTACAGTGAGGATTATACAAATTAATGGATATAAAATGTTTAGATGAGTGTCAGGGCACAGGGAAGTGCTACATCACCAATAGTAATTGATGACTAAAAGCATGGACTGTAGAGTTGTTTCCTGAGTTAGAATCCCAGTCCTGCCAGTATATGACCTTGAGAAGACAACTTTGCCTCTCTGTGCCTCCATTTCCCCTTCTGTAAAACTGAGATGATATGTACCTCAATAGGGCTGTGACTTTGTATAAGTAAAGCCCTTAGAACAGTGACTGGCATATAGGAAGTACAATAAAATGAACTTATTATCATTATTGCTATTATTGATATATGTTTAGGCTACAATTCAGTGTAAGATTTTTGAGACATTGATTTCTTCCGAGTCTTCTGCTTCTAACATTAGTATTTCTCAGTCTCCTTTGGTGCTTCCTCTTCTTTGATGACTTCCTAAAAGAACAGTCATTCCCTAAGGATATATTCCTGGCCCTTTGATCATCTCATCCTATCCCTTCTCCTATAATAATACCATTGCTCTAATATGTCCATTATTACCTCTTAGGAAGATGATTTCTAAGGCTGAATTGATAGTATAGGCCTCTCTAGGGAGCTCCTGACCTTATCTGGACATGGATATTCCTCACGCATTTCAGACTTTCTCTGTGCAGAACAAAATTTATCTCTGTTTCCTCAAAATATTTTCTTCTTCCTGATTGCTTATCACATCAGCTATGACTTCTCTCTCCCCCTCATCCTTCATATATAGTCCCTGAAACCTACTGATTCCAATTTATGATAAATTTTGAGTGCATCCTCTCCTCTCCATTTTTCCTGTCCTTCTCCAGTTCACAATTACAGTAACTTTCTTTTTCTTTTTAAATATTTATTTATTTATTTTAGAGAGAGAGAGCATGTGCAGGGAGGGGGAGCAGAGGGAGAGAGAGAGGAATCTCACACAGACTCTGCACTAAGCACGGAGCCTAAAACAGGGCTTGATGCCACAACCCTGAGAGCATGACCTGAGCCAAAGCCAAGAGCTGGATTTTTAACATACTGCTACCCAGGTGCCCCACAATTACAGTAACCTTCCAATGGATCCTGCCACCTTCTGAAACAACCTTCTGAAATCAATACCACACATTATTTAACATAAAAAGGTAATGAAGTATGGAACATGCCACAATACAGATCCAGAAAACATTATGCTAAGCGATATGTATAGTGTACTGGATTAAATAGTGTTGCCCACAAATTAATGGCCGCTCAGAACCTGTGAATGTGATCTTATTTGGAAATAAGAACTTTGCAAATGTAATCAAGTTAAGATGGGGTCATATGGAATTAAATCCAATATGACTTACAAGAAGAAAATTTAGACAACATAGACATGCAGAGACATAAACACATAGAGGAGAATGCCTTGTAAGTATAGACAGAGATTAAAGTGATGCATCTAGGAGGCAAGGAAAACCAAACATTGCCAGCAGCCAACCACCAGTAGTTATGAGGAGGTAAGGAAGGACCCTCTCCTAGAATCATCAGAGAAAGCATGGTGATGGTGACACCTTGATTTCAGACTTCAAGCCTCCAGAATGGTGAGAAAATAAATTTCTGTTGTTATAAGCCACCTAGTTTATGGTAATTTGTTATTGTAGTTCTAGGAAACTAATGTATATGCTATGGATATCACATTTTGTTTATACACTCATCAGTTGATAGACATTTGAGTTGTTTCTACTTTTTGGCTAATAGGAATAATACTACTATGAACATTTGTGTTCATAATCCATTTTGAGTTAATGTTAATAGAAGACATGAAGGTTAGATAAGTTCATTTTTTTTACTTATGGATATTCAGTTGATCCAGCATCATTTGTTGAAGATGTTAAGGAAGCACCACTGAATTTTTCTTATACCTTGGTCAAAAATCACTTGGTCTTACTTATGTGGCTCTATTTCTAGCTTCTCTGTTCTGTTCCATTGATCTATGTATCTATCCCCTCTCCAATATGACACAGTCCTGATTACTGTAACTACACAGTAAGACTTAAAATCAAGTTAAGAAATTCCCCTACTTTATTCCTCTTTCTCAAAATTGTTTTAGCTATCTAGTTCTTTTGCCTTTCCACATAAATTCTGGAATTATCTTATCTATTGTCATGGTCTGGTTGGGCTGTTGTAACAGAATACCACAGACTGGATGGCTTATAAATAAGAGAAATTTATTTCTCATCATTCTAGAGGCTGGGAAGTCCAAAATTAAGGTGCTGACAGATTCAGTGTCTGGTGAGAGCCCACTTCCAGGTTCATAGAGCATCTGTTTGTGTCTTCACATGGTGGGAGGGGCAAGGGAGCTCCTGGGATCTCATAATTTTATAAGGGCACTAACCCCATTCATTAAATTCTGCCCTTAAGACCCAATTACCTCCCAAAGTCCCCACCTCCAAATACCATCATTTTGGGGATTAGGGGGATATATATATATATCTATATATATATATATATATCTATATATCTCTTAGGGGAAAGGAAACACAAACACTCAATCTAAAGAATGTGTATAGGCAGTAACCTCTTCAACATCAGCCACAGCAACTTCTTTCAAGACATGTCTCCAAAGGCAAAGGAAACAAAAGCAAAAATGAACTTCTGGGACTTCATCAAGATAAAAAGCTTCTGCATAGCAAAGGAAACAGTCAACAAAACAAAGAGGCAATCCACGAATTGGGAGAAGATACTCGCAAATGACACTACAGACAAAGGGCTGATATCCAAGATCTATAAAGAACTCCTCAAACTCAACACTCACAAAACAGATAATCATGTCAAAAACTGGGCAGAAGACATGAACAGACACTTCTCCAAAGAAGACATACAAATGGCTAACAGACACATGAAAAAATGTTCATCATTGGCCATCAGGGAGATTCAAATCTAAATCACATTGAGATACCACCTCACACCAGTTAGAATGGCCAAAATCAACAAGACAGTAAATAACAAGTGTTAGAGAGGATGTGGAGAAAAGGGAACCCTCTTAAACAATTGGTGTGAATGCAAGTTGGTGCATCCACTTTGGAAAACAGTGTGGAGATTCCTTAAGAAATTAAAAATAGAGCTACCCTATAACCCTGCAATTGCACTACTGCGTAATTACTCCAAAGATACAGATATAGTAAGAAGGAGGGCCATATGTATCCCAATTTTCATAGCAGCAATGGCCGCAATCTGGCCATAATCACCAAACTGTGGAAAGAGCCAAGATGCCTTTCAACAGATGAATGGATAAAGAAAATACGGTGCATATATACAATGGAATATTATGCCTCCATCAGAAAGGATGATACCCAACTTTTGTATCAACATGGACGTGACTGGAGGAGATTATGCTGAGTGAAATAAATCAAGCAGAGTCAATTATCATATGGTTTCACTTACTTGTGTGGCATAAGGAATAACATACAAGATATCAGGAAAAGGAAAGAAAAAGTGAATTGGGGAAATCAGAGGGGAGATGAACTATCAGAGACTGTGGACTCTGAGAAACAAACTGAGGGTTTTGGAGGAGAGGGGGATAGGGGTATGGGTTAGTCTGGTGGTGGATATTAAGGAGGACACGTATTGCATGGAGCACTGTGTGTGGTGCCTAAACAATGAATCTTGGAACACTGAGAAAATAAAATAAAATTTAGATTAAAAAAATAAAGAATGTGTATTTAAAAAAAAATCTTGCTTTTAATAATCAACATGTGTATTGATTATTATGTGTAATCAATATGTATACACAATAACAATATGGCTATAATTCCCAAATTTATATCTCTAAGACCTGTCTTTCTCCTGAGCTCCATACTTGAACATCCAACTACCCACTTGATAGCTACACTTCAGTGTTTCATTTGAATACATTAATTTTGAGATGCTCATTTCATCTTCAAGTTTATCCTCTGGTCTTCCCCTATCTTAGTAAATGATACCACTAATTAGCTAAATGCTCAGACCAAAAAACTTCTTTTTTTCTTTTCTTTTTTTTCAAAAACCTTCTTAACGAAAGAGTTTGAGTGTCTTCAATTGACACACACATCTGAATGTCTTCCGTTAGTTGAAAAAAATTTAATGTTACATTGTTCTTAAAATAAAATCCAAACTACTTACTTAATTTCCATGAGGTCCTCTCATTACACACCCCTTCCTTCATGATGGTCCAACCTCAGGCCTCCTTTCTGGTTCAAGCGGGGCGACGATGAAGATGAAGTAAGTAAGGTGCCTAGATACAAAATAAAAGAATTGCAATGTCCTTCCCGAAGGAAGTGCTTCCTTAAATTTTGCTTGTGATGCAAAACAGTGTGGTTGCCTTTGATGCCACCAACTTAAAGAAGTCTGACATGTTCACCTTAGTCTCAGGCCTGGGTGCAAGCTTTTTCCTGCCTTCAGGCCTTGGTTCTAGCCATTTCCTCTGCCAGGAAAGCTCTGCTTTCTGACTTTTTATGGCTGGCTCTTTGTTATTTAGAATTCTACTCGGATCTAACTACTTTATCTAAAATAGTAACAATAATAATAGTAGCTAAAATTTATTTACAGCTTACATTGAGACTAACCCTATGCCAAGCCCATAACTTTATTTACTTTATTCAAACAATGTTATGTGGCGGGTACATTTTACAGATTAGGAAAGTGAAGCAGAAGAAAGAGGCTAAATTGCTAGGGGGCACACAGCTAATGGCAGTAAGTGGGGAAACCTAAGTGGTTTCATTCCAGAAACCCAGCACACTTAATCTCCTTTGTGGCACCTCTAATTTGCAATAACCTTATGTTTGTTTACTTACTTATTGTCTTTCCTGGTTAAAGTGTGAGCTCCTTATGGCAGCTTGGTTTATCTTTGGTGTTGTCTGCCCAAACCTAGTTGTGACTGTTATACACAACAATTCATAACATTTATTGAAGGAATGCATTTAGAAAACACAAGGTGGGGCCCAAAATAACCAAACTACTTAAAAATACTTATTTGTTAAAGTATCTGAAGGAAATAATTTCAAAATCTTACATTGGAGATTCTCTAAGGAAAAAAAAAGTACCACAAAAACTTGCAAAGAATAGTCTCTGTCTCTTTGCCTCTAAATCATTTTGAGGGTACGCCTGCGTGCTGCAGGTCATGATCCCAGAGTCCTGCGATGGAGCATGGGGTTCCCTGATCCACCAGGAGCCTCCTTCTCCCTCTGCCTCTGCCTGTTGCTCCCCCTGCTTGTGCTCCCTCTTTCTTTCTCTGACAAATAAATAAAATCTTTTAAAACAATCATCTCGAAGGATATATACGTGCCTTATTCCTTGATGGATCTACTTTTCTGTTGCAAAGATAATTAATGTGTTGCCATTTCATCCAGAAGTCAGATGCAGAAAAGCCAGTTTGAGGTTCGGCAGCTTTCACCTGGAGTTGAATTATTTACTTGCTCTCTGAACGTTTAAATGATTTCTTCTTCCTAGCGCTTTGATCTACTCTCTCCCCAACTCTCCCTTTGTGGACTTTTTCCTTTAGGGCATCCATACCGTCTAGCTGGTAAAGTGTTTTGAGGGTTTTAAGTTTACAAATCTAAGCTGAGATCTAAGGTCACATGAAATTTAAAAGAAGAATTCTTCCTTTGGGCTGGTATTTTCTCCTGGCTCCTTTGTCAGCTCCCATTTGTCTGACAGCTTTTTGAAAGTAAGGCTAGTGCTCCTATCTGTATTCTTTTTTTTTTTTTTTAAGATTTTATTTATTATTTGACAGTGAAGAGAGAGATCACAAGTAGGCAGAGAAGCAGGCAGGGGCAGAGGGAGAAGCAGGCTCCCTGCTGAGCAGAGAGCACGATGTGGGGCTCGATCCCAGGACCTGAGATCATGACCTGAGCCGAAGGCAGAGGCTTTAACCCACTGAGCCACCCAGGTGCCCATCTTATCTGTATTCTGACCAAGAGTTGTCCCTCCCCAGGGGTCGCATGTTTGACTGGCTTTCCGAGTGAATAGATGAAGGGGTTGAAAAGAAAGCCTAGTCTTACTTGGTATTTTAATCCCATTATACTCCATCGAAAGTAGGGCATTCCTTGAAGAGCAAGAATTTTATCAAACAACCTAAAAAGAATGAAGAGAAAGTCCTTGAAAAGAATTGGAAGCACTGACTAGAAGCATGGCGGCCGAGCCCAGCCAGCTGCTTCAAGTCCACCCACTCTGCCACGTGACGCACGGTTGCCCCTCCCTAGACCACTGGGATGGCAGGTGAGGTCCATTACGCATGCTCAGGTCTCAAGGTCTCGGCGCTAGCACGCGCGCCTTCCCGCGCAACCCTGCGTGCTCCCCCAGTGCGCAGGCGCCAGGGGAGCGGGCGGCGCTGTGTTATTAGGAAGAGGTCGGCGGGCATGGCGACCGGTGTACTACGCGGGCTGGCAGTGGCCGGTGGAGGCGAAAGTAGCGAGAGCGAGGATGACGGCTGGGAAATTGGTTATCTCGACCGGGCAGTTCAGGTAGCCCAGGAGACCTTTTTTTGACCGCACCTGGATCAGCAGCCCCTTGGCCCTTGAAGGCTCGACCTCGTGAAACTTCTTGCTTGCCTGTGTTTCCCTAGTGGAAATACAGGCTTCTAGACTCCCACAAACCTTGAGTTTTTCTGTTTTCTACTGTGCTTTCCCCCCCAAATGTGCTTCTTTAGGTCGTTGATGTAGCGCTTCACTTGGGTTTGGACCCACAGCATTACCCATTCCCTTTAAAGATAATTTTAGACATGAATTCCTTATGAACTTTGTATGTTGCATTTCTCCCACATCCCCCTAAAAAAGAAGATGCATCTGAAGCCAATCATTGTTTACTGATGTAGTGAAAATTAAAATATAACAGTTTTTTTTTAACTTTCTCCTTTTTTAGAAATTAAAAGGGCCATTACTCCCTGAAGAAAAGAATGAAACATTTAAAAAAGCATTGACCACAGGAGATATTTCATTGGTCGAGGAGCTCCTAGATTCTGGTGAGAGATAATGGATGGTTTCATCCTAACACAGTTGTCTATATTTTCGAGAGTTCCTTATTCTAAAGGGTTTGACTCTGACTCTAACTCACTTGACTCTGAGTTCTCTTTGCCTTATTTTCTTCTTGCCCTCAAATTTGGAATGCCACCCTGTTGCTTCCATCAGTTCTACCTCCTTCAAGAAGCCTGTTCCGATTAATCCTACCCCACTCCAGTAATTCTTACACGTTTTCCTCAGCATTTACTATCTATAATACTATTACATGTTTTTCCAAAATTGTTTCTAGTTATGTATATTTTGGCTATGTTCTTTCCTTGTACTAGGTGTCTGTGTAACTAGGGGCCTGAGGTAGGAATCACAATATGTAGCTGTCTGTTCCAGCTTTATTGACTACTCATTGTGGTTCCTGGGGAAAGTCATTTAAACTTCCAGAGTATCATTTTCTTTATGTAAAACGTCGTCATTCTGTCCATGGTCCTGTAACATTTTTCTGTGATCAAATGAAATATTACTTTTTTGAATTATCTGACGTAGGAATTTGCATTGTTGATAATAATGATTGATATTATCCAAAGGAGTAATAGGTATTTACTTATAAATCAAAAACATTCACACAGAATAGATAAATGAGATTGTATATAGCAAGATGTTTTTCTTTTATGCTAGAGATATTGCATGGTTTAGTAGAAAAGGAATCATTTTGGAGACAGTACAGTTCTGGGTTTGATTACTAACCCTGCCACCTGATGGCTCCGTAATCTTGACCAAGTTACCAAACCTTCCTATGCTTCTATTTCTTCCTTTTTAAAATGGGGATGCATAATATCAAAAGATTTGGGGGTGTGTTAAAATGAAAGAATACATAAAGATCTAAAACATACAGACATTATGTAGATATTAGCTGTTGTAACAAAAAAGAAGGATCTGTGTGACTTTGTGGACAATTAAACTTGGGTTTGTAATTGAAGAATGAAACTAAATAAAATTTGAATAATTGAAAAAGGCTTAATACCTAATATGAACACATGCAGGAGTGTGCATAGTGCTGGATGGGATGGAATAGTTAGAAATTTGTTTTAGAAAAGAGAATTTGCCTTGGGGCTTGAGTTTGTAGTAGGTCTAAGTGCAGTGAAATGAAAGAGGTTCCAGAAAGATTAGTACTTGAAAAGACCTACTGGTAAAATAGATATTTAGTCAAGCCTTTAAAATTTTTTAATTACAAACATTTTAAAAATTAATTTTCAAAAGCCAATAATAAATAGGTGTAAGTAGAAAGATACCTTTGTTTCCACTTTCTCCCCAGTACCCCTGAAGTCTTACTTCGACAGGTAACTCTTAATTTAGCGTTTCCTAGTGTACTTCCAGATGTCATTATGTCACGCTTTAAAAAATATTTTTAGTTTTTTGCCTTCCAAAGTTATTCTTGGTTTTGATACATATTTCTGCAGCAGTTAAGTTTGATAAAAAATGAAAATTCTCTTTGAGTCAGTCACTTCTAACAGTTCAAAGATGTCCCAGTCTTTGTTATTCTGTTAATATATTCAGTTCTCTTCAAATTACTAAATATTTCAGATATTCTAAAAGGTATCGCAGTTTCTCTCTGTACCCCTGGAGATATCACCCTACTGTATTTGGTTTCTCATTCCTGTGTGTGTCATTCTATTTTTATTAGGTAGGTATGTATGTATCCCCAAACCGTATAGTGTACTTTTAATGTTTTTGAGCTACAATCATTTGCTGTGTGGACCCTTTTAAACCTAGGCCATTATTACCAACAAATTCCTTTTTGTTATAAATTATATGGTATATGTTACTATGCACAGTACTCTAAGCATATGAAAGTGAGTGATTTTTGTTTTGATGGGAGAGGCTGTTAAAAACTTGCATTTTGTATTGACAGGCATTAGTGTAGATTCCAGCTTTCGGTATGGATGGACTCCTCTTATGTATGCTGCTAGTGTTTCCAATGTAGAGCTGGTTCGAGTCCTTTTGGACAGAGGTGCTAATGCAAGCTTTGATAAGGGTAAGCTGTTTTAAACATTTAAAATATGTGAGTATTTACTTTGTAGGTGTCTCTGTTTAGAAGCCTAATTATAATCTGTTTGGGGGTGGTGATATACACTCTCCATGTTCTGTTTTTATGTATTCACTTTAAAATAAATCTTTGTCCTTAAAAAAAGAATAAGATTAGATACTGAGTTAGCCCAGTTGATTATGTTTACTGTGATTTCCTTGATTCCCAAGCAGCTATTATGCAAAATGAAAAAACTTAAAGCAGTTTAAAAAACAAACTTTCCTATTAGTTATATTATGTAAGTAAGATACAAAATCAAATTAAAAACCATAGTTTCCTTTTTTTTGGAAAAACTCTCTAAGAAGGTAGATTCCACTTATATTATCTTAATAACTGCTTATGTTATTATATACCTTTAATTTCTATGCTAACGGGTTTAGTTATTTTTTAAAGGAAAAATACATTGAAAGAAAACAAAAAGCTAATAATTATGTCAAAAATCACTTGAAGATCAGTCTTTAGAATTTAAACCTCAATTCTGAATTATATCACCTAAGGTTATTTCAAAGATAGCTTATTAAATCCATATGTTTCTTTGCTGTTAAATAATTTCTACTCCGTACTGCTTTGGATGCTTTCAGAAAATAAGAGTATATGTACAAATCCAGTTTAATTATTATATTGAATTATTGCTTACTTATTTTTAATGTGTTTCCAATAGGCAAGGCAATTAAATTCATTTCATAATTCAGATATTGATTTCACTTTAGAATTAATTTTCACGTTTACTTTGTACTTACATTAGATGTTTGTAAAACTGTTTCTAGTCTGTTTTCTCATCTATGTATATTATATAACTTCCCATCTTCTCAATAGTTTTATGTTTAATCTGCTTTGTGATAAGTTTTTCTTATTATTATGTCATTTTAAAATATCACCCAATGAAAACTGGATTTAGGAATGAGATTTTCGAAAGTATATAAAATATTCTCAAAAAAATTAATAGTTTTCTAAACTGTAGAGAACAAACTGATGGTTACCAGAGGAGAGATGGATATAGGGATGGGAATAAAGGAGTGCACTTGTGATGAGCACCAGGTATTGTATGGAAGTGTTAAATCACTATATTGTACACCTGAAACTAATGTATGTTAACCAGTTGGAATTTAAGTAAAAACTTTAAAAAAATAAAGTTTTCTTTCTCTGATTTTGTAGTCAGAGGAATACTTACAGTTATAAAACGGTTTATATTGTTCTCAGCATGTTCACATAAATTCTTCTATGTATTCAACATTAGCCCCATCAGGTAGAGAGGGCAGCTTCTATCTATAAACTAGATCTAGTAAGATATTAAGGTATCACTGGAGGGGCGCCTGGGTGGTTCAGTGGGTAAAAGCCTCTGCCTTCTGCTCAGGTCGTGATCTCAGAGTCCTGGGGTCGAGCCCCGCATCGGGCTCTCTGCTCCGCAGGGAGCCTGCTTCCCCGCCCCCTGCCTGCCTCTCTGCCTACTTGTGATCTCTCTCTCTCTCTGTCAAATAAATAAAAATTTAAAAATCTTAAAAAAAAAAAATATCACTGGAGTCACAGTTTGTTTAGCAGAACTGGGACTAGAATCTTTATACTTGATCAGTATTAAATCACTGGTATAAACCATTGCTGCCGTGACCTATTTTGAATTCCCCAATTCTTATCTGAAAAGTGTTTTTATTTTTTTTATCTGTGATTTCTTCTGGTGCCATAGGGGACAAGGGGAAAAGTTTTTAGGAAACCGGATGAGCTCAGAGAAACCAAAGGACCAAAAAGAAACTAGTGGATATGGAAGTTAGGTCATTTCAGTAGGATGGTTTGGATAAAAACCAAAATTTCATTTGGTTTCATTTCATTCAAATTACTGAGATGTAAAATGAATGAGAAATAAAGAAGTGAAATCAGAGAATATCAATTATTGTTTTTCTATTTTTTAACATTCTGTTTTTTTTTAAAGATTTTATTTATTTATTTATTTATTTATTTATTTATTTATTTATTTAGAGAGCACAAGCATGGGGAGCGGGAGAGGGAGAAGCAAGCTCTCCACTGAGCAGGGAGCCCAGTGCAGGGCTCAATCCCAGGACCCTGGCATCATTAACTGAGCCTAAGGCAGACACTTAATCAACTGAGCCACCTAGGCGCTGGTCACTTACTGTTTTTCAACCACAAGTTCAGCAAACAAATTTTAATCAACCAAAAACTGTTCGACTCCAGGCAGTATCTCTATACAGCGTTCATGTACTTAGCACTTTCCTATTAAAGGAAAGGGAACAAAGAAGGGAAATTAAGAAATGAATTATAGATATATAGATATATTTTGAAGATTAAGGCAGTTCATCCCGAATCTCATTTTTTGGTGAAGGAAGACAAATGTATTGACTAAGAGTAAGAGATTTGGGAATAGGTTATAAAATTTTAAGAGTACAGTAGATATTTAAAATTTTCTGAATGATAAAAGAAGTCAGTTAGCTTCACTTCTTAATGTGGGGGGGTTTCCTCACTTTTCTTTTCACTACAGATAAGCAGACTATTTTGATAACTGCATGTTCTGCACGTGGCTCAGAGGAACAGATCTTAAAGTGTGTAGAGCTACTGCTTTCAAGAAATGCTGATCCAAATGTTGCTTGTAGGTAAGAGCCTTATTATCTATTAAAAACAATGGATATTTTTCTTTATCAGCCCGTTAAACATTTGATACCATGGATTTTTAAAAATCATAAACGATGTGTTTACTTGGCCACATAGTTGAGGAATGAAAATAGGTCACAAGGTTCCAATTTTATAAGATTATCAGAGGAAGGGCATATCACAAAAGTAGTCTTTCAACTTTTAATTTTTAGAAGAATGTTCTAATTTGAAATGAGAGGGCAAGGAAGACAAACTGTATCATTTCTTTTGAATCATACACTCAAAAGAATAATTAAGCTATAGCAGTAAAACCTCTTTGTGTTCTCTTTGTATAACACTTACCTGCTAAACAATTCTACACAAATAGTAAGAATTTCAAAATAATATATTGAAATGTTTTCATTTTCCTAAGACTTTTCCAATTATGTTATATCATATAGGTAATAGTGTCCAGATGCATAGAAAACAAGCAGTAACTGTTGGATCTTTTGAAATGTCAGTAGTTTAAAAAATGAATCAGCTTAAAATTTCTGTTACTGACTTCTTAATCTGTCTCTGTCTTCTGTTTTATTTAATCTCTATTTTATTTAATCTTCAAAATTAATAGAGTAGGGAATAGGCTACCAACTGAAATATGTCTAGCATGAATAGAATTATTATTCATAATTCATTAAAATAATAATGCTCTTGTGCCTGATATATAGAAATAACTATGCTTGACTTTAGAAGGTTTTTTCCCCCTAATTTAGTTTAGTTTCTATGACAGCTAGACTGCAGGTGTCTGTTTTGTCTCCCAAATTCCAGGTAATCTCTGGAAACATTTTTGATTGTCACACCTGGGAGATTCTTTTGGCTTAAAGTATGCTACTGGCATAATGGGTGGAGGCCAGGGATGTTGCTAAACATCCACAGTACATAGGACAGCCTCTCAAAACAAAGAAGTATCCATCCCAAATATAGTGCCCAGGTTGAGAGACTAGTATGAGAAAACTCAAGACTTACAGAGTGGATAATCAGTATTTAACAAATAGATTTTTTTAAAGATCTGGAAAGACTACCTGCAAATTTTTAGCAAATTAATTCACAGAAACTTTTATTCTATCATATATGGTATAATCCCTAGTTAGATATCTAACTTTTGGATTTTACTGTACTTGGAATTGGGAACTCCAAGGCATCTAGCTGAAGTAAGCCTCGATGGGTATACAATTTTAATTTTTACCTTCAGAAGTGGCTTATGATAAGATTTGCTATTCTGGGTTCAATGGGAAATTGTTTTTTGCTGGAGCTCTTTTTTTTTTTTTTTTTTTTTGCTTCTGTACAGCATTACAGAAAGCAAAATCTTTACCCTTCCAATTACTTATTCTGTTGTAAACACATTGAAAGAAAAGTCAAGCAAGCCATTGTCATAGGTTCTAGACTATTCTGCTTCCATAAGAACTAGAAGATATCTTCTAGATATACAGGGTATATTTAGAAAAAAAATAATCCATTTGAATTAAAATAATTTAAGATTAGCATCTCAAGCTAAAACTATAAGGCAGCCACATAATTTCAAAACTGAGAACCCTAGAAAAGCTGATGAATCTGAAAGAACATAAAATTTGAATTGATATGTGCTCTACTAAAAGAGAACTTTACAGACGGTTGAAGAAAAAACCAATCTGTATCTAAATAAAAAATGTGAGAAATACCTGAAAAAACTATTCAGCTGTTTTTAAGCTCAAAGCATAAAGTAGTGCAATAACTGAACTGCTTTCTTTTAGAAAATGAACATCTTGATAGAACTGAAAAGAATAAGTCATGGAAAATTAGTGCTTTAGGCTGCAAATTTTATAAGAAGGATAGCATTACTGGATAGATGGGGATAGCCTGGTGTCAATTTAAAAAGGAAAAAAATTTCAGGACCTAGGGAGAGTGCAGTAAGACTTGGTGGGAATTCCGTAGATAATTCATTAGCAATGACAAAAATCAAAACGTGCTAGAAGACTGGGAATTTTAGTTTGAATCCTTTTTCTCTCCCCTCTTTTCTTTTTTGAAAAATTTTTTATGGTATTAAAGTATATGTAACATAAAACTTGTCATTTTACCCATTTTCAGTATATAATTTAGTGTATTTTTCTACGGTAAACTTGTGCCAAGCACCTGAAGTTTGTGGTCTTTTTGAGCATTGCTCGCTTTTCTAGCCTGAGATCCGAGTTAAGCTAAATAGAGACCAGCATCTTGTATCTGTTCTTCAGATACCTGTGACTATCTGCTTCTTTGTTTTACCTACTGAATTGTTTTTGGGGAAATAATGTTTGGTGTTTGTTGCTGTTTTGCTAAAGCAGCAAACATGTTTACATATGTGTCTTGAAGATTACTATCACTAAATGCTTTTATATTCTGCTTTTATATTTCTTCTACCACTCTAGGCATTCTGGTTTATTATTGTGGTAAACACATAATAATATTCAAATGTATTAAAAGTTATTTGAAAGAGCAACTCTTAAATGCTTTGACATTTTATGTTGCTTTTTAATATTGTATTTAAGTAGACTATAGAATCTACTAATAGGGGGTACTTGTCTGGCTCAGTTGGTAAAGCATCTGCCTTCCACTCAGGTCATGATCCTGGGGTTCTGGGATCAAACCCCAAGTTGGGCTCCCTGCTCAGCGGGGAGCCTGCTTCTCTCTCTCCCTCTGCTGCTCCTCCTGTTTATGCTCTCTTGCTCACTCGCTCTCTCAAATAAATAAATAAAATATTAAAAAAAAATAAAATCTACCATTTGATTCCTAGGGTGTGTTTTTTGAGAAATTTTCTTAGTTTCTTCCATCATCTCTGACATTTCTTCTGTTTAATCTTGAAAATGGCCAATGGGGGAAAAAAATCCATCACTTTAGGTGGTATCATTAAGGTGTCTTTATCTCCTACATCAAGCATCATTAATGACAAGCATTTTCTAAATTTTGGATTAATGCCTCAGTTCTAAAAAAGTCTCATTCATTATCTCTTCAAATATTACACCTGCCCTGTTCTTCCTTCATTTCTGAGTCTCTGATTGTAACTGTTAGACTTCATCTTTCTCTTTTTTTTCCCTTCTCTTTGTTTCACTGTGTCACATTCGGGATAATAGTTTTCAGTCTGCCTTCTCAGTCACTGAATCTCACTTCTAATTTATTTTATTGTTAAACTCGTCAATTGAATTCATAATCCCAGTTTGATTATTTTTAAAACCAGCAGTGTCACTTTTCTTTTTTTTTAAGATTTATTTGAGAGGGGCGCCTGAGTGGCTCAGTGGGTTAAAGCCTCTGCCTTCGGCTCAGGTCATGATCTCAGGGTCCTGGGATCGAGCCCCGCATCGGGCTCTCTGCTCCGCAGGGAAGCTGCTTCCCCTTCTCTCTCTGCCTACCTCTCTGCCTACTTGTGATCTCTCTCTCTCTCTCTCTCTCTCTCTGTGTCAAATAAATAAATAAAATCGTTAAAAAAAAAAAAAGATTTATTTGAGAGAACAAGCATGTGTGCGTGCACAGAGGGAGGGACAGAAGGAGAGGGGAGAGAATACTAAGTAGACTCCAAGCTGGATGTGGCGCTGGTCATTTGTCTTGATCCCAGGACTCTGAGATCTCGACCTGAGCTGAAACCAAGAGTAGGACACTCCACTATGCCACCCAGGTGCCCCTGGCAGTGTTACCTGTCACCTGGCTCTTTGTTTCCTGAAAACACTTTCAAGCTCTAAATTAGAACTTTTTTAATAATGGCAAACATGCAGTTGACCCTTGAATGATGCAGGGGTTAGGAGCACCAACCCCCTGTAAGGTGAAAATCTGCATATAACTTTTGATTCCCCCAAAACTTAACTACTTTGGTTGAGCACAAACCTTACCAATAACAGTCAGTTAACATAAATTTTGTATGTTACATGTATTATATACTGTATTCTTAAAATAAAGTAAGCTAGGAAAAAAAATGTTAAGAAAATCATAAGAAAGAGAAACTATAGTACTGGACTATATATTTTTTAAAGGTTTTATTTATTTATTGAGAGAGAGAGAATACGTATGGGGGAGGGACACAGAGGGAGGAAAAGAATCTCCAGCAGACTCCATGCTCAGCATGGAGCCTGATTCGGAACTTGATCCCACAATCCAGAGATCATGACCTAAGCTAAAATCAAGAGTTGGATGCTTAACCAACTGAGCCACCCAGGTGCCCCTGTACTGTACTGTTTTATTGAAAAAAATCTGTGTATAAATGGACCTATGCAGTTCAAACACATGTTGTTCAAGGGTCAACTGTAGTCTAGAAGTAACAGCAACAATATTTGAAATCTTGGTGGGTTTCTGTTAGCAGTAGCTTTTCATGCTCCTGACTCATGACTGGGTACTAGTCATTAGAGTTTAAAACTTGTCAGAATAATAGGACGCCATCAGGTGGGAATTCGTGTGTTTCTAAAAGGTGCCTTGAGCACCATCAGTCCAGGAATCCTGTAACCTAAATTCAGAGGTTGAAGTTCCTGGATCATATGGTGATATATACCAAAAAAGCTAGTTTATTTCTGGTGTAGCCTTACCCTGAAGGTGTAACCCTTAGAGTCCCAGCTTAATGTATGTTGAGTACAGTTTAGTAAACTTCCTACTTTGTATAGGCCCAGAACTTTGAATCCTCTTTGTGTTCACTGCCTCCAAAGCCACAGCTCCTTTTCCCATTGGGTTCTTCTGGACTGGCAATTGCCCTAAAGGCAAAAGCAACCCAAATACCATGTTTATTTACCTCTTTGGAGTTTTGCAATCTAGATTTTGGTTCAGTGGTTCTTCAGTATTTTCTTAGTCCTTCAGTTTTTTAAGAAAATTTTATTTTAATTTCTTACATTTAAAACAGCTAAACATTTAGCTGTTTTAGATGCCTTCACAATTTTGATACAAATTAACTTGCCATTAATGGAAGTAGAAACCTGCATCTTCTAAATGTTTTGTTTTTTATGTATAGATCTTTTGTTAGCTCTTTAATTCCTTGCATTCCATGCAGACTTTTATCTTGTTGAAAATAATACTAATTTAATATTTAATGATGAATTTTCTCTATTACTAACTATAGATATACCTGGGGTTTTTTTTTTAATTATTTTTTCTTAATTTTTAAAATTATGTTTATTTTTTCTTCGGTAGGACACATGGTAAAAAAAAAAAAAAAAAAAAAAACCTGACAACTTGAAAGCCATTTTTAAGTTAACACAAATAACATGTTTTGTTTCTCTTGGACCTTGCTACTGACAATTCTTAGTGTACTGTGTCTAGCAAATATGGAAATTTCTGGTTTGAGTTTTGTCTTTTTGTTTTGTTTCTCCTTTAGAATTTGTTTCTGGGGTTAGTTCTTTAGCTTGTTTTTAAATGACACTGTGTACCAAGCAGTGTGTTGATTGCTTTTAAATAAATTCTCTAATATAATCCTTATACCTGTGTGGTAGATAATGTTTTTTACAGAACAGAAAAGTGGCTCTCAAGTATTTAAAACTTTGAATGTAGCACAGCTTTGATAAAGGAATTTACAACAGTTTAATCCAAACAGGATCTACCATTGGAATGTATTTATGTTTCCCATCCTGTCTATATTTAGGATTTTTCAACACAACCAGTTTAAACAACATGGCCTTTTCTAATTGTTGTAAAACACATGTTTGTGTTAACCTGCCTTATATCTTGGGATTTTTTTCTCTTTTTCCTAAATTATTGTAGATAGTTTAATGTTTTGATTTTAAAAGTCCACAGATGTCAAAAAGCAAGTATGTGAACACAAAAATATTATCACTTTAATGTAGTTTAGTCATTTTTAACCCTGAAAACAAGGTGATCTGTAATCAAATTACTTGCAACTTGGCAATTGTGCCATAGTATAGACTTACCAACCGTTATTTTTCTTTTCATATGGATAATGTAGTAACCAATGACATTTAAATTATTAAAGTCTAAAAGGTCTGTATTAGATGATTGGATATATGATAAAATTTGAAAACTTCTTGGAGCACCTAGTTGGCTCAGTCAGTTAAGTGTTTGCCTTCAGTTCAGGTCAGGATCCCAGGGTACTGGAATAGAGTCTTGCATCGGGCTCCCTGCTCAGTGAGAAGACTACTTGTCCCTCTACCTCTGCCTACTGGTCCCCCTACTTGTGTGCCCTCTCTCTCTCTGTCTCTCTCTCTCTCTGTCAAATAAATAAATAAATAAATTTTAAAAAAATTTGAAAATTTCTTCAATCTAGCCTTAAGTTTGGAGTCGAAATTTTTATTGTTAGAGTAATAGTAAGCTTTCAGAAAGTATATATAATTATAATTTCTGGGTTTTTTTTTCTTAAGATTTTATTTACTTATTGGAGAGAGAAAGCCATAGACAGAGCATAAACAGAAGAGGAGGAGCAGGGGGAGAGGGAGAAGCAGACAGCCCTGCTAAGCAAGGAGCCGTATGTGGGGCTTGATCCCAGGACCCTGGGATCATGACTTGAGCCCAAGGCAGACACTTAACTGACTGAGCCATCCAGGTACCCCTATAATTTCTGTTTTTAGGAATTGTGTGGGTTCTTTCCTCCAGGTTTTCTGAAACATTTTCTGAAACATTATATTAAGAAATTATACATATATTTTTACATTTAGAAGGCTGTTTTCTTGGCAGAGAAGTTTATTATATTCAGATTGCTCAGACATGAGATAAAGGTTTCGTAGAATGATGTGGCATTTTCATTTCAATAGATGTTTTTATTACCATTGATAAGACAGCACACATTAACTGATATCCAAGGTTTTGACGTAATCATTGTGTGATTGTTAACTTGTTGAATGTTATTGCCTCTTCTAATAGACAGAAATACTCTGGGGAAAATGTGACTTTCTTTCTCAGAATATAAATTTAGTTGTAAATGTCACCGGAGCATTTGGTAGATTGAGGTGTAATTTTAGATTACAAGACTAACTTGTTTTCTAGTCTTAAGTAAATAGGTAGCATATCTTTGCTCTGAAAACAGGCTGAAGTCACAATATTTTCAGAAAGAATTTAAAAAATAGCTTATTTAGAAAACAGTACTAGAAATTGTTATGTTGTGGGGGGTTTTCTTTCTGTATATCTTTATAAATTGCCTATCCAGATCCTTTGTTCATCTTTTTATTTATCTGTGTTTTCTTTTATTTTTTTTAAGATTTTATTTATTTGACAGAGAGAGATCACATGTAGGCAGAGAGGCAGGCAGAGAAAGAAGACGAAGCAGGCTCCTTGCTGAGCAGAGAGCCCAATGCAGGGCTCGAGCCCAAGACTCTCAGATCATGACCTGAGCAGAAGGCAGAGGCTTTAACCCACTGAGCCACCCAGGTGCCCCCTTACCTGTGTTTTCTTTATCTGCATATAGGAGCTGATTTTATCTTTGGTAGCAGTTTTACCATGTATGCAAACAGTGACAAATACCTTAGTGTGCTATTCATAAACCTGGAAATCTACTTGGTCCTTTTGAAAGCACAGAATGGAGAGGATAGACCTGAGAAAAGCTAGTTGATGAAAGCCCTTGACACTAATCTCTGAAAACACAGAAACCAAGACTTTAAAACAAATAAAAAAAATAGCTTCCAAATTCTAACTTGACTTTGTTTTATTGGTTTCTAGCACCAGTGGTAAGTTGTGTGTTGGCTACTAAAGCTTCCCACTTGGAAGAGACTCATATCATTTCTTCTATTTAATTGTCATATCTAGCTTTAAAGGAGTGAGGAAGTATAATCTTACTGTGTCACAGGAGAATCAGCAGAATTGGGTGGACAATCCTGATGATTTACCATGTCACCTTAAATGTCTTTTCTTCAGGGTCACAATTATTGTATTTTCTTTTAACTGTATGCTTAAAGCAATAATTAATTTTGAATTTTGAACATAAATTTGTAGCAAGAAAAATTGGTATTTATCTCAAGCTTTTCATTCACTTTTATATATAATTTGTCCTGGGGCGCCTGGGTGGCTCAGTCCATTAAGTGTCTGCCTTTGGCTCAGGTCATGATCTCAGGGTTCCGGAAATGGAATGGAGTCCCCTGCCAGACTCTCTGCTCAGCAGGGAATCTGCTTTTCCCTCTCCCTCTGTTCTCTCTCCCTCTCTCTCTCTCTCAAATAAATAAATAAAATCTTTAAAAAAAGTTTTTGTCCCTAATTTGTTCTTTATATTATCTCTTAAATTCATTGCAGTTTTTATATTTATAATCCTACCTTAAAAGGTACTTTAATAGTCTCCTAATTGATTATTTTTGACGGCACTATGTCTGTAATTTAGTCAGTCTTACATACTGTTGCCTGTAAGAACACACTTCCTTTTGTCTTTTAGGTGAAAGCCAAACCTCTCTATAATTTGATCCCACCTTAATGACTTCTCACTACTCCCTAAAGTCTAACTTCATTTCAACATTGTTCCTCAGATATGTGGTCATTCCTGCCTCTGTGTTTTTGCTTTTGTTATTCTTCAGTTTGGAATATCTTCTTCCTTCACTGTGCATTCAAATTGTGTCTTCAAGGGTCAAGTTAATAGTCTATGATGCTTTCCTTTGTTATTAAGTCCACAAGAGCACTTATGTTCCTAAGCTGTGATTTTGGATGTGTGACTATCTTGTTCAACACATTTTTATACATCTCATATGTTGTCCTTTTATTGTTTTCTTGTATGAAAGTCTTGATTTCCCTGTGAGCCACTTGACTATCCTGGCACTATATATTTTTCGATTCCTTCACAGTTCTTTCATTTGATATTTATCAAGTTTTTGTTGACTTTAATAGGCTTGACATAGAATGATCATTTGTCTTTTATTTACAAAACTTAACTGAAACATTATTTGTGAAGTAATTAATATGTCAATCCATGTATATCACAGAAAAATGAAACATGACTTAGAAGCTGAAGATCTGGGTCCAGATACTATCTCAACTATTTGCCCAAGCTAATGTAGCCATTAAGTCTTCTTGACATATTTAAGGCTCAGTTTCTTCAGTGATTGATAGATGTGATACCTAACTAGCTAGTAGAGTAGCTGTGAGAATTAAAACAAGATAATGAATATGAAAGTACTTAAGATGCTGCCATTTCATAGTAGATGCTTACCAAATGTCTCATTTACTTAAATTGATAATATTTCCTGTGCTATAAGAGCACAATTTCTGAAGTGCATATTTCTTACTGATTTATAAAATTAAATTGATAAGTATACTATTTCTTTAAACATTTTTATCATGTTAATAAAATATGTAAATATAAATATTTCTTTGAACTTAAAAAAATAGTTAAATATTTCAATATGTCAAATATCTGGATTATTATTGTTGTAGATGAGGAGTAAATGAGAGTTGGGGATGTGGAAAGAATGGATATGACCCATCCTTTCTAGTAGCTTAACAAGAAAGAAAAGATATAGGATGCTAGCTAAATGGTAAAGTTAGTTACATACACTGTAACTTCAATAGTTAGTCTTTAAACTCTGTTCAAACTGTTGAAGAATGATTTTTTTAAAGTGAAACTGTAGTTTGCCTAACAATAAGATTGCCCAATTAGTGAAGATAATTGTTTCAGATGCTTTGTAATTAGAAATTATAATCCATCCTCTTCTGAAGTCTCTTTATGAACTTTGGTATTGATTAGCTTTAGGTCACCATACACATTTTCACACACAAAAATTAATTTGAAATAAAAACCAATTATATTTCATATATTCTGACACGTTTTCACATAGTTGCATCTCTGAAATTGGTATGCCTCCTAAAATTGATGGTGTCATAGATCAAATGAAATACAGATTTGTTACTTACTATTTTAATTGTTTTGTCTTGGTTTTTATTTTTTGTATTCCATTGTCCAGTGGTACTAGAAGTCCTGGAAGAAGTGAACAGTAAAAAAAAATATAACATTTTAAGCTTTCTCTCATGATTTCATAGCTTTCAAAAATGAAAGGTTTTGTCCTTACTTAAATATACCCTGTTTCAGTGGTTCCCACCAAAATAGATTAATTTCTACATATTAATGGTCTGTGCTAAAGAAGAAGGATGGATTGCTGATGTAATGAAGCATAAGATTAAAATAACTGATTTATTTCTCCATTATGCTTATCTTGTATACATATAGATGGTATTTTAGTCAATAAGAAGCATACTGCTACAGTTATATTTCCTTTTGAAAATTTTTCCTGCATTCCACTGTTAGGGCAACAACTTCATGAATGAACACAGAAGTGAATTCATTTTTGTTAGGAAAGTTTAATATCTCCTGTTAGTATGTCTTTGTAGAACTGTCCACTAATTAGGACCTTTACTTAGTCAAGAATTTATTGGATCTTGTCAAGATACTAATTTTTAATATCCATTAGCCCATACTAAAGCCAGTAAGACTTATTAAAAATCAAGAAAAAAAAACTTTGTATATTAAAGCTGTAATTCATATAGTCTTTGATAAGCTTTGATTATGATTTTGCTTTAAATATGTTTAAAATAATATGCTGTGATTAAAGGCCGCTGCACATCCTCCCCAGTCATAGTCACTTCACTTCTTTCTTCCCCACAGGTAACAAGTCTTGTAATTTGTATGTATTTTTCCTGCCCAAGTTGGATTGATTGATTATCATCCATATGTACTTACATACAGGAATCCATCCATATATCTGTAAAAATTATATCATTTGGTACGTTTTTATTCCATTTTTTCACTGAGATCTGATTTACAAAGTGAAATGTACAGATCTTAAGTGTACAGTTTGAAGAATGACAAATAAATACACCCATGTAGCTCATATCCCTTTCAAAATAGAGAATATTTTCCCATTACCCTAAGAAGTTGTCTGAGGTCCCTTCCAAGACAATCCTCTGAACCCTAGAGGCAACCACTAGTGTTTTGTTTAGTGCATCATACATTATATACTCTTAGTAGCTATTCTTCACTCAGCGTAATATTTTTGAGATATATACATTTTTATATATCAGCTTATTTCTTTTTATTGCTGATAAATAGTCCATTGCTTGAATATATCACAGGTTTTTTTTTTAATCTTTTTGTTAATTGATTTCTGTCTTAATTCCACTGTTGTCAAAGAACATCATGCTAGATGCTTTCAGATCTTTACAGATTGTTGAGATTTTCTTTATGGCCCAGAATGTGTTCAGTTTTTGCAGATGTTCCATGTTCACTTCCACAAATAATTTGACAGTATTTGGGTATAATGGTCCATGTATATTAATTAGGGCACATTTATTTGTTCTGTTATTCAAACCTTCTCAATGGCTACTGATTTTTTTCTTGCTTGTTCTGTCATTTACTGTGATTTCTATTTTGATAAACTTTTGCTTATGTTTTAGGGTCACCATATTCCTGATGCATTAACCTTATATAGAGTATGTTCCTCTGCATGTTTAGAAATGCTTCTTTATTATAATATACTTTAATATTAGTATGACTACGTCATCTTTCTTTTAGTACCTTTTCCATCCTTTTGTTTTCAGCCTTTCTGTGTGCTTTTATTTGAAGTGAACAACAGATAGTTCTCTTTTTTTTTTCACTAAGTTTCCTTTTAATTGGAATATTTAGGCATTTAGGCATTTAGGATACATGCTGATATATCTGTTTTATTTAGTTAGTGCTCTTTTCCCCCAAGATTGCTTTTGGATTAATCTTTTTCTTATTCAGTTTCCTATCTTACTAGTTATTCATTCTTCTGTTATTCTTTGAGTCGCTACTCTAGAGGTTGTAGCATGTACTTTTTACTTATGTAATAAGAGTCCGTATTATACTTTTACCAATTCCTGGACAATGTCAAAAATCTTAGACTATTTTAACTCCCATTTGCTTATCACACTCCTTTGTGGTGGTGTTGTCATATGTTTTAAATCTCTATGTATTTTAAACCTCCTAGCACATAATTATCATTTTATTATTGTTATCAAGTATGTTGTTATTACTCTTATTTGGATTTAATCATATATTCATTGTCTCTGGTATTAATTCCATCCTATATTTTCCATGTTTTAATCAGGGATCATTTGTCTTCTGAAAACCTTTCTTTAGTGTATTTGCTGGTGACAAAGTCTGTTTTTGTTTGAAAACCTTTTTGTTAAAACCTTAATTTTGAAAGTCATTTTAAGTGAGCATAGACTATAGGTTAGGCGTTATTTCCATTTGGTGTTTTAAAGCTATCATTTTGCTGTCTCCTGACTTCCTTTGTTTCTATTGAAAACCTAGCTGTTAGTTTTATTGTTGAAGGTATTATGTTTTATCCTCTGGTGGTTTTATGATTTTATTTGTTTCTTGTTTTGGGCAACTTTGCTATAATATACCTAGGTATATCTTTCTTTGAATTTGTTCAGTTTGGGATTTATAGAACTTTTTAAATGTTTGATGTATATTATGAGTCAAAAGTTTTTCAGCCAGTATGTCTTCAAATACTGCTTTTACTTCATTCTCTCTCCAAATGAGATTTAGACCATTACACCCATATCACATATGTCTCTTAACAATATTTTCTGTCCTCTTTCCTCTCCATATTTCACCCTGAGTATTTTCTCCTGGCCTCCTTCTAACCTCCAGGTTACTAATCTGCTGCAGGTAATCTGCCATTAAACTCATCTAATAACTTCTTGATTTCAGTAATCCTATTTTTCAGTTCTAGAATTTCTGCTTACCTCTTTTTTTTTACCCCTAAAATTCAGGTCTCTAATTAAATTTTTTCTTTGTCTTCTGTTTTCTGAAGCATATGAATCACATTTATTTTGAAGTATATTTCTAGTAACATCTATAGGTCTTTTTAAATTGTCTCTTTTCTTTTGGTCACTTGTTTTGTCTCCTAGAATGCCTAGTAATTTTTTATTGAATGCTAGATATTATGTATAAACATTTGTGTAGGTCTGTTTGCTTCCAGAAAATACTTTCTACTGACTGGGAGTTAGAACCTTGATCTAATCAGTGATTATGACGGTTCAGGTTGGGTTTCAGGATTAATCTATTTCCCTTATAGCGCTTCAGTGATCTCAACTCAAACTTAGTATTTTACCTGAGCCATATACCTTTTAATGGTCATAAATGATAAATTTTGTCTTCTCAGTTTTATGGGAGTTCTAAAAGCTCTTCTTACCTGTTCAGACTCTTGGCATCTGTTTTATGGTCTTCCTTTTTCCTCCACACACATATTTTGTGTATCTTAGGAATCTGTATATGCCTTGAAGATAAAAGCACAGGAAAAGATCATTTTTCTACAGGGTCCCTTTTATTTTTTGCTATTCTCTTTTTTTCCAGACCCTTAATCCTTGAAGTTCTTGGTTGGTAGTGTTTAACTCCAATTTTTGTGTCTTTATCCCCATAAGAAGGCCTAGAGGTACTGCTTTCTGCTTATGCTACCCAGGAATTGTGAATGTCTTAAGAAAGAAGGTGATAGAGAATTTAGTACTCAGTTCAACAAATGCCTCTTTTTCCCCCAAGATAACTGGCTTCTCGTGTTCTGGCTGCCTTGGTTTTCTGTCAGGCCTTCAAACATATTTAGTATTTTGTCATCTTTTATAGCTTTTGTTAGTAGGAGGGTTAATAAAATAAAACTACTCTGATAGCTGGAAATGGATGTCCAATTCATAGCATTTTATCATATTCTGAGTCTCCTTTTTCATAGTTATTTCATTAATATCCCAGCTAAAAGCAGATTGTTTAAAGCAGAATATAAAAACAGTAGATAATACTGAACTATATGATAAAGTTGTGACATGCAGACAAACTAACCATTTTTCCCTTGGTACAGAGCAGTTACAAATACCTCATTATGAAGGTACATCTTTTTCCCATTAGGTTGAGAGTTTTGTTTCTACTTTTCCTTGAATGCCCTCTAGTGGAAGTTTTATTGAAATGAAATAATTAGAGATAAATAAATGGCTCTGTATTATCCAGACAAAAATTTTAATTATGTTAGTAATAATATGTGTACATTTAATTTTTTTTAACCAACACTTGAACATTAACAATTTTTGAGGAACTTTAGTAGAGAAGGAAAAAAAAGTATCACTAGTATATGCAGCTAGGTTTAATTAAACAATATATGCTAAGCACTAGGAGATACAATGTAACAGATTCATTTCCTGCCTCAAGAATTTGACAGTATAGTAGAAGAGATTACAAGAGTATAGATTTTACAATATAGTAAAATTAAAGGTAATAGGTTTCTCTACAAATAGAAATGAGGGGAGAATTTAAGAGAGATGAAGATGTCAAGTGAAAGATTCCTATAGTTGAGAATTGAGACTTGAGGAATGAATAGCAGTCAAGTGAAAAATGGTAGAAAAGGATATTCAATGTAGAGGGAGGTGCCTCTGCAGGCAGAGAAGGATAAGTGAGCACATTTTATTCAGGCAATTGTAATTTATATAACCAGATCATATGGTATTAGAGTAGAAAATGAGTCAGAATTTAGCAGTGGCTAGATAATAATCTGTGTAATCCATGCTAGAAAATACGAATTTCATCCTGAAAGCTATTGAACAATTTTAAGAAAAAGGAATGTATTAATATTTTATAAAGGTTATTATGACAATAGGTTGAGGATCAGTTGGACCCAAGAGGTCCATTTAAAAGGCTGTTGCTCTTGCTAGAGCCATGGACTATGTATTCAGACCTGAAAATAGCCAGTAATTTTGCTTGAATTTGAAGAATGTTAGTTCCATTGTACCTCAAGATAGTTATCAAAATGTATTTTTACTTAAAATTCTAATTACAAAAGGTTCCTCTTAAAATTTTTTTAAAAGTATATGATTTAGAAAGTGACAAGTCTTTTTTCCTACTCTGTAACTGGTTGTTATATATTACAGAATTTCTTCCATATGTTAGCATTTTTCTTCTGTTTTCCTTTGTTTTTAAATGGGATTATATGCTATATACTGTATTGCAACTGTTTTTTCAACTGATCTGTGTTTCATAGACACTGTACTGCCAGTATGATAACTATAGTTCTCTTTTTATTATGGCTGCATAATATTCCACTGTATGGATGTGTTGTTATCATTGCTTAACCTGATATTTTACTGAAAAACAGTTGGATTGTTTTCCATTTTTTAGTATTACAAAAAGATGCTACAGTAAACATCTTTGGAAATATGGGTAGGTTTTCTATGGAACATATTCCTAAAGTAGAGTTTCTGATTTAAAGATATGTTTATATTTCAAATTGTGATAGGTGCTGCCAAATTGGTTACTTTATACTATCTCCAACAGTATTTGAGAGGACATACACCATGATATCACTGGATATTTTTGATAGTTTAAATTGTCCAGTCTAAACAATGATTCTTCATTTTAGTTTGCATGCTTTTCAGTAATACCTAATTGATTAGTCTTCCATGTTTTTGTGAGTTGTTGATATTTCTTTGTCTATTAATTGTCTCTGACATTTGTCATTGTTTCTCCTTGGTGGTCCACATGCTTCTTACTGATTTATAAGATCTTTTTGTATATTGGATCTTTTAGGTTTTTATTGTTATATGTATTGAAGATGCTATTTCTAGTATGTTTTCATTTGTGCTGTTTTTGTTGTTTTTAATTTTATGTTGTAATTTCTATCTTTTGAGGAAAAATTGTCAGAAAGCTAACTCCCAAAAAAAAGTGCTAGGCTCTGAGAGTTGAACAAGCACTACTTTTAAATTTCTAAGGAACAGATTACACTAATACAATAAAATAGTTCCAGAGTATAAAATGAGAGAAGCCTTTCAGTTCTTTTTCATAAAGCAAACATAACTGATTCTGAAATCCAGTTTAAAGAAATTATCTACTCCAACAAACTTTATAAATCAATCTCAGTTACAAATATAAATACAAAAATCCCAGATCTTTAATGAAGTATGAGGAAAAATAATGTTATCAGCAAATTAAATAAAAAAACATGCAGTGATCATAATGGGATTCATGTCAACTACAAAAAAATGGTTCAATATTAGGGAAACATATTTTTAAATAGGTCAACAGATTTTTTTAAAGGGAGGTTACTATCATAATAAATGGTCATTATAAAAGTTCAAATCACATTCCAATTTTCATAACCATAGTCCAGTTTGATTAGATGAATAGTTTCTTAATGTCACAAACATATAACTGAAACCAAAACAAGTCATATGCTTAACAGAGAAACACTAGAGGCATTTGCATTGATTCCAAGATGACATGGATGCTTATCATAAGCTCTCTTTTTGTCTTAACATTGTTTTAGGAATTATAGGGCAATTTAGTTATGTGCAAAAGAAGAAAATGAGATACAAATAATAAAAATAGCTAATAATGACAGATAATTTATTTCATGCTTAGTATCTATTCTGGTTATTGAACATTATTATGTCATTACCACAGATATGATAATATCACAAATATGTGCCACAAATATAGAAACTTATCATGCCCCTACAAAGTTATAGAAACTGAGGCAGTAAGAATGTAAGAAACTTCCTAAGGTTACACGGACAATAAATGCTGAACACTACATTTGAACTTAGGTAGAATGACTATACTTATACTTACAAGTATACAACTTCTGCTTTAAACCAAGAGTTTGCAAACCTTTAAAGTTCGACTGGAGCAGGGCCATGCTCATTCATTTATGTACTGTCTGTGGCTATTTTCATGCTACAACCCTGGATTTGAGTGGCTGTGACATAGCCCTATATATCCTATAATCCTAAAATACTTACTCTCTTGCCCATTACAGAAAAATTTTGCCAAATCCTGTTTAAAACCTTTGAACTATGTTACATTTGATCAAACTGTTAGGCCTTTTTTATTAGGAAGGAGGGAATAAAATTCTAATATTTTAGATTATATGACTATATGCTTGGTAAACCCCAAGATAATCAACCCAGAAACTGTTAGAAGTAGTAATCATAAAATGATATAGATTTTTAAAATACTAATAGGCAAAATAAAGTTGGTTTCTAACTTCCAAATAATAACCAGCTTGGGAATACAATGAGATAATAGATCCCAGTGTCAAGAGCAAAAAGCATAAATATTTAAAAGTGAGTGTACAAATATTGTGAAAGAACCAAATGAAGAAAA
This sequence comes from Procyon lotor, assembly GCA_028646535.1. Taxonomy (NCBI): domain Eukaryota; kingdom Metazoa; phylum Chordata; class Mammalia; order Carnivora; family Procyonidae; genus Procyon; species Procyon lotor. Next base: position 26,370,697 of record CM053614.1, read on the forward strand.
GTTTAAAACTACACTGAGTGAAACAAAAGATTAAGTTAAATAGATGTGTCATGTTCTTGGCTGGGATGACTCAGCATTAAAAAAAGACATTCGTTTTTTATCTAAATTAGTCTGTAAAATTAAACATTTCATTCAGAGTGCCAAAGGAATTGTTTTAACTTGATGAAATGATTTTACAAATTCTGAGAGAAAAACATGACCAAAGAAAAGAACGAGAATTTTCTGAAAAATAGGTTTATGACTTCAAGATGTTAAAGTAAACAAATGCTAAAGTCTTGCCCCTCCACAACAAATTTTAGATATCCATGAAGTTTTAGTAAGATTCTTTTTGAAACAGGAAAAGGAATAATCTCTAGAATGGAAAAGGAGTAACTTCCTAAAGAAAGAAACAGATGGGAACCTTCTCTGGCAATCCCTAAGAACCAAAGTACTGATAGGCAAGGTCAGGTTGGTGTCTTGAATCTTCCATGCTTGAGAGGCCTTTTCAGGCCAGGAGATGGTGCACAATCACAAGTCATCAAAATCTGGAGAATGTAAGCATCATAAAACAGGGACAACAAATTCAACAAGAGTAACTTAAACTAGAAAAAGTGGAAAAAAAACAATTTAAAAATGACTTTATTCTCCTGAAAAATAAAAGAGGGGTTTGCCTCCACTAAATAACAGACATTATCAAACAAATACAGTGAATTATGACAAAAGGAACTTGTTGAATATTAAAACTAAGTATATGTGAATAACAGCAGATGGGATTCAGCTGAATTGCTGATTAATGAACTGGAAGATAAGTGTAAGGAAATCTCTCAGAATACAACACCAAGTTACAAAGGAAAAGATATGAGACACAGAGAACCTCACCAAAGTTCTAACATTTGTCTAATAAGAGTTGCAGAAGGAGAAAATGAAAGAGACTATATTTGAAGTAGAAGTAGGCAGAATGGATTTTTTTCAAACTGAAAACACAAAGCCTGAAAGATCTTTGAAAGCAAGATTTATACACATACACAAACAGATAAAGATATATAACATTTTTAATTAAAAATTAGAATATATGGACACATCATAATGAACTTCAGAATATCAAGAATAAAGGCAAAGATCATAAAAGATACCTGTAGAAAAGGCAATTTATCATGACATTTCTATCAAGAAATGACCATCTGATATTAGGCTTCTTAATAACAACTATATACGGAAGATAAATGATCTGAGGAATAAACTTTGAACCTGTAATTCTGTATTTAGCTATCCTATTGTTCAAGAGTGAAAGCAAAATAAAGACATTTTCATGCATATGAAAACTTAGTTCAGGCACAGTTGACATTTTGAGTGAGGCTGTACTGTGTATTTCAGAATATTTAGCATTCTTGGCCCTCACCCATTAAATGCCAGTAGCTCCCTCCAGTCATTTTGGTAAACTAAAATGCTTCCACATATATCATAGAAAAATGTTCCTGGCCAAGAACCACTATTCTTCTGACTGATAAAAATAACATCTAAAAAGTTAGCTGGTGTTTCTGTATTCATATAGAACTATATATCTGGATTTAAGGACAGATGATTTTCCCCCTCTTAAGAAAATTGACTATAAAAAGATCTATAAGATCTTTAAAGATCTTACTTTAGCTGCAAAAAGAAAAACCCAGAAGAAATAATGGGATGCAAGAAATAACGATGGACAAAGAAATTAATAAACGTTGGTAAATCTAAATAACTACTAACTGTTTAAAAGAAAAGATCATTTATAACATAATGACAAATTACACTAAATTTCCATCCTAAAAATTTTAGAATTTGGGAGGCTGAGGGAAGAATAAAGCAAAATAAAAGTTAACTTTTCTCTTCAGATGAGACGACAGTTATTGATTAACTTTAGTCTTTGTTAAATGGTAAGTGTTGGGAAGAAGATGAGAAGGAATTAAAAGCAAGTACTAAAATAAGGATACTACAAGCTTTCAGATCAAGGAGTTAAGGGTAGAGGTAAGGGGTAGATAGAACAGATTGAATTTGATCAGACTGAAAAGGAGATATGGAAGCATATATTTACCATGGAAACATGGTAAATAAAAAGCTCAGTGTCCGAAGTAAGTCTGATAAGATTAACAGAAAAGTAATATAATTGGTAAAACTCAGTGACTAAAATATAGGATGAATATATGTTGGATTGGCAAAGGCCCCTATACATGACACAAGGATATCTTAGAAATTGCCACCAAGACATCATTCTCTTCCTCTTCTTTCTCAACTCTAAACTATTTGCCTTTCTTTGAACCTCACTCAGACTGCTGAGCCCTTAAGGCAGCTAGATGCTGATGAGGTCTTAGGCTCTTGTTCTTATCCCTCAAAATGATGGGAAGTCATCAGGGGTACACCCTGATGGAGAGGAGCTAATCCCATAAAAGCTTGACATTAGGAGATTTATGGACCTGGGGTGACGCTGATCCTGCATGAATATCTTAGGTTTCCAGACTCCTAAAGACTTGGAGCTAAACAAATGAGCTGAGTTGACTCTGTTGGTGAGGTTGGGAGAATTTGAGAAGATAAGAAAGCAGGGAGAATGCTCCAGGTACTTCTGGAGGGAGTGAATAGCTTGCTCTTAAACTGTGGACCCACTGCACAAGAAATTTATTTGATTTTCAAAATCTGTAAGGATTTCTGCCATTAAGAATATTCCCAGTTGGTAAGAAAGAAATAGAATTCTCACTATTTGCAGATGATATGATATTGTATACAGAAAACCCTAAAGACTGCACCAAAAAACTATTAGAACTGATGAACAAATTCAATAAAGTCACAAGATAGAAAATCAATACAGAAATCTTTTGTATTCCTATATACACTAATAAGCAGCAGAAAGTGAAATTAAGAAAACAGTCCCATGTATAGTTGCACCAAAAGCAGTAAAATATCCAGGAATAAACTTAACCGAAGAGGTAGCTCTAAAAAGTATAAAACACTGATGAAAGAAATTCAAGACAATGCAAAGGTATAGAAAGACATTCTATGCTCATGGATCAAATAGTGTTAAAATGCCTGTACCCCGCAAAGTAATCTACACATTTAATGCAATCCCTATCAAAATAACAACAGCATTTTTCATAGAACTAGAACAGACAATCCTAAAATTTGTATGGAACCACAAAAAACACTAAATACCCAAAGCAATCTTAAGAAAAACAAAACTGGAGGTATCACAATTCCAGAGTTCCAAGTTATATTACAAAGTAGTAGTAATTAAAACAATATGGAACTGGCATAAAAATAAACACAAAGATCAATGGAAGAGAATAGAAAATTCAGAAATAAACCCCCAAATATATGGGCAATTAAACTTTGACAAAGCAGGAGTGAATATCCAGTGGGAAAAGGGCGGTCTCTTCAATAGATGGTACTGGGAAAACTGGACAGCTACATGCAAAAGAATGAAACTGGACCACTTTCTTTCACCATACACAAAAGTAAACTGAAAATGGATTAAAGACCTAAATGTGAAGCCCGAAACCATAAAAATCCTAGAAGAGAGCCCAGGCCTTGGCCATACCAGCATTTTTCTAGAAAACATCTTTTTTTTTTTTTTTGATTAACATAAAATGTATTATTTGTTTCAGGGGTACAGGTCTGTGATTCATCAGTCTTACACAATTCACAACGTTCACCATAGCACATACCCTCCCCAATGCCCATCACCCAGCTACCCCATCCTCTGCTCCACTCTAGCAACCTTCAGTTTCCTGAGATTAAGAGTCTCTTATGGTTTACCTCCCTCTCTGGTTTCATTTTGTTTCATTTTTCCCTCCCTTCCCCTATGATCCTCTGTCTTGTTTCTCAAATTCCTCATATCAGTGAGATCATATGATAATTATCTTTATCTAGGATTGACTTATTTGACTTAGCACAATAACTTCTAGTTCCATCCATGTCGTTGCAAATGGCAACATTTCGTTTTTTGATGGCAGCATAATATTCCATTGTGTTGTGTGTATACACACACACACATAAACCACATCTTCTTTATCTGTTCATCTGTCGATGGACATCTAGGCTCTTTCCATAGTTTGGCTATTGTGGACATTGCTCCTATAAGCATTGGGGAGCACACGCCCCTTCGGATCACTACATTTGTATCTTTGGATACATTTCCTAAGGCAAGGGAAATAATAGCAAAAATAAACTATTTGGACTACATCAAAATAAAAAGTTTCTGCACAGTGAAGGAAATAACAAAACTAAAAGGTACTTAGTGAATAGGATAAGATACATGCAAATGACACATCCGATAAAGGGTTAGTCTCCAAAATATATAAAGAACTTATATAACTCAACACCCCAAAAACAAATAATCTGATTTAAAAAATTGGCGGAAGATATGAACAGACATTTCTCCAAAGAAGACATCCAGATGGCCAATAGACATGAAAAGATGCTCAACATTACTCATCGTCAGGGAACTGCAAATCAAAACTAGAGTAACATATCACTTCACACTTGTCAGAATGGCTAAAGTCAAAACCCAAGAAACAACAAATGTTGGCAATGAAATGGAGAAAAAGGAACCTTCTTGCACTATTGGTGGGAATGCAAACTGGTACAGCCACTGGAAGATAGTATGGAGGTTCGTCAAAAAATTAAAAATAGAACTACCCTATGATCCAGTAATCACTACTGGGATACATGCACCCCTGTTTATTGAAGCATTACAATAGTCCAAACGGAAGGAGCCCAGGTGTCCATCGAGATAGATGAACAGATAAGGAAGAGGTGATTACACACACACACAGGAATATTATTCAGCCATTAAAAGGATGAAATCTTGCCATTTGTAACAACATGGATAGAGCTAGAGAGTATAATGCTAAGCAAAGTAAGAGAAAGAAAAATACCATATGATTTTACTCATATGGAATTTAGAAAACAAAACAAATGAGCAAAGGGAAAAAATGAGAAAGAGAAAAACCAAGAGATAGACTCTTAATTATAGAGAACAAACTGGTTACCAGAGGGGAGGTGAGGGGAGATGGATGAAGTAGGTAATGGGGATTAAAGAATATACTTATCATGGGGCGCCTGGGTGGCTCAGTGGGTTAAAACTTCTGCCTTTGGCTCAGGTCATAATCTCAGGGTCCTGGGATCGAGCCCCGCATCAGGCTCTCTGCTCAGTGGAGAGCCTGCTTCCCTCTCTCTCTCTGCCTGCCTCTCTGTCTACTTGTGATCTCTCTCTCTGTCAAATAAATAAAATCTTTAAAAAATATATACTTATCATAATGAAAAAATTAAATAAAAAGAATATTCCAACAACTAGATCTGAGTTTTGAAGAGACAACAGAAAAAACTTCCCATCCACTAGAAAAGGGATTGGTAATTAAAATATTTGCTTGCCTAGTACAATAAAATTCCTGACAGAAAATGGTGAATACCTGAATTAAAAATTAAGATCACATAAGGAGATCTAAATGTAGCATGAAAAAAGATGTCTTGAAACCTAAAAAAAAATGTGGTATTTGAATTCAAAATTTAGGAAAGAAAAAGGAACAAATGTAAGATTAGTAATAAATACATTCTAGAAAAAAGAAATGGTTCCTGAGCTGAAAACTCTGAAGACTGCTTATTGAAAGAAAGACTGCATATTGGAAAAGTTCTTGAGTTTTAGTTTGGATTGATGAGAAAAGACACACCTAGGTATATTTCTGGTTAAAATGTGTAAACTTGAAAAAACAAAGAGGAAATTTTTACAAGCTTCTGGACAGAAAGAATTAAATTTTAAACAAGAAGATGTAAAGGGTTCAGAATAGCACCAGACTTTTCATGTGCACAACTGTAGGCAGAAAAGAATGAAAGTAGATATTCCCTTAGGTAAAGGCCTGTAGCCTAAAAATCTCATTCTTAGCCAAGCTATCATATGCCTGACAGGTGGAAGAAAAATGTTCAAGGATATGCAAGAACTCAAGGTATATTACCCAAGTGCCCCATCTGAGGAGAATAATTACAAAAAGACTAACCAAGCAAAAAAGAATCAGAACAGATACCTCATGAAGGCACAGTATGAAAACAAGAAGAAGCAGTGAAAAGAGATGAACTTTGATATATGTGTAGTTAATGGATAATATGAGACTGGGAATATGAAGTATGAGTGCTAAATAAAGAGTCTGGAAACAAGATAAACTGTAAGTAAAACTCTAATAAGTACCAAATTATGCCAATAAAATCTAAGAATGGTAGTTTACAAAGAGTTGGGAGCAACCTAAGAGGAAGTTAAGAATAGTCAAAAGATCTTACCCTATTAGAGTAGAAGCATGGAAGAATTATGGCATGGTGGTAGAGGAAACCATCATCTCATTAGGAGAAATAGGTCTTACTTTGCTTACATATTACAGGGTCATATGTTTTTTACTAAGAGCAGAGAAAGATGATAATGCTTAATGACATTTAAAAAAAGAAAAAAGAAAAGCAGGGCTGCTTGGGTGATTCAGTCAGTTAAATGACTGCCTTCAGCTTGGATAAGGTCCTGAGTCCAAGCCCTGAATCAGGGTCCCTGCTCTACCCCTGCTTGTGCTCTCTTGCTCTTGCTAGTTCTCTGTTTCTCTGTCAAATAAATAAAATCTTAAAAAAAAAAAAGAAATGCAGAGTCATCAGATTTTCAAGATGGAAAAATGCAATAGCAATTTATCGAACCAACAAAACAGAAATATTGTCAGTGAAATTATCAGTCATTACACTAAATGAGAATGGACTGAATTTATCAACTGAGATGTTGGCTTAAAAAACAAAAGATGGCTAAACACTATTTACAAAAAAAAAAGCTGAAGAAAAATATAAAAACCCAAGTGAAGACAAACTCATAGAAATCAAGGTTGTCAATATCAGATATTATTAATATTAAATACAGCAAATAGAATAAAGAACTCTGACAATAAAAGGCAAAATCAATGAAAATACAACAAGCATAAACCTGTACACACTAGACTTGATGGCCACTAAATCCATAAATCAAAATCTATTAATTCAAGGAGATATAGATCAAAATAAAATTATAGCAGGAAATTTCAACAGATATCTCTCAATAGGCAGATTAATATGTCTAAAATGAGTAAGGACATAGATGCATTAAAAAATAATACACATGTAATGATGGACTAAGTAAGGAGAAAATCCTACCTGTATTAAATTATATTTAATGACACAAAACAGAGAAACATAATTATACTAGTAATTGTGTGGAATGGGGGTGGATAGGTTAAGGTCATTATCCTCAAAGAACTTGTAGTCTAGTTAAAGATAGAGGAGATGAACAAATTCATTTTGGCCTGATAGCTGAACTGATCAAACTAAGCACAAAATGCTAAGAAAACATAGAGGAGAGAGGGATTGCTATCTAAATGTGTGGTAGGGCATCAAAAAACTGGGGAATGTTGGCTTTTAAGATGAAGCCTTAGAAGTAGATTATGAGTAAGCTTCTTGACGAAAAAAGTGAAAAGACATTTTATCCAGAGTGTTCGGAATATAGGACATCCAGGGGAAAGAGAAATTGGAATTCATGTCCTGCAGATTTAACCAAAGTCTGTTATTAGGATGGAGTCTGATTGCAGTGCTAAAATGGCAGACAGAGCACTTAGCATGAAAGAAACACTTATCATATCATAGATGTAACCTTGAAATTTTTAAACAGTGAATTGACAAGATTCACAAATGTGGAGGAAAGACTAGAAACAAGGAGACAGTAATCCATGAAATAAGGACCTAAACACATGGAAGAAGGAGAGAGAGAACAAAGTAGACAGATACAAATGATGGGAAGGAGGTAAAACTTATAGGAATGCTGACTTAGATACAAAAGCACAATGAAGAGTCATGAATAAATTCCAGGTGTCTGGGTTGGGCAGTGCATGGATTGTGATGCTGTTCACAGAGGTTTTGTGAACAGAGGTGTTGGAGGTAAGATGGTGACTTCAGACTGGGATATGTGTTGGATATGTGTTTGGTTAGGATAGCCATGTGGCAATGACAGATACAATCTGGAGCTCAGAAGCAAAGCCTGGCCTAGAGATACAGATTCAGCACCCAGTAGCGTGCTGCCAATACAGTTAGGAGAGTAGGTGAGATCATTGAGTCTTGGTGTTTATATAGAGAAAAGGGAAAAGTATTGAGGACAGAAGCCTCTGAAGTACATACTGTTTGTTTGTTTTTTTAAGATTTTATTTCTTTACTTAGAGAGAGAGACACAGTGCTTAAGGGAACACAAGCAGGGGGAGTGAGAGAGGGAAAAGCAGGCTTCCCACTGTGCAGGGAGCCCAATGCGGGGCTCGATTTCAGGACCCTGGGATCATGACCTGAGCCGAAGGCAGACCCTTAACAAATGAACCACCCATGCGCCCCTGAAATACACACTTTGAAGTGCTAGAAAAATGCATCCAAATAAATGTTGACCTTTGCCAAAGCAATTTTGTTAGAAGGAGCAGACAGAACAAAATTGCAATGATTTAAAGAGAGAATTGGAAGAGCTCTTTATAGTAAATCTTAGGAAATAGAAATTAATACTGAAATAAAGTTACCAGTAACACAGAGTGCTACTATGTCACCTGAGTAGACCAGTTATTATAAAGTTCTATAACTTCCCTGAAGAGTTCTTAAGATTGTTCATAAGAGTTTGTAAGATTGAATAATTCATTTAGATTTTGTTAATCAGTAACAGACAGGAAACTACAGATGTTACAAATTTCTGTAGATGTAAAATCACTGTTCTCTGCCCTCTCAAAATTGTCATGCAACATTAATGGTGTTATCAATAACTTTAATAACTGTTGAGAAGCTAAGTAATAAACCTTCTAGGAAATGTAGACACTATTACAAGAGTTCGCTATTCCATTCAGTAAATTCAACTTTTCTTAGAGGAAACCAATGCAACATTTTTGTAACAAATTTTTCAGTAGTAACCTGAAGCTTCTTATAGTAAGCAAACTATGCTGGTCCAGTATTTTAAGTAAGTATCTCCAAGAAACAATTTATGTCCATGTAATTTGACCGAAAATTATCATCTCTACTGATTTCCAAGATTCTAAGAGAAGTTGATATTTCAAACAACCTCAATTTTCTGTGAAATTTCAGAAGAAATTTCAGTAAAAAATCAGAAATTTCACTTACAATGTTCAGTAATAAATTTCAAACGGGGACATTCAACACTTTCATGTCACCTTCTCTGGATACTCTGCCAGTGTCACTTCCTTCAGATTATATTTTAGTCAACTTACTTTATTTAGGTTTCTAATTTTGCCATCTTGTGGAGTGAGTTTATGAAAGTTATCCCATATTTTATAATCGAATACATAAAAATTTAGAAAAAGAGAACTTGAGATTTCTCTATATCAGGATAAATTATAAAAAGTAATTTTCAGGAGATGGGGGGGAATAAACACACAATCTTACTTCGATAACACACCAACAGTGATCTTTCAGCAAAAATTACTTATTTCCCAACCTGTTTTCTCATCTCTAAAGTGAGAATAATTTCTACTTTATAAGGTTGTCTTGAGCAGTGAATGAGGTAACTGCCTAGCCCTGCATAATGATTTTGTTTCTCCAAATTAATAGTCAATGCTGTGGTTACCAAATTTTGATGATTCTCTGTTCTAAATTGGTGTTTACATGTAAATTGTTTTTTATATGGGTTGAACTATATGAACTAGACTTTCATAAATTAGAAAGAAATGATTTTGCCTTGTTGATTTAAATTCCATTCAGTGATGGCTTATCATGGGTTCAGCAAGTTGAAATAGTAGTTGTAACTAATGTGTGTATTCCATCAGATCTTGTATCCTGCAACCTTGCTAATTCATTTATTCTAGTACTTTTTTTTGTAGATTTCATCAGGTTTTCTACATAGTGCTATCTGTGAATAAAGACAATTTTACTTATTTTTCTACCTAGGTGCCTGTTTTTTTTCTTGTTTTATTGCACTGGCTAGAACTTGAAATACGGTGTTGAATAGAACTGATGAGAGCAGATATCTTTGTCTTGTGTCTGATCTTAGGAGGAAAGTATTCACTCTTTCACCATTAAGTACTGTGTTGGCTATAAAGTTTTCCAGTTGAGGAAGTTCTCTTCTACTCTTACATTGCTAGGAATTTTATTAGATGTTGGATTTTATAAAATGCTTGTTCTGCATTTGTTGAGATAATCTTGTGGTTTTCTTTTTTTGGTCAAATGTCAAAACTAATCTTGCATTCCCAGGATAATTGTACTTGATTATTCTTTTCATGTATTTTTGGATTCTATTTGCCAAAATTTGTTGAGAATTTCTGCATCTGTGCTCAGTTAAGACTATTGGTCTATAGTTTTCTTTCCTTGCAGTATCTCTCTCTAATTTTTGTTATTAGAGTAATTCTTGCTAATAGAATGGATTGGGAAGGATTCTGTTTCAATTTACTCAAAGAGTTTGAATAGAACTGGTATTATTTTTTTCATTAACTGTTTGGTGGAATTCACCAGTGAAGCCATCTGGGCCTGCTGTTTTCTTTGTGGGAGATTTTTATTTACTCATTTAATTTTTTTATAAATATAGGCCTATTCAAGTTCTTTATTTTTGAGTGTGCTTTAGTAGTTTGAATCTTTTGGGAAATTTGTCCATTTCACCTAAGTTGTCCAATTTATTGGCAGAAATTTGTTCATAATATTTCCTTACTCTTTTAAACTAGAGAATCTGTATTGATGTCACCTCTCTTATTCATGATACTGGTAATTTGCGTCTTTTTATCTTGATCAGTTTGGTTATATGCTTATCAGTTTTATTGATTTTCTCCTCTTAATGAGGATCTGAATATGAAGGAGTATGCAGTATGAAGGTCTAGGAAAAGGTGGAGGGAACAGCCCTTGCATATAGTCCCTGAAAGGGGAAGAACTTGGCATTTTCAAAGAGAATAAACTCGGGGCACCTGGGTGGCTCAGTTGTTGGACGTCTGCCTTCGGCTCGGGTCATGATCCCAGGGTCCTGGGATCGAGCCCCACATCAGGCTCCCTGCTCTGTGGGAAGCCTGCTTCTCCCTCTCCCACTCTCCCTGCTTGTGTTCCCTCTCTTGCTGTGTCTCTGTCAAATAAATAAATAAAATCTTTGAAAAAAAAAAAGAATAAACTCTGGTCAAGAGCAGAAGCGTGGAGAGCAATTACGAGGCTATTGCAATAATAGAGGTCAGAGAAAGATGATGCTATCTTATGCTGCTTACAGTGGCTAACAAGATGGTGCAAAGTGGTTAAATTCAGAACATATTATGAAGGTAGAGCTGGCAAGACCAGCTGATGACTTGTGTATTATATCCATATACAAGAGGCATAAATGGAGTCGTGGAGAAGAGTCATAAATTATGCTTAGTCTCAGTCCAGAGTTATGTGGTTAATGGCAACTTTGTGAAATAGGGAAGATTGGAAGGAGCAGATTTGGGTTGTTACAGAAAAGGTGGGATGAAGAAAAGGCATCGAGAGGTTTAATTTCAACTTAGTGGAGAATTTGAATGCGTTGACTCATAATTTTGTTCTTTTGGATTTTCCATGTTTTCTTATGTTATCCAGGCAATTCACTCTTTATTCTGTAAAGATTGTCTGTCCAAAGCCACTATGTAGGAGATATTCAAGATAGAAGAGGCAATGCTTGATAGCTACCATAGTGTATAATTTCCAGAACTTATAGCTACCATAGTGTATAAGTTCAGTAAAACACTGAAATTTTAATAACATTATGAAATAGAAGAAAGAGTGTATGAATCTTTTTGTGCTAAAGACATTAGTGTGAAGTGATCAGATTCAGGATATACCTTATGTTAACAAACCTTATGGAGAAATTTATAGGTCGTATATGTAATGTGAGTTAGCAAGGTGAACTTCCTTAATGAGATTAAAACAATTCTGAAATTAATTTGTTGTTCTTTTGTGAAGTGCTTTCTGTATGAAATAGATATTTGAGGCAACTTAGGAAGATTGAGCCCAGAATGCAAGACCGCCTTTAAAACAGACCAAGATACTAAGTTCAGCCCACGTAGAACTGACAGAATCTTTCTGGTATCCTTTGTAATAGAACCAGAGGCTGACTAACTTGCAGGAGGGGAGGGATTGAATCTCTATAGAGATTCTGCTCTCTCAGAAAATAGTCTCAGAGAGTCTTGCTAAACTATTAAACTAATTTCTTTCTTGATTAGGGTAAAATTCCAAGTCAGGGTAAAATTCTTTAAGGGTTAAACTAAATAGAATCATAATAGACTACATTAAGAAATAAGAGAAAATTTTAAACTTTTATTTTTATTAAATGTAATAAATAAAAGCATTTAATAAATATGAGCAGTACTGAGGGGACAGGGACCTTATTTGTATTATTCATCACTATATTCCCAGGATATGCATTGTGGGTACTCTAATATTTTTCTTTATGAATATGTAACTTAATGAAACCTCACATTAGAAAGTATGGCTTGTTTAGTGATTTTTTAAACACATGTCTTCACTAGAGGGTGCTATGTAAGCATTCAATACTTAAAAGTGTCTTCACTTTTTGTGCTGGGATATTGGATTTTTAAATCATCTGATTTATTAAAAGCTTTCATTTCCTTTGCTTTCAAAACAGTACTTTGGTATTGGATATGGTAAAATTCATGAAATTGAGTAGCTATTAATGGCAGCATTAACACAGATGTTTCTTTTCTTCCTCCTCTTTAGGAGACTTATGACTCCAATCATGTATGCTGCCCGAGATGGTCACCCTCAGGTTGTTGCTCTCCTTGTTGCTCATGGAGCAGAAGTTAATACCCAGGATGAGAATGGTTATACTGTGAGAACTGATTACACAATGTTCCTTTTTATATCTTGTCATTATTAGTAGTTCACAAAAAAGTTTTAAGAAGTAAAAATTACAGAGGGGCTGGGTTATAATTGCTGTTTGGTGAAGAAAACAGCTGAAATGGAAAAAAAAAAAAAAGGAATGATCTGACTCTTTTTGTACTCACCATTAATACAAGAAGCTGTAACACAGCAAAGCCTGGGTTCGGGAATACAATAGAATTCGTTTTTACAGAAAACAGTTGAGTGATTAGCAGATAAATCATTTCATTCTCAACATCACTTGACTACATTATTTGGTTTTATAAAATCAGTGAGCACTGGCAGTCTGCATTGCAGTTACAACTTTGGAAATATGTTTACATTATATTGTAAAATGAAGAGATTGCATCATTCTGTTAATTAACCATGTTCACTTTTTTATTGTGCCATAAATACTGTTGAAAAGTTTTCCCTTCTGTCTCATATACACTCCCTCTCTTTAAACAATCTTCTTTTCCCCCACTTACAGGCTTTAACATGGGCAGCACGTCAGGGTCATAAAAATGTAGTTTTGAAGTTGCTTGAACTTGGAGCTAATAAAATGCTACAAACCAAAGATGGAAAGACACCAAGTGAGATTGCAAAAAGAAATAAACATCTAGAGGTATCCTATGTATTAATTTTTCTCTGGCATGTTACATTATTATTTCAGAACCTTTGTATTATTTTGTTAGAACTTACAACTGTCATCATAGTGTATCTGGCTATTATTAAATGTTTAAATATGTAATTTTCCTTTGGCCAGGTAATGAAAACTTTACTAGAGTACTCACTTTTACTAGATAAGAGGCATTTATAATGTGGTAATTTAAAAGCTATATAAAGAAATAATAAAGTCTTATTCTGTCCCTAGAAATAAAATTGTAATAGACCATTTAATAATTTGAACTGGTCCAGACTTTTAAAAATTAACCAGTGTTTTACGAAAGTTAGTAAAATGCCAAAATTTGAACATGTAATTAAAATGTTTTTTTAATTTTAATTAATACATATTAAAAATTTTTTAAATTAAATCCTTCAAGCTACATTTACTCCTATACATGTGACAAGGTATATAATAAAGTGATAACATACTTGGGTAGATGATCTACTGTCATTCACATATTAAAGTCAATAATAAGTATTTGCCATACATTAAATCAATTTATTGATACAAACTTTTAGTCTGAATAGTAAAGCTTTTGGCCAAAGGCCTGTAATTTCTAAGCAAGGATCAAATACTGTACTACTGTAAAACTAACATCTAGTTCAAGAGCTTCTAAAGCTGAGTTTCTGAATTTGAAAGTATGTAACATTCCAAAAGTTCAGTCACATATTCAGACCATGCCACTTTTACTGCATGGAATATAACTTTCTCTATATTTTAATCAATCTGATAAACATGCCTTTCATTTTCTAACTCTGCATTTCCAAAATTATTCTAGAGTAATACTGATTACTAGTGTAATAATTACTAACATGAAACTTCAAAAAGAAATCTATCGTTTTTCTTCTAAGTTTTTAAAATTTGGACAATTTAATTAGTTTACTGCATTATTAAATTTAGAGTTGATGACACTGAATTTGACATATTAAATTTACGAACATCAAAGATTATTTTGTGTCATAAATTGTTTTTTAAAGAGATCTGATTTTGTGTTCTGGCTGATGATGTGACATAACCCTGACTTACTAAAAAGTTAGATTCTAAGTGTAAGTGATAGTATATAATAATGTTAAATATATTTGAATGGCTTGTTAACTTTTTGCAGATCTTCAGTTTTCTTTCTTTAACTTTAAATCCATTGGAGGGAAAGCTTCAACAGCTGACTAAAGAAGAGACTATCTGTAAACTATTGACAACGGATTCTGATAAAGAAAAAGATCACATATTTAGGTAAATAACTTGTTTTCATTCAACAAAATACCTATGAATAAGTAAAAAGTATGCATATTTTTAGTTTTAGTAAATATGATAACATTTAAAATATATTTTATACTTTTACAAGCATTTTTTAATATCACTTAGAAATGTCTGGATTTTAAATGTTTTCTCCAGAATTTTAGAAAAATTTTATATATGTGTACTAACAGTAATGAGAATAATTTCTGACTTTAAAATATAAACAATTAAATTTATTTCTAAAAAAGTCTAAGATTACATTTTTCTTAGTGTTCAAACTAGACTGCATCTTGCTTTCTAATTCTTTTTAGCAAATTTCTGACTTTATAAGCTAAAATTAAAAATATATTGTTTACTGAACACAGTTAAGTACATGGCCACAAAATTATTCTCTGCTTACCCACATTTAAAATTATTAAATCTTTACTTTCTACAATTAAAAAGATTTTCATGTATAGAGACTTCTCAAGGAACATACATATAGGCAACTAATTTCATTCTTAGGGAAGATGAGCTACATTTTACAGTCATCATTTTTTCTGTTTACTTAGATCTTCACTCAAGAAACATTCCTTATTTCTTTGATATAACATAGGTCTAGTGTATAAATTTGCAACTATGTTCTAAATAGATCATTCTTATGCTCGCTTTCTGTATTATAAATATATGTTGATTGTGCATTTATAGTCTGTTCTGAAATTGACATTGCTATAAATATGTGTAGTTCATATACAGCATTTGGAGATCTGGAAATATTTTTACATGGTCTTGGACTTGAACATATGACAGATTTATTAAAGGTAAGATTTTTGTGTGAGATACATTGACATATTTATTTGTTAACTAAATATTAATTCATAAGCATGCTGATATAAAAGTGCCAAGTACACTTTTCTCCATAATTTGTAGTAGATCCCATTTTAAACTTAAAAACATCTGAAAAATTTATTCTAGAAATTTATATAAATTTGAATCTGGTTGGAATAAATAGCTTTTGCTTACTGCCTGAAACCTCACAGAATTCCTCCTTGGACATTTATGCCCTTAGTTTGTTTTTACAGTTGCTGATCTTCCCATATAAAATATTATAAGCATGATTTTCAGTCAAATCTGCTATCAGATTCTTGCTCCAATGATTAACTGAAATATGTTACTTACATCTCTTTTTTCATAAGGATGATAATACCTAGTTTAGTATTGTCACAGAGATTAAATTAGATCATATGCCTTGCATTGTTATAGGTACTTTAGGTATGTATTATGGGGTTTGAATAGATGACAGTTATTAGCCACTTAGCTGATACGAAGCAGTAAAGCACTATTTGAGATAGCTCTCTTTAGGAATATACACATTCTGTTTAGATAGTTCAGAATTGGGCTTTATTGTAAAATCTTGAAACTTCTTCCTATTTGAGAAATACTGAGTAAAACTAAATGTTATTAATTATTTAATATGCAGCTAGAAATTTAAAATATTCAAAAAACATAATGTCTGTCAAATTTTATAAAGCTATCATTCTCTTTATGTGAGCAGATATAAGTTGTAATGATTTTCTTTGAATCTGGGAAACTGGCTATGTTTATACTTTTTTAGGGAATTACATATATTATGACACTCTATTGTCTACCCAGTAGCATAGTTCTATACCTGCATATCCTATCCCCTTTTAGAACAGAAAAGTTATTTAGGAGGGTAGCATATAACTAATTTAGGACACTTGCCTACTTCCCTTTCTAATGTTGTATTTATATCAAAATGTTGCATTTTTTCTTTTCTACAGGAAAGAGATATAACCTTAAGACACCTTTTGACCATGAGGAAAGATGAATTTACAAAGGTTAGTGTCAGTTTCAGAAACTCCAGACATTCTTTCATATTTTAAGAATTCTGGATGCTTTTATTTTCTATTTTAAAAATCCTAGGGGTACAGACTGTAAATTATCTTTTGCTAGTTTTTTATTAGATATGATTATGAATAACCTATTTAAAATCTTCTGTCATAAGTTGCTTTTTTCTTCAGATTAATCATGACATTCAACTAAAGCTGATGCTTCATTTCTATATTTGAAATGGTTTTATAAAACAATTTACTTAGAAATAAGAGATGACTTTTTGTGTACGTAGGTATGCATATGTGTCATTCAAATACTCCCTTTTGCTAGGTTCTCAAAAAGAGCAAGACCTATTATTTTGCCATCTAGTATTATTAAGTAACGATTCAAAAATAAGCTTGGGAAATATTAGAGATACTTTAATAGAATACCTAAAAAGTAGTAATCTTCCTCCACGAATACATTGGAAACTTGAAATATTCAGTATTACTACAAGTCAAAATAAACATACTATTTAGCTAAATACAGGAGAGAAAATTTAGTTAACACTAAAGGTAAAGACAAAGGAAGATATAATCCTTATTTAATCACTGATAATATTTTGAATAATACTTTGAAGGAAAAATTGTTTTACTGTGGTAGTTTTGGAAATTTTAGTATCTAGTAATTTGCTTTTAGAATCCAATTTTGAAAAAAAAAAAAAAAGTCCAATTTTGCAGAAAATTGGCTAAAGTTACTAGATAGCTAAACATTTTAATGATGTAACCTCGTCAGCCACAGTTAAAAGTAAACCATCTATTTTTCAGTGTGTTTCTTATTTTTTTGTTTATTTGTTTTTTCAAGATGTGAATTAATCAAGTAGAAAACTTCTTTAGTAATATTGAATATTAAATTACTCAAGTATGACTGTCCTGTTGCACCTTAAAATTATTTCTACTTAGAATGGAATTACCAGTAGAGATCAGCAAAAAATTCTGGCTGCCCTGAAAGAACTAGAGGTAGAAGAGATAAAATTTGGAGAATTACCTGAAGTGGCAAAGTTGGAAATCAGGTAAAATTAACATTAACATTGTTTAGAATCAGCTGTTTTTAAAAAAGAACTAAAAAGTTTAATTTTGATAGTTTGAGTCTTTTTACTTCATACTGTCATTTTCCCAAGGAAATGGATAGTTCATTTTACAATATATTGTGTTCTGAAGTAGGAGGTACTTTATAACATCAATTTTTTGTAAAGTAATTTTACCAAAAAGCAAAATAGTGCATCTTATTGTTAATTCAGTTAGAAATATTCTTTTATTTTTTCATTGCATTTTGTTAAATGAACTATATGAGATCCCATGCTTTTTGTAGTATAGCTCGTATTTCTCTTTAAATCATTTCAAGTGTCAAGTTGAAAATTCAGAGTAGTAATTTTTTCACAGAGCAATAAGAAAGTATTTGCAGTGTAGCTCAGCTCTCTTTTCAGCCTTACTCTTTAAGGAATTATGTTGTCAATATATAAAGCTTGGTTTCAATATTATAAACTTATCAAGCACTGATTATTAGTAATATTAGTAGTTTAAAACCTATTTTAAAAATAATTGTATTTGATTTTATTAATATTTTGTGGGGCAGTAAATTGCTTAATTTTTTAAGTAAAATAATTATAGATAATCACAAGAAATTGCGAAGAGATGTACAGGGAGGTCCCATGCATTCTTTACTTAGTGTTGCCCAGTATTAATATCTTGTATAACTATAGTATAATATTAAAACCAGAAACCTGACATGTGATACAATCCATATAGCTTATTTGTAGTTTACCAGTTAAATATGTGTTCATTTGTATGTATATGTATAACTTTATTCAGTGTTATCTCGTGTGTATCTTCATGTAACTACTGTCACAGTCATTATGCTTATTGCCATAAAGCTCTCTCACACTACTCCCTTATAGACACACCCATCCCCCCAGTCTCTAACAACCAATAATCTGTTGTCCATCTTGGTAAAGATATTATTCATGAACGTTACCTAAGTGAAATCGTACAGTATGTATCTTTTTTTATTGGATTTTTTTGTTCATCCTAATTCCCTTAAGTTTCATCCAAGTTCTATCTTATAAAATATACTTACAAATGCAATACTATCAGCACTAATGTATCCTATCTAAAAGTAACATTGCAACTATAATAAACACGAATTAAACAAATAGATGATAGATTTCAACTTTTTGGTATTTAAAGTTTTCCATGGGATAGTTTCAATGATCCAGATTTCTCTAAAAAGCTTATTGAAAATTAAATTCTCTCTATCTTTTTCCTTATAACAAGATGATCTTTATTCAAAATAATGCCTCATCATTGTTTCAAAGTAACATTATAACTCTTAAATATTTAAACACTTTTAAATATTTAAAAGGATTTCAGTTGTAAGAACTTAAAATCAGCAAAATTTCTTGAATCTGTTGCTTTTCTTAATTTTTTCAACTTATTATCTCTGTGATGGAATATTCTAAGTTCTACGTGAACTAAATTGGAAATTAAAATTTTTAATGTAACTTATTTATGTGATGGCAGAGTTGCCTCTCAGAATTTACTTTGTGAAATTTAATAGACAAGAATGTGCAGAATCCTGAATGGTTCACTTATTAAAACTGCTGGATTTTTTAAAAAATATAACTGGCAGACATATATTCCAGGAATTTGACCTTGTTATTAAATCACAGACTTTGTTTACATGCTGTTATGAAAAAGGTTTTACTTCCCATTTGTTCAAAGTCATTCTTTGAAGAAGAAATTAGTCATTAAGTCATAAGAAAACTAACAGCAGGAAAAGTTGAACTGATTGATTATAATCTTCTGGTAATGTGACTTCAACAATCTAGCTACTGATTTATTTTATGATACTTTCCTTCTATGTGTTAAATTTTCTAAAATAGTCTGTCATAAGAACACATGCACAGTACATTTACTCTTTTCTACACATAGTGTTACTATGTTTGCAGAATTAGAGAATGCAATTTAAAAATAACTATTCCATTACTGCCTTGAGATATTTTGAGCTGAAATAGTAAGCTTTCATCCATATCTTGACATTTTCAACAGTTTCTGTCTAGACCTTTTCTCTGAGCCTACCTGACATTTACTCAAATATATCAAAAACATCTCATAACTGTGTCCATTAAGGAAACTATTTTTCCTCTAAAAAGAAAAAGATACAGAATTTTATGTAAAAATATATTGTTCACATCTATTATTTATAAACATTCCCAAGTTGGAAACTCTAAATATTTAACATCAGGGGAATGGTTGAATTACATTGCATTAATATATTCTATTCTGCCCTTCAAATTATTTTAAGACTTAAAAAAAATACTCCTAATAAGTATAAAAGGCAAATATAAAATGGAGTGTGAGGTATAATGCCAGTTGTATATATACATATGAAAAATACTGGAAGAAAATGTGTGCTATAAGAAAATACTCTGGAAGAATATAGTACCAGTCCTTATCTTTAGGTGGTAAGAGTAGTCATAATTTTAATTTTTCCAGATATTTTTATCTTTTATTTGAAGTATCTTTATTTAAGGTATAAATTTTATCCCAATACTTGACTTCACATTTTTAAAACATGGCCTGTTGTTTTAGTTTACACCGTGTCATGCTGCAGTAAGAAATAACTTTTGTCACCCCAAAAGTTCTTTTGTGCCTCTTTTTAATCCATCCCAATTAAAAATTAAATAAAAGCACTACACTTTAAAAAATAACTTCCAAATGATTTATAATAACAAAATTTATTTCTTGAGCACCTGTATCATGGCTGCACCTGAAGTGGATCTCCTTCTGTTATTATTCTGAAGACAGGCTGGAGAAACAGCCCCACCGGGACATGTTGCTCTTATGGCAGAGGGAAAAGAGAGATATTCTAACGGGAGGTATATTGTACAGCTCTGGGGTGGGGAGCGGGCAGCCATTCACATAGTATATGATGAATGCATACTGTAGAGTTGTGATTTTTTTTTCAACATGCCTGTCAATATTCAGTGGCTCTGAAAATTATGCATCACAAGAAAGGTATGTATTTTCCTTCTATTCATTAAGACTGTAAATTTATATTCAAGTACCATCTCTGTGAAGCATTACAAATTCTCTATTCCCATTATACTAAGTTCATTATCTCCAAGTTTTAGATGCCTCAACTATAAGCTAATGTTAACATCTACCTTATAGGAGTTGTAGGGAGGAATTAAAAGATTTATTTATTTTACATAACCAGTGCAATGCCTTCATGTAATAGATACTCAAATACTGGTACTTTTATATTCCTTCTTTATATGTGCCTTGGAATAATGAGATTATAATTCTATGTCTATCTCTCCTGCTAAAGCTTGAGATCCTCAAGATTGGAGACTTGTTTTCTTTGTATACCCAGTGTCTGATTCATAGCTAATACATATTAGCTATTCTATAAATATTTTTTAAGAATCTAGTAAATATTATGACTAGACATTGAGTAACTAACCCAGTAAAATGAAGTAAATTGCTCATATTAGTGATTCCTATTTGTTTGTTTCCCCTCTTTAGTGGTGATGAGTTCCTCAACTTTCTTCTGAAATTAAATAAACAGTGTGGCCATCTAATAACAGCTGTACAGAATATCATTACTGAGTTGCCTGTAAATTCTCACAAGGTATTCTATAAAAGTTAAGAAAAACATGAGTGCTGAAGAACATCCCAGATAAGTTAATGATAATTCTCTAAACAGGGATCTGGTAAAATTGTATCTTTCATCTACAAAATCACATAAAATGTAAATAAGTCAATATGTTTAATTATTACTCCTGTATATACCAATTAGTTGAAAAACTGTTCAAGTAAAGGAAAGTAAGTCAGACCAAAAATTAAACTGATCTGTGTGTTGAGCTTACTATTTTTTCTTAAAGGGAATATAGTTGTTTAAAATATAAAGTGACAGGAGACCCAAGTGAAAGTTGAAACAAAACAATGTGTTGAGTGTTATTAAAAACCATATCAATATAAGGTTTGTTAATGAAGGAAAAGTTAAATAGAGAAAGTGTAAGTGACCTGTAAAAGCAAACTTTTTTGTAGAGTTTTTCATGTGATTTGGTTTTAGCTATTTGTTTATAGTGAAAACTATTTAATGTACTTGTGTTCCTCTGATTTTTATGTATCACTAATATAGGAGTCTTATCATTCTTAAAAACTTCATGAATTTATTTGTTCATCATAAATTTTATTATTACTATAAATATTACTATATTACTATATATTATTACTATAAATATATTTTATAACTGTATTCAAGAAACTCATGTGACTTTATAAAATCACTAACTTCTTTTGGTGTCAGAATTTATCCTGAAAAATGCTTTCAGTTACATAATAGGTGAGAATACTGTGTAATTTTTGTAGATACAAAGTTGTAAAAGGTTTTTTCCCATTCTTTAAAATATAACTTTTAAAAATATTCACAGATAGTACTAGAATGGGCCTCTCCCCGGAATTTTACTTCAGTTTGTGAAGAACTGGTTAGTAATGTTGAAGATTTAAGTGAAGAGGTCTGCAAACTAAAAGACTTAATTCAGAAGGTATTTATTTAATATTTTAAAAGGGGAAAATGATGTACAAAACTTTGTGGGTTATTATAGGAACGTAGACTAAAAGAACAAGATCTGTCATTTTCATCTTTTAAATTAGCAAGGCTGAATGCATCACCCTTCCCATTATTGGTTATTCACCAAGCTGCTATTTTCATGTGAGACTGGTGTCACAGTCTCTTTCAGAAACAGTTTGGCAAGATGTGCCAAGGACCATAAAAATATTTGTATCTATCAGTAGTTTAATAATTCCAAAATTGTATGTGCAATAATGTCCTATGCCAGAAGAATGATTTAACCAATTATGGTATATCCATTTGTTATAATGATATGCAGCCAAAAAAAATGAAAATCAAGTATCACCATGTTAAAGACGTGAAGTTATATTTTTCTTACATATAAATATGCAGATGAAAAATTACAAAAATGACATGTTTATCGGTTCTGTTGAGGAGATAGATTTTTAGATGAAATATTCTATTTTCTAGACTTTCTTAAAGAGTATGGGCTTTTTTGGTGGTGTTTCTGTATTCATATAGAACTATATATCTGGTTTTAAGGACAGATGATTTACCCCCTCTTAAGAAAATTGGCTATAAAAAGATCTGAGTTGCTGAAACTGAGAACTCTGCTAAAGATAGGTAATAAAGGAAAACACTCATTTCACTCAAGAACTCACTTCTGAGTTCTCCTAATCTATTTAATAAATATCTTTGGTATCTATAATCTTTTTGTGACATAGCTGAAGTGAATGTCAGATTATTCATTAAATTTGTATAGGTTCAACCCATAAGTCATTTGATATTTTCATTAATATTTTATCAAAAAAGCTCATCTGAAAATCAACTTTATACATGTTCCAGGTAATTTGTCATCCTAGCTATTACCATGTGTTCAATTAAAGGAGTCTTTTTTTAAAAGTGAGTAGAAAATTGTGAAGCAAATTTTACAAAATAATAAGGGAATAAATAAACTTTAAATGGGTCAAATGAGCAATATGTCTCAAAATTCTTGTAGAAGATACCTCCTTTCTAGAGAAAGAGGCATCTTAGAAGTTGTATTATCTCTGACATTTATTCATTCACAGGCATAAGAGTGCCTATTGTATGTCAGACAACTGTGCTACCCATTAGTCTCCTAACTACGCTCCTTCCACTTTAGTGTTCCTTTAACCCATACCACTCCTCAAACAACCTTTCTCATAGAAAAATCTAATTTCCTATTTTCTGAACTTGTTGACAACAGAGAATTATAACACCACTCGTCTTCACTACCTTCATCATCTTGAAGAAGTGAAGGAAAATGGTATTGATTTTACCTACTCTGATATTTTTCATGAAGATCCAGGGGAAATTTGGAAGGACTATGTAAAGATACTTCCTGCAAAGCATCATCCTTTAATGTTTAGTGTAGGAAATTCCCCAAGACATCTTTCCCTCAGGATTGGTAATTACCTGGTTTCTCCAAGATGAACTAAAAACATTTGGGGAGAGGGAAGAAGACTGAGATGAAACTGGAGAGAGAGGACAGGTTTTTCCTAAAGGAATGAAATTAAGAAACACTGCTTTAGGGGTGACTTTGACTCTAAAACATAAATAATTCAATCAGGTACCATGATATTTATTTTAATAATGTGTAACTATAAGGAGAAATCTTAGCTTTCTTTAGCTAAATGTGAAGTCTTTTTTCTGTGGCCTTCTCTACCTTGAATTTTCTGTGGCCTTCTCTACCAGATTAAAACATTTCTCCATAAGAACCAGCCTTTAAAATATATTTATTGGTTTATAATAATGGCAGATACAGTTCTTTGGTCAGGAAAGTCTTAATTTTTGAGGAAGCTATTACATTGTTTTTTCTGGATTAGTCTAAAGTAGTAATCACCATGAGATTTGATTTAAAGAACTGAAGGCTTCCAGATTTGGGAGCATGCTATTATGCTTGTTAAGCTTATGATACTTCAGTTTACCAATAATAACTGAAGCAGATTTTTAAAAAATATGAGTTACCATAGATAAGTGTATGGAGGTAACAAAGAGAGAGGGTAGGAGAGGTCAAGGCTAGACTTTAACACCACATCACTCTCTTTCAAAGCAACACACTGACAGGCTCCTGTCAGAGAGGGTCATTCTAAGTAATTGGTTAATAAAAGGAATGGCTGTCTCAGGATTCAGTAAATGGAGCATCAGTGTCAAAAAGGAATCTGTTACTGAATGAAGCCATTTGGAAGTTAGGCCAAGAATCCAGTATGAAGGAGATTGGCATTGAAGTCTGTTTTCTGCTGTATATTTAAAATTAATTTTGCATGCTTTTTAAATTAAATATTTACACTGTAGATTTTAGATGTAGTTATTCTTGCTAATGTTGAAAATATTTATGTCACCACTCTAGCCCAGTATGTTTCTAGTATATATCACTCTATAAATGTGCCTGATTCTTTTTATCTTTTGAAGATCTTTTGGCTTCTGCTCATTCTCCTTCTTCTGCTTCTCCCCCATCAACTATCTCTCTCTCCTTTATCTCTCTCATACACATACACACAGCCCACACATATGCTTAGAGGGCCTTTCTTTAGCAACAGCATTCTGTTGGAGTATTTAGAAACTGACTGAGCCTTCCGCTTTCATTGCTAAGGAGTCCTAAATGAACCACTTAAGTTTTTGTTAGTATTCGTCCATACAATTATATTTAAATAAAGGATTACACTTCTAAAAGTGGCATCAAATCTTACGGTTTTTGTTAAATTTCATGTATTGTAGGTATACTATAAGAATGGTTCACTTTTTTGTAAGAAATCATTTAATATTTAAATACAGAGGGAAAAATAGCAGTCGTCCTTGCTTGTAGGTAAAAACAGAAACATTCAAGGAACTTTATCTCTTGATACAAAAACATGATTTTAAAATGTAATAGTCTATCAAAGCATTTATTTTTAATGTGAAACTAATTCACCATGATGGGATCCTAGGAAAAAAAGAATGTCTTTTAAGACATATGTGTTCACTTTAAATCTTCCATGGGTATCTTGCATTGGCTGCTTCTACATCAACTAAATTAACATGGATATTTTGTTTTTAAAATCAAAGATATTTTCAGTGTACTGTACATTAACTCTTTTTGTTTTCTCATACTAAATATTAGCTGCAAAATGAGCGAGAAAATGATCCAACTCACATACCATTAATGGAAGAAGTATCAACATGGAATAGTAGAATTTTGAAGAGGACGGCTATCACAGTATGCGGATTTGGGTTTCTTCTTTTTCTTTGCAAACTAACCTTCCAGAGAAAATAACCGTAATACTTATTTTGAATAATGTATGTATAATTCAAATTACCTACAAATGTTGCTTTTAACTACTTCTGGCACAGTATAACTACATTATTTGCTCATACTCCATAGGAGAAATTATGATAGCATAGAGCAAAAAGTTTCTTTAGAAAGTGGTTTGTCAGTTTGAGTTAAAAACATAATTTGTTATATTTTTATGTTAATTTTGATCAAGTAGCAAATTATAAGTGATTCTTAAGTTTGATTCTATGATTCTAAATCACATTCAAAATAAAAGTTTTATCTAATATTCTTTGACATTTAAAAGCAGTGTGTTTCTGATTCTTAACTCTAGAGAACAAACAGGTGGCTACCAGAGGGAAGGTGGGTGGGAGATGGGGGAAGGAGTTGATGGGGCTTAAAATAATTTAAAAAAAAAAGAACTGTTCCTTTGTCACAGTGAATGTTACAGAATTTGTAAAGTGTTCATAAGTCAGTACCCTTTCTTTAGTCCTTATTTTTCCCTTCCATTATTATAAGGAATTTATTTAATTTTTTTGGTTATGTAACATTAGGAAATTAATATTTTTGAAATTATTTCAGAGAATGCAAAGGATACGGATAAAGTGTAAAAATTTTGAATTATGGATTAAAAACCTAGGGAAAATATTTCAAATGTAAACTTAAAAAGAAAATTTAGATAATAGTATAGAAAGCACAAAGTACCTTAAAATTTTTTATGTAATGCAACTGTGGGAACTATGATATGTACTGTGTGTAACCTTTTTTTTTTTAAGATTTTATTTATTTGACAGAGAGAGAGACAACACAAGCAGTGGGAGAGGGAGAAGCAGACTTCCCACCAAGTAGGGAGCCTGATGCGGGGCTCGATCCCAGGACCCCGGGATCATGACCTAAGCTGAAGGCAGACACCCAACGACTGAGCCACACAGGTGCCCCTACGTGTAACATTCTTAAAGATGTTTTGAAAATTAGTGGCATGTGGGCAAATAATTTCTCATATCAATCTAAATAAGCAATACATGATTTTGTGTTGTTTTTTGTTTGTTTTTTTTTTCAAAATCAAGATGATGATACTCAGATTTTAAAAGTGACAGTAAAAAAGGTCATGCCCAATTTCACAGGAATATAATCTTGCTTGACTTACTACCATACTTAGAACAGATGCAGTTGATCTACAACTGTTGAAAGGTAAATCTCAAGCAAAAGGAAAAAACTGCAGAAAACAAGAGTAGCATAAGGAA
>CM053614.1:26397494-26508331 GCA_028646535.1 Procyon lotor
CAGAGAGGGGGGGGGGGAAGCAGGCTCCCTGCTGAGCAGAGAGCCGGATGTGAGGCTCCATCCCAGGACCCTGAGATCATGACCTGAGCCGAAGGCAGAGGCTTTAACCCACTGAGCCACCCAGGCGCCCTGATAGCAAGCCTTTTTTTCCCCTGATATCCCTCAATTTAAATGGGCTCAAGACTAACTAGACTGGGAAAGAAGAGGTCCTTCTTTCAACACAGATCGTGTTTCATTCCTAGCACAGTTAGGCAAACAGAAGGTGTTTAATAAATGTTAGTTTTCTTAAAAACAAAACAAAATAAAATAGGCATACTACCTGATTATTTAACAGTAGTCTTTCACCACAGTTCATCTTAAAGATGATCTCATCTATTGGCTGAATAGGTCACGGTTTTTTTCCTCTAATCAAACCAAACTATATGCATCTCTCAAATACTAGGATGAACTATGAAAGTGCAAACTGGTAAAATATTTGCTTTCCAAAGAGATTACTATATTCCTTAAAATAGTGATCTGCTGCAATGTACTTCAGACGTAATTAGCTATTCAAGGGAAAGAAATACTGTAAAGTCCATTTTATCTGCATATTCTCAGTATGTTTTTACTTCCTTGACAAATAACAGTATAATTTTCAGATTACAGATTGAAAACAAATAGGGCAGCATTTGTTGTGATTAAATTGTTTCTTCAGGGGTGCCTGGGTGGCTCAGTCGGTTAAGTGTCTGTCTTTGGCTCAGGTCATGATCCCAGGGTCCTGGGATTGAGCGAGTCCCGCATTAGGCTGCCTGCTCAGCAATGAGTCCTTCTCCCTCTGTCCTGCCCCCTACTCAGGCTTTCTCTTTCTCTCAATAAAATCTTTTAAAAAAAAATTTCTTCATGCATAAAATATCAACAGAATAAATAAGATTTTCCTCATCATTTAAAAATTGGTCATTTTATCTAAAGTATAATAAGCCTCTTCCTACCCTGTTTGACTTGTTTGCAGTGCTTTACCATAAGAGGGGTGTATCTTTTGGAATATTCATTCTTCACAAGATCGTACAAATCATTTTTCTTCACTTCTTAAAACAAGTCCCACAGTGACCCCTCTAAAACCGCACAGATAGAAATATAAATCAAGTGTTAATGCTATGCAGTTGAAAGTAGAAAAACTTTTTTAATTAACAGGTATTTAATTTTTAATTAGTTGGGATCAAAAATGTTCCTATATCTTAGAATCAACTTTGGAACCCAAATAATCCATTTTAAACACCTCTTTCAAAGAAAGATAAGCATGCACACTTGCCACACTCCTTAGTGGGGTGCTTAGTGCCACCTGGCAACTCTGTTCGATTTCCCCATTATGTTTACCAGCTTTTTCACTGAATAACTACTTAATGAACCTCTGTCCTCAAAGTTCTAAGACCTCCTCCTTATCTCACTCTTAAATGATGGCCTTGCTTCTTACTGCCCTTGGGAATAGAATTAGTTAAAGAAAAACTTCCAAACTGGGTTTCCTTTAGTTAGGAAGTCAGCAGACTTCCTTGTAAAGGGCCAGGTAGTTGATATTTTAGGCTTTACAGGCCATGCGGTCTATGTCACAACTTCTTAACACAGCTACTGCAATGCAGAAGCACCTGGAGACAAAACGTAAATGAATAGATGTGAGTGTGGTATGAGAAAATGTTATTTACAAAAAACAGGTGGTTGCCCAGATTTAGCCCCCCAACCTGTAGTTTACCAGCCTAGTCAAAGGTCACAGAGTTACAACTAGGAGTTGTATTAATTTGTATGCATTCTGACAGCCTCTGCCTTTTGATTGTTTAATCCACCCATATTGCTGTTACTATTGGTGTATTATTGGTGTAACAGATATATCTATCGTTTTACTTTTGTTTTCTATATGACTTACATAGAAAAGCCTCTTTTAATGATTTTTTCACCATATTTTTGACTTATTTTCTTCATGGTTGCTCTCGGATTTTCCACATGTACATCTTAACATAAAAGAATCTCCTGAGACTTCTAACTAAGTTCCAGGGCCCTTTTTAACTGTCTCCTTTTCTGATTATTCTGATAGGCTGTCTGCCACATTTGGTATTACACCCAACCCTCAGGTTCCACTGATTACTGGTTGCTTGCTCACATGGCATGCCCTGCCTGGGGCATGAAGTGCCCAGCAGTCTGACAGAATTAAATTTGGATAGGGGTAGTTTTTGAAGTCAGATTTTGAGGTTTACCCCGACCAGGGGAGGGCCCTTCTTAGCTCTCTTTTTCCCTGGTTCTCTCGGTGAACTAGCTGGCCTACGATTTAGCTTGTTGCTCCTGATTAAAAATATGTATTGTATGGGGGTACTGGGTGTTATATGCAAACAATGAATCGTGGAACACTACATCAAAAACTAATGATGCACTGTGTGGTAAATAGCATAATAAAATTTTAAAAAATAAAAAGAGCTGTTGTCTTCGAGGATGACCTTAGGCTTGATTTTCTCCACATTCTCTTTCAAATAAAGTCAGTTCCTTTGGGGAGAAGTCTCAAGCTCTCCTTACAGACAGATTCTCCCCCTGGGCGATATCTCCGAGCCACCCTCTGAGTGCTGAGTAGGGCAGTAGCCTCTGATCTTCTGGGTCGATTCTCACAACTCTGCCTTATAAGTGAGCTGGCATGAGAGAGATCAGGGCTCCAGAATTCTGGCCTGCAATTTCTGGGATCCACTCATTATCCTGTGGGGCTCAATGGAAGGAGAAAGCCTTTAACTCTATCAGCTACACACCAGAATTTAGCCACTTAAGCTCAGAGTTGGGGGAGCATAAGAAAGCTGGTGGCTTGTCCTTCAGATGAGATATGGTAACCCTTATTTGGTAGGTTAAGGGAGAGGCAGCCCATCTTGTTGGCCACATTGTCCCAGAATGGAGCTTCTGCAAAGCTGAGCTGACTTGGGCTGCAAGGGGCAGGTGGTAAGGGAGAGAATGGGTCGTGATTTAATATTCTTACTGAGTTTTAGTAGATTTTCTTGAGTAAATGTTTTCTTCATTGGTTCTGAGCCCTTAGGACTCTTTCCAGAGACTTTAAGTAAGGATTGTATTTTTATAGCTTTCTCTAGCTTTATTTGTTTCTCTGGGGAGTAATACCATGATGCTCCTCACACTTCCATCCTGGCAGAGAAATTCCTTAACCAAAATTTCTAGGGTATCTGCCATGTGCTTAGTATAGTGTTTGGCCCAGAAGAGTGTACAATATTTTTTTGAAGCCAGAAACATTAGCTAAATACTTCTCACGTAGGCTTTACCTAGTCCTAGGTTAATATCGTAGGATGCTGAAAATTCTCAGAGCACCTAAAGGCTATTGAAACAGAAGGGAAAGACCCACTTAGGCTTGACTAGGACACATTAGGGCTCGATAAATGATGGGTAAAGCAAGGCTACACTCTTTAATTTTGAAAGCTTTCCTGTGGGAGGTATTTCAGCTAATACCTAACTTAAACTCATTAAATTCATTGTAAATTCGTTCATTAGTAAATACAGAAAACAGGCTATTTAAAAGTCTAAAAGGGTATCACTCAGAAATTAAGCCAGTTACAATTATGAGCACCAGAAGCAAAATTGAGTTTTGGTTTCTTTTATGAGATGATTTTTATAGTGAAATGTTTTTTGATCTTAACAATATGTGAAAGTTAATCTTTAAGAACACAGATAACCATGATGACTTCTGTTTGACTCCAAGTCACTCTGTCACTGCTTAAAAAATAATATGTAGTTCTGTGAGGGTGGAAATAGGGTGGGGATTTTCTTTCTGGCACATCCACTAGTGAGTAATACATTTATTTCAAGTGCCAATAAAAATGTTATACTGGACTTATGTGACACATTTGTTAGTTATTAGAGAAACCAATTCTAAGCCATTTGAGTAATGTTCTATTATATTTCTGTACCTGTAAGTTCAGACTATCTTATCAATATTCTAAACAAAATGAACAAATTTTCAATACATTACAGTATTTTCTTTACCATTAAATAAAATAAGGACATTTTCAGGAATGGCACCATCTCTGGACTTCTCCCCATAAAATAATATTATCACTTTTTTCTTTTCAACTGATCTTTCATAATCATTTCCATGAATTTTCTTCCTGGAATCTTTTGAACACCTTAATCTCCTTCACGTTTTTTCCTTTTGAAATCCATGTCACTGTTACATGCTACTTCTTCCCACTCACCCCCAAACCTGCCCCTCACCTCTCCAATGCCCATGGGATAGAAAGTAGCCTAGGTTCCAGCGCTGTTGTCATTAGCGTGTACATTCTTTGGGTCTTGATTTCCGCATCTGTAAAACAGACTCTTTCTAAGACTGATTCAGAATAATGCCATCTTCATAAATACATCCAATTTGGAATTCTGAAAATAGAACAAAACCTTAGGGACTTCACAAGAGTCAGTGTTTACTAAGCAAATTGAGCCCCTCATGAGTGGTTTTGCTTTTGTTCTCACATTCAGAGATCTAATGTGTGAGAATTGATTTTAATTTTGGTTGCTGCCAATTTTATATTTTTGGCATAATTACTAGTAATGACACTTCAACTCATTGAATGATTACTGAGTGCTTAGTATGTGTAAGACATTATACCCATATATTATACATTTTATATGATATCAGAAACCCTAAATACTTTATTAAGAGAGACAGTAGGGTTACTGTTATTTTAAGGATATAAATGTTAAAACTTTATGAGACTGCATCATAAGAAAGGGTGTGGTCAAGTGGTTTATTTCTTTATTCAAATTTCCACCCTTAAGAATATGGTGAAAGACTGACTGACCTTTCCTCATGGGGTAAGGGGTCAACCTCAACTATGCCCTTCTACAAAACATAGTTACAAAAGGGAAATCGGCAAAATTCCCAATATGTGAAATCTTTTAGAAGAGATTTAGACCAAATATAAAGTAAATTTCTACTCATCATGGATTCAAGGCTCATTAGTGTTAAACCAGTTTTGGGAGTTGCAGATGTACAATTTTTCCTGCCCCCAGTGTAAGGAATTAAAATGAGACCCCTAAAATCTTCAGTAGTAATACTGTTGACTATCCAGTCAGGGGTAATATCATAATTAATTTTCATATTAGTGGCAGTATCATAATATAGTCATGGTTAGCTACAGCCAACCAAGACTGGACTTAAAATGGGGAAATGAAAAATTAAAGCTATTATGAAAAGACCCTAAATCAACTTCTAAATAAAATGGGAAAGGCCTCATAGCATGAAAAAGAAAAACTGCAAATTTTGTTCTTAGTAAGGTTTTGTTTCCTGAAGTGGCTTCTGTGATGTGGCTCCTAAATCTCCCTTTAGGAGTAAAGGACTTACTACCCCAGCTCCTAGGAGCCCAGGGAGCAGACAGGCCTCATTGAAGATTTCCTCCAGTAAAGCAAGCTGCCTTCCCCAAAGCAACAGCTTCCCCCAAGCTATTTCCAGTGATGGCTAATCAACCTAGGGGTTTAAAGGTCTCACCTACAGGGGAACTCGTTCCAACTCAAGATAAGCCTAGAGGACCACCCTGCTTCAGAGCTCCCAGTGGGCCTGGTTGAGGCTTCACTGAGACTGGGATCTCTCTCTGTTCTGCCCACTCCTGCTTCCTCCCTTCCCTTGCACAGGTGTTGCTCTCCAGAGCACTCCCTAAGAAATGTCCAGTATGCTAGTCTCCACCTCAGTATCTGCTTCCTAAGGACTCTAGCTGTCACCAGCAGTGCCTTGCATAAGTCATGAAATACATGACTATTATTAATAATTATTTTCTCTGAAACTTAGTTTCCTAATTTGAAAAACAAAGATTATCCTGAGCTATGGTGGTTACGAGTGTTAAATGCAGTGACATAGAAGGAGTTGTAGAGTTTTATAATTAATGCAAGTGTGGCCAGGCAGACCTGAATTCCAGTTTCAGCTCTGCCCCTTACTAGCTGTGCAGCTTTTAGAAAGCTAGCTAAGCCCTCCAAGACTTGGCCTCTTCATCTACAACATGAACATAATAATAATCATACTGAAAAATTATCTTCAATTGGGCATTTACTGTATGCCAGTCATTTAGCTAATTTAACAAAACCTATTTTTTAATAAAACTATTGAATTAAACCTATAAGGTAGTTACAAAGATTGCTGAACTAAGGCTTATAAAGGATTTTCTACAATGTCTAGTATATGCCATACATTAAGTAAATGGTAGACAGTATAATTTCTGTTATTACTCGTCTAAAACATTTATTACAGTGCCTTACATACACAAAAATGATACACTACATGAGAAAAAAGTCAGATTTTTCTAATTGCTAGGACCATATTTTTGTTTGAGAGAAATATTTTCTATCATGTAATAAGTAACTAAAAATACTTAAATTGTCTAAACTGACATAGATGTATTCACAATCCACAAGACAACAGTTAATAGGTCTTGCAAATGATAAATTATCTGATAAGACCCCCATTATTTCCCTTTTCCCTTTTTAACAGATTGTACCATTCTCAAATACAGAGGGCTACAGGCAGCCACAAGTCAGAAGTAGAAACTATTTATTTATAAAGCCAAGTTTATTAAATGCTCTTGTGATAGTAGAGTTTGTATTCTTACTGCTCCATATAGATCAAGACTGGATGGTATAAGGAGGTTGTATGACTCAGTTGTGGTCAGACTGTCAGCTTGATACCTACCCTAACACACTTTTACCTTCCCAAGTCACAGAGGACCTCATCTCCCTCAAACATTTTATATATCACAGAGGGTGTCAGAGTTTATCCACCTGAGCCGTACACATTTTCTCAGGTTTTTATTCATTAAATTCACCTGACTTGAAAAATATTTACTCATTTCATGTCTATTTGAAAACTAATACTAAAGATACAGAAAAACCCAAGTTAACTGAATTGGTAAATAATCTGAAGTGATATGATTTTAAGCACAGATAGAGGGCTGCTACCAAATACCTAGAAGGCATAAAAGGGAGCCATCCACTAAGAACAATGAAAGAACCCTCCTTGTATATAACCTAGAGTAGCTGCATCAGCTCTGGGTAGTCTGACTCTTCAATGTGAGAAAAATAAGCTCATCTTTGATTAAATTATTGTGGTTGGGTTTTCTGCTAATGGTGCCAAAACTATTCCCAACTAATATAGGGTTATACATATGTTGCCTCATTCTAGAATTTACTTCTTGCCTCAACATTGTTTTCCAATGTATCCATGTTAAAACGCAAAGATGTAATTAATTCCTTTGAACTGCTGTATAGCATCCCACATTTTACCAACCTGTCCCCCACAATGATACAATTTTGAGATATTTTGGACTTATTCTCAATAGTATGCTTGTGCATGTGTCTTTATATATACGTGACAGAAGTTTCTTTAGCTATTTTTAGCAGTGGAATAGCTAGTTTTACCACAGTTATTTTCAACATCATTAACTATTGATGTTGCAGGTATTTCTGTTTGCCCCTCCAGATCTTCTCTTACCCTAGACCACCATGGGAAGCTGAATCTATGAACCACATCAAAGGACCTTTAAACTCTTGATTGGATTTATCCAATGGAGAATCCCAGCAGAATATCTGAAGTAGAGCAAGGTTCATGTATTTATTCACCTGTCTCTCCTCCCTGCAAGACTGCTATCTGTGAATTTCAACTAAAGGGGACTGCACCTCTACAAGATTCACTCCTTCTGGGTTCCAGGAACCTTTACTTCCTGTTCCTTCCAGTCTGAGAGTGGTAACAGCTCTTCTGCCTACACCTTCAAAAATAGTCTCTTTGTAAATCAAACCTCCTTGTTTTCAGGTGATAGCCTTACTACATCATTCCTACACTGCTCTTCAAGGAGCTTATATTAATTTACAGATCTATCAGCAGTGTATGAGTATCCATCACTTACCCCACAGCCATACCAACACTTAATATTAACTGATTTACACTTCTTCCTATATGATGGATTCAATAAAGTTGATTGTTTCTGTTTTATCTTGTACTTTTTTGATTGCTAGTGATGGACTTAAACAACATTTACAGAATATTCTATCTAAATGCAGCAGAATACACATGGAACATTTCTCCAGGATAGATCATATGTTAGTCCGCAAAACAAGTCTTCATAAATTTAAGAATACTGAAATCATATCAAGCATTTTTCCAACCATAAATGGTATAAAAGTAGAAATCGATTACTATAGAAGACTGGAAAACCCACAAATACATGGCTAGTAAACATCATCCTACTGAACAAATGATAGGTCAAAGAAGAAATCAAAAGAGAAATCAGAAAACAGAAAATATCTCGAGACAGATAACAATGGAAATAGAACATATCAAAACTTATAGGATGTAGCCAAAGCAGTTAAAGAGAAGTTCATAGTGATAATGCCTACATTAAGAAACAAGAAATTTTATATCTCAAGGAACTAGAAAAATAACTAAGCCCAAAGTTAGTGAAAGGAAGAAAATAACAGATAAGGAAATAAAGGTAATAGAAACTAAAAAGACAGTAGAAAAGATCAATGAAACTAAGAGCTGGTTCTTTGAAAAGATAAACAAAATTGACCAACCTTTAGACTCACCAAGAAAAAAAAGAGAACCCAAAATTAGAAATGAAAGAGGAGATGTTATAACTAATACCACAGAGATACAAAGGATCATGCAAGTCCCATGAATAATTGTGCACCAACAAATTAGGAAACTTAGAAGAAATAAATGAATTCCTAGAAACATACAACATACTACGACTGAATCATGAAGAGAAAATCTGATCAGACCTACTACTGGGTAGTAGGAGGTAGTAGTAGTAGGAGATTGAATCAGTAGTCAAAAACTTCCCAACATGGGGCGCCTGGGTGGCTCAGTCGTTAAGCATCTGCCTTCGGCTCAGGTCATGATCCCAGGGGCGTGGGATCGAGCCCCGCATTGGGCTCCTTGCTCTGCAAGAAGCCTGCTTCTCCCGCTACCATTCCCTCTGCTTGTGTTCCCTCTCTCGCTGTGTTTCTCTCTGTCAAATAAATAAAATCTTAAAAAAAAAACAAAAAACTTCCCAACAAACAAAAGTCGGGACCATATCGATTCACTAGGGAATTCTAGCAATTAAAGATTAATTAATATCAATCCTACTCAAATTCTTTGAAAAAACAGAAAAGGAGGGGACACTTCTAAACTTATGAGACCAGAATTACCCTGATACCAAAACTGGACAAGGTCACTATAAGAAAAGAAATTACAGGTCAATATCCCTGATAAACAAAGGTGTAAAAATCCTCAACAAAATATTAGCTAACCGAATATAATAATACATTAAAAGGATCTCACACGATGATCAATTGGGATTCATTCCAGGATGCAAGGATATTCCAACATGCACAAATCACTGTGATACATCATTTTAACAAAATGAAGAATTAAAAAAATCATATAATTATCTCAATAGACAGAAAAAGCATTTGACAAAATTCAACATCCATTCCTGATTAAAAATTCTCAACAAAGTCGGTATAATGTATCTCAACACAATAAAGACCACACATGACAAGCCCACAGTAGCAATGTATTCAATAGTGAGAAAATGAAAGGTTTTCTTCTAAGACCAGGAATAAGACAAAGATGCCCACTCTTGCCACTTTTATTCCACATAATACTGGAAGTCCTAGGTGGAGCAATTAGGCAAGGAGGAAAAAAGTCATCCAAGTCAGAAAGAAAGAAGTATAATTACCTCTTTTTGCAGCTGACTTGATTTTATACATAGAATACCCTACAGACTCCACCAAAAAACTTAGAATAAATTAATTCAGTAAAATTTCAGGATATAAAATCAATATATAAAAGTCAGTAACATTTCTATACACTAGTAATGAACTACCAGAAAAAAGATTACAAAAACAATCACATTTACAATTGCATCAAAAAGAATAAAATACCCAGGAATAAATTTAACCAAGGAGGTTAAAAACATGTACACCAAAAACTAAGACAGTGATGAAATAAATTGAAGAGGGCATAGTAAATAAGCTATTTCACGCTCATGGACTAGAAGAATTAACACTGTTAAAATGTCCATACAAACTAAAACAATCTATAGATCCAGTGCAATCCCTATCAAAATTCTAATGGCATTTTCACAAAAACAGAACAATCCTAAAATTTGTATGAAACCACAAAGACTTTAGGTACTTTTAGCCACTTTGACTTTTAGCCACTTTGTTTTGGCTAAAACAATCTTGAGAAAGAACAAAGCTGGAGGGATCACATTTACTGATTTCAAATTATATTACAAAGCTATAGTAACCAAAACAATGATTTTGGCATAAAAACAGGCACAAAAACCAATGGAACAAAATATAGGGCCCAGAAATAAACCTACACATATTTGGTCAATTAATTTATAACACAGAAGACAGGGATATATAAAGGGGGAAAGGATGGTCTCTTCAATCCGTGGTATTGGAAAACCTGGACAGCCACATACAAAAGAATGAAATTGAACTACTATCTTGTAGTTTTCACAAACAAATACAAAAACAAGCCACATACAAAAGAATGAAATTGAACTACTATCTTGTAGTTTTCACAAAAATCAACTCAAATGTAAGACCTGAAACCATAAAACTCCTAGAAAAAAACATAGGAGGTAAACTCTTGGTGATGATTTTCTGGATTCGACAACAAGAGCAAAAATAAATAAGTGAGACAGCATCAAACTAAAAAGGTTTTATACAGCAAAGGAAACTGTCAATAAAGTACAAAGACAACTTGTTGAATAAGAGAAAAATATTTGTGCGTGAGTTATCTCATAAGGGATTAATATCCAAAATACATAAAGAACTTATGCAACTCCATAGGAAAAAAATTCAATTAACAAATGAGAAAAGTATACCTCAATAGACATTTTTCCAAAGAAGACATATAGATGGTCAACAGGTACAGGAAATGTGCTCAACATCACTAATCAGGGAAATGCTAATCAAAACCACAGTGAGATATTACCTTACACTTATAATAGCTATTATCAAAAAAGACAAGAAATAAGTGTTGACGAGGATGTGAAGAAAAGGGACCCTTGCACCCTATTTGTGTGAATGTAAACTGGTACAGCCACTATGGAAAATAGTATGGATGGTCCTCAAAAAATAAAATTGGAACTACCATATGATCCAGCAATTTCACTTCTGGGCATTTATCCGAGAGAAATTAAATCACTATCTCAAAAAGATATTTGCAGTACCATGTTCATTGCAGCATTATTCACAATACCCAAGACATGAAAACAACCTAAGTGTCCATCAAGAGATAAAGTGTGTGTGTGTGTGTGTGTGTGTGTGTGTGTGTGTGTGTGTGTGTATTATTCAGCAGTTAAAAATAAGGAAATGGATGGAACTGGAGGGTATTATGCTAAGCGAAATAAGTCAGTCAGAGAAAGAAAATTATCACACGATCTCTCTGATATGAAGAATTTGAGAGGCAGGGTGGGGGGTTGTGGAGGGGAAGGGGAGAGAAATGAAACAGGAAGGGATGGGGAGGGAGACAAACCATAAGAGACTCCTAAACTCACGAAACGAATTAAGGGTGGCTGGGAGGTGGGGGGGGTAGGGATAGGGTGGCTGGGTTGTGGACATTGGGGAGGGTATGTGCTATTAAGTGCTGTGAAATGTGTAAGCCTGATGATTCACAGACATGTACCCTGGGGCAAATAATACATTGTATGTTAATAAAAATAAGGAAATCTAGTCTTTAGCAACAACGTGGATGGACCTCGAGATCATTATGCTAAGTGAAATAAGTCAAAGAAAATACTGTATCACCATGTATATGTGGAATCTAAATATTTTTTTAATGACTCAGAGATACAGCAAACAGACTGGTGGTTGCCAGTGATGGGGTGAGGAGCAGAATAAATGGGTGAAGGTGGTCAAAAGGTACAAACTTCTAGTTATAAAATAAATCAGTCCTAGGGATGTAGCATACAGCATGGAGACTATAGTGAACTACATTGTATTGTATATTTGAAAGTTGTTATAAAGTTTAAATGTTCTCATCACAAGAAAAAAATAATTTTAACTACATGTGGTGATGGACATTAAATAAATTTATTGTAATCATTTCACAATATATATATCAAATGATTAAATTGTACACTTAAAATTAGATGTTAATTCTATTTCAATTTTTAAAAGCAGACATTTAAATGGAATATTAGTCATAAAAAAGAATGAAATCCTGCCATTTGAAACAACATGAAAGAAGTTAAAGAAAGACAAATATCATGATTTCCTCATCCATGGAATTTAAGAAAGAAAAGAAGATTAAAAAAAATAAAAAGAAAAAACAGACAAATATAGAGAACAAACTAGTGCTTGCCAGAACGGAGGTAGATAGGGGGTGGACGAAATAGGTTAAGGAAATTAAAAGTACATATTGTGATGAGCACTGAGTAACATATAGAATTGTTGAATCATTATATTGAACACCTGAAACTAATAAAATACTGTATGTTAATTATACTTGAATTTATAAAAAAATAGATAACATTTTTTAAAAAGCAGTAAATTGGGGGGCAGGCAGTTTGTTATGTATTAATAGATAACTTGAAAAATTATTCATTTTATTATTTCTTTATTGGTTAACCTAGATATTGCAATATTTATTCTTGACTTAGAATATGTATTAAACATGGTTTCATAATCATGCATTTTTATTCAGTTCATGTATTTTCTACTATCTTTTGAGACTTCTTTGACCCATAGATTATTTAGATGTTGCTTAATTTCCAAAAGTTCAGAGATTTTCTTGATTTCTTCCCCTCACTGATTTACCCTTTCATTCCATTTCAATCAGAGAACATATTTTATATAATTTCACTTCTTTTAATTTGTTATTGCTTATTACCCAGCATATCACCCATCTTAGTGAATGTTTCATGTTCACTTGATAAGAATGTATATTCTGCTGTTGTAGAGTGACATTCTATAAATAACTAAATTCCGTTGGTTGATGGTATTGTTGAGTTCTATATCTTGCTAATTTTCTGTCTGCTCATTCTGCAAACTACTGAGAGGGCAATGTTGATATCAACTATGATTGTTAATTTGTCTGCTTTTTCTTTCAGTTTGGTCAATTTTTGCTTCATTAGTTTTACAAGCCTACTGTTTGGTGCATATAAATTTAGTACTGTATTTCTTCTTAGCAAATTGACCCTTTTATAATTATGTCATATCCCTCATTATCCCAGGTAAATGTTTTTGCTCAGATACCTACTTTGATATTGACATAGCTACTTCCTCTTTCTTTTACTGTTTACATGATGTATCTTCCAGCTTTCTCTTTTTTATCTGCCTGTATTATTACATTTGAAGAGAGTTTCTTACAGACAGCATATATTTTTGTGTTTTTATTTATTCAATCTTTATTTTTAAATTTTTGTGTTAGGACCATATATATTTTATATAATTATTGGTATATCTTGATTTGTAGCTACCACGTAATTATTTGTCTCCTACTTTTGTTTTTTATTGCTCTGGTCTGCTTTCTTACCTTCTTTTGGATTTTTTGAAAATTTTCATTTTTTGTGTTCTTTGCTATATCTCTGTATAGTCATTGTTATTGGGATTATATTATATATGTATAACCTTTTACAGTTGAGTCTAAAATAAACATTTTACAACTTCAGTTGGAATGTAGAAAGTTATCACCATATAAAGTACCTTTACTCTCCGCACTTGATACTGTAGTTTCTTATGTATTGTATCTACACACAATGAAAACACTATGAGACTTTTCCCTTTATTGCCTTCAATCATCAAACACATTTTAAATACCTGGAAAGAAGTAGAAGTTTAAAATATTTACCCAGCTATTTGCCATTTCTCTTACCTTTCCTCCATTATAGGTTTTTCAAGTTTCCTTCTTATATCATTTCCCTTTTGTCTCAAGAAATTCTCTGAGCATTTATTTTAAACAGGTCTGCTAACAATAAATTCCTCATATTCTTTCATCTCAGAGTCTTTATTTCACTTTCATTAATGAAGGATATTTTCATTGTATATAGAATTCTGGCTGAGGGTTCTTTTCTTCAGAGCTTTAAAAAATATTGTTTAGGGCATCTGGGTGGCTTAGTGGGTTAAGCGTCAGACTCTTGATTTCACCTCAGGTCATGATCTCAGGATCTTGAGATCCAGCCCTGAGTGGAGCTTCCCACTCAGCTTGAGATTCTCTCTCTCCCCCTACCCCCTACCCCAGTTTTTGCGTGCACGCTCGTGCTCTCTCTCTCCTAAATAAAATCTTTTAAAAATAAAATATTGTTTAATTTCCTTCTGCTTTCATAATTTCTGATGAGAAATCTTAGCCATTTAAATCATCATTTTCCTTTGTTCTTCATAAGTAATGCATCACCTGTTTCTGTCAGCTAAAAGATTTTATCTTTGCCCTTAGCTTTCAGCAGTTTTATTCCACTATGTCTTGACATGGATCTCTTTGAGTTTATCCTGTTTGGGATTTGCTGAGCTTTTAGAATCTCTAGATTGACAAAATTTAGGAAGTTTTTAGCCATTATTTTTGCAAATATTTTTTGTTGCAATGGGATGTTTCTCATCTCCTTCTAGGATTCCATGACGTATTACATTTGTAGAATTGTTCCACAGATCCCTGAGGCTTTATTCATTTCCTTTCAGTCTCTGTTTTTAGGGCTGGATATTTCTACTGATCTGTGTTCATGTTCACTCACACTTTCATCTCCATTTTGCTCTTGGTCTTTGCTAGTGAGATAAATACTTCAATATATCACTGTGAAAGGCAGTGCACATTTTTGGTTCTAAAATTTCTGTGTTGTTACTCTTTCTGTTTTCTGGTTCTTTGCTGGCACTTTCTATTATCCATTTGTTTCAAAATTATTCATCCTGGGGTGCCTGGTGGTTCAGTTGGTTAAGTGTCTGCCTTCAGCTCAAGTAATGATCCTGGGGTCCTGGGATCAAGCCCTATGTCCAGGCTCCCTGTTCAGTGGGGAGTCTGCCTATGCCCCTCTCTCTGCTCATGCTCTCTCTCTCTCTCAAATAAATAAAATCTTCTTTTAAAAAAGTATTCATCCTTATTTCTTGGAACATTTTCATAACTGCTTTCAAAGTCTGATAATTTCAACACTTGTGTCATCTAGGAATCAGTGTCTGTAGATTATCTTCTCCTATATGATTTGGATTTTTCTTGGTTCTTTATATCCCAAGTAATTTTTATTGTATCCTGGACATTTTGAATAGATTGTTAGAAGACTCTGGGTCTAGATTAAGTCCTAGGTTGCTGATAGTCTTGTTTTAGCATACAATCAACCCAGTTGGGTTCAAGCTAAAATTTCTGACCATCTTTCTGTAGCTTCATGTTCTGAAGTTATTTCAATTTTCAAAGCCTTTGCAATGATATTCATGCCTGTCTCACACATATGAAACACAGTGGTATGTCCTCACAGTGGAGCTGGGAGGTGATCTATCTCATAGTTATATTCTCAGAGTCTTCAGTATGATATTTAGAGTCAGATCTACATGTGTACAGGTTGAAAATGGGCACATGAGTTCACATACAATGTTAGGGGGTCTCTTTCCCAATTCCTCATTCTCTCTGACTTCCCAGATATTTTCTGGTTCTCAAGGACTCTCCTTCTTGGTTCAATGGCCAGACACTGGCTTTGGTTATCTCACTCTGCCATTTACTTTTGTGACTATCCCCATTTCTGGAGCCACACAACAGAAGAGAAAGGAAAAGAAGGGGGGAAAAAAAGGCAATGGAATTTTGTCCTGCTTTCCTGAGATCACAGCTCCCTTTTTTGGAGGGAAAT
The DNA here is from genome assembly GCA_028646535.1 of Procyon lotor. Taxonomy (NCBI): domain Eukaryota; kingdom Metazoa; phylum Chordata; class Mammalia; order Carnivora; family Procyonidae; genus Procyon; species Procyon lotor. The sequence goes on from CM053614.1 coordinate 26,413,304, forward strand.
TTTCCCATTTGTTAGAGTTTTAGGCACATGTGGGCTCTCACTGTTGCTACTGTCACTACTGCCAACACCAAAATGGGACTTTTTAGGAGACCTAGGTGTAAGAGATATGGATTGGAGGAATAGCACTGAGGGGATTTCTCCCACTCTGGTATATTAGGAGTCTCTTTTAGGCTCCTTGAATCAAAACCAGGGGGCTTCTCTGGATATTTCTCCTATAGATCCCTCTATTCATAGAAGGTACCCACTTCAAGGGTTTGGCTACCTTGGGTCCAGGTTGCAGGATACCAGAGGAGGTACAATATAAGAAACTCATCATAAAATAAATAAATAAATAAAAAATAAAAATAAAGAAAAAAAAAAAAGAAACTCATCATAACTTATTAGTACTTAAAATTTCCATTTTCTTCAATCCACCTACTACCATTTCCTTTTCACAGTCTTCAAATATCTTCTCTATGCATTCTTTCCAAGTTGTAGCTCTGTATTCAGTAGGAGAGATAAGGTATTACTTACTCCATCTAATCTGGAATCAGAGTACCCTCTTGCTTTTTGTTCTAGTGATGTCATACATTTTCATTCTACATGTTTTAAACCTTCCAGGATATTATTATCATTTAATAATGGTCTTAACCTTAATATAATTTTATTTCTTCCCACAAATTCACCCTTCCCAGTGTTCATTCTTTCCTGCAATTCCATAGTACATACTATCTGGTATAATTTTCCTTCAGCCTAATGAACTATCTTAATATTTATTCTCTTAGCTTTTTTTTTTTTGAAAGCCTCTTTGTTTTGTCTTCACTTCTGAAGGATCTTTACAACGATTACAGAATTCCTGCTTAAGAGTCCCACCCACTACCCTTCTTTTTTTGTTTTTTAAAGATGTCATCCTACTGTCTTCTGATTTCAACAGGTTCCACTGAAAACCCAGCCCTAGCTTATCGTTTCTCCCACAAAGCTACTGTGCCTGTCTTTTTATGCAGCTTTAATATTTTCTCCTTGTCTTTATCGGTGGTTTAAGTGTGATGTGCCTAAGAATGGTTTTCCCTGTATTTGTTCTGCTTCAAGTTTTTAGATTTCTTGAATATGTGGATTTCTTTCTTTCATCATTTTGGAAAATTCTCAGAAATATTTCTTCAGTCCCATTCTCTCTCTCCTCTAGGCATTTTCACTTGATCTCTTATTTTCCTTTCTATATTTTGTATCCTTTTAATTCTCTCTGTGCATTATGTGGGTACTTTTCATTGACCTCTCTTCTTGTTTATTAGTCTACCATTCTGCTGATTCTAGATAGTTCCTCAAACCATCTATCTAATTCTTAATTTCGATCACTGCTGTCCTTCCCTCTCCCTCAGTTCTAGGATTCTTATTTAAGTCTTCTGTATGAGTTTCAGTTCTCTGTTAAAATTATCTTTGCTTTTTGAAATTTTTTTTAAAGATTTATTTATTTATTTATTTATTTATTTATTTATTTATTTGACAGAAAGGAAAGAGATCACAAGTAGGCAGAGAGACAGGCAGAGAGAGAGGGGGAAGCAGGCTCTCTGCTAAGCAGAGAGCCAGATGTGGGGCTTGATCCCAGGACCCTGAGATCATGACCAGAGCTGAAGGCAGAGGCTTTAACCCACTGAGCCACTCAGGTGCCCCTACTTTTTGAAATTTTAAAAGTTATTTTGGTAACTCAGATCAAAACTCTAATATTACTTCTGGTTCTCTTTTCTGTTGATTTGCTTACTGGGTTTTGTTTTGTTTTACTTTTTAGGTGCTGGATATAATGGATGAAAATTTATAGAGACCCTGAATATTATGCTCTTTTTTTAGGGAGAGCTGAGTTTTCTTATGACTCACTTTGATCCTGTCAAGAGTTGGCTTTAGATTTTATGGAGGTTGCTTTGTTTCCATTTTGCCTGTACTCATGGAGTGTAGTCCTTATTCCCAAGGTAAGAGGAAGAAGAAATAAAGAACAACTCTTCTTTCCATTTTAAAGGATATTTTCACCTATTATAGAATTCTGTGGGGACCACTTTTTTCTTTAAACATATTTTAAAAGTTACTTTATTGTCTCCTGACTTCCATTATTGCTAATGAAAAATTAGCTATAATTCTCTCCACCTGTATTTAATGTATCTCTTCGTTTGGGTGCTTTAGAGATTTTTCTCATTTTTGGTTTTAAACATTTTGATTATGATGTATGGAGGTGTGATATGCTTTGTATTTATTCTGCTTGGGAGTTTCTGACCCTCTTGGGTCTATAAATGAATGTGTTTGCTCATATTGGACAAATATGGTGCAGTATTTTTTCATATACCTCTATGTAATCTCACATTTTCTCTCTCCTTTCCTTTTGGAATTCCACTTGCACATATATTAGACCACTTGGCATTGTACCACAGGTATCTGAAGTTACATTTCTTTAATTTTCAGTATCTTTTCTCCCTGTTCTTCAGATTATCTAACTTCTGTCTTTAAGTTTATCATCCTTTTCTCCTTCCAACCCCATTCCATTGTTACGCCCATTCAGCGAATCTTTCATTTCAGACATTATACTTTTTGGTACTAGATTTTTATTTCTTATAGCTTTCATTTCTCTACTTAGATTCTCCGTCTATTTGTTCATTGTGATATTTTCCCTTAAACACCTGAACAAAATTATAAGTTATTAAAAAAAATTTCCCACCAGTTCCTACATCTGGGCCATCTCAGAGTCAGTTTCTTTTGACTCCTTTTTCTTGAGTCTGAGTCACTTTTTTTGGTTTTTCACTTGCCTATTAATTTTTGTTATTGTATGTTCAACACTAAATTATACAATATGGTCTTCCTTAAATGGGTGTTGGATTATGTTGTCTTCCTTTAATGAGTGTTGGTTTTATTCTTGTTAATTTCTCTTGGCCTGTTTGGTTTGTTTTTATTCTTTGAGTATGTGATATGGAGAGATAAAATTTTGAATTTTTGACCTAAAACATGCTTTTTACACTGAGGTGTACCCCTTACTTTAAAGGGATGGCCTAACATCTAAAGTGAATGCTTGAAGGGCTTCATGAGGTCTCTCTGCCCCCACTGAGATAGAATTCTGTCTCTTAACACTGTATGATATGCAGCAGGCAATCCCTACTAGGCCATACAGAGTCTTACCATCCATATCATCCGTATTCATCTCGGCTCTTGGCCAAAAAACCATGGTGAATCCCAATGCAGACTTTTAGGACCTTCCCCCACCAACCCCCCGTTTCACAGCTACTTACTTTCAGATATGATACCTTGCCAATTTCAGCTGCTTCAACAGCCCAAGACTTCAAGTTCTCCATAAATGAGATTACTCCGTATGGATTCCACTTTCTTGCACCCCGGGGTGTGGGGTGGGAGGTGCATTTCAGTAGAAAAACCAGGAGCATTATGGGATTGTCATGGAGCATACCTCATGTATTTCCCTTCTCTCAAATTCACAGCCGTGTGCTACCTATCGGGCAATCCCTGAAAAGATTTGTCACATTAGAGGTTTTTTTTCCAGTAGGAGAACAAGTCAGGTACCTATTACTATCTCATGGCTAGAAGCAAGTCTTTGGTGAACATTTAAATGCACACTGAGATTGAAGTCACTGATACTTTTAACTATTTGTAAGAGGAATTTTTGACAAAGAATAGGTAAGAGTAAACTTAATAAAAATTTTAGTAGTGACTAAAATGGAAAGGGGCAATGTTTTTAAGGGAATTGAAAATAAACTTAAAATTTCAAAATGAACCTATGTTATGTATATGATACTCTTAGTTGGATAAACTGAGCAAGTAAAAACTGTAATGATATATATTCTATGTTGTTATTTGATATATAACCTATATTGTAATATATATGATACTCATTGATTTAGAAAATAAAAAGATATTCTTTTCTTTTCTATTTTGACCCATCCTGTTAATACAAAATGTTCTCACTTAAGGTCAATGAATCTAAGTTGCAGATACTAGACCTTTGAATCATTGGTTAGTGAGTAGCTAAATTAGGAGTCACTGCCTTAGGAAGAAGCCAGTTCAGACTGAAACACAAATGACTATTTGGTTGAAGAAGTAACTCTCCATTTTTAAAGGGTGGAGATGGTTTGGTAGTAAATTAGTTCTCTCTCTGCCCTGGGAGATTAGACAAACAATGGATCTAACTAAGAAAATAGACTGACTCATTTGGCTACGATGCTATACTGAAGTTATAAGCAAACTAACATTAACCTCCAGAAAGAGAATCAGGTTCTATATATTGTAAATGAGTCTTACAATCAATTCTGAGAATTTTCACTGAACTAAAAAAAAAAAATCAGACATCTATATATCTAATGGCACTCTGAACCCTGCCTTTCCTTACCTCATCATTTGCTATAGCATAGCTGAAGTCATATGTCATTTACTTCATTATTTAGTAACTCTTCTTTAGGGTGGTAGTTTTTATTGCAAGAGAAGTGAGGATTGTAATAACTGTCTGTCTTTGGATTTTCTTGAGCATTTTCCAACTTCTTCTAGTAGTGAACACACTATCTTCAAATTGAAGGGCCCAACTGAAGAGCAGGTACAGATGAGGAGGAAAGTCAGATCTGTTGGCAGCAAGAGGAGTTGTACAAGGCTCATATAATGGGTCATAAGTGAATAGGGGTGGAGAATAAAGGGAAATGTAATCACAGATCTGGAAGAGACAAGTCATCTGGTCCAGACTGCCTCTAGACAAGGTCAGGAAGGGGTGTTTGGGTGGACCTATTTTCACATCTGGACTTAGCTTCTCTTGAACTTTTCAGCTTTTTGCCTTTTACCAACGCTGATTTCTTCTCTGCAAGTCATGTGGTACTTCTGCCCCAGGATGAAGTCCTTTGGTGTGGATTTAATTAGCTTTGGGGATGGTCTGCTCTTTTTCCAGAAGGTTCGTTTCAGGTTTAGGTCATTCCATTGGCCTCACCAACAACTGAAGGACAGATGTCCTAGCCATTCAATAATTCCCTGGGGGGAGAGGAAGGGCCTCTAAGCTGATGGTCACACTCCTTCTATTTCTAACTCCCCTTAGCTGTGAGGACAGGAGGTGCTGAGGTAGGTGGAACTTGGTATTGGGGAGTTTTTTAGGTAGTTTCAGGTCTCATAGTCCATAAGAGAACATACAGCTGCCTACCTTTCCCAACATACACATACACACCCCTATGTTATTTGCTGGTAGAAGTGAAATTTTGGCGACTTAGTGTTCCTCCGGGGCCGCTCATTTCTTCCAAATGTCCCAATTGTCTGGATTTACTGCATGAACTGGACAAAGTAGAGTGGAAGTAAACTGTAGCTTATTCTTCCTATCTTTCATCCAGGAAAGAGGTTTATGAGCAAAAGCAGAGAGGTAAATGCGATTCTTTCTTGCTGTTCAGTGTCTATCACATCACTCGCCCTGCCTCACACGCCGCCACCAGCGTGTGCTCACATTGTGAACACAAACGCAACCCCCACCCACTCCTGCCCCAAGCCCTCCCCACCCCTCCCGCACAACCGGCACAGACCGACCAGAACTTCCCTTGGGTCGTGGCCCAGCGATATGGAGCGGCCCTGGCGCAGAGCCCTGCTCTTCCCGAGTCGTGGGTGGCGCGGTGCTTGTTTCCCTCCCCTCCCTTTCCGGACCCAAACAGGGATGTATCTGGGTCAGCCTGGGAGGGGCTGGACCTGCCAGGGATCGGCGGGGGGGATGGGGGTGGCGATGACAGCATCTTTCAGGTTTTTGGCGTTTCTGAGCTTGGCCCCGTCCAGCCTCTCACCGCGCTCGCGCCCAGCAAGGGCTGATGCTCCGGCTAGTCCAGGCCCTGGGAGTGGGTGGGGGGAGAGCCCGTCCTTTCTATCTGGACAGCCACCCTCTTCACCCTGCGAATGATGCGGCGTCCGCCCCCACCCTCAACACGCACACACATTCCCCATTCCCCAAGGCACGCTCCCCTGGCGGGCGGCGGGTCCCTCCACCCCAGGAAAAGAGCAATGGAACAGTTCACGGCCGCCACGAGTTCCTGGTCTTCCTTCCTTTCCGGTGATAAACGGCGGGGCTACAAGCCAGTTGCTGCTTAAGATGCTCCACCCGTGAGCCTGAGCCTCTCTTGGCTCTGTGCGGGGGGCCCAGATCCAGGGCCCAGGGTCCTTTTACCCCCGCAAGGCGCAAAGGCGTGACTCGTGTTGGAGCACAGACCCCCGGCGGCTCCCCCACTGCCTCGGTTCCTTCCTGTGTGATCTTTTGCGCTCCACAGCGCCGGGGAGGAGCTGAGTGTGCGTAAAAGCCCGCATCTTCCCCAGACACTTTGGCCGAGGGTGCCTGGGTGAGGTCCGAAGGGTCACGGACTCCCGGCTCCCCACCCTGCGATCTCTGTATATAAGACAAGCTCCGGGGAATCAAGGCCACAGGTCTTCGTTTTCCAGAGGCCCGGTCCCTCCCTCCCTCCCTCCCCAACCTTGCCCGGCTTCGCCTCAGCAGCCCCAAATCTCCACTCGCTCTTCCTCTTGGCTTTGGGAGAGACACGGAGCAATGAGTTGAAAATCATCTCTGGATTCTTGCACGCTGTACACAGTAACCTCCTCATCCTCCCCTTCCTTTTCCCACATTGCACGCTCGGAGACTTCTGTTTGCCGGAGGGTCGCCTAGTCTTTCCGCCACAGCGGTCCTGTGGCGGGAGCCCCACTGATGCTCTCTGACCAGGGGCTTCCCGAAAGGCGCCTGCCCCCGCGGGTGCTCGAGGCCACGCGGAGGTGGTCCTCCGTCCCCGCCTCGTCTCACCTCCAGACCTCTCTGGCCATCATTTCATCCCCCCTCGTATAAAACCCGCGCCCCCCGCCCCACCCGGCGCCGCACCCCCTCCCTCGGCTGCTCCCGGCGGGCGAGGAGCTGAACGGACAGGGGCGCGCAGGAGGCGCGCAGAGCTCTCGGGCTGCCCGCGCTCGCCGCGCCTGGGGAATTGGGCTGTGGGCGAGGCGGCCAGGGCTGGCCTTTATCGCTCGCCCCGCTGGTGGTTTGAAACTTTATCAGCGAGTCTCGCCACTCGCCGCAGACGCGAGCGGGGGGCGGGGGCGCGGCGAGGCGCCGGCGGCCGTGACGAGGCGCTCCCGGCGCTGAGCGCTTCTGCTCGGGGCACGCATGGCGCCCGCACACGGAGTCTGACCTGATGCGGACGCAAGGGGGTTAATATGAACGCCCCTCTCGCTGGAATCTGGCTCTGGCTCCCTCTGCTCTTGACCTGGCTCACCCCTGAGGTCAGCTCTTCATGGTGGTAAGTCCACGCGCACGGGTGCAGGGGCATTTGGGAGATGGGAGTGGGGAACGCACTAGCCACATAGACCTTTCCCGGTGGCGCTTCTCCGCGGCCAAGGCCATCGAAATTCCTGTCGGAACTCTCCTGCTGTCCTCTCCTACCGCCTCAGCTTCAGCCCCTTTGCTTTTCCACAGAAGACCATTCCAGCTTTGACAACTCCAAAACCCCCCCCCAGGGTTGAGGTCTCCCTCAAATGAGAGCTCGGATGTTTGGCTGATTTGGATCCAGATGAGCGACAGCAAAATCAGCCAATTTCTTATCCCGTTGAGAGACACGCTAGCCGGGTCCCTAGCTCTGTAGCACAGGCGTGCGTGTGTGTGTGTGTGTGTGTGTGTGTGTGTGTGTGTGCGTGCGTGTGAAAATTCACCTTGAAAACTACAGCGGCCCCCCCACACACACACACCCTATAAAACTGCCTCAAGATTAACCGACGGGCCAATTCTGGCAGTGGAGAGCTGCACAACGCAAAGCGTATGATTTTGCATTATTTCCCGTCCTTCCACATTCCTAATGCTTCACCCTGTGGGGCGGAAGGACCTCTTGGCTGCCTCCAGGTAGAGATTATCACCTTAACGTGAAGATCCAGCCTCATCCAGCCCCAGGGGGCTCTAAGATGCTACCCCAAAATCACAGTCACCCCCAAAGAAGAGTAACTTTGCTGTCTTTTGTATGCTGGTCTGTGATTTATTTTGCATAGGGAAGGAATGGCAGAATGTTGAAATATAACAGGTCTTAGCCTGGTTAAAAGTTCCAAAGGGAGATTCTCTCCCCACTCCATCTCCCTTCCTTCTGATCTTGAAAAGAGGTGGAGTTGTTAGCTCTGTAATGTCCTTGAACCTGCAAGTTTCAGAACAGATACTAAAATACGGATTCAGAAAGACCAGTTATCATGGACTGTTTTATTTTGTTTTTTATAAAAGAATCTGGTAAAAGTAAGGAGTCTCAGCCAAATTAAAGACTAGAGCAAGGAGCTTTAGGAAGACCCTGGGGCTCTTCAGAGGAGCAAGGCAAAGCGTTGATGGGAAGAAGGGTTCAATTCCTTCCTAAGCCGATTTGAACAGGAAGGCGTTTAGCCTTGACATTGCTGACACAGGATCAAAGATTGATTTATCAGAGTGACCATTTTTCAATAAAATGACTATTTCTGTTTCCATGGGTGTATAAACATTATTTATTACCTAGGCTTTTTGTCACATTGTCTCTCAGCTGTCACTTAAATATATTTTTTGGAAGTCACAGCTGTAACGATTTTATGATCATATAAAATAATGAAAATACAAGAAAAAGACATTCTCCTTGTTTGATCGCTTCAAAAGACACCTATGGCAGCTTGGGTTATATAAAAGGTACCTTTCTAAACATTTCACAACTAATAGAGAACATCTGGGTAGAGATGATGATGTAATTTTTTGTTAAAGTTTCTTTTCAAAAGTACTTTATGGAGCTATAACACTGTTTGATTCTTCCAAACATTTAGTGTCCTTAATAACAATAGAAAGAATTTTTTTTCCAAAGGTTCTCTATAAAAGCCAAAGAGAGCTGGAGAAATGGAAATATTTAAAGCATGCCTCGGTAAGGAAAGAAGGGCATGTCTGTGAGGAAAGTGTAACATCAGATACCACCAGCAGGTGCTGATTAGACAGATACAGACAGTTCCTAGAGATACTTCAACATTAGGTCAAATAAATGGGAGCAAGCTGCTTCTAAAGGTTGACTTCCCCCAAAGCGAAGCCCAGACACACTGTGTTGTGGACATCAGAGCCTTCTCGAGCAAAGTCTCTGAAGCCTTCTTCCCCAAACCCATTCACTGTCCCTCTCCCTCACTCTTGACCTTGACTCTTCCACCCTGGCCAGAGCATCATCAGGTGGCCCTGGCTTCCGGTCCAGAACACACAGCCATTGGTCCGTTTTGGGGTGGCTTCTACCAAATCATTCCCATGCCTGCTGTGCCACTTCTTGCTTTCCAGTGTCCCCTAGAGTATAAGGAATTCCTAGCTGAACCACGCTCTGAGCTCTTTAGTTTCCCGGGCAACATGACACCAGCCCGGGCCCTCTGCGGTGTTTTCAGCTCCTTGTTCGTCCTCTGCAGGTACATGAGAGCTACAGGTGGCTCCTCCAGGGTGATGTGTGACAATGTGCCAGGCCTGGTGAGCCGCCAGCGACAGCTGTGCCACCGGCACCCGGACGTGATGCGGGCCATTGGCCTGGGAGTGGCCGAGTGGACGGCAGAGTGCCAGCACCAGTTCCGCCAGCACCGCTGGAACTGCAACACGCTGGACCGGGATCACGGCCTCTTCGGCAGGGTCCTGCTGCGAAGTAAGTCCCCTGCCCTCGTGGGGCTCCCCAGGGCTGTTCCCTGACGGAGTCTTCAGATGACCCTGCTTATCTCGTCTTGCATTTCAGTCAGAAGCTGCTTCTGTTGGGTTGGCACTGCCCCTGTTTTGCAGATGATGATTAGAGAAATCAAGGAACTTGCCTCAAGTTTTGAAGGAGGCCGGGCGTAGTTTAAGATGAACTGTCTCTTGGCTCTTTGCTCTGTCCGTCCATGTCCTGTCACAACCTTGCCTGTCCCTCCAGGATCAGATTTTGTTTTCAGGAGAAAGGGAGAAGCAGTCACAGGGTTCTCTTGACTTTTTATTCCTTCTGGAACTCGAATCTTCCAGAGGATTTGAGCAGATCACGGTAGAATACTCAAATCTTCTACTGACCAAAAAGTATTTCAAAAAACAAAGAAACAAACAAAAACTACTGTTTTTACTAAAACTCTGTGTTTACTAAGAAGCAGAGACAAATCTCTGCTCAGCACCTTTCACCTCCCATTCAGCTACTCAGCCTTGGGTCACTCCGTGTCTAAATTCAACTTTTTTTTTTTTCCTCCAGTAGACTGTAAATTCTGCAAGGCAGGGACTAGCCTCTCTTCCCTGCACTCGCTTGGTGCCTTCTGGGGCAGGCACCATTCACTCATTGATGGGTTGAATGAATGGATGAGCTCATAGTGAGCTTTTTTTCAGGCACATTTTAGGAAGAATAATATTTATGGAGGATTTGGGTGAGAACCATGAATACGTTGTTTTCAAACGTACATGTTTGTTTTGTTTCTGTTTTACTTAGAAGGAGCATTAAACACATCCAATTACATAATAAATTTCTTAAAATTCTTGAATATAAAAGTAGCAAATTAACTGAAAATCAGATTTCATTGTGAAAATACCCATCCCTTACCCTGGCATTATTAGCTTTCTTTTTTTTTTTTTTTCCTTTTTTTAGATTTTTTATTTATTTGACAGCGAGAAACACAGCAAGAGAGGGAACACAAACAGAGGGAATGGTAGCGGGAGAAGCAGGCTTCCTGCAGAGCAGGGAGCCCGATGCGGGGCTCAATGCGGGGCTTGATGCGGGGCTCGATGCGGAGCTAGATCCCAGGACTCTGGGATCATGACCTGGGCCGAAGGCAGACGCTTAACGACTGAGCCACCCAGGCACCCCCTTATTAGCATTCTTACAGAAAGTAGCATAGCCCATTTGCTATTGGGAAATCCAACTGAAAAAAACAACGGTTTATGTGTGAACCCCAGAAACAGGAAACTACACTTGTTTTTGCCCACCACCCCCCCATTCCTAAGAAAATCGTCCAGGCTGTACACTTGGTAATGCTTAACAGAGGGTGTTTCTATCATGTAATCATCACAGCCCTAGGGTTTTATGAGGCCAAATGCATAACTGAATGTCTCTAAAATCCCCCAAGGGCGTAGTACTCTCGCTCAGTGTATCCCTACAGTTAATTTACTGCGATATTCTGCAATTTTATTCTCTAGTTTAAGAACTATATTCTCGTGCATTCCTTTTGGAGTTTCAATATGACATCGCAAATTTTTGAAAGGTTAATAGTAAATTTCAGCTACATGGAATTTTAAGACTTCACCTAGATTAGCTCACCAGTGAATCAATTAAAGTGCTGGACCTTGTCAGAGACAGTTTACAAATATCTAACACAAGTGATCTTTGGGCATGTTGTGGACAGGCTCTCAGTGTTTAAGGCTGTATGAGGACTTTCCTTTCCAAAGTACTCACAATCCTTTTTCAGTCATTACAAATTAAATATCCTTCTCCTTCACAAAATGTTCACCTCCAAATTCTGTCTACAAAAACCCATTCAGATGTCTCCATATTGAATTAAAACCTTTAGATCACCAATCAAAGGAAGCAGTTTTGCCAATGGAACCTAAAGATAACATGTCTAGCAAAGCTGGGGATTCATCTGTAAAGTCCTTTAATCTTGGCTGTAGGGTTGCTCAGAGGGAAGAGGTTGGAACTGGGGGAGGTGGTGCTAGTTCGACTGAGTGTCAGGACTCAGGTAAATATGAGAGTCTAAGCCGTACTTCCTTCAGAGTTCTTTCAGATGAAGCTGAACGCTTTGCTAAAGTACTCAAAGCTTAAAACACTCATGCTACACAATTTATTTCCATTCTTCACAGAAGGCCAGATTTCTTCCTGGACATTTATATAAACTCCTGTGACTGTCGGTGATGATTTTGTGTTGGTTATGGGAGGGCTGAACTTGGCCTAAAGTAGTTTATCCTGGAAATAATCAAGAAATTCCAATGAAGCTATCCCAAGATTTTTACAATTAATTGCTTGGAGGGAAATTCACATCTTAAGTTAAGATGTGAAGTTAAGATGTCTTAAGTTAACTTAAGAGGAGGACTCTCTCTTTTGGAAACGTAAATGTCCTTATAGATGAATAGGAAAGGCAAAGGCCAACACCATTGATGGGGAGAACATAAAAGTTACTAACATATCCCATGGTCCTAGAGAAATGGAGAACATTCACTTGCCTCTTTTGCTTCAGAGAGCTAGAGGAAGACAAGAACCATTTCTGGCAACATTTGCAATTCATTCATTCCACAGACTGTCACCAGCCATAGGCAGAGAAACTTAAAAGACCAAACTAGTAAACCCAGAAATATTCCTGCAAGAATACACTTCCAGAATTCTAAAATAAGCCTTAAAAAACAAAACGGTGAGCAGGTCTCATCCTTATAACTGTATTAAAAGAAAAAGAAAGAAAGAAAGAAAGAAAGAAAGAAAGAAAGAAAGAAAGAAAGAAAGAAAGAAAGAAAGAAAGAAAGAAAGAAAGAAAGAAAGGGAAAGAAAGGGAAAGAAAAGGAAAGAAAAGGAAAGAAAAGGAAAGAAAAGCAAGCATTTAAAAAGAGAGCTGAAAGACCCATAACTTTCCAGAATGTGGAGCTTCTAGCATTTTGCCCCCCCAGGTAACCATCCCCTGACCCAGCAAAAAATGATGCCTATGCCTTTGATAGACATTTCTTGACTTATCTCAACCCCCAAATTATTTTTTTAAGATTTTATTTATTTGTCAGAGAGAGCAAGCAAGCACAAGTAAGGGGAAGGACAGGCAGAGGGAGAAGTAGGCTCCCCGCTGAGCAAGGAGCTGGATATGGGGCTTGAGTCCAGGATCCTAGGATCCTGACCTGAGCTGGAGGCAGATGCATAATGGACTGAGCCACCCAGGCATCCCTCACAACCCCCAAATTAGTGAAACTTCAACCGCATCAGGAAGTTAAGTACCACCTTTTAGATTTCGATTTTTTTCATATTGTGATGGCTTTAAAAAGAACCAGTTTTTCTAAGAGGCCCAAGATCAAAATTTGTTTTGTTACAAGGCCAACTCTTGAAATGTGCTACTATTTCACACATAGCATTTTAGTGATTCATCTAAGACACTTAACTGAAAACATCTTAAGGCCGTATCTACACGTTACCAGAACATCTGGAGGTAAAAAGGAAAAGTCAGTCAATGTGCTAACTTTTATATTTAAATAGCTAGACATCTAGTTCTTTAGTAATGTGTTTGAATAATAAATGACAAATATTTAGAAAGGTGATATTTTTGCTTTGGAAATTACTTCAGAAACAGAGCAGATTTTCAGTGATTTTTCTTCCTTCTTTCAGCCAACAAGTCAATGTCATTGTTTACAAGTTATGCCAGGATGAATTCTGCACCTAGGCAATTTATTCCTCTACGGCTTTCAAAATACTGTCTGGTCACTGACATCCTATTATCCGCATCTTCCATACCTTTCCCCTGAAAGACCACCTCATAAAATTGCTCTTCTTTCTTCTTAAAGAATAAGACTAGTGCTAAATACATTAGGCATTTGAAATCTGCCCCCTCCGTGCCATTTCTAAATGCTGGTACTGCCCGCCAAATACAAAAGGAGGCCTTGGCAGATCAAGGGGTAAGGATGGATGAGCCATTTTCCTAAACTATAAAACGGTGTGATAAAAATTGTATACATTGGAAAGCCGCTACCTGAGATTAAGCCACATTAGTATCTATTAATCACCTTCTTTTACAAAACATCTCAATTCGCTTAGAAAACCTGTGATCCTTGTAATATAACATGGGACTCCTTAAAATAACTCTTTGACCATCACATTTCTCCCTGGAGAGAGCTACCTGCTACCTATGGCAAATATTCATATAATTGATTTTACCTAAATACAGGGCATGATGGATTCCTTTTCTGATGGTTAGAGGTTTCAGGGGAGATATTTTTTGAAGGCTGAGGTAAGTGCCATTTAATATGGTGTAGATATGTCTTCCTGATTTTTAATAATGAGACTAGCAGAGCAAATATTACAAGGGACATATAATAAATTTTAGCACCGAATGACAAACGGAAACAAGCAGGGCTTCAAGGCGAGAAGGTGGTTTGTTCTCCCAGCTGTGTGGTTCAAAAAGTCACACTCGTCTTGACATACTGAATCACTGAATGGCCCTCCATTCTCTGCCTTGCATTGGCATTAGGTCGTTGAGCTTCTATTTTGATTGTTAATATATTTGCTGCAGCACCCATTAATAAAAAGGCATGCTAATAACAATGAAATACTGCTCCACTTGAAAAATGAGGTGTACACGGACCCTAAAGAGCCTTATATCTGTCACTGTACCACAACACCGTGTTATGAGTTACTACAGATTATTAAAATAATTTAATGTAGTTATTGCGCTGAAATATGTACCTTTCAGCCTGTAAAGGAAAGTAGCCTGTGCTCTAATAAAAAACAATTCTAAGAAAGCACCCCAAAGGGTTCTTGCCCAAGTCTAATTATAGGCGGTAAATTTGTTTCCTTCCAGAAAAAGGAAAGAAAAGCTTTTCACTGTCTTTTACCCAATATCAGTGATTAGTGCAGGTGTTCCAGAAGAAAGTAAATTCGCCTTAATAGTCAGACATAGTATGTAATTCAAGGATATTGCATATTGCCTTCAACAATCTCTCAATTACTCGTGAAAGTCGATGCCGAGCCCGCGCCCCCCGGGTGTGAACGCACAGAGCTGGTCACTGCCTGAGTTCCCTTCCTGGCCTCGGCCCCTGGGTGTCTTTGAATTTAGTCTTTCGGCCTCGGCTGTTTATGTGACAGGAGTGTCCTCGCTGAGGCCTGCAGGCATGGAAGGGTTTTCCGAGGAGAGCGCCGTAGCACAAAGGCCAAGCTAGTTAGTGGAATGACAGAATCTTAGAGCTCAGGCTCTGTTAGCCCTGGAAGGCGGGCGGCAGAGGCCTCGCTCCTCTGCTCTAGGACGGAGGCGAGGGGAAAACCAGGAGCGGGCGAGACAGGCTTTTGCTACATTTTCTTTGAGGCGATTAACTGACTTGAAGGACGGTTGTCACACAGATGCCTAATCTGACAAAAGCTTTTATGATATGGAGGAAACAATTCCTATTAAAAAGCAAGCCCTGGCTCTAGAAGAGAATCCCTCAAGAACACCAGAACCTTCTTGCCTGTGGCGAAATATGCCAGAGGCCGCCGAGCAAGCGCTCAACAGCCCTACTGTGAAAACTGTCCTGAACTAGCAATTCCAGACCACATTTAAGAAAAGCATTTCTGTTGCAGGTAGTCGGGAATCTGCCTTTGTTTACGCCATCTCCTCAGCTGGAGTTGTGTTTGCCATCACCAGGGCCTGTAGCCAAGGAGAACTAAAATCCTGTTCCTGTGATCCAAAGAAGAAAGGGAGCGCCAAGGACAGCAAGGGCAATTTCGACTGGGGTGGCTGCAGTGATAACATTGACTATGGGATCAAATTTGCCCGAGCCTTTGTGGACGCCAAGGAAAGGAAGGGAAAGGACGCCAGAGCCCTGATGAACCTTCACAACAACAGAGCCGGCAGGAAGGTACGGGCGGCTGCGGTGCTCACGGTTTTCTAGACTGCATGGCTTTATAAGTTACTTAAGCCAAGCTTATCTTAACCTTTCCTAGAGTTGATAAAATGCTATCCTGTCACCAGTTCCCACTACCCTGCCCCTCCCCCCCTCACTCCAGCAGAACAACCCATGGACTGGGTTGAAATGTCTCCACCTGCCCTCCACCTTCCTTCCCACAGCCGAGCTGGAGTCCACCCATTCCTTTCGGCTTTGTGTAGAATCAGTGTTTTGTGGTCCCTCTGGATACTGTACCATCTAGACAGGAGATAGAATCCGTGGGTGGGGACAGGGATTCATCCCATGTACCAATGGGACACTGAGTGTGCGTATCTGAGGGGACTAAGACCCAGGGCATCTTCTCTCAAACCCATCAGGAAAGCAACCCACCAGGCATGGCTTAGTGACTCCTAGATTTAGAGATGCTCTTTTTAAAACCAGACCCAGCTCTCACGTGTTAAAGCCTCACCTTGTAGTTTCTGGGACTGGATGACTAAGTGGACCAGCGGAAGTCCTGCCCCCAAGGGGTGCTCTGGCCCCTTATCCACTAGTCCTGACTAACTTACTGGGCTGTGGGTACCCTGTCATTATTCGCCTCCTCGCCCCCATTTGTTGCAAGAGGCAACAGGACCTAAGGTGCTCAAGGTCACAGGGGGAGTCCGTAGAAAAGTCAGTACTAGCACTCAAGTTCCACTCCTAGCCCAGGGGTGCTTTGGCCCAGGATTAAATCATTTCAGAGCTAGTATTCAGATCTGTTGATGGGCCATTTCTTTTCGCATGGTGACAGGACCAGAAAAACTAGAGAATCTGAATGGCACACATTATCTCTTTGTGTAAAAAACATAAACTGGCTAATCAAACATTTGGTCAGAACCACTCTAGAATAATCGAATTGCCAATGGGAAGAGATAACCATAATTTGTCTTTTATCAACACAAAACAAAAATGTGCTTGACATTAATATATAAAGAAAGATCAGCATAAAATTGAAAGGTCCCCAGGAGGGCTTTAATAGAAAAAAGAATCGAAAAGAATGCAGATCTGTTTGGATAAAAACCCTTTTACTAGGCTCATGGAAAGAACAAATCTCATTTAAAGGAAGTTGGAAGGAAAGTCTTGCTTAACACATGGAATAAAATGAGTGTGACCTGAGCTGTTTACAAATAGTACCTTTCTTGAACTTTAAAAATCAACATTCCTTATTTTCATGAATTTATGAACCTACAGTGACTACTGCCAAGAATATAGACTATGGTTGTGTAATCCTACAACTATTGGTAATTACTGTTTGTGCAATGGTTTAGATTTTTAAAAATTTACATTGACCTTTGTTTTGACCTCACATGCATAAGTTATAAAGTGTGGTGTCTTTGATAGGAGCGTGCTGCTTAATTATTCAAGCAGGGTGTGTAGTTAGATCTAGAAGACTATTCCTAAAGGTAAAGGCAAATGGTCATACACGGGAACTAAAAGAATGTCGATTTATCAAAAGAAATGTTAATTTTGCTTAATAGGCCATTAGGTTTTAAATGTTTCACCTCTTCAAGACAATAGATCTTAGCTATTATATTGTAGGCCCTGATTTAATGTGACTTTTAATATAAATCACATGATTCTTCACTGTGTAGAGGTGAACAGCTGTCAGGCCTCAGATACTCTCCTGCCTAGTCTGCAAAACTTAGGAGGCTACTTTTGATTGGAATAAAAGTGCACACGCTGACTTTTTAAAATGTGGCTTTAATTAATGGTGGGTGGGCAGACTTTTTCAAGGAGATGCATGATGTCAGTGAATATGAACTTTAATGAGAGCGAATGTATTGAGATACACATGCGTCTCTAATTCTCTTCTTGCGGTCATTAGACCCCCAGCCTCTGCTCCCCCTTCCTAGGAGCTGAAGGTCTGTGGAATCAAAATGAGAACAGGCTGGGCTTGTGTTTGAAGGCAGGCCTTCTGAGCTAAGCCTCCAACTGGCCTGGCTCTAGAAAGCCCCAGCCTCCCAGATCGGAGAGCACCATCCGTTCCTTCTTATTTTTTTCTTTGTGCTTTTCAGTGTTTCCCAAATTGCCCAATGTGATGAGCATCTTCTACTTTTTTAAATCTGGGTCGGGGACCAATACATTTTATTTAAAAGAAAAGAAAAAACATCGATTCCAAGATTATGCTTAGCTGACACTACAAAGGGGATTCAACACCACCATTCACAATGGGCCTTGATTTTCCCCTAAAATGTGAACAGTTCAATTCATTTATTATAGCACCTGGTTAGAGCACTCTCATGTGTCTCTGTACTGTAATATCATTTCAGATCCCCTGTGCTGTTATATCTTTTTAGTCACAGCCTCAGAATTTGTAATAATAGTTTTTTTTCCTTTATGTATACCTGAAAATTCATCCTTGACTGAGTCCAATTTTCCACCTATATCAGATTATTAAGTTCTAAGAAGATAAATCTACCTTCTTCAAAACCAACATTCTATCAAGAAAGAAATTCCAGTTTTTCTCAACAGTTCTTTTTAAGTCTAAAGATGCCATGCCATGAAAACTTCTAAATTATATGTTAAAATAGACAAATTACAAGAAAAAGTTACTTGGTAGATAGCCACCATTTGTTCCCTTTCATAAGCTTGAAAACAGCTTTTACATTAATCTACTCTTTAGAAATAGTCACAAGTAATCACAACTAGTTGAAATAATCACAACTTCTTTGACCTTTTCTAAGAGAACCTTTCCTAAGAGAATCAAAATAACCTGTGTATCCAATCAAGTACTGCCTTCAGATCGCATAAGAATTCCAGGAAAACTCTTTCCCCTGAAGTTCTCTAACTGTAGTGAAAATACAGAGAACATGGGACTTAAAATCAGACCCACCTTAGTTTTAATCTTGCAGTACCCGTGGCTTTGCTGACTGAAATTCCGTTTTTCTCCTCTGTAAAGGGTATTCTGTGGTGCTGTGGGAAGACAAGAATACGGTAAAGAGCACAGAACCTGACAGGCAGCGGTGCTCAGTAAAAGTCCATTCCTTTCTCTTTAGTGAAGTGAAGGTCATCTGTGACTTCAGGAATAGAGCTAGACACAAACCCAGGAGGAGCTATTACTGAGGATGCCCTCTCATTGCTCCAGAGAGCCGTACGCGGACTCATCTCTGGTACAGCTAAACACACTAACAAACAGGAGTTTGTTATACATGCAGTATTTTCCAGTTTACAAAATACCATCCAAAATTTGTAATTTGATCCTCCAAGAAACCCTGTAGGATAAAAACCAGCACGAGTATTCCTACTTTTCAGACGGCAAGCTGCAGACCGGGCTGGACGCGATGACTAAGGAGTCACACGGCTGAGTCGCACTGGGCTTGGGGCTCAAACCCAGTAGTGCTCACCCTTCTGTCCCTGTGGACCTTCCATGGGGGCTCTGCTCATTTCTTTTTTTTTTTTTTTTCTTTTTAAGATTTTATTTATTTATTTGACAAAAAGGTGAGAGATCACACACAAATAGGCAGAGAGGCAGGCAGAGGGGTCGGGAGCAGAGAGCCTGATGCGGGGCTTGATCTCAGGATCATGACCTGAGCTGAAGGCAGAGGCTTTAACCCACTGAGCCACCCGGGTGCCCCTCTGCTGAGCATTTCTGAGAAAAACACAATGTTTCCATATTTTGAAAAGAGCAGCAGCTGCCCTTGGAAGGTAGTTTAATGATGATGTTTGCCCTTTGTGTAGGTCTTTTTTTCACAAGCACCCTACAGTGAATTTGTATGCCTTTTTAGCAACAGGGAGAACACTGTTTTAAAAGCCAGGACACTGATTGCTGGTCACTGGGAGCTTTCTTAAAGGAACAGAGCCTTACTGGGTGGATTCCAGAGGTTCCAGCGAATGGCGCAATGCAGCGGCTCTCACAGGCCTGCGTTCGATGGCACTCAGTTTAGGTCAACAGATAATTAACGCGGTCTCCGGGGCGCTAAGTCGTAGGTGGAAAAGCATAGGACAAAGAAGCCTGTCCAGACGACCATGGGAAGGACGTGTCCATCAGGGGAGGAGGGAGACGCAATCGCCAGGCAAGCTCTAGGCTGCAGGTATTAACCGAAAAATCAGCACAGGCCCTGGGAGCTGAGGGCAGAAAGGTTGTGTCACAACAGAACTGGGTGTTGGAGCTGGAGATAAAGATTTCCCACGATTGAGATAGGGAAAATTCTTTCCAGGAGGAAGAAACCGCAAGGCCAAGAAAGATACTGGATCAGAAAGAACATCAAAGTTGAGGAATGACGAGGGCTCTAGGAGTTCTTAACTGAGCCTTAATAGGGGCTGAGGCTGCAAATTGCAGTCTGCCAGATCTCAGCCTCGAATGCCGGGCAGAGAGATTTGGATGTTGCTGGGAAGCAACAGGAAGGCACCAAACAGTAGAGAAATGAAACATTTAAGTTCCACTCTTATGCACTCTTAATTCCTCTGGAGTCCCCTTTGAAGGGGGGATAGATTTCAAAGTTCAGATGTTCTACGATGTGTTTGAATTAGTGCCTTATTAAATAGAGTAGGCAAATTGTAAGAAATGTTTACTTCCCTGAATTTTATTTTCAGCCTTAAATATACATATAAGGGCTGATGTAGATATTAGGCTTTCTGATGGATACTAACAAAAAGTTAGCATATGGCAACTGTGTTGAAATTTATATTTTGAACATAATGTTTACATTCGTATTGGCTACTTTATTCATTAGAGGTTCTTAGATATGGACAGCATCTTCTGAGGCAGTATGGAAGCCGGGGCTCTAGAATCAGGATATTGGCTCTACTACTTGGGATGACTTTAGACCTGTTACCCAAAGAGAATTTCCACATCAAATGAAATGGTTACACCAGGTTTTAAGCAGGTGTAAAAGGCAGGTAACATTACTGTCCATATTTTGCACATGAAGAGACTAAGGTCTAATAGGGTGGCTAGCATTAGCAAACAAATTGAATTTACTTGCTAGCTAAACTCATCTGAAATTCAGACTTATCCTGGCATCCTGTATTTTATATGGGAGAAGCTGGAGGGTCAAGGGATTCAGAGTTTCTAGTTGGACGCCCTGATCAAACCAGGGCCACTCAAAGTCAGTGTGGTAGAGCCCTGGGGCCTGTTCCTGAGCTTGGCCCACTGAAGCACTGGGCCAGAGCAGATATTTCTGTCTATAGGAAATATGTCCAAAGTCCAACAGAAATGGATATTGTCCAAGACACAAGCACAGACTTATTACAGGCAAGTAATCTTGGGCCCAATAAAAACTTCCAAGATATCACTCCCGTGATGCCCCTTAGGATAAATAATTAATAATGGTTCTGAACCACGAGAACTGGGCATGAAAATCACATTCTCAAAAAGTAAGGAATGTCAGTGGAAAATGATAAAATCAAACTGAACTATAGAGCCAGACTGCTTTAACCTCCTATTCATCTAAACCCTCCTTTAAATAATGTTGAGCATCCTTAGGAGGCACAAATCTCACTTTGTAGGTACTTGTTTTCTAATTGGTCTCCTTAGTTCATAGAATTAAATGCATTTTGAAAAGGTAGATCAGTTCTGACAACCTCACCCCTGTCTTGTACCTACACATAATATGTGCCTGATACTATAGATCTTTATAGAGCATATAATAAAAAGTTAACCAGAATCAAGTCCCAAAGTGGAGAATAACTTTTAACAAAATTGTTACAGTTTCATGTAAAGTTCTATTATTCATAGAAAATGTTTTTAGACTGGCTTCATTAGTCAATAAGAATTACTGCATATATGGTTAGCCAACGGTAATGTTCTTGAATTCCACACCTTATATGTCCTAACTAAGCCCAGCTGCAGTCACTGTTTTGGAAGAATGACAGTGCTTAAGAAATCACAATGTCTCATTCAAGTTAATAAAGGATTGCATATGCAAATCAACTGCACAGGTGGCTAATAAATGTCCCTTTTTTTCCTAGTTCCAGAAACTGTATATTTGAAAGATAGAAGTTGGTCTAATTTTAAAAAACTCTTATCTTAGAGATGTGAACCTGTCAAAAGGATTTGTTAATAAATGTACTTGGCTTTAAGCCAGCATCTGAAAATTAAGTCTGTTTCTCATATGTGTTTCCCTCAGAAAAACGGACAGAAGACCAGAAATATGTGAGTGGCTTTGTGGCATACACTCAACTAAAAAAGTGAAGTACTAACACTTCTTTGAATGCCCACGTTTAATTAAGTAATTTAGTTAAAACATAGCATAGAAGCACCTAAAGTAAATTCTAAACTGAATTTCTAAGGCAAGGTTAATAGTTAACCTGGCATACATTTCACAGGATTGTCCTCATTCTGATAGGAAGAGATGTCCTGTAAAGAAGTCTGACAAAGACACCCTGGGGTTGCGTGGGCTCCATTTCCAGCAAAGCTGACTTAAGCAACCAAAATTTCATTCTCCTTGGGAGAAATCTTTCTAACCGGCAAATAATTCTTTGTAGGCTGTAATTAGATATGCAAACACTATATGTTAAAACTTTCCTAAAACTCACTGAACCCAGAGAACATGAACCCCTGGGGGAGGGGAATGGCAAACCCCAGGATGACAAAGGCTGGTAGAGTGATTCGAGGTGTAGACTTGCTGCCAGTCATATGTTTGGGTTACATCCTGCCTCAGCCACACTGCCTGTGAGACCTAGGGCAAGATCTGGTATCTCAGGGTCCTTGTCCATGAAATGGGGATAAAAATAGGATATATATGTTTGTGTGGCGTATATAAGATAGTGAATATGAAGTGTTTGGGTAGGTTAAGTACTGAGTATAAACTGCTTAGTGTGGTTTGACATATGTAAGACCCTAATGAAAGTTACGCTTCGTTATTATGCTCTGACAATAAATTGGGCAGATAAATATAAAATACAGTTGTCCTAGCTGCTCAATGCATGTATTACCTTCTTCCATAACTTTTTTTTTTTTTAACATTCAGACTTTTATCTCTTTGGGATAGAATGTTAATATGTAGAAGTTTCGTAAATTGTAAGTCTAGAAAATAGCCTCTGCAGACCAAAGGCTTAAAATGCTCAAAATTAGAGATTTAAGGTCCACATAAAGAATCTTCTAACTCTGATTTTAGCACTGAAGCAATTATGAGCCTATCAGAGATTTTTTGAGAAAAGTTATCTGGCCAGCTAAAAATGGTTTCCATGAGGCTGAATACCAAAAGGGTACTGCTGTCTTTAGGAGCCATGTTTATTTTTTTCTCAAGTAGTCATGTCAAATGGACAAGTATTTATTCACTGGATGCCCCAGAATAAAAATGAGAGGGCCTGAAGTGAATCAAGGAGAATGTGAGAGAGGAGGTAAGGAAGGCTGGGAATGGGATATTGACGGTAATCTTGAAGACACAGCCATTCAAAATCAAAGAAACAGAAGAGACCCTTTAGGAAAGATCTGAGACAAAAGAGAAAACAGGACCTGTGTTGTGGAAGAAGCTTTCAGCCTGACACATTGAAGACAGCAAGCTGCTGTCATCAGTTCTTTCTAGTGTTCTTTCTTCCTGCTGTGAAACAAGACTTGCCCAAATGAAAGTAAACTGAGCAATACAGAAGTGTCTGTGGAAGATGGGGAAGGTACCCCTTACCCCACGCTACCCCTTCCCCACGGGCTTCATTCCCTTCCAGACATGTGAGTGCCAACAGACTCAAGGCTGTGGGCAGGACACAGGGTATTTCACATCTTCCTCCTAAAACCTCACTAAATTACAGCAATGGGATAAGAAATAATTTAAATAAACCATAAAGAGGATGGTCAAAGATGTGAGAGAACTCAACAAATTTCTGGGAAGTGGGAAGTAAATGAAGAAATTGTAACTGATGAAGGAT
The DNA here is from genome assembly GCA_028646535.1 of Procyon lotor. Classification (NCBI taxonomy): domain Eukaryota; kingdom Metazoa; phylum Chordata; class Mammalia; order Carnivora; family Procyonidae; genus Procyon; species Procyon lotor. Next base: position 26,436,660 of record CM053614.1, read on the forward strand.
GAAGAAGCCACGGTCTAGGGGAGTAAAAGCAGATGGGGGAAAGGAAAAAGCAGAGGGAACAATAGCTAAATGGGAACCCAGAGACTCAATTACTAATGAGCATAGGAGAAAAGCATAGGTCTGAAAACTGAGAGTGACTGGAAAACCCATGGATGGAATAATGAGCTCCCTCCACCCCTCCTCCCCCCATGAGCGGAACTCCTAGAAGTCTGGTGTAACCTCTCAGGCTTTCTGAGTCTTAGAGTCCCCAGCATAACAGCCAATGTCCTACCTACTCACCAGAATATAACCTGCATTCCTAAATACCTTTTTATAACTTCATTCTTAAATATGAAGAGATGGTCCAATGATTACCATATATTTGGTTAAATTCATCAGCAAGAGAGAAAAAGACCAAAAATTGTAGGAAAAAATGATCTCAAGGAAAAAAAAAATAACTCTAGAATGAGAAGAGAATTTTTTAAAAGCCTAATTAGTCTCCTCACAGATATTTCAGATGTTAACATCCATAAACTACAAGAATGGATGCTTTGAAAAACTGAGCTAGAGAGTAGGAAACAACTTGGATGAGAAAGCCAAAGAAACCTCTCCCAGAAAGCTTAAAGAGAAGCCCAGAAAACAGTAAGCAGATTCCTCAGGAAACTGAGACTAGATCTATCTACCATATGATCCAGTTATTTCATGTCTGAGTAGTTCTCTGAGAATACTAAAAGACTAATTTGAAAAGTTTCTGCACCCCAATGTTCACTGCAGTATTATTTAAAATAGCCAAGCTACAGAAGCAGCTGAAGTGACCATCAATGGATGACTGAATAAATAGTATGTGGTATATATACACAGTGGAATACTACTCAGCCATAAAGAATGAAATCTTGACATTTGTGACAACACAGATCTTAAGAGTATTATGCAAAGTGAAATAAATCAGACTGAGAAAGACAAATACCATATGATTTCATGCATATGTGGCATCTAGGAAAACAAAATGAATAAGCAAAGCAAAACAAAAACAAACTCATAGATAGAGAAGAGGTTGATGGTTCCCAGAGGGGAGAGGGGTGGAGCAGTGGGTGAAACGGGGTTAGGTAGGTCATTTATTGAACGGATGGTAACTTGACATTTGGCGGTGGTCACTTTGTAATATATACAGATGTCAAATTATAATGTTGTACATATGGAACTTGTATAATGTTATATAGCAATTTTGCTTCAAAAAATAAAGAAAAGAAAAAAAGAAAAAGAAAAAAGAAGAAGCCCAAAAGACAAGTGGTGTTTAAGGAGATCCAGAAACAATACCCATCTTTCCCACTTGAATTTGAAACCAAGTAAAAAGTGGATAAAGGAGCTGGATGGATAGAACAGAAATGTCTTTTGCTCTACTGAAAAAAAGCTGCACTGGAGAAGGTAGCTTTCAGAGCACTTCCTAGCACTCCACCCCCGAACTGGACAGCCTTACTCACCCTGTCCCAGGCTGCATGTTGGAGCCCCTGCAGGGAGTCCCATGCTGGAGGGAAGGAACTGATCATAACACATCTTCTCCCCAGGCTGGCAGATGCCCAACAAGAAGGAACCCAGACACACAAGCCCTGTCCTTCCACTAAACTCACCAGTCGGACAAGTCACTTCTCCTCCCATGGAGAGAAATGAGTAAGAGCATGGTGAGAGCCAGGAGTGTTACTTTAATGGAACTTCTTCCTCAAGAAGCCAGAAAGAAACTATTAAAAACATAAGAGAGAAAACATAAAAGATTTAAAGGATCAATTGAGAAGGCTCAGCAACTGACTAATTAGAATGCCATAAAGAAACTAAAAAAATTGAGGGGAGAAAAATATCAAGAGAATGTCTCTGTGCTGAAGGAATTTCCAGATTGAAGGGACCCCATGAGAGCTGAGCAGAATTAATTTTTTTCTTAAAATCCTAAGTATCATGTTGATATTTCAGAACACCCAGGATAAAGGAAAGTTTCTGGAGACTTCCAAATAGGAAAAAATACAAAGCAAAATGGAAACAAAAGCCACTTGCCAAAGAATTAGCCAGACATCAGACTTCCCATCTGTACCACTAGAAACCAAAGCCTGTGGAGCATCACCTTCAGTTTTGAGGAAAAGTTATTTTCAACCTAGAATTCTATACCCAGCCAAACTACTAGTCAAGAATGAAGGCTGAACAAAGACATCTTAGATGCACAAGAATTCAGACAACGTGTCCTCCATGCACCTTGAAGGAGTTAAGAAGTGGCTGCAAAAAAAAAAAAAAAGAAGTGGCTGCAAAAAGAAGGAATAAACCAAAAAAGAACAAACACAGCCTCTAGCAGAGTAGTGTATCCAAAGTGGGAGGGCATGATGTTAGCTCTCAGCTGTGTAGCTAGTCCAGGTTGGAAGAAAGTGGAGGATCATGGAGGCCCCAGAGGTAGAGGGAAAGATGGTGAGGGTGCAAAACGTCAGGTTATAGTAAATGTAGTTGGTAGCAAGGAAAATGGGAAAACCCCAAACCTCACTCCGATAACACTCTTCTTTGGCACAGAGGCTGTGATGCTGGATCAGAGGTTACGACCTGCAATCCTGGCATGGTCCTTGCTTGTGCAGTTAACATGACTACCTCCATGTTGGTTGTTTTCAACGTTTAGACTCAACATCCAGACACACTGTGGGAGACACCTATGGTCACAGAACAGGACTTGAATGCCCTCATCTTTGTCCCTATAAAAGGACAAGTGCCACTGATGGAGACTGGGAAGCAGAAGGGGAGGAAGGAAGAGAGACTGCAGTGTCTTTACATGAGACAACACTTGGACTTTTGGAACAAGAACAGGTGCAACTGCTCAACTTTGGGCCTTGCAGTTGCCCGGATCACCAGAATTGTTGAGAGGCAGGGGGAGGAAAGTAAGGGCTGGGATAAATTTTCAACTGCTGTAAGAAGTCTCCCAGGAAATGCCCTCTATAGATTAGTGGGTCGACAGTGACACACAGAGCTGCCACCTTTGGTTGTGCAAACCTGGGACCGCGCCCTCCAGAGGGCTCCACTCGCCTCGTGGTCACTGCGGATTTGTTTGGTTATTATGGCGATTTTCTGGCAGAGAGGTCTTAGAATGGCTTTCCCTATTCCTCCCAAAGTCAGGTGTCCTTTAGCACAGAACCGTTCCTCCGGGCATGTAGGTAACCACCAGGAAGGCTACAAGCAGAATTCATTTTGCGGGACCACCCCTGGGTGTGCAGTGCCCTGGGAAGAACGGGGAGAGGGGAGGAGGGTACAACAGGAGGTTTTAGCTTTTCACCCTGATCCTGCCTGGACTATCTGACATTTTTAAACCGTGGGAGCATATTTCTTTAATTAAAAATTCTGAAAGTAAGCATGAAAAACAAACAAACCCCAAAAGCCCAGAGTGTGTGGCGGCCCCTGGGATGTCCCCAGGTCCTCCGCTTCCCTCACCCCGTCCTCTGCCCGCAGGGTGAGTCTGCGGCGGCTCCTCTCCCGAGCCCCCCACCCCCACTCCCCAGCGGGGCTTCCCCCGGGGCAGGCCCCTCCACTGCAGCCGGGTCCTCCAAAAGCACTTGGATTTTGCTCCATCCCCCTCTTTGATTCCCTCCAAAACATCGCCAGCCAGCGCGAAATGGAGTATGTTTTGGAGACAAAGGGAGGACACAAACTCTAATCATTGGTCAGCTGTCCCCGTTCCTAGAAATGGAATGCGCCCCGGGCCACGGGAGCATCTCACCTGCTGGGCCCTCTGTGCGCTAGGACTCCAGGGGGTGCAGCGGCTTCTCTCCTCCCCCAGGGCCAGTCCGGCTTTGGCCGCCACGCTGGATTTGGGCTCCTCCTCCGCCCGGCCGCCTGTTAGAGGCACCTGAGACCAGCAGGGGCCTCAAAGCCGGGCCCACCCCCCCGCGAGGTCCTGATTTCCTCCGTGGAGGGAGAGGCCCGTCTGGGTGCTGGAAGCCTCCCCCAGTGATTTGAGATTTTAATGCGAAGCCGGAATGAGAATCACTGCTCTGCTCTCTCCAGATGCCAGGGAACAATCCCCAGATTCCTGTTGTTTCACTTGGTTCCGTGCAGAGCTTCACCCTTTTTTTTCTTTAGTGGAAGCATAATTAACACACAACGTTCTATTAGCTTCAGGTGTGTAACATGCCGACGCAACAATTGTATATATCACTCAGTGCTCACACAGGTCACGGAGGCCGCCCTACAACGTTATTACAGTGTTACTGACTATACTCCCTACACCTTGCTTTTCTCTGGTACTTTTGACTTCTAACTGGAAGTGTGTACCTCTTAATCCCCTTTACCTATCAAAGGGTTTGACTCTGCTTTTCCCTCTCTTTCCAAACCATGCAAACCCTCAGACTGCAGCCAGACTGTAGAAGAGCATGCTTTCCCTACTTTCTCTGTGTCTACACCCATAAACAGGTCTTTAAAAGGTGGCCCATAATGCATATATTGTTCTGCAGTTTGTTTTTGTCACTTGGCTTCCTTTCCTTTTGTCCTACTGATCTGCTTCATTATTCAAAGCCCACATAATATTCCATTATTAAGCATATACCATAATTTGCTTAACCATTTTCCTGTTGATGTCATTTAGGCTTTCTTCCTAATATTTTGCCGTTGCTGAGTATGCTGCAATGAACATCCATGTGGGTGTGTATCCTTCAAAGCTTGTGCAAATATTTCCAGAGTGGAATCACTGAGGTCAAAGGATACATATATTTAAAATCTTGACAGGTGTTGCAGAAATGCTCTCCATTTTTACATAGTGTATCAATTTACTCTTCCACCTACGGTTTATTAAAGGATTCCTTCCTTGATACTCTTACCAATACCAAATATTATCAGACTTTTTACTATTTGTTAATCTGCTAATTAACAAAAAAAAAAAAAACAAGTATTGCATTCTTTTAGTTTGCACTTCCTGATACTAGTGAAGTTGATCATCTTTCTGTACTTTTGTTAGAACTTTATATTTTTTTTTCTGTGAATTGCCTGTTGAATAGATTTTTTGATGACTATTAGTTTGGAAGATGGAATATAGTCCCCCCCCCCCCAACTTAATCTCTCTGTCTCTTTTTTCCTCCATTATGCAGGTAATCTTATCTAGTCAATTTTTGACTCACTCAAAAGAATGGAGGGAAACAGTATGCATAATTCAAAATTTTGAAATTTGAGAAAAAAACAGTGCAATTTATATAGGATTTTAAATGTTTTTAGAAAGAGCACAGATCTGGGAGTGAGACGTGGATTCACACCCTAGTTCGGCCTCCATCTATCTGGGTAACTCTGGGGATTTTACTTTGCTCACTGAGCCCTGGTTTTCATAATTACAGAATGGGAATAATAACCTAGTTTGCCTAATTGTGGTAATTAGACAAGATAATGTGTGTAAACCATCTGTCCTGGAGCCTGGCAGGCAGAAGGGTACTGGATAAGTGGTTGTTATTGTTACATTGTTATTATAACATTTGATCCTGGGAATTCTTCTCAACTAGGAAGTTCCTAAACTCACCGGGAGTTTCTCCCCTTCCTTATCCTTTTTTAAGATTTTATTTATTTATTTGACAGAGAAGAGAGAGATCACAAGCAGGCAGAGAGGCAGGCAGAGAGAGAGGGGGAAGCAGCCTCCCCTCCTGAGCAGAGAGCCCAATGCGGGGCTCGATCCCAAGACCCTGAGATCATGACCTGAGCTGAAGGCAGAGGCTTTGACCCACTGAGCCACCCAGGGGCCCCTCTCCTTCCTTATTCTTATGTTAGCGTCAGCTGCTCTCTAAATCATGCCACTTCGGCTTAGGTCCCCTTCCCTCTGCCTCTCTGACTGAGCAGGGTGTTGTCCTGTTCAAGGTTAAGAGTTTGAATTCCAAGTCGGCAAACCCAGAGGCAGAGGAGGCCCCGAGCTGTGATGGACCCCCCAACAGGCTGTGTGTTAAGAGCGGAGCCTGGAGCCGTGAGCAAACCTAGCCTCAGAGAAAGTCTCCCTTTCCACCGAGGTTAACTGTCCGAGGGAGCCTGTGATTAATCGACAATCAAGAACGGACCACGGTTCCAGTCAAAATAGTTGCAGTTATAAGTAATAGACCCTGGGGGCACAAACTTAATATCTTGGAGCTCAAGAAGTACAGAGGCAGGGCCAGGCCAAGGTGGCTTCCTTCAGGCAGTTCAGCAACATCCTCCAGAAACCGGTCCTCCCCATCTTTCGATGCCGCCCTCAGCAGCTTGTCGCTGGTCCTGAGTTGGCTGCCTCGTGTCCCAGGGGAGCTGCTGCAGAAAAGCATGTCCAGAGACAGAGAAAAGAAGCTTCTCCTCATGTATCTCTTTCAAAGCGTGAAGAAATCTTTCTCCCAAGTCTCCCCTGCAGATTGCTCCTAACATCATCTTGGCACCAGCCAAATCGGGAGCAGGACAGTGAAATGACTATTACTGATTTGGGCTGCTCTGGGTCAGAGAGGGGCCGCACCAGTTCTGAAGTGCGAGGCTGCCCAACACCGGGACAGAACTTAGGAAGGGAGCGGGGGTGGCTGTTGGCAGTGATGGTGATGATCAGCAGTGTGGACCACTGCCACGTATCTTTGTAAGGATTCATAAGATATATTTTTAAGATCCGATTTTAATATGCAATGCTTCAGTTAGTCATCTAAAATATTTATCCATTTTGAAGTTTGCAACCCGGAAACTTAGCATTACAACGGGAGGGCAGTGATATTTCCTGTCATTTGTAAAGCTTAAGAGTAAATAACCCAGCTTTAGAAGGAATAAACCTTGAAGGATGAGCATTCAGTTCCCAAGCACTTGGCATGGCATGAGTTCTATGTGGCTCTACTGAGATCTTAGGATAGAAAACTCCTGGACAGGGGGCACCCAAATGGGGCCGTCAGGGAGCCAAGGTGGCCCTTCTAGGGCTGTGTCTGCGGTGGAGGCCTGCTGTCCAGGTCACCCAGGGACCTCATCCCAAACACCTGGAATATAAAGGTATGGGGGGAAGAAGGCCCATGGGGGAGTGTATTTCCAGAAAAGTTCATTCTAAGACATCCCTTAAATATCCTCAGATCCCTGTGACCTGGAGGACCAAACTTAAGACATTCCTCCTGCGCACGTCTCTGTCCTTGCCCTTCAAGGCTGGCTTATGCCGAAGAGGACAGAATCCAAATGCTAACAGGTCACAGCCCACCATGGGGGGCAAAGCAGGAAACATATGGTGCTGAGGCCCACCCTGGGAAGTGTGAGTGAATTCACAACTGGAGAGCCACCAGCTCCAGTTGGATCCTTCAGCTCTAGAATACTTGCTTGGGATTGGGTTTGGGCGAAGTTCCCTGGGTGACTCCGTGGCGAGACGGCCTGGAAGACTGATATCCACGTGCATGCGTGTTTGGGGGTGCGTGCGAGAGGGTGAGCAAGTGTAGGGGGCTCCTCCTGGAATGCGTGCTGGAGCCACCCACCCACGTCCCACACCCAGACCAGTTATACCAGGATCTCAGGAAGTGGGCAGTGCAGGATTGAATCTATCGTATCTAAGTCCTTAGAAAGTATTCTCTCTATGTGTTACCCTAAGAACTTTGTTTAAAGTCCCACCTTGGATAATGTCATCAAAGGGGTTCGCTGTCCCCTCTGCCTATGCCTTCCACTCCAGAGAGGTGCTGTCTTGGTTAACAAGCAGAGAGGGTGGGAGCCCTAAGCAGGCAGGTTTCTCCTCCTTTGCTCCACGACTGAGCCAAGGACTGAGGGTGTGGTCTGGTGAGACCTCCAAGGCTGGTCACCCCCATGGCCCTTCCGTGTGTCACTTTGGGCGTCTAATGGAGAAAGCCCCTAATCACCACTCAGGATCTCCCATGAGCAACAAAGAGCTCTTTCAATATTATAATAATTTGGAAAACTGATTAAACAAGAAATTAGTTCTAACTGTTGGGAGTGGGGGAATGACAATCGTTAAAGTAGTAAATCACATGAGAAAGGGAACACAGGAAGGTCTGTCATCAGAAAACATGCTCTTGGGAAATATTTTGAGGAAATCTATTTATTTGTGTGTCCTGTGAGTTGGAAAGACTCTAGAGTCCGGGTTGGCATCTGCCATTGTACATCCTGGCCCAGGAGTCTGGGCCAGTCATCAGTTCCCTGATCCTAGCTCCCTCACCTGTGAAATGGGAAGAACAGTAGCTCAGGATGGCTCTGGGGGCCATGGGTGCTGAGGACTGTCTTTCCTTGGCTGAACCAGGGAGAGATGAGCCAGGCCCGTGCAACACTCACAAAATTGCGTTGGGGTTGGCACAGGTGTGGCTAATCCCAAGACCAAAGCACTTCCAGTTCAGGGCCCACCAGAGCCCTTCCCTGTCCCCAGACTCACAGCCCACGCAAAGGGAGTGCTAGTGCTGGGGGCAGCTGAGACGGGCTGGTCCCATCAGCCTTTGTTTCCTCTCTGCGAAAAGAGCAAGCTCAGCCCTGTCATACAGGCTGAATAATTTGGCCAGTGTTGAGTGATAATCTCCCAAATTGAGTGGCAATCTCAGGGTCATCAACTGACTTCCAGGGTACCCTGGCTCTGTCCTCTACCAGCCATGTCCCTCGGGGCAAGTGCTTTAACCTCCCTCCCACTTGCTCCCCCATCATTTGCAAAATAAATACGGTAGCACAGGACTGTGTTCATCGAGATAGAGGGTAGGAAGCATTTGGAACGTGGAAGTAGTAACAATCACTATTATTGGCTTATCGAAAGAAGCAGGCTTAGCAATTCCTGAGTAGTACTGCACAGTTTTGAGGTAATCAAGCCATATTTGTCTAATTTAGACAAAAACCTCTAACTCATTCTCTCACTCTTCCAACCGGCCCTGTGCCCTATTCAATTCAAATCAGTGAGGTTTTTGTTATACTGATAGCCAAGTAGTGTCCATGGTCAGGCACCCCCCCACCCCGATTCTCCCGGGACCCCACCTACGGTGGTCCGTGCGGTGCGGCGGAAGTGACCCGCAACATCTCCCGGTCCTAAGCCCCGGGATTCTCTGTCATCAGGGTCCCTTCTCGCTCACTCAGCACAAGGGGGGGTTGTGGTCCCTGTCGGGGGCTTGCGTCTGCCTGTGCTGACCTGGCCCGTCTCTCCCGGCAGGCGGTAAAGCGGTTCTTGAAGCCGGAATGCAAGTGTCACGGTGTGAGCGGCTCGTGTACCCTGCGGACGTGCTGGCTGGCCATGGCTGACTTCAGAAGGACGGGTGACTACCTCTGGAGGAAATACAATGGGGCCATCCAGGTGGTCATGAACCAGGATGGCACTGGCTTCACTGTGGCTAACAAGAGGTTTAAGAAGCCGACCAAAAATGACCTCGTGTACTTTGAGAATTCTCCAGACTATTGTATCAGGGACCGAGAGGCAGGTAAGTTCAAAACCCTTTACTCTCACTGATCGGTACTCCACAGCGTCAGTGCAGTCCTGTGTTTTCAGCCTGACGGTTCTGTGAGTGCAGCCAGCTGCCTTCAGGTTCAACATCCGTGGTCTTCTAATTCATATTTAAAGTGTACAGGGAGCTTTCCTGGGCAACTGGAGAAAGGGGTTGATAATGTGCAGGTTCTGGAGAAAGGTGAACCCAAGAAAGTACATGGCAAAGAGTCAGAATATGCAGATTAGCCTAATTCTTCAGCCCACATGAAACTCTAATGGGTGAGCTAACGTACACTCTGTACAGTAACCCAGCATCTTTGCTGTGATCCTGAAGCCGAGAGGAGTAGAGCTACGCAATGGACCTTCTCCATTACAAATCCATCTCTGTGACTATGGGAGGGGGGCCAGGCCATTAAAGTTAGCCAGTTTTGAGATCCGCTGTGCTCCTCACGCCCTCGTTCTTTCCTATATGCTGAGAAGCTGTCAAATACTAGAAAGCAAAAATGCATCCCCACTGGCTCGGCTGTGGGTGGGCAGGAGATGAGAGCTGTGTGAGAGGCATTTTGTTTCTTAAGGCCGCACTCTCCCCTTGCAGACAGTCTGTTGTCTGTCTTGGACTCACTCAAAGAGCAGCTCCCTCAGCCCCAACATAGCTGTTTCCACTAGTGTGGTTTTAGGCCCCTGCTCTTCTCCACCTCTCGCCTCTCCTGGGCAGCTCTGAGCTCCAGGCCTAGCACAGTCTTTGCAAAGACTCATACAAAATAAGAATGAGTACAAGTCTCAGTGGATAGGAGGACATGGAGAGCTCACAGCCAACTCTGGCTCGAGCCAACTTCCCAGACTTAGTTGAAAGCGAGGGAATTCATTATCAGGAAAAACGTCCTTGAATTTAAATTCTAAATTTGTTTTTGGTTCTAAAGTAACTGCAAAGAAACCAGTAAAACAGTGCAGATGGCAGCCGCCTCCTAACACTACACTGACCATGAGGGGCAATTACCAGGGAATGTCACAAGAAGTCCGGGGCCTCTCTTTTGTCCCTGAGTGGTTGAATTTCCTTCCTGGTTTGATGAGCACGTTCCTTAAAGCATTGGGCGGGTTTATACCTGCAGCCTACAGATTAATAAGGACGGAGCGCAAGGACCAGAATGCTGCTGCATTCCTGACATGCTTTGGGACCTCTAACAAGTCATCCTACCTGCCAGCCCACAGTTTCAGCCAAATCACCATGAAACCTATACTTTGATACAGGATTGTCCCAGAGGTCTGGCTCCCCTCTGCCATTAACTAGTCATCTAACCTCAGGCTCCTCAGATGGGAGGACATGGGGATGATAATATCATGATCACTTTAGGAATTAAGATAGATTGGCCCCTGAGTGCCAGGTACTGGGCTCAGATCACTGCCCACATGGTCTTCTTTAACCCTCAGAGCCACCCAATGACATCAGCATAATGGAACCAGTTCCCCGGGTGGGGGGAGGGGTGGGGGGAGGGGATGGGAGAGGGCGGCTCGTTATGGATCAACACCGAGGATGAACCAAATTCCCATCTTAGCTTTTGGGATCAGATAAGCAGCCCTGGATATCATCATCCCAAATGCCTGGATGAGAAAAGTGAATGACTTTTCTCCCTGGTCTTGGAGAGGATGGATGTCTGGCTCTCTGACTGCATGGCCCACACACCTGACCCTGACACCACAACTTGTCATTAGTTAGCTCTGAAAAGACACCTCGAAGCCAAACTCTCATTTCAAATGTAAGAGGACCTACTTCCTCAGGACATCTTTCCTGGGTTTTTGGATTGAAGCAGTTCGGAGGGTGAAGCAAACAGGCATGATGTTTGATGACCACTGACCTACCTCATGGGTCTCCAGTGAAATAAAGACCTCCCTTGGTCTTCTCTGCAGAGGAGATTTGAATCTATTCCCTGACGCCTCTTCAGGATACTAAGTTATCCTTCCACACTTTGCTTTTGCTCCTCCTGGTATTAGAACACGATTCTGTTTCTTGATCCTAAAATACCCAACACGTCTATAGTAGCTGCCATTCATTAGCACTTGATCTGCATTCTGTCAATGACTCGCACAAAGAATATAAATGAGTATGTTATTATCCTATTTTATGGGAGGGAAAGATGAGGCTCTGACCAACAGGGAATGGGATTTGCTAAAAAAAAAAAACCTCCCAGTTGGTTAAGAGACAGAGCAAGGACTCAAACCATCCATCCTTTTAAGCATTTTACTCTGTCTCCAGACGCACCAGCTACAAGGTCCCTGAGGCAGGAGCAGACGTTCTGAGGGACGTTTTATAATTTCTTCACTGTCAATTTATTTCTGCTCTATTTTAGGTTCATTTTAGCTTCTCTCATATTTAGCTTAAAAAACATGTGAACTTGGTTCTTGTTGGTGTTGATTAACCAGGAGCCACTCCGTTATTTTTTTTTAATTTGCCAGTTCCACTGTATTAGATCAGATTTCCATTAAGATTCCTAGATTATTCATACCTTGTTTGAGCTAGCCTTCACGTCCTTTCATAGCTGAGCCTACGAAAATGCCAAAGTCATCCATATAAACTTTTCTTTTCAATTCTGTTGACCATCAGGTGACAAAATTTTAGTAAAAATATGATTCAGGGTGCCTGTCATGTAGGCAAAAGTTCCAATTACTGAAAGAGTAAAGTTTTCATTGTTCATACTTGAATTCACATATACCTAGCCACATGTGTGAGATGCAGATTTTCCCTGAAAAAGCCTGCTTCAACTCTCACGGCTTGCGTGGAACCTATGGCCTTCTAAAGTTGAAGGTTTTTTGTTTTTTTTTTTAAAGATTTTATTTATTTGACAGAGAGAAACACAGCGAGAGAGGGAACACAGCAGAGGGAATGGCAGTGGGAGAAGCAGGCTCCCTGCCGCGCAGAGAGCCCGATGCGGGGCTCGATCCCAGGACCCTGGGATCTGACCTGGGCCGAAGGCAGACGCTTAACGACTGAGCCACCCAGGCGCCCCTAAAGTTGAAGGTTTATCCTGGCCATTTTCTACTAGAAACTCCTGTAGCATGCCCTCTAGAAAGTCAGTCAAAACAGTTGTAGAAGTGGGTGCTTCCAAATCACTCGGAGGTGCCTCTAACCTCTGTTTGCAGAGGCCAGGAGGTGTGGCAGAATCTGAGACCTTTGAGAGAGGGGAGATTCCTGCCTGTAAGTCACAGTGGCTTCCTCCTCTGAGCTCCACCCCTTGTCCTGGAAGGGAGGTACTGGGGGTGGCAGGGCTAGCACCTGTCCCTCAAGTCACTAAGGGACTCTCTTCCCCTCATGAGCACTGTGTTGAACCTTAGGAAGGGCCTGTTTTCTGCTAATTGGAACTCCCACATGTTTGAAATGGGTTACCTTCAAAAGTATCCAGGCTCTGAAACAGGTCCGAATGTGGCAGTAAATTTAAAGCAAATGATGTTTCTTTCCTTTTCTCTATTAAAATTGGCACTAACCTTCCCCTAGATGACAACTCACACCACCCAGTCTGCTCTATGGTGGCCATATTGTTCTATTTCTAAAAAAAAGAAAAAATTTCTCCTTTTTAAAACATCATACACATTTCTTTTTTTTTAAATATATATATATATATATTTTTTAAAGATTTTATTTATTTGACAGAGAGAGAGATCACAAGTAGGCAGAGAGGCAGGCAGAGAGAGAAGGGAAGCAGGCTCCCTGCTGAGCAGAGAGCCAGATGCGGGGCTCGATCCCAGGACCCTGAGATCATGACCTGAGCCGAAGGCAGAGGCTTTAACCCACTGAGCCACCCAGGGGCCCCATCATACATATTTCTTATTTAACTGATCGGGTACCTTCTGCTTGTTCAATGCTGGAAAAGCAATGGTGGTGAGCACACTGAATCTTGCCAAGTAACAGACGCCTGTAGCTGACCGACTTCATTCTTGCTAGCCAGCCCCTGCTCCCCGCTCAGATTCACTCATCACGGGACTGAAGTGAGCCTGTGTGTCTGGTCAATCCACTGTGCAGAACGGATGAAGGCTACAGGCCTAGTCCGCTATTTTCCAAAGCGAGGGCCTCTTCGGAAAACTGTTCAGTCGGAATCTCAGGGGATTGTTGCTGAGGTTCTGTCTGCATTTCAAACTTGAGCACATTAAAGTAGAAAATCAATGTTTTAGGCAATCCCCGGATACAACATTGTTTTTCCTAAGTATTTTTTCATAAGAATCGGGTAAGAAGAAATCTCAGAGACATTATATTCTTTGGAATACCTGACGTCTTACGAAGGAAAAAAAAATATTTAAGGAGTTCTAGACAAGTGGCACCCAAAAATATTCCCCACCCTGGCTTGCCCGCTACAAGAAGAACATCCGGCACTTTGGAAGAACGTTTCTGCACTTTCAGGAACCCTCTTGCACTGTGAGTGCATTAAAATGAGCTCAGCCGCCCATGTGTTCACTGGAATTAGCTTGACAGAGATGATGATCAAGCCAGCCCTTTAGTGAAGTCCTGAGAGAATGATACGAGGCATAGCAAGAAAATTTCTATGAGAAATGCAGAAGGCTGAGTCAAGACCCTGGGGTACTCGTAGGTGAGGACAGACCCAGACCCCAGGGGCAGAAGGATGGTGGGAACATTGGGTGAGTTCCTCCAGGAGTCTAGCCCTACTACACACCTTCTAGACATTTTCTCTGAATCTGCACAGCAGTCACCCCCATGTATAGAGAAAGAAATGGAGGCTCAGAAAAGCTTCTTGACTTGCCCAAGACTGTGTAGCCCGTTAGTGGTAAATAAAACAAAATAAATAAAAATCAAATCAAAAGTCCTATTTCTCAAATCAAAGGTCCTTTTCTCGCTATATCACTTTACTTCCTGAAATCTGGGGAAGGGAGACCTGTGTCCTCAAGAGGTGGCATAAGGACACGGCAACAAAGTGGGCGCAGGGGCCCACAGACTGGGGAGGTGGAAAGTGGTCAGACCTAAGCTTCCCTCCTGTTTGGCTCCAGCTGCCTTGAGGCCCCTTCCAACCACAAAGCCCTTCAAGTCTGCAAGAGTGTTCATGTCCTTCACTAAAAAGGAAGTCCTAAAAAAACTGCAAGCTCGAGAACGATTAAGATATTCTGATGGCAACAACAACAGACCTTCCCCACCAGCCTTCAGCTGAGGAGAGCGAGTGCTCTGATGCTCAGCGTTCAAGACTCCCCTCAGATTCCGAAAGTCCGCAGGGCCGTGTCACACCGCGCGTGTGACATGAAGCAGGCCACCCTGCTTAAGGCCCCATCTGGGCAGCCGGGCTTTCTGAGACGGACACTCCAGTGGCCTGTGCTTATCTACTCCGGTTATTGCTCCAGGCGTCTGTAAATCAAAGAAGCCCTCGAGTTAGAGATAGTCCATCTCCAAGGAATGCCGCTGTCCTCTCCAGAGACGCGGATGCACCTCGTCACAGGCCACTTCCCCCCGTTCGGATGTACCACCCTGACCTGGGCCAGGGGTCACCCTGAGGTCTGCTCTTCAACTGTAGGGAACAGGCAACCCTCCACCTCTTCTCCAGTCAAGTTCAAAAAAGGGAGCACCGCAGTTGTTTAACCTGTTGTTTGCTGTGAGCCCGCCATGTGGCTGGCGGCTGCAGGCGGAGTGGGGGAAGCACTAAGGTCTCACTGTTTTCTCTACACAAATCGCACTTGGCAAATAGCTTGGAACCCCTGGGAGCGCAATTCCAACCATTGTTTACAGAGATTCACCAACCCAGACGTGCCCCATGGCGTGGCCCGGTTTGCTGCGGCTCTGGGATTGTGACCTGATGGAAAGCAAGGAAACAGCCAACAGGAACGGAATGGACCTTATTTTGATATTAATGCACAATCCCCACAGTACCTCGAGGTCCTCATTGCTTCATCAAATATCTATTGAGCCCCTTCTGTGTGTCAGACCGTATAATAAGCCTCTGGAGTGCAAAGATGAGGAAGCCAGACTCGGTCCTTGCCCTCAGCCTTCACGAGGCCGCCCGGTCTCTGCAGATAAGCTGGGGGGGTGGGCAGGCAATGGGACTTGGGCCAGGTGCTTGGGCCCGTCCTCGGGCCTGGACGGGAAGAGGGTGCTTTCTGGGTTTTGGTCCTCACTCTGTGGCTCTATTACAGGTCTCACCGTACATGTGTCATTTGAAAAACTAAAGACCAGGTTATTCGTCCCTTTCTGTGGTGAAATTTATTTTAAAAATTCACGAATTGGTGTCTGAAAAGTGCCAAGACAGCTAGACCAGGAGAGAATGAAATGAAAGATGTATTGGTGTGTCCTGTAAGTCACCATTTTCACAGGCAATTGTTGATTATGTTGTATAATTAATATTAATTACTATCCGGAGGGCCCTCTTTTCAAACTCGTAGTGGCAGGTACTACAATTAGCATGCCCCTCCTTCCTGAAACACAGTCTTCTGGTTTTCCTCCTGCCCTGCTAGCTGGTCTTCCCCAATTCCAGTTGCTAGTTTCTCCTTGTACCTCTTGTGGATGCACATTCCTTCTGTGTCTGCTCCTTCTCCTTCCCCAGTGTCCTCCTCCTTTGCAACAGATTTAACTGCTTCTCGGGCCTCATCTGGGTCCTACCTGCTGCTTAATGGCTCCTCTCGGTTGCTCACATCATTATCAGTCTGATTCTGTTAAAACTGAACTCTTGATTTGTCCCACTCCCAGAACCTGTTTTCCCCAAGCTTCCTCTTCTCAGAAAACAGCAGAGCCACCCACTCCCTCGGGCACCATAAACCTGAGGTCCTTTGCTGCAGCCTTTCTCATTCGCATCTCGGCCCATCGCCAGGTCCTCCTAAATGCATCGGGGATCTGGCTCAGAAAGCCTTCCTCGTTCCTTGACACAGAGCACATACCATGAGTTATAGCTGGTTTATTGACACATTTGTTTGGTCTCGGTCTGTCCCATTGGACTCTGATTCCATGATGGCAGGTAGTACGTCTGGTCACCACTGGATCCCCAGCACCTAGCATAGACACGTGCTGAGCTGAATTGAATGGCAAGTAATAAACAACATAAAGTAGGCTCATTGTATGAGCTGAATTCCAAGTTATGTTGGTGCAGAGTCATAACTTAAAGATAACTTGGTTTCTCTGACAGGTGATTATTAAGCATGTCTTTGCTCATCACTGAGGATAATACATGGCCTGTGAAAATTCCCATTTAAACTGAAATGTTAGATGGAATTTTCCCTCATGTTCAAGTGCATTAGTGGACCATTTAAAGAGCTTAAGCTGTTGCTGGCTGCCCATTTCCCTGGGAGAGATAAAACTCTCATAGGCATCAGTAGACTATATCGATGGCTTTTAGTTTCCACCAAAGACTCAGTTCTTTCACTCTGTGTGGGACTGCTTGTTAGTTCATCTGATTTTGTTGTTAATGCAAGCAAAATACTTCTAATACTACTTTATGCAATAGGTGTGATCTGTAACTCTGCCTTACCTTTCAGAATGTAGATGTACTAGAATTACTAAGCTTTTAGGATACACTGAAAAGGGCCCCAATTTGAACTGACGGCGGCAATCAGATTGAATTTGTGAAAATTTAAAAAAAAGGAAATTTTATAAAAAAGGAAACAAAATTTTCATTTTCCTATTTTTGAAGTCTTTGACATAATTTGCCCCAACAAAAATTTATCAAATTGATGTCCTTTTTTGTAACAGAAAAAAATTAATATGTTACAAATAAAAGAAGGAAGTTAACGTATTTTAAAATAATGCATTTGCTTACTTCATGTAAGCTTTCCCCACGAAACCTATTTTGTGCTGGTATGATAGATCTCTTCTTTAAATCTATGCACATCCTGTATTCCTAATAATTCCTGGCATTGTGGATCAGTCAACTTTGGTGCTACCCCTTGCTACCTATTATTGTTTTTATTTTTATTTTTATTTTTTTTTAAAGATTTTTATTTATTTGACAGAGAGAAACCGTAGCAAGAGAGGGAACATGAGCAGGGGGAATGGTAGCGGGAGAAGCAGGCTCCCTGCTGAGCAGAGAGCCCGATGCGGGGCTCGATCCCAGAACCCTGGGATCATGACCTGAGCCGAAGGCAGACGCTTAACGACTGAGCCACCCAGGTGCCCCCCTATTATTGTTTTTAGTGATTACTGATTGGGTAGCCATGGGCAAATTACCTTCTCTGGGTCTCTTAACATAGCTGTTTTACCCAGAAATTCCCATAAATGAATGAGTGAATTAATTTCGCTCCGAGTTTGCAATCACAGAACCTGAATTTGATGCCACAGACTCCCTTAGGTTGCTCTTTGCAATCTCTATCTTTTAAAAAATGTGCTGCATTTTCTGCATGTGTTCTCTGTATATCCAGTGAGATTATCTGAGTAGAAACTAGGCTGTTAGCTAGTTTACTCTGACCTTAGCACCTAAGGACTCAGTGACCGCTCCCTGGGGAAGCGTGCCCTCCTTTGGCAAGGAAAAGCTGATCTTCATTTTTAAGAAATTATTTTTAATTTAATATTTAATGAATCGGGCATTTATAGGTTGGATCCTGAGCACTATGCAGTGTATAGACGAAATAGAAGATCTAACCTCTGTCCTTGGGGCGACAAGACACAGGAGACATCATCAGACATTTCGCAACAGTATATGAGCTCTATTGCATGACACACATTATAGGACTTGGGAAGGGGGTCCGATGGGGGTGGAGCAGAAACAGGGATTGCTCTGTGGAAGGTGCTCAAATGGGTCCGAATCTGGAAGAATGCAAAGACTTCTGATCCAATGGAGGGAGGAAAGGCCAGGACAGCAGATGAGAGTAGCTCTCATGAGGAAAGAGTCTACACAGCTAGTCACATCAATGGGACAGTGAGGAGTTGACCTGACCCTAAAAGGTTTAGGTAGGGGGGGCAGTGGGAAATAAACCTGGGTAGACTAGGTGTGCCAGACATAGAAAGCCTTGAAGAGTCTAAACTTAACTCTGATTCCGCGATAGGATCTGTTAATTTAATGGGACATGCTTTCTTGTGCCGATCAAGCAAGCTTTCCCCGGTTATTATAAAAATGTTGAATAAAATCATAAGAGAAGTGGAGATACTGTCTTTCCTAGTTTTAGATTTGCAATCCTCACTGCACAAGGGGAAAGCCGTGCGAGTAGATGAATGTGCAGTCTCTAACATTTGCTCTAACATTCTTTTCTTCCCTCGATAAATCTGTGTCATTAACGACAACATGTAAGTCAACCAAAGGAGAAAGAGCCGATTGGATGACGGGCTTAAGTGAATCTTGGTTTATGTCCTAATGGTCAACATATGGGCTTCTGTCAGCCTGGAGTGGCAGGAATTTCCAAAGACACAGGCCCATCCCCAGAGAAAGAGCATTTGAGAGAGCGCCCTTCCTCCAAGGTCCCAGAAGTGTGGGTCTGGGAACTATTAGCAAAAGCTCTCCGTCCTCCTCTGCTGTCAGGAAGATGCATGTCGGTGGAGACAGAAATGTTTTTGCACTGGGAACCCTGACTCCATTATTAATTTTATAGCTCTAGGGAAGGATGTTCGATTCTATAAAGTTCCCTCGGCACTGCCCCACCAAAAGCGTGTCCGATGGTCCCAGCTTAGAGGATTTAGAAACTCCGATTCTTCACCCTCCTTTTCCCCTGTGTGCATATGTGAACTCCGGGAAGAGTGAGGACCACACTTGTGGGGAGAAGAAAGGAAGATCTGGCTGGAACTCACACCCTCCCGTGGCATAGACATTCCCGACTGCCTGGATCTTATGGACACTGAGTCTCGGCAGATAATCTCCTAACCGTGTGGTGTGAGGGTGACAGAGGGAGGCTGCATTCCCTGAGCCTGAGTCTGCCACACTCCATCTGGGAACTGGGATCGGTACCCAGGCAGGCCACACATCAGGCCACATTTTACAAACCTGAAACCTAAGGGAAGTCAGGGGAAAGAGCTTCTGACTCGCAACTTACCTTAAGTAAACTGAGTAAATCAAAGTGCAGTAGGAGATAACATTATAAATCACCATGAATGATTTTTAAATAAATGGGAAGCATCTAAATATGTCTTTATCCTCTTACCATGTACCACCATGGGAAGCTAATGATAGGGCCATTACTCAAAATATTTTTAAAATTTCCATTGAAGTCTTTGTGAAGCCAGCCACACAAGCTTTTGTAGATGCTGTAGGATGCAAGTATTTGACCCACAAAGATCAATTTGGGTTTAGGACATGTCTCGGCGAATCTTAAAGTCAAGTCCGGGGGGAGAGTAAGGTGAGGGATCAGGCTCAGACATGCTATTTTGGGTGAGATGCACATTGGTACTATTGGCTTTCCTGAACCAGAAAGTTCTGCTTAGCAAGAGTTCTTCCCAATGTTTTCAGCCACGGCCCCATCAGTGACATAAATTAAAACCACCTTCAGGGCACGTAACTGTTTTGGAGGGGTGCATGTCGGTATTACAAAGAAAGTGGTCTCGTCCCTCAAAAAGGTGACAGGAGTTCAGTGGGGCTCTCAGTACAGGGACAGTGCATGGAGGCCGCTAACCCCATGCCGACAAGGCTTTCTCATTCTCATGTAACCCTAGGTGTCTTCATTGTCTGTGGCACAGCATATGCTGGAGAAAAAGTCCCTTCCAAAGAGATTACACGTCAGGACCTTGGCAAGTTCTTCATTTACTAAAATGATGAAGGGAGAGCGCAGGGCAGGAAGGGTGCTGAAGCCCCGCCTCCCGGGACCTGGCAGGGCTGCGGGCTGGCGAGCTCTGCCAGATGCCACAAAAGTCAAAAGCTTGAGCTCCGGACTCACACGAGTGTGGCTTCGCCTCCTGACCGGCCTGCTGCCAGCTGTGTGATCATGAACAAGTTCCTTCTCCCCTCCACTTCCTCAGGTCCAAACTGGTGATCACAGACCCTACTTTCCAAGCTCACAGGAATTAAATGAGATAATACAGGCAAAATGCTTCTCACAGGCCACCCATGTTGGTGCCCCATAAATATTGGCTCAAATTATGAACAAAAACAAGAGAAAGAGGATGGAAAGGAAGGCAGAGGGGAAGGAAGCAAGAAGGATGAGGGGAAGAGAGGAAAAAGGCAAGGAGGCACGGGTTTCGGCTTCGGGCTGACATTGGAGCTGGGGGTTCCAGCTGTGGCCCAGGCAGGGAGCAGTGACTTGTTAGTTAATCAATTGGGATAGTGTTTGGGGGAAAAAAGACCTAGAAGTGTATGTCTCAAATATTTAGAACTAAACAAGCAGGAAGATCATAAAACTCAGTGGGTCCCTTACACAAAGTGCTCACACACACACACACACACACACACACACACACACACACACACACTCTTACAGTCTTGATTCTTATCTCTTCTTTTGAGAATAATGGTGATGCCTTCTGTTTTGGAAAGGACAGTGTTAGGTCCCTAAGACGGTAGAGCCCTTCTTCTATCATTGATAATGGGGCTGTATTATAATTCTGGTAAAGGAAAGCAATGCCAGCAACTTTTCTAGAGATTTCTGCACCACAGAGATGTTCTTTTCAGGGTTTTGATGAAATGGCTCTATATTCTGCTCAAATGACAGCAAGTGTCAAAACTGCCCTTCTTCCCTACAGTCTGTCATTAAATCTAATTAGATGCAACCCCAAAGGAAGAGCCAATTTGGAGTCCATCGTCCTGTAGCCTCGTCCTCTCCCCAGATGACAGAGCTGCCCTGCACCTCTGGGCTGGCACATTCCTGGGAGCCTGGGTTCCTCAGAGGGGGGCCAATTCCTCCTCCAGGCTGTGGCCTCACCCCTGTTCTCACATCAGTGGCTCTCAACCTTCAAACACCTCTCACTTCCTCCTTCGGGCCCTCCTCACGCCCGGTCCGCGAGGCCAGTGGAGAGTGGCGTGTCCAAATGAGTGGTGTTCTCGAGCATTCTGGAGCCGAACGCTGAGCTGCTGAGATCTCGATGCCAGAGGCCTTGTTTCCTTGACTGAAACCACTTGCGAGTTAAGCTCTCGTCAGTGGCCGTCACTTTGACCACTTCTCTCAGAGCTTTGATGGTGCTGAGGTCGCTTCCCTGAGCCCTCCTTCTGTTCAGAGTCCGGCTCAGCTTTTTGCGTCTGAGGGACAAAAGCACCCCAACCACCGCTGCAGCTGGGCAGACCACCAGCTCAGGACTTCCTTGGGCTTCAGGCCACTGGGGAAAGGTCACCAAGCTTGATGTTGGTAAAAAGCCCACAGCCTGATTCCAGAATGAGACTCTTCACCTCCCTGTGCTAGCGCCTCCCCCCCACCCCAGCACTGAGGGGGAGAGAAAAGTCCAAGGGCCTGAACACATATTGGTGGAAGTGAAGAATGCTCACGGGTGTGCAGGGTTTATGGAAAAAACACCAAAAGGTGAAAATTCAGGGCAGCCTCTGGGGTGTCAGGTGACAGTACTTTTCACACTCGTTGGGGGGGGTCTCCTTTGCACCCCCCTCTGAGGTAAAGATTTCCCACTCTGCCTCTCCACACTGACCTCTCTCCTGAGTCCCAGAGAGTATTTTCAGTGACTGTTTCTACCTGGTTGACCCACTGTCAACAACAGAGTCAATATGTTGAAAACAAAACTCAGTATCTCGGCTCCAAGCCCGCCGCTGTCCAGGTGTCCCACCCCAAGGAAGGTCACCAGCATAAACCCAGTCACTGGAGCCAGAAGCCCGGGAGTATCTCCTGACCCTCTGTGTCCTGCCCATCCTGCCCCAATCCCCTCAACCCTTTAACCTCTCCCACCCCCACCACCACTGTCCTTGTCCCGGTCACCCTGTCACCGCTCTCTAACTTGGCTCCTTGCCTTTACCTTGGCCCCCTTCAATCCATCTGACACCAGCACCCACAGTGAGCCTTCTGAACATAAATTCACCCTTTCCCCCTTTGGGTAAAAGCTCTCGGTAGCCCTCTTTTGTCCTTGGGTTAAAGTTTCAATGCCCTCACCCGTCCCACAAGGCCTTCCACATCTTGGCTTCTGCCCACCTCTCCCGCCTCACCTCTTGCCACACTGCCCTCTGAATGCTGGCTTCCACCCAGGTTAGACACCTTTCCGCCTCACATATCAGAGTTTTGCTGGTTTCCTGGTTTTGCCTATGTGGCCTCCTCCCTTTTCTTCTCATTCCTGGAACATAAAACACATGCAGAAAAGTGCACGCTACATGTATGGCTCAGGGAATGGTCTCCAGTGAACACAGCCATATAATCTACGCCCAGACCAAGACATGAAGAGGACTAGTATTCCAGAAGCCTCCCTGGTGTCCCTTTTCACTATTGCCCAAGGGAAATCACTACCCTGAGTTCTGATGGCATAGACTGATTTTCCCCACCTTCATACTTTATGTAATTAGAACCTACCAAATTGGGCCTGATGTCTACGACTGCATGAAAAACCACCCATACATTTCACAGCCTAAAATAGCCTTCAAGTCCCATCTCGGGCTCATCACTCCTTGCTGCCATGCTCTTTCATCTGCTTTGCCACCCAGCTTCTTGAAAACTGGCCACACTCCATATCCGTCCACCCTCACCCCCATTCACGGCTCCGTCGTGTGTTTCTGCTGGAGCAGCTCTCCTCAGAGGGCACCTGTTACCTCCTTGGTGTTGAGCGAAGTGCGGGGCTTTCAGTCTTTTCCTCCTTGACCCCTCCCCCCAACTCAGTGAGTCCCCAAGTCCTAGTGATTCTGCCCCTTTCACCCATCACGTATTTGTCCTACGCTCATGTCTCCTGCCTGGACTAACCCAGCTGCCTCATTCCCTGCCCCATTCCCACAGGCTTTCCCCGATTACAAATCTGGACAGGCCTGCTGCTCACCGTGGGATAAAACCCAAACCGTGGGAAGGCGGGAAGGCTCTCAACCCCTGCCAGCCTCCCTTTCCAGGCTCTTTGCCTCCCCGTGCCTGTGCCATGGCCACACTGGCTCTGCGCCCCGGGAACACGCCCCGGGGGATCTGGTAGGAGCCTCTCTCTTTCTCAGGATGCTCTTCGCCCTCTTCTCCTTCCAGATCTACTTATCCTCTCTGTCCTACCTCC
Source organism: Procyon lotor (assembly GCA_028646535.1). Lineage (NCBI taxonomy): Eukaryota > Metazoa > Chordata > Mammalia > Carnivora > Procyonidae > Procyon > Procyon lotor. Next base: position 26,460,014 of record CM053614.1, read on the forward strand.
GAAGCCACCTCCGTAAAGCTGTGCCGGTGACAGCTCCTTTTCTGATCCTGTTTGCTACTGTTGATGTTAACGGCACTCATTATCGTCGCCATGTATTTGGCTCACTCTCTCTAGAACATAAGCTCCTCAGGGCAGGATCCTTGTTTTCTTCTGATATATTCCAAGCTCCCACAACTGTGCCTAGCACCTAGTAGGCACTCAATAAACACTGGCTAAGCGAATGGAAGGGGAACATTCACTGAGCCCTTATTTGCCAGGTGCCCTTCCTGCAGGATCTCCTTCCCACCTCACCACAGCCCTGGGAGGAAGGAATTCCATTTTCACCCTAGTTTTGCGAGGGAAGAAACTGATGCCTAATGAGATGAAACAGCTCATCTGAGGTCACCCAGCTGATAGATGACAAAACCTAGGGCTTGAACCCTGATGTGGCCAAGCTGTAAATAAGCTCATTCTACCATCGTGACTTTGTCTCTGGTGGTGCTTTGCACAAAACTCTCCTGGGGGTTACAGAAGGTCTTCAGCAAACAGAACAGTTATCTGGAAGTAGTGGAGGTGTCTCTTCACATACTGATCTCTTCGTTATAGGAGGAGCTCTCAGAGAATAGGAAGTGAATTCTAATTATTTTATCTCTCCACCACCACTCCCCAAAACTCTAAAGAGCCGGCGCCGTGCCTTACATGTTTGTGTTCATTAGATGTTTGTTGAATGAAATAACGGGTGTGCTGCTACGAGGCGGTCCTTCTTGTCCAGTCGGTAATTCTGAGCACTGTCCTGATGGTGGCCCTGAACCCAGCTGCAGCTGCCTCTTCTGTGTGCTTCTTCAGCACGACAGAGGCTCCTGGCCATCCCTGGCTGACCCTTCTCCCCCCCTGACCCCAGCCCTTTGCCATCCTTCCGGTTATCATGAAATCCCCTGCCTGTCTTCCTGCTGTCAGTGGCCTGATCACACAGAACAAGTTCTGCCCGGCCCTCTCCTCTTCTTGACCCCACGCCCTGCTGGAACCTGGCTGCTTCCCGGGTCATTCTTGACAGGCAGGGCAACATGACATTATGTAGATAATTGGAACATAGTTTGGATTGTGGTAAACAAAGAGAGAGTCACGAGGCAGGCCAGGAGTTATGAAGCAGGAGAAATTCCTTGTTAAATGACAGAGGAAAAATAAAAAATAAAAAAAAATAAATGACAGAGGAACTGGAAATGAATGAAGTCCCTGTCTTTTTCATCCTGACATACTTTTTTTTTTTTTAAATAAGGAACTTAGCTTCTCTCAGTTTGTCAATTATTTAGGATTGTTGATTGCAAGTAATAGAAACCGGAGCGGTTTAAGCTGAAAGGGGAAATTTATCATAAGGATAGAGAATCTCTAGGAACCCAAAGGTTGGCACACTGCCAGGCCTCAGGGGAAAATGGAAGCAGCTCCAGGAAGACAGTCCAGGATCTGGGCAGCAACCTCTTTCCATGTCTTGGCTTTGCTGTCTCTGTACATCTGCCTCATTCTTACCTCTCTGTAGGCCTCTCCTTGCCCACACACTTCATCATGGCACACGGCTGCCAGGGGCTCCTGAATGTGTATTTGGCACGACCACCGGCAAAACCGCCAGTCCCCAGGGAAGTCTACCTGATCAGCTGGCACAAGCCAGGACCCCATGCCCGGGCCAATCGCCTGCCACCAGCAGAGCCAGTGATGGTGTTCAATGTGGCTGCCAAGTGCCCGTTTCTGTGCCAGGGAAAGAAGCAGAGAGGATCGTTGTGAGCGGAGCAAACTCTCCACAAGGGCCCACTACACTGTGTTCTGTCGTCTGATAATGCTCTTATAAAAGAATTCCGGGTGCTTCCCCAGGAAAAGAACGCACGAAGAGGCATGCTATCCTTGAGAGTCTTTTTCAAACACAAATACATAAAAATGAACTGCCATTTAGGAAACCTCACCTTAAATAACTAAGACAATGTTCCACTGGTAGTTCCTAACAGGTTTTTAAACCACTTCTATTCACTGCAGGCCTAGCATCCTGGCTTCACCCAGGAGCCTCCCACACACCTAGATGGTCCGGGGCCTGCAGCGCTTGAGGTAGAGCAGACGGGCGTTGCTCCCTCCTCCAGGTCTTACACTGAGGATGCCCACGCCTCCTGTCAGCCAGAGTTCTCTCCTCTTTCTCATAAGGCAGGGTAGTCAGGTCTCGGGAGAGAGAATCCCCTCCCTTTGAGGCTCCCACATCCCAACAAATTCTGAACCTGGGTTTGAGGTTTGAGGGCAGGTGAAAGGGCGCTAGGATAGAGCCTCCTTTCGTTCTGATCTGGCCTCACGCACTCAAGGATCCACCAGTGCCAGCCTGGGTAGGGGGCTGAACTGAAACGTTTACCCAGCTCGGAAGTGGGAGCACACTAGAGTTAGCTGCCCAAGGCAGCTCCAAAGTTTCGCATCCGTCTTTCCTGGACTTGACCCTGTGGGCACGGCTACACTCACTGCGGCCGGCGCCTGGGGACGACGGACCCGGCCTGGGCCCCAGAACAGGTGGCTCAGCCCCGGGCAGTGAGGAGGAGGGGCCGGGCGCCATCCTGGAGGAGGGCCTCTCTCCCCCCAGCAGCCTGTTGTATTCAGCCCACACTTTCTCAGTGACCCCTCCCTGGCTTGTCTTCCAGGCTCCCCGGGGACAGCAGGCCGTGTGTGCAACCTGACTTCCCGCGGCATGGACAGCTGCGAAGTCATGTGCTGCGGGAGAGGCTACGACACCTCCCGGGTCACCCGGATGACCAAGTGCGAGTGTAAGTTCCACTGGTGCTGTGCCGTGCGCTGTCAGGACTGTCTGGAGGCCCTGGACGTGCACACGTGCAAGGCCCCCAAGAGCGCTGACTGGGTGGCTCCCACATGATGCCAGCGGAAGGCTCCGCCCACCCGCCCTCCTGCAAGGACTTCGTGGGATCCACAAGGACCCTGGGCCTCTGGGCTTTCTCGGGGAGATCCTTCCTAAGGCATGTGACCTTTGTCTCAACAGAAGCCCCTTCTCCCTCCCCGGGGGGCCCAGGACAGGGGCCACATGCTGCACATAAGCATGCCTTATCCTCCCCGACTTCCAGCATTCTGGGGGCACAGCTCTTCCTGGTCAGGACAGACCGCTAAGAGGGGAAGGGGGCGGCGGGAGGGTGGGCTGATCCCAGTCTCCACCCACCTAGACCTTTCCTCTTTCTGGAGCACTTGGCAGAGGGGCAAAGGAGATTTTCTGTGTCTCACAATAAATGCTCAGTTATGAAATTCGATACTTCTCTCTGGAGAGTAAAGACAGCAGGACCAACTGCCACTGAAGTAACTTTAAATCTTGAAAAGACCAAGCCAGGCTTTTGCTTGGTCAGTTGATTTTCACAGCCAACCCCTCCAGGGGTAATTGGTAATTGCTTGGAGAAGAATAGCTTTCAATGAACTTTAGGTTTAAAACTCGTACTTTTCAAGGTGTTCATTGCCATATTAAAGTTTGATGTGACAAGGTGGGACCATTGTCCTCTGGTACAGTTTGGAATCTTTACAACAGTAGGAGCCTCAGAAAGGAATTGCTCCGCATTACTGTCCCCTTGATAACAAGAAGATTTAGGGAATGAGACTTCCTTCTTCCTTAAGAACTGAAAGGAATTCAAAAGAAGATTGATGATCTGGCAGTATTCTCTACCTAGTGGGGGGAGATGGAAGAAAATAACTTAGTGAGTGGAATATCAGAAAACGTGTCTGTTCAGATAAGGAAAAAAGGGGGAATAATATTCCTGTCTGGTATGATGCATGTGACCCATGGAATTTTGTAGTTGAAATGGCTTTGAGAAAGAAAACTTCGGGGATGACAAGACCAGGGAACCAGCATGCTGACAGAGAGGTTTCCAGAACTAAGTCACACCTAGACAGCCTGCACATAAGCAGATGCCCAGAATGAGTTGGCCAGGTGTGCCGAGGAGCACCAGCTTGTACCCATCGGCCTTCAAGCAGGCTCAAAAGAGCTGTCACATCGAAAAAAAAAAAAAAAAAAAAAGAGCTGTCACATCAAATTGTGTTCATCTGAGGCTGACAAGATGACAAGACACCATAGCCTAGAGCAAATGACACACAGCTTCGCTTATATAGTTCACAACCCTAGTATATTATATTGCAAATGATTGTCATTTGGAGACTATATTTAAGGGACCGGCTATACTTAAGGGAACATCAGTGTGCAAATTGGAGCTGGCTTTGGCCATGATCCGAAAGATGACATCCAGGGAAAATAGAGAGGATGCTGCCCCATTTTGCATATTAAGTGAAAGAAAGGTGAAATATCTGAAGATACTTCTCATTCCCTTGATACAATTAGGTTCTGGTTCTCAGTGCAGTTTCTTTGCGTTTGCTAACAGGGTGTTCCACTCTGTGCATCTGGTATCCAGGGACTGAGGCTCACTCGTTCATTGAGAGCCTGGCCTTCCATTTCTCAGTCCTTGCGGGACATCTAGACTGAGGCTCACGGACAACCTGCTGGAGTCCTTTGCCAGAATTAATGCTTGCCTCCTAGCCCTTGTCAAAATGACAGAATTCATCTCCTTTCCTTCACTCCCAAACCCCAAAATTTGTCATCTGATTTTTCCAGAGTAGCTCTTTCCTCTTTTTATTCTATGGATTAGGAGGGTGGGAAGAGTGGAGCAGGACAGAGTTGCTCTGAGCTCAGCGCGGGCCTTTGGGAGCGAGTGGGAAGGCTGGGTAGGTCGACTGTGTTAGTCACACTGTAGCTGCCTGTGGACGCCTTTCAGGGGTGATGAGGGGACTTGCATGATGGTCCCACAGCAGTCAGCCCTTCTGCCTGCTGGATGAACTATGAAATCATAACTCCACAAGTATATTTAGAAATGGAAAGGATCTAAGAGGACATCTCAGCTCCCTCCACTTTGTATCTGGGGAAGCTGAGACCAAGAGGCATGAAGAACTCTGTGCACTTATCTGTGCCGTTGCCCCCCATCTCCATTGCAAACAGAGGAGTCAGGAAAGTCAAGCACTTTATCTAATTTGTCTCAGAATTACCCCAAGTGGGTTCTAAGTCATTTTAGCATCCAAAGGGGATGGTCACAATTTCTTTTCATTGCTGGGATGTTTTGATCTGATTTTGATTTCATGCTGAGATGCAGCCTTCTTGATAAGGAGCAAGGGCACAGGGCATATCCATATAGAAACCTGCATAAATTTTCCTAACCTGTAAGGGAGACTATGGCAGCCATCTCAAGTGGCAGTGGCTGTGGCCATCGTGGAGGGCATATGAGAGTGAAGTATTTTTATCTGCTTTTACTTCTGAAAGAGGAAATCTCTACTATTAAGAGAAAAAATTTAAACAGTTGAAGATAAATTCAAACCCATTTTCTTTAGGGTTTGGTGAGGATCGATACGCCATGATTCTAAGTCATACTGAACTCTTGATTACCTGAGGCTCTTAAGGGAATGCACAGCACAAATTACCCAAAACAAAATGAAAGAATCCATTCAGTGCAGATCCCTTACAAATTCCCTCTCAATGAAAATCTTACCGTAAAACAAAGATTTCTAGGCCCAAGAGGATGCCCATTAATGTTCTGCAGTACCTGAAAAAGTTCTAATACAATAGGAGAGCTTGACTAACTTGGTGGGGTCTTCTACAATAAAGATGTCATCTGCACAGGATTCTGATCTCAGCAAATGAGTTGTCTTCTTGATCAGTGAGCCTCACTACATTGGTAGCATGCTTTGTCAGGGTGCATCCTGGTTTCCCTCACACAGCCCCTCACATCCAAGCTCCAGCACAAGAGTCCCAAGGACCAGGACCACGCTCAGCCGTGGCTCTGTGCCCCTTCAGGATGGAGGCCCCAGCACGGTCTGGATATCACCAGACTGAAAGGAACATCCCCAAGGGATCTATCAAATGACAATATATTCTGTATGGGGCCAGATGATGGGAAAAAGATTGAGAAGGAAAGAGCCAGGTAGCTGTTATCAACTGACAGGCTGAGCTTGGTGATGGAGCAGAGTGGCTTTCTCAGCTCCCGTGGGTAGCAGCTGCTCTTCCTTCTGTGATTGCTTCGCTGTCCCCTCCCGGCACCTACCTCCCGAGGCATCGGGAGGCCTGGGGCCGGGGGGGGGAGGGGGGCGCAGGGCATCGGGCCACTGCTCACATTCTCCACACTTGTCCTGTAGCTCTGCGTGAGGCTGCCGGGGCTCATTTCAAGAGATGTTCTTGATCGTCATGGCCATATTCCTTTCCGTTGAAGTCATCCCAGAGCTCGAAAACATCAGGTATCACATTTCTTTTTCAAAGAAAGTAGCTTTCAAGTCAGAAAATCGAGCTTCACATTGACATTTCTCAGCCTGATTAATTTATTAAGGAATCTTCCATCAGCTCTACGAAACCTAAAGCAGGGCTCCTTCAGAAGCAGCCAACATGACCAGGCATGCACTTGTGCTCGATGGCATTTTCAGGCCCAGATATTGTTATTACTTCTCATTTATTAAAGTTTAGCCTGGGGCTGGTGGTGTCTCACTCAGCTGAAGAGCATTCATCTCCCGTCTTGCCTGCTCTCCAAATAAAGGCTCAGAGAGGCGTCCAATCGACCAGAACCATCCTTTTGTGTCTGTTTACTGTACTTCAACCTGGGTTTCCTTCTCTTAAGAGCAAGACACGTACTCTTAGCAAATAAACCTCACCAGTTCTGAAGCTGGTAAATTGCTTTTGTCAGGTCTACGCTGACCTTCTGCAAAACAGCCCACTGGTATAAGCTCACAAAGACGTGCTTATTTTGACCTTCTCCTTAGCTAGGCAGAGAAAATTCTCACTCATCCATGAGAATGTTCTTTACATTTTTCAGGGGATCAGCAAGGTGACAGGTGGTCTGCAAAGCCCAACATGATTATTATTTTTCTAAATCATAGTTGTTCCAACTCTAGTTTTTTCATTCCCTGATATTCACATGATTCCTGTTTAACCAAACCTCCCACTTCCATGAGCTAATAAAAGTGTCATGCAGATTGTTACAAAGAACTATTGTTATTTACAAGTCTACATTTTCTGTGAAATCAAAACATAATAAAGTGAATTTTCAGTGTTGACTTTGTTATTTTAAACTTGTGATAGTCTTGCCAAACCCTCTGGTGGAAAGAAATCCCTGCAGGTTATGGGAATTATTCCCTTGTCTTTTCTCAGGAATATACTTCCTATACAACCTATCAAGAGGTGGCTTTCAAGTTTGTAAAAATTTTCAGGGAAGACAGTTGGCTTACCTTACTGATAAATACTCTTGTGAATAATTAATCAATTATTTATTGATAAATAAATAAATAAATAAATAATTGATAAATTATTCCACATTTTTACCCTGTGTTGCCATTTAAGTGCTCACCCCCTCTAGGTGCCAGTGTGCTTTGGCTGTGTCTATAAATTCAGTGTCTCTCCACAGCAGCCAGACCCACCCCATTGACCTCTCCGAACTATAACTTTCCATGTAGAGTGCTTGCTTTTGGTTAAAATGGTATTTTTTCAGCTTGATTAGAAACATACAAGGTCCCTTGCCACTTTATTGAGATCTGTGTATCTTGATTGTGGATGCTACTCACACACAAGTCAGGAAAGCTCGGAAAATGGAAATAAACTCTCTGCCAGCAAAGGAAATCCACCCAACATTTGCTCTTCCCAGATGAACTGTTTTGGGATGACCTGACTAAGGCACTGACTCACACATCAAGCACCCCAAGGTGGCCCGATTGTCAGGCTGCTTGTGGTGCCTCTAGGATGATCTGCAGAAGAGGTAATGGTACATATATCTACATGGGTTTTTCAAAGACCATTTTCCCCAAATATTTTTGCCCAAACATTATCAGTGAAACTTCCCTACTCGCTAACCCTTGGGGTGAGAAGACTGTCTTACACATTGTACGATCTTTAAAAGCAACCCTGTCTCTACACACGAGATGCCAGAGGTACTCTTCTGCTTCCCAGATGTGACAACCAAAAGTGTCCCCAGACATTGCCAGATGTTCCTGGTGATGGGAGGAGGAAGCAAGGTGTAAGACAAAACCATTCCCAGTTGAGAACCACTGATGTAATACTTTGGGTCAAGTCCTCTACCAAAATGCAATCCATATACATTTCTGCCATTTTCAGTTAGAAACACTTCACTGAGACTGAAAGTTTAATGGGATTAAATCTCAGTATTAATACATCAGACTAACTGGGAAGGAGTCTTTTGGAATGGGCGTATCATAAAACCCCTCAGGAGCATGGGGCAGAACAAGCCAGGCTGAGACTTGAAGTTCACTGTGTGTCCTGGGAGGGTAGAAAGCACCAGGCTCCCGGGTTTCTATAGATGGGCATTAACTGTAGGGAATCAAAGGAAGGATGGAAACTTAGCAAGGAAAGACAACAGTGTGGTTTCAGAAGCTGGAGACAAAAATCTTCTTAGGAACTCCTGGATTTTACAACACTCAGTGGGAAAGAAAAGCCCCAAGATAAGGCCTGGAAGGTGAAAAAGTGAGACTGTTACAGCTGTGCATAAAATAGTTGAGTAATTTGGAGCTTCTCAGGACAGACAGGAGGGTAATAAGAAAGAGAAGGCACCAAAACATGGAGAAAGACTTAAATTTCAGGCAAAGTAATCAATCAATCAATCAATCAATAATCAATCTCCAGTTTAAGGCCAGGGTGGATCTCATTTGTGGGTTAATCACTGAACACCTACCCTCCCCGCCAACACACAAACACACTCCCAGTTGTCCCTACGGCAGGTAATGCTAGCCTCGTACGGGTGGAATTTTAGGAGAGTGAAGCAATCCAAGTGCTGTCCAATGTGTGTCAGCAAAGAGCTGAAAGGGGAGAGCACATGCCGGATACAACATGGGGCAGAGTGGAGAAAGAAAGAATCCTGGATGGCAGATAAAGGATAACCCCAGCTGGACAGAGGACTTGGGACGAATGACAACTGGCTGAAAGAAGGAAGTGGAAAGCCAGTCTTCTTCTACTTGACAATTTTTCATGGGCCCAATTGAAATTGTATTTTAGGCTGCCCATGGAAAGAAAGACCAGACAAAACCACTTGGAGGAACAAATATCTCTTCATCTGTTCCTTCATGCTATGATCTAGTTCTAGATAATGAGCATGATTAAAATCTGATCAACATGATCAGCTTACCACTTAGGCTATTTTTGGACTCTTAACTTGATTTTGTAATTTCCCAGTAGTGACTGACCCCGCAAAAGCCCCTGTAATTGAATCATAGGCTCTGGATTTCCCCAGGCAGTCCACCCAATCCTATTTTAATAGCCCTGCAGGCCTTCCTAAGTTCCACAGATGAGAGGAATCATATTACTGCCCGTAAACCCAATTCAAATAATCAAATGATGAAGATGCCTCCAACGTCCAGGCAGCCAGATTCCTCACACTGGTTACTTCAGCAGAGGTTGGGGAGCTTGGCAAACCCATCTGTAAATGCTTTGGGGCCTCATGTTGCAGGGGGAGGTGACACACCAGCCGAACAAATAGCAGGAAATACAGAAAACGAAATCTGAATTGGAGTCTCCAAAAGTCTACCTGCTCAGATGAACTTTAGCATCTGCCCCTTGAGCATTATTCTCCAATAGTAATGAAGACTTCATGAAAGGCCTTGAACTCTGAGTTGTCATTGTGGAATCAGGCTTAATCAAGACAAATATTCCCAGCCTAAGAGTACAACGAGAAGAAGGGAGTACAGATTTAATTTTCTTATATAATGCTGTAACTATAAACAATGCCTTATCTTCTCAGCAATTCTCAGGAAATAATAAGCACCAGTGTTTTGTGCATATTTACACCAACCCTTGGAGATTTTATTAGAATCATGATTCACAGATGAGAAATTTCCCTCTTCTACAGGGCTTAGTAACTAGAGTAAGAATTACTCAGTATACTGTACAGAAAATGAATCTGAATGCTCTGGCTAGTAACCACTCATTCACTGGTGATTTTCTTTCATTTTTTATGAACTGACTAAATGGATCAGGATGATCCCTCTGGTTTGCATATTGTAGATATACAATTAAATGGTGTCTGAGAACTATGTTATTCTGTCATTTGGATACAAGACTTCAACAGAGCAATGAGGCTACATGACATTTCCAAGAGTCTGAGAGTGAGGATTCATGGAATCCTAGAATGTCACACTTGGAAGGAACAACGCACATAATTTATTCTAACCTCCACATCTTATTCATGGGAAAACAAAAGAGATTTCATGGTTCAGACTGTGATATAAGCAAGACCCTGAATCATCTTCAGGGAAGAACAGTTATTATTCATTCAATCAGTCTGTACTGAGCATCTCCTGTGAGTCAACTGCTGGGCTACATACAGTCCTGGAAACACAGCAATGACTAAGACAGACATGCCCTTGCTCAGAGCCTTCGGGGAGAGCTAACACAGAACACGTGTACTTCACTGCTTACCTTACAAACACTTCCACATGCATGCTTGGATTTAGGCCTTACAACTACCCTTAGATATAGATATGGTTTTTCTCCTTTTTAAGATGAGACAAATTGAGAGAGGTTTGGTAATTGGCCCAAGATCATAAAAAGACATAGAAGAGGCAGGGTCTGGACTCAAATATTTGTATTCTAACTCTGATTCCATTGTCCTTTCCAGTATCAGAGCACCCTCTGATTAAAACTCAGTCAGAAGTATTCTGTCCAATGAGCTATTGAAAATGACTCAGTTGGTTGAATGACCACATTTTCCAAACAAAAATTAGGAGTGTGGACTGTCAAAATATTTCTATGATTTTGGATTAAATTTATATGCAATCCAGAGAATAAATCATATGTAGATACATATTTATTAAAGCTCTACCAGAAGGTAAGTGACTTTTAGTTATATATTTAACAAAGCACTTTTATTTAAAATAAAATGGCTCCTAACTCCTCCTAGCAAATCTGGGATTTCTGGTCAGAAGAAATCTCCTTTCCTTGTCATATGGAGATTCAACCCACAGTTGAAGATGGTTAAAAATATCATGGACCAACCCAAACCTGGTATAAATCATGATTTATTTAAGTTTTCCTCAAACCCCTACCTAATGTTTGATTACTCAGGTTAAACTAACATGTCAATAATTTTTAAAAATAGTTTTCATAATAGTCTTGTCCTCTTACACTGAGGAAGAAAGTTAAAATTTCCTTAGCAACAATGACCAAGAAAAAATTTTCAGAATTATATTAAACATAACAATGTATTTTAAAATAGTTTTAAAGGTACAAAGTGTATATAAATATGATTTTAGCATCTATTAGGATTAATTATATTTTCACCTTGTTTAACATAAAGTGTAGGTGGTCTTTCCATAAAACAAGTTGGGGAGGCTTATATAATCCTAGATTATTAGATAATGTCTCTAGAAACAACAGGTGATCTTTCTTCTGCTTTCTAATGTGGAAACAATCCATCAGGGCTGGAGTAATACATGTTGCTGGCACTGACCTCTAATTGATCTTGAATCAACTCTTCACTTAATCCAACCTTGTAGTTGGGATTTTTTTTCTGGTGGTGGCCAAATTAGCAAAAGAAAGTTCTCTTCAGAGTGTAAGGGAACCAAAGAGAAGATCTTATGTGAATATCTGAGGAGTGCAGGAGATCAAGAAAGAATTTTTGTCTAAATGGAATCTTAAATGATGGGTCAGGGGAGAGGGTGGAGCATTTATCACAATTATTCTAGAAGTGTATGGAATAGATTTATATGCATGTTTTTTCATGGTGGAAAAAAAAAAAGGTCCCCAGATATGCATTTTAATTTGTGAGAAGGCTGCTAAGAAATGTGAGATCATGGAGAAGGTGGTCCTTAAAATAAATAAATAAATAAAATCCAGGGAGTGTAATCCCGCCTAGAATGTGATTCATTCTTTTGGACCAATAAATAGGGTGAGATGATGTCCAAAAGCTATTTCCCTATTTCTTGGACATGTAAGCATTTTTCCTTATAACAACTATAGCAGAATCAGTTCCCTATGTAGAGTATATTGACAACCATGAGGGGAAACAACTCATCCCCAAATGCCATTTTCCTTTCATCAACCTTAAATTGGGCCTAAAATTCTCACCCTTACCAATGCTGCCTGGGGGTTAAGAACTTATATTTCAAAATTTTTCTTTTAAATGTATAAATGTTATTCAGCTCTCTTCCCTAATTTAAAAATTATTTATTTGACAAATATCTGGCACAATTAACCATCTACCAAATATTTTCCCCAGTGTCAGGGAAACAGCATTGAATAAAGTAAATGAAATAAATAAGACTTCTAATTCTGGTAATATGGCAGACTAAATATCCCCAAAAGAAGCCTTCTGAAGCAAAATGCTTAGAAATTTAATATAGATAAAATAAGCTTCCTTTAAAATATATAGGTAAACTCTCCCATTCCCACCTTCAAATACAGGAAAGCGCCAAAGGTTAAAAATGAAGAGGATGCTAAAAACTCAAGCCTTAGTGCCCCTCATGGAGGTTTATTAATCTGCCTCTCTAGAATATTGGGTATGTATGTATGTATGTATGTATGTATTTATGAGAGAGAGAGAGTGCAAGAGCCTGTGAGCAGGGGGAACAAGCAGAGGAAAAGAGAGAATCTCAAGCAGACTCTACAATGAGCACAGAGCCCGATGCAAGGCTTGATCTCATGACCTGGAGATCATGACCTGAGCCGAAATGAAGAGTTGGACATTTAACTGACTGAGCCACCCGGGTGCCCCTAGAAGATTGGGTTTTAAATTAAAGGCCAAAGCAGGACAGGAAGCAGGTTTTGGGACCTTCTTGAGGTGAGGAGTTGAATTAGGATACAGCATTCCATCTCTTCCCACATGAAATCAGAACCGTCAGAGGGCGATACAATCAATTAAGGAAAAATCTGACCACCAGCACAGGGAATCAGGTGGGAACAAGTTTGCTCTGAAATGGCATTAGCATAGGAAAAAATTAATTAAAATAAATATATAGACCCGACCATTCACAGCTACCAGCCTCTCTTTGTTAAGTTTGATGTTAGAATGAATATAACCTGTACACTTCAAAAGTTGCCTAGCCAATGAATTAGCCTAAAAAAAAAAAAAAAAAAATAGTTCTAGGTTGAGGTGCCTAGCAGATACAAGAACAAAACCTCTTTGGGGGTCCCATTTTCAGCCAGGTTGCAGAGGATTCTCAAATATAATACTTCACCAAATCTGAGTTGATAATTTAAAATTAAAAACATACTACAAAATAAGCCACCATGACTGAGAATCACAGAAGAAAAAAATACACTTAGATTCCCAAGAATATCAGATAATAAAATTACTATGCACAGATAATAAAAACAAATCTGTTTACGAGTGATTTTTAAAAGGAAAATGAGTAATAAGCATGAATATAGTACATAATACTTAAAGGAAAAAAAGAGTAACCTAAAAAATATTTGAAAAAGAACTAAAAAGAACATCCTGTAATTAAAAATATAACCACTGATATGAAAACAGTAATTTTCTGCCTATGGCCACCACTGAGGAAGCATTGTTAAACTCTTTCCTATGGCCACAACCATATATAATTCAGACTCTCTGAAAGAGACCAAAAAACTGTAGAAATTCTTCATTAAAGGTTTGAACTTCAAAATAACCAGTGGCAGATTGCAAAGTATGAGTAACACTCACAGACTGTATGGCAATGAAAGATCTAAACACCAAGCATTCTAGAAGCTTTAGGCTTGTCACATAAGCCATTGTTGTGGAACAATATGCAGTCATGAATGCAAGGCAACACAAGATGGATGGAAGTCATACAGAACCAAAGGTGTCCCAAGAGAAGGTTTTTCAAGACTAGATGCACAGTTACCTATGAAAAAGACCCTTTGTTAGTGGCATTAAAGAAGACACTGAAAAGCATCGTATAAGAGATTATTTTGAGCAATTTGGGAACACTGAGGTGATTGAAATCATTGCCAACTAGGATAGTGACAAGAAGAGAGGTTTTGCTTTTGTAACCTTTGGTGACCATAACCCCATGGATAAGACTGTCATTCAAATACACCATACTCTAACAGCTAGAACTGTGAAGTAATGAGAACCCTGCTTAAGCAAGAGATAGCCAGTGTCTCATATAGGTCGAAGTAGTTCTTTAAATGTTGGTAGTGGTTGTAGAGGTTATTGTAGAGGGAATGACAACTTCGGTCAAGGAGGAAACTTCAAGGGTTGTTATGGCTTTGGTGGTGGTGGTGGTTATGATGGCCATAATTGACTTGGTAATAACAGAAGCAGTTCTGGTGGTGGTAGAAGCTGCAATAACTTTGGCAATTACAACAATCAATCTTCCGATTCTGGACCCATGAAGACAGGAAGCTTTTCTGGTTCTTGTGGTGGTGAAGGCCAGTACTTTGCTAAACCACAAAAGCAAGGTGATTTCAGGTGTCTAAGCAACACTAGTAGTTATGGCAGCAGCAGAAATTTTAATTACTGCCAAGAAAAAAATTAGAAGACGAGAGCCAGAGAAGTGACAGAAAAGCTACAGGTTACAATAGGTTTGTGAACTCAGCCAATCACAGTGGCAGAGCCTAACTGCTACAAGAAAAAAAAATAATAAGGATGTTATTTGTGACTAATCATATAACAGGTATTTTAGTTTCTGTTCTCTGAAAAGTGAAAAGTATTCCAACAAAAGGTTTTAATGTAGTATTTTGTTGTTGTTCACATGTTGTTAATTGATAACTCTAAGAGTCTGGTCATGATGCTGATTAAATGCGTCTTTAAAAAAATTCATTGGATGTGGTAAACAGAAAAGTAGATACAGCTAAAGAGAGAATTAGTGAAGTGGAAGATAGATCTAAGGAAATTACCTAGAATTCTGCCCAAGATACATTAAAAAAAAAAGAGAAGAATATGAAAGGAGGTGAGGGACAGGGAAAGTAGAATTAATGGTTCCATCATATGTCTTAAAACAGGAATTCCAAAAAGAAAGAAGAGAGATGGGCCAGCTGGGTGGTTCAGTCAATTAAGTGTCTGTCTTCAGCTCAGGTCATGATCTCGGGGTCCTGGGATCAAGCTCCAAATTGAGCTCTTTGCCCAGATGGTGTCTGCTTCTGCCTCTCCCTTTGCCTGTCCCTCTATGCATTCTCTCTCTCTCTATCTCTAATAAATAAATAAATAAAATCTTAAAAAAAAAAGAAAAAGAGAAAAAGTGAAAAAGATGAATAATTTCCAGAATGGATGGAAGATATATAAATCTTCAATGTCAAGAAACACAAGTTCCAAGTCGCTCCAAAACAAAATACACCCACACAAAAATATATTGTTGCAGAAGTGCAGAGAGTAGAAGAAAAAGAGATTTCAAAAGCTACCAAAGACAAAGACAAATTACCTTGAAAAAAAAATCAGACCAAATGTAGACTTTTCCAGAGCACTGATGGAAAACAAGGCTGCGCTGGAATCATATTTTCAAAACCCTGGGGGAAAAAAATCAATCTATAGCTTTATATCCAACTGAACTATCATTAAAGAAAAAGGCTAAAATAAAGACATTTCAGACAAAATCTACCAAGAACGGATCCTATCTATAGGAACTTCAGAACAAATACTTTCCAAAAGAAATGCAAGAGGAAAAGTTGAGTAAATAAATTTATATACATGCAGTGAAATTTGCAATAATGGACACATAAAAATAACTAGGAATTGCTCATTTTTTATAACAAAACAAGATGAAACAAAGTGTTGGTAACCATATCAAGATGAAAAGGAAGTGATCAAAATTAAGCATTTTAAATTTGTTTATATTGATGGGAAGGAGGGAAGAAATATTATAAACTTTAGGCATTGTTAGGTAAGCATGTCACAATTTTAAGGATAACTATTAAGACAAAAATAAGGAGATAAAAACAATTTTAAAACTCTTCAACCAATCTAAAGGGAGGATAGATTTATAGGTGTGGATGCAGGAAGATTTAGACTAAAAGTAGGGAAACTGGTTAGGATTCTATTGCTCATAATAGCAAAATAAATATCAGGATACAAACAATAATGATTATTCAGAATTGTAAGAAAAAAATCTAAAAAACTTTAGTAATGGAAATAAGGGATACTTTGAATTAAAAGATTTTAATAGAAAAACCTAATGTTGTAAACTGTCAAATTTTTACTAAAATTAGTCTATAAAGTTATAATTATTTTTTTAATTTTAGAATAATTTTTTTTAAAGATTTTATTTATTTGATAGAGAGAGACACAGAGAGAGAAGGAACACAAGCAGGGGGAATGGGAGAGGGAGAAGCAGGCTTCTCACTGAGCAGAGAGCCCAATGCAGGGCTTGATCCCAGAACTCTGGGATTATGACCAGAGCCGAAGGCAGATGCTGAACAACTGAGCCACCCAGGCGCCCCTAAAGTTAACAATTCTAATACAAGGCCAGCCAAGGATGATTATGATTCCTTTATCTCCCTCTCTATTTTTCGCTGCACCAATTCCTCCTTTACTCCTCACTCTTGAGTCAACTACAGAGCATCAGGCATGTAGCAAATATTCAATAAATTAGCACTTTTTTAAAATAAAAGAATAAGTGAATGATTCAACTGTTCTGTAAGCAATTTCTGATTTATCTCCTCAAAAAAAAAAAGTCCCCGGGGTGCCCGGGTGACTCAGTGGGTTAAAGCCTCTGCCTTTGGCTCAGGTCATGATCTCAGGATCCTGGGATTGAGCCCCGCATTGGGCTCTCTGCTCAGCAGAGAGCATGCTTCCTTCCTCTCCCTCTCCCTGCCTCTCTGCCTACTTGTGATCTCTTTCTCTCTGTCAAATAAATAAATAAAATATTCACACACAAAAAAGTCCCATCAAACATGATACATACTACATATCAAGATAATATCTAACTTTGAATCTCTGCATAAATATGTGAGCTAACCCTTTGTCAAAGACTCTTTGTGAGTTTATTCCAATTACAATTGGAAAATTACTGTAAAAGTGTTCCTGAGAGACACAAATAGATGACCATATTGACTCTTAGTATTAATCTAATGAAAATAACCCACATTAATTAAAATGTAAGAGTAAAAGATCATTACTCATTACTTTCTAAATACTTCTTAAAGTCAATAAAACTCTGACTTTCTATAATAATTTCTATAGCTCCTTAAATATCATGTGGCTCAAGAAGTATCTTCAATTCATACAGATATAATATATTCAATTTATATATATACATAAAATGGCCCACTCATGAAAGCATCAGAAATTCACATTCTGGTCAATTTCCTATAAGCAATCAAAAAGATCTCAAATGCCTAATGGTCTCTGACATCTGGTTGTCTTGAAACACATAAATATTAACATATTACTAAGGATTGCATTTCCCCATATCTTTAACAGCTTTATACATTTTCCCTGTTTATTCCTCAGTCATTCCTAATTAGCAGAAATCCAGGGGCTCTCTTGGGATTCCTATTTCAAACTGTCAGAGAATCCCAGGGATTCACTGAGCCCAGGTGGGTCAGTGCTTCCAAATGGGGTGACTGGAGACTCCTCAGTCTCCAGACATTCCTGCTTCTGTGACTTTTACAAGTATCGTGTCATCACTGAACACGAAGTCTGGCTCCAGTATCAGGTGATACCCTTGCCAGGCCAGATCCCTGCTCAACCTAAAGCTCATGCTTAGGCTCCAAGTTTAGAGCTCTTCATTTTCACTCACATATTCAGCCATTGCTCTCCAAGAGTGGCCACACATCTTAGCGGCTAGGTCTGGAGGGGCTTCAGTCTCTCCTGTGTGTTTTTCGAGAACTCTTCTTTTTGTCCATCCTGTATGACCAGCAAATTCTCTCAGGAGGAATCCCCCTCTGGGGCTTTCAGGGTCCTCTCACACTAGCAGATCGTTTGTTAGCCACACCCTTAAAAGCATTTCGGTCATGAAGAAGAGCAGGAAGTCTTGCATTCATCCCCTTTGAAAAGCCTCCAGGGCTCTTTTTGCAAACTGATAAGCCACAGAAAGTTTTTAAAAGTTCTGTTACATCTATTTCCTAGGCCAGGAGAGTCTAAGACTAACCACACAAATGATTGCTCTCGTAATGGAGAGTTTGCTCCAGACAGACTTGGGTCTTCATTCCTGTACCTCGTAGGTACGGTCCCCAGGTACCGTAGCCTGAGCAGCTCATCCCGGCCCTCTGCTCTCAGGTAAGATACAGTAGCCTGGAGCAGGCCAACACTCCTACTGTGACAGCTCAGAAAACTTCCATGTGTCCTCCTTGCTCCTAAGCCAGAGCCTCTCTCAACTTGAGCTTCTCGGCCCCCTGGGTGTGATGTTCGTATTAGAGATACTGTTTTTAGGAACAAATGGACCTTTTTAAACACAAACAAACTACCTCTTAAGGGCCTGGAGAAGAAGCAATCTGTTTTAACACTAGAGGAAAAACTGTGTTGAACTGGGAGCAGAGCTCCGTGACCTTTATATCTTTCTAAGGGAATTGCAAGGGTAGTTTTGGTTCTCCTTTGCCTTAAGTGCTGACTTAGTACCTACCCTCTGGGAGAATTGGGACCATGGGAACATAATGCCCCCTCTTCTAAGAATTGCAGTCATATGCAGAATCTCTCCCCCTCAGAGATCCCCACCGTACCCACACAAAATTAAAAAGAGAGCAGTACATTCTTGCTCTTCTTACACAAATCCAAGTGAAATATTCAATGTGTTATTGGTTGAGGCCACGCAAATCTAAAATGACTACTAGGCCGTGCCTTTAGTGGTAAATGGAGATCTTTTCTTCTCTGGCCACTTTATTTTGCAAGATCCTCACCTTAATAGGGTCAACTGTTCCAGGGTGAGTTCTCTTGCACTGACAACCCTTGGGCCTGGGACTTGCATTAGTGAAACTCTGAGGTCAGTAGAGAATGTATGTCGGGGCATTAGAGCAGATAATCCAGAGATGCTAATTTAAAAAAAAAAAAGACTAGGTCCTGACCACACCCTCCACTACCCCCTACCGTGCCTCCAGGACCCCGCCCCCTGTTGGCCCCACCCCAAACGGGCCCCACCCTCGCAAAAAAATAAAATTAGGTCCTGTCCTAGATGAATTGAAATCAGACACTCTGAAGATGGGTCCAGATGTTGTATTACTTAAAATTTCCACCGGCGATTATGATGAAAACAAGTTAGAGAACCACTGATATCCATTATCCCAATAAACTCTCTTAGCCACATTCTTAACTAATTCGGACAAAGTAAAATACACAGCATGCTCACTTTGGCAGCACATATACTAAAACTGGAACCATACAGAGATTAGCATAGTCCCTGCACAAGGATCACATGCAAATTCATGAAGCGTTCCATATTAAAAAAATAAAATAAAATAAGATACACAGCAATAACAGGTTGACAAAATCCAGTTCCACGTCTCCAAATATTTTCCCTGACTACACAGTAAGTAGTTACCTCTCAATTCTAAATTATCAGCTTTGCTGATGATAATCCAGGAGAAGACCTCAGAGTTCCGGGGGCCCCAGGCTATCGCTATCGCGGTTGTTGGGGGATGGGGCAGTGCCCGGAGGCAGAGGCCGCATTCTTCAAGGACAGGCATTCCAGAATCCCCAGAATTTATTTCAAAAGGCAGTATCATTATTCTATTATCTACACCCAAAAACTTCAGAATTATCTTTGAGTTCTACTTTTCGTGCAATATCTATTCTCTATATCTATTCTCGTTCATTCTTTCTTCCACACATTTCTCCCTTCTCTTTCTCAATGCCACCAACCGAAATCAAGGCCCTCATCATCTCATTTCTAAATTACTATAATTCACAATGAGTCTCGCTGGCCCAGATTCCTCTCTCTTCAAATCATCTTGCTCACTCCAAATAAATCTCTCTAAAATAAGTTTCCACCATGTCATTGCTGTATTCCAAAATTTTCCCTGGTTCCTGTTGCCCAAAAGGCCCAAACCCCTTGCCCCTCCCCAAAGTAGCCAAAAATCACCTTTCCAAACCCATCTCCACCTTTCTAGTCAAACTACTCACCGCTGCTTGAATGCGCGGGGCCCATTTTCAGCAAACACCGTGCATCCTGAGAAGGGCCGAGTTCTGCCTTCGGACAGTCCCGCCCGCAGATCCGTGTTCTGCGCTCACGTGCCGGGTAAGTGTTGGGAGGTTGTTTACCCCGAGCTAACCAGCTTCACCTTCGCCACAGGTGAACAACAATACTGCTTTCCTCAGGTCACTGCGAGGACTAACGAGGGAATGAGTAAAACGATAACAAAGAGGACGTGGTAGCTATTATTAGCACTTTGCTTAAACAATTTCCTGGTTTGTAGTTGACCCTGTTCCCAGTCGTTCCAGGACCGATTACCAGACTGCTGTCTCTGGGTCTCAAACCCACCCCTCTGGGTTTGGCTGGGGGCCCAGGGCTGAGGCTGCAGCCGGGTTCTGCTTGGCCAGCTGCTCCTCCGCAGCTCTTCCAGCAGGAGGCGCTATGGGGAGACTGCAAGGCCTTTCCTCCCGTCGGCCGTTCCTGTGGGAGGTCATTCTGGCGACAATTCTTCCTGCAGCCATTTGCAGGTTTTCCCCGCACCGGGAACCAGCTTCACTGTGGCTTGAAGAGGCACCACCGTCACCTGGACGGGACCCCTGGATGGGCTCTGGGCTCCAACCTTTTCTCTTTGTTCCTCTACCCCTATGGACGGTTGCTGGTTCCTGTTCCTCCTGTCCCTGAGATCCCCCAGAGTGTCCTTTATGTCCTCCCGAATCCTATTAAATTTTCTCTGTTAACATAACTGGGATGGCGCCTGTTTCCTAATGGGCCCCTGGCGCCAAGCCGAATACACACCCCATTGCCAGAAGGCCTCCAGGGCCACCCCATGCCAGGAACTCTCACCGATCCCCAGATTCACCATGGAGGAGAGATGGGATGCCCTTGGAATTAAGTTTCTGATCTCTCTTGTCTCGCCACTGAAAAGCGGAGGTCCAAAAGTTAAAGGCAGGCCTCCACCTGGTTCTCTTGCCTGCTCTCTGGCACAAAGGGCCCACAGGTGCCACTCGCTTAGCCTTCCATCACTGGACACCCTACAGCCTCTTCTGAACTCCCCCCTTAGCATATCATTTAACTGAGACCCTTTAACTTAGCTTTAGGCAGCTTTAGAAAAGAACCCTCCTGTGTGAGCCACTGGGCCCCAAGAGTACTTAGCTCTGTGTTACAGACACTGTATGGGCATGTGGTGCAGGGAAGGACTCCGAATAAGGTTCAGTGAATGAACTATTTAATTAATCCCAACCTTTGAGCATAAGTGATGTCTATAGCTCTCACGTGTTCTAGATTATTGCTAGCGATGATCACCACCTGAATCCAACAAACATCGGAGCCGAGCGATCCCACCTTCATGGACCCTGGAAGGTCTTCTGTCGTTTGCTTCTCTGCAGCAGAACGGACGCTCTGATGGGATTTGATGAGAAGGCATAGCCTACTAATTAGATAGGAAGTTCGCAGCACAGTTATCAGGTGATGTTCCCTCTTTGATGGAACCTAATCCTAAAAGCCATAAATAAATCTTAGATAGGACAGAGAATTTTAAAGTACAGTTTTCACATTTTTTCCATAAATTTGGCTGTAATAAAATAACCTTAAATTACACATAGAGGATAGTCATTGCAGTCCGGGCAGTGACCGACCCAGTGAGATTTTTTTTCCAGCAACTTCTGGGGCAGTCCACAGCTGTGACAGTCTGCCACAGAACAACACAAAGACTCAGGGAGTGTGACCTGATCATGGCCATGGTCCACCCCTTCTATCCATGCTTTCCTTGCCATGTCTGAACTCTTCCAAAGAAGGTAGGCTTTGCCTTGTGGTCCATCTGTGGAGATGAGTCATGGCAACAGGCGGTGGCTGAGTGATAACGAAGAGGGATGGGAGGGTGCCGAGGAGGAGGGTTCTCTCCCCAAAACAAGATGATTGAGGATCAATTAGTTTAAACAACTTTGACCTGTGCTAATTTCTTTATATTGCTTTAGAAAATTTCACTGAAAATGAATTTGGGGCTCATGTTAGCCAGATAATTAATTTCTTTCTCTGCTTGTTCTTGCTTTTGAATTTTTGCCAACCTTGGGATTTAGGGATAAAGTGTCCAGCAGGGCAGAAAAGCATTCGGGGAAAATATTTAGGGCAAACATATATTAAACACACTGCGTGCTGGATGCTGAGATCCTGGGACAGTGCTTCCCAGACTACACTGCGGGTTTGGGTTCCCTGGACAACTAGAAAAATAAAACCACACACCCTGATGCCTGGGTTGCACTCCATACCGATGCCGTAGGATGGCTGGGTTAATCAATAGCTTCGAGAGATTTCCCAAGTGATTTCAATGCACGATGAAGACTGGGAACAACTCGTCTAGTGAAAAGGGACCAGGCTCCGGGGTAAAGCAGCCCCGGGCTCAGGTTCTTGCTCTTCCACTTACCAGCTGTGTGACCTCAGGAAGAAATGTAACACCTTTGAGCCCCAGTTTCTTCCTTGGCAAAGGGCACTACCAATACCACATGGAAGAGCTATGGTAACTATTAAATCACAGGATAAGAACAAAGAACACGCATTACTTAGTAAACAGCTGTTAAAGAGTTCACCAACAGAAATAAAACTCAAGGTAATAGTCAGCTAAGAGCAGGAAGTAACCCCCTAAGGGAAGCAGGAGCAGCAACTACTGTCCAGGGAGGATTAAAGAAGGCCTCACAGGGGGCACCTGGGTGGCTCAGTGGGTTAAAGCCTCTGCCTTCAGCTCAGGTCATCATCTCAGGGTCCTGGGATTGAGGCCTGCATTGGGCTCTCTCCTCAGCAGGAAGCCTGCTTCCCCCTCTTTCTCTGCCTGCTTGTGGTCCCTCTCTCTCTGTGTCAAGTAAATAAATAAAATCTTTAAAAAAAAAAAAAATGTGTCAACCTCCTATTTACCTGAGGGCCTTTGCACATACTCTCGCTTCTATTTCATATGAACCTCCCCACCCTCAATACACCTATGTCCCCTTCCTTCACCACTCTTGCCTACTTGTGTTTTTGATCTTGGTTCAAATATCACTTCTTGGGGCACCTGGGTGGCTCAGTGGGTTAAGCCTCTGCCTCCGGCTGAGGTCATGATCTCAGGGTCCTGGGATCGAGCCCCACATTGGGCTCTCTGCTCAACAGGGAGCCTGCTTCCCCCTGCCTCTCTGCCTGCCTCTCTGCCTACTTGTGATCTCTCTCTCTCTCTCTCTTTCTCTCTCTGTCAAATAAATAAATAAAAAATCTTAGAAGAAGAAGAAGAAGCAGCAGAAGCAGCAGCTTCACAGAAAAGAGGACCATCAACCTGAGTTTTGACTTATGGGATGATTTGGGTTGGCAGAAAACGATGAGAAATATCTTCCTGAAAGAAGAAAGAGCACGTGGAGCCATGGGGTATGAAAAAGCTGGTTCGGGGAATGATGAGGAGGCCCACGTGGCAGGAATGAGGGGCACCGAGGGTGTGGTGGGAAACGTGCCAGGGATAACTGCCCTTCGAGGGCGTCTGAGCCTCTCCCTGTACACAGTGAGGAATCAGAGCAATGTCTGAGCAGAAATGGGATGGTTAAGTCATTGTTTCTCAGGTTGAAAGAGAGGAGTTTGGAGGAGGTGAACCAGGAGGATGGTGATGGCAGTTGAGCAGGGCAAGGGAGGGAGTCCCTGAATTCCAGAAAGGACACGAATTGCACGGCCACACAGCAGCATGGGCCGCTGATGAACTGTGGGAAGTCGCCCTCCAAGGTTTCTATGTGCATGGCTGCTTGTCGGTGTCTCCTACACAAGATGGGTGACCTGTAGGGTAAAGGCTCTGAGTTCAGTAGGAGACGTGCCAAGTTTGAAGTGAGATGTCCCACTGGCAGTTGGAAATGTAGGTCAGGCGCTCAGAAGAGACGGGGTGGAGTCAAAGTGGGTGAGGAAAGTGACCAGCATGTGGGGGAAGCTGTGGGAGAGAATGACATGGTGCTGGGAGGGAAGCAAAGCAAGAAGGCCTTCCAGGACCAAGGCGAGAACTTTGGGAGAGGCCCGCATTTAAAGAGTGACAAGGGAAAACTTGGGTCAGAGGGCCTCAAGGAGAAGCTGGAGAAAGAGTATCATGAAGGCCAAAAGGGGAGACTTCTCAGGGTTTTGTGGTCAAATTGGAATGAGGAAATCGGGCAGTCATTGTTTTCCTTTGAGAAAGGAGGTTCTGTCAGGACAGAATTTGGAGGGTTGAAGAAAGAATGTGTGACAGAGTGTTCAGTAGAAACTCTAAAGAGGGGGGTGAGAGGATAGCGAATGGTAGCTTCGAGAAGCGAGACTGAAGAGCTTGGTTGCCATAGAAATGGTTCACCATCCATTCAAATCCGCGAGAAGGGATCTGACACTGAGACGGTAGAGAAAGAGAGGAAAAATGGATGTGGTCATATCCTGGAGGAGACTGGAGCGTGGGGAGTAAGAGCGCAGGGAGAAGGAGGACTGGGACCAAGAAGAAGAAATAGAGCCCGGGGGTTAGCGTGGAATTAATAAAATAGTTTTAAGTGGCATTTAGGACATAACCGAAATGAGAAATGGAGAAGGAGGGAGAGAGGATGGAGAGAACGACACCCCTGAGTGAAGAGGGGCTGAGCATCAAGAGCAGGCGTCCAGGATAAGCAAGACGGACAAGGTGAGTGTAGAGGGGATCTGCTGCGATGAGAGACCCCGCTCCTGGCAGAGCTCACAGGCTGGGCGTCCGGGCCTTGGCTGGGCGGGAGGAAAGGGAAGGGAGCTGGGAGCCTATGAGATTCGGGAGGAGTTCAGACAGAGGCTCTGATCAATCCTAAGAGAAGGCTCATTGGGAGAAATGAAAGGAAAATAATGGAGCCCACAAGATGGTCTTCATTAAAGGAGAATGAAGACATCCAGGCTTCGGAAGCGAGGCAGGTGTAGGGGATGAGTCTACGGTGTGGCTTGGGGAGTGGAGTTCAGAAAGCAAAACAGAAGGAAATCATGACTGGGAAGTATCTCCTCAGCTATAAGCCATGTACCACTTCTTTATATGTTGTTTTCATTACTTGGGGAACAGATGGGGTGAGGAATATAGGGATAACCTCGTGCATGAATCGTCCATGCGGACACTGAGGCTGCCCAGGATGATGGCAAGGGGAGAAGGAAAGAGAAGAGAACTTTTGACATTTATTAGGGAACCTAGAAAAGTGTCGGGTTATGAGTAGATGACAGGGAAGAGGATAGTACATCCTCCAGCTGGACATGGACCTAAAAAGAAAGACAGTTTGTTTTTAAGAGTGTTGCAGAAACATCTGGGAAGCAGCACTGTGGGGTGAGAGGGACACTGACCCTTCTCCCAGGGCATGGGAGAACAGTCTCCCCTGGGTAGAAACTGAGGGCAATGCAGCCATCAAGAACGTTCAAGAAAGGCTCTTTTGATGGCAACAAACAGAAATCCACTCAAAATAGCACCAAAAAATGGGCAGCTTATTCTAAGAATATAGAGATCCGACAGAATCCCTGAACAGGAAGCAACATGCAGCTGGGCTTTGAATGAACTGATGTTTATTTCTAGAAAGATGTTGGAGACCAAGGTAGCTTACTCTCTCCACTTTTCATTCACAGAGTAGCCTCTCTTATTCTCTCTGTAGTTCAACTTGTCTTTTCCTCACTGGTTAAAATTTCACATGGGCCCCCATGACTGCTGACTCCAACTCCTCACCATGACCTCACACGCCCCTCAGCATGTCTCTCCCTCTCTCCCTTAGTTCCGTGAAAGAAAGCAACTAAGCCCTCTCCCCAGGCATGTCAAGGGCCCCCTGCTGGCCTCTGGATCAGTTGCCCAGAGGTCAGGTGTCTCCCCTCCTGGGTAGACTTAGGGTTCAAGTCCACGTAGGAGGTGCTGGAATAAAGGACAGAAGTGTTGGTCACTTGTAGCTCAAGACTTCACTAAATCCAGGGATGGGGGGAGTGTGGAAAATCACACTTAAAAAGTCCACATCGAAAAGGACCTAGAGGAAGGTTGGCAGGGGACGGAAAGCCCAAGGAGGGGGATGCAAGTGTCTGAATGGTTGCATCTTGGTTGTCATGGCAGATCAAAGAGGCGGGAGCTGGGACACAGACTGGAAGGCCTACGTGCCGTGTGCGAGGCTAGCCCGGATCCGCCCCCAGCCTCCAATCACAAACGTGAGGGAACCAGCGGGCCCTACCCCATGGGCTAGTCGGGCTGGAAGTCCTCAGGCTGAGCAGAAACTAGGATGGCTGGATTAGTCAGGCCTTTCACATTTTCCCTCTTAAAGGAGAAAGGATGCCAGGGAAGAAGATGTGATAACAACCCTCAAAATTTGAAGAGTTCGGGAAATCAATCCTGGGCAAAGCTGAACCAAGGCAGAACAAGAAGGCAGTTGTCAACCGTTGGAGCTTGGGAATGACTCACACACATCCAGATGTTTAAGCTCACTGAGGTCATGTATCCAGAAGTCTACGCCTAGCCAGGTCTCTCCAACCATGGCCAGTGGGTTGTCCAGCACGCCTGGCAACAGCAGACCAGCCTTTCTCAGGACACGGGGCTGCCTTCTTGTGGCTGCTTGTTCCCCAGAGTTAGTGCTTCCAAATATCAACAGAGAGATAGCACGGGCCCCATGGAGGCAGAGCAAGGAGAGGGAGGGAGCCACGCGCTGGTGGGAAAGCCACGACATGTGGAAGGAATGAGGAGAGAAGCTGCAGAGAGAAACTGTCACAACAACAGTCTGGAAAATGCACACCAGCAAATACACTCGTTCTCAAAACATGTTCCATTTTCCACTAAAAGGAACCCAGAGCTCTTTTTAGGGGCAGAGAAAGTACAAAACAAGCTAAGAATGTCTTGTTGTGCCAGAAAGCAAGAAGTGACCAAAGAATGATGGGGACATGTCAAAAAGACACAGCCAGACTGCATGGGGTCCTTCTAGACAAATGTGGCACCATTTGGACAGCCAAATAAATAATGATCATCACAGATTAAAACCTATTGATAAAATAGGAATCCACCAGTCCTTTAGATAAAAAAAAAATCCACTAATATTTACATAGTGTCAGTCCTCCCCACAAAATACTTATTAACGACAAGGTGGTGCTAATTTGTTACCAGCCCTAGGAAATGAATACAGAATACTTTTCTCCTTTTATTTTGTTGGAAATAGAAAACTAGGTAAAGACTGAAAGTAAGATGTGCTTTGGATGTCTTTACCGATTTAGACTACAAAAGCCCAATAGAGGACAATCACCCTCTCCGTGGGGAACGCTGTACTCCTGAGAAAAATGACTTTCCAAGTCACAACACTACCAAATACTGCATCTGACCTTCACCATGGACATGTTGGGCGCCAAAGTTCTAGCTTGTTGGGATTCTTCCTAAGACAGTGGTTCTCAACTAGAAGTGGTATTGGCCCCTAGGGGACATGTGACAATTTCCGCACACATTTTTGGTTGTCCCAACTGTAGGATGGGGGTTGCTACTGGCATCCGGTGGGTAGAAGCTGGGGATGTGGCTAAATTTTTTATAAAGCATAGGACTGTCCCTCACCGCAAAGAATTATCTGGCCCACAATGTCACTAGTGATGACGTTGAGAAACCCTGTTCTAAGAGAACAACTTCCTTTTTTGTTCTACAAAGAATACTCACACTCTCTGTCAGGGTAAGAACAGGAGAAGGAAGGAGAAGGCATTCCACAAATCCTTCCGGACTGTTTGCTTCATTGTGGTAAGAAAAGATAACATGAAATCTACTCTCTTGACAATTTTTTGGTATACAGTACAGTATTACTAACTGTAAGTGCTATGTTGTAGAGCAGATCTCTAGAATGTATTTATCTTGCATAACCGAAACTTTATACCCTTTTAAAAACAGCAACCTCTCATTTCCCTCTTTCCCTATCCCCTGACAACTACCGTTCTACTTTCTGCTTCTATGAGTTGGACTCCTTTAGATACCATATAATGTAATCATGCTCTGACCAGCTTACTTCACTCAGCATAATGTCCCCAGAGTTCATCCATATTGTCACATAAGCCAAAATTTCTTCCCTATTTAAGGCTAAGGCTGAATATAATTTCATTATTCAGAAAGACCACATCTTCTTTATCCATTCATTTGCTGATAGACATTTAGGTTGTCTCCACCCCTAGGCCATTGTGAAAATGCTACAATGAAACTGAGAGTGCAGACATCTCTTCAAGATCCTGATTTTTAATTCTTTTAAATAAATACCCAGAAGCAGAATTGCTGAATCATATAGTAGTTCTATTTTTAATTTTTCCCGGAGTCTCCATACTGTTTTCCATAGCAGCTGTGCCATTTTACATTCCCACTAATGGTGTACAAGGTTCCAATTTCTCTACATCCTCATCAACACTTTTTATCTTTGGGTTTTTGATAATAACCTCCTAAAAGAATATTTCTGTGGGGTTTTTATTTTGTTTATTTTTTGTCTCATTAATTTTGAATTGTATTTCCCTGATGATTAGTGATACTGAACACCTTCTCATATACCTGTTTTCCATCTGTATGTCTTCTTTAGAGAAATGGGCAGATCCTTTGCCCATTTTTATATCAAATTATTTGTTCTTTTGATATTGACTTGTAAAGGTTCTTTATACATTTTGGATATTAACCCTTTATCTGTTATATGGTTTGCAAGTATTTTCTCTCATTCTGTAGGTTGTCTGTTCACTTTGTTGATGGTTTCCTTTGCAGGCAAGAAACTTTTCAGTTTGATTTCAAACTGTATATTTGAAATCAATTTGTACATTATACAAATATACAATATACAATCAATTTGTATATTTCAAATTGTATATTTTTGCATCTGGTTGCTTATGGTTTTGGTGTCATATCCAAGAAGTCATTGCTAAGACTGATGTCATAAAGACTTCCCTCCATGTTTCCTTCTAAGAGTTTTGCAGTTTCAAGTCCTACCTTTAAGTCTTTGATACATCTAGTGTTGGTTATTGTGTATGGTGTAAGACAAGAGTCCAATTTTATTCATTTGTATGTGCATATCCAGTTTTCTCAACACCATCCATTGAAGATACTGTCCTTTTTCCATTGTGTATTCTTGGCACCCTGTAGAATTTCAATTGACTATGTATGCATGGGTTGATTTCTGGGCTCTTTATCCAGTTTAACTTGTCTATATGTCTTTATGCTGATACCATACTTTTTCTAAACATTTTATTTATTTGTTTGAGAGAAAGAGTGCATGAGTACAGGGAAGGGGCAGAGGGAGAAGAAGAAGCAGATTTCCTGTTGACTCAATGCAGGACTCGATACCAGGACCCTGAGATCATGACTGGAGCAGAAGGCAGAGGCTTAACCACTGACTGAGCCACCCAGGTGCCCCAGTACCCTACTGTTTTAATTACTGTGGCTTTGTAATATATTTTGATAAGAGTGTGATGCTTCCAGCTTTATTCTTCTTTTCAAAATGTATTGGGTATTTGGTTTTTTTGTTGTTCCATATGCATTTTTGGATTTTTTTTTTCTATTTCTGTAAAAAATGCCATTGGTATTTTGATAGGGATTACACTAAATCTATCAATCATTTTGGGTAGTATGGACATTGAAACGATATTAAATCTTCCAATTTATGAACATGAGATGTCTTTCCAATTATCTGTCTTCTTTAATTTTTTTCATCTATATTCTGTTTTTTGAAATCACAAGTCTTTAATCTCCTTGGTTAAGTTTATTCTTGGATATTTTATCATTTTTGGTAAATAGGATTATTTTCTTAATTTCTTTTTTGATAGTTAATTGTTAGCCTTCCAGACTATTTATATGTCCTCTGGTTCCAGAAGTCTGTGGTTTACAGTGGGATATGGGCTATGGATGAGATGTAGAGAGCAAGCAGAGGATCTGGAGTTTCTCAGGAGTCCCAGCCTCACACCTTTCTATAGGCTGGTCTTGAATTTGACCTCTCACATATGGAGAGAATTATCAGGTGACTACTGTGAGTTGGCTCTGAACACACCCAAAGGAAATTTTAATTCTGACTACCAGTGTATTCAGTCACTACAACCCAAGCCATGAACTCTGAGAGCTTAAGTTCTCACATGGTACAGCTTGGGCAGAAAACACTTGTAGGACTCTAGTCACCTCTCTCTCCCCTGCTCCTTCCTCTAGCCTTCTCAGCGTATACTGACCATAATCAATGCAAATAATACACTAAATACTGGGAATACAAAGATAAATAAGTTAGTAATTTGATAGACTAGAGAAATTACAATATGAAGTTCTGAGTGCTGTCATAATGCTATCAACAGAGGGAGAGTTTTTTTAAAAAGCTTCTTATACATGACAGGGAAAATCAAATCGGGATTCAGATATGTCACTGGAGAGACATAAAATCGAAACAAGTATCTCAAAGCTTGGTCCAATCTTTGTGTAGCAGAAAATTGGCTGTTGGGATATGTAGAGATCCTAATTTTTGAATATCCAATGTGCTTTTTAAGTATCTGGTGAGACCTTTCCAAACTAAAAGAATCTAGAGATATATTTTAAGGCAAATATACATTTGAGTCCTGAAAATCTATGTATATAAAACATTTCTTGCTGAAATTTAAATGTAACTTGTGAGTCTTACTGTGGATGCTGTCAGGCCCCTTGAGTTTCAGGCTGTCAGTAGATACAAGTGAAGTGGGCCAAGACAGAGAAATTAGGACCTGGCACAGCTGTCATGACTTGCATTCACTGTTCCTATGTGGATCATGTAGGAAAAGCAGGTGAATTACCTGAATGAGCCTTTTAAGACACGTCTTTGGCTATGGTGACCAGCGATTGTTGGGCAATCTCATTTGACACTAAAGGAGATGATTAAAATACCCATTTGCCGGGTGATTGGGTGGCTCAGTTGGTTAAGCACCTACCTTCAGCTCAGCATGACTCTGGAGTCTGGGGATTGAGTCCCACGTCCACTCTCTGCTCAGTGGGGAGTCTGCTTCTCCCTCTGCCCTGCTCCCCCCCCCAACTTCCTGCTCCTGCTCTCTCTTGCTCCTTCACTCTCTCTCAAACAAATAAATAAATAAATAAAATCTTTAAAATAAAATACCTGCTTGCCTATAGTTTGGCTGTTTCCAGAATCCAAGACCCCATGCATATATGGGCAAAGATGCCCAAGGAGTTGAGGAAGGGGCTCTTTGCAGTCATTGAATATGAAATTTCAATCACAGTGCCATTCGAAATAGCCGATACCCTTCCCGGTGACAGCTGTAGGCTCATCAGAGCTGAGCCCCAGCAACTGCTCATTGCTGGTTGAAGTTCTCTTTGCCCCTGAGAACCTTTCTGATAAATAGCTCTTGACCACCTCCTTTTATGGCTAGAGGCAGCCCCAAGAGATTGAGATGTATTTTGGACACAATCTGATCCTCACGTCTCAAGGGTCTCCGGCTCTCATCTTTGCTGCTGAGGGAGATGGCAGTGGGCTCCAGAGGCTCTCGTGCCCTGGCCCCATGGCAGTCACTTTTCCTCTGATGATTCCCCCTTATCTCGAAGAAGAGAGGTGCCTGGCACTCGTCACACTGTGCTGGGCAGTGACTAAGAGAGTTGAAAGAAGGCATGTGGGGAAATCAGAACTGGTGATGCTGTGTAGGACAAAAGTGGCTCTTGGCTTGTTCACCTTTTGAGAGCCTTTGAGGCCCAGTGAGAACAATTTCGTAAGCCTGGTGTGATACCCTAGCTGTCCAATTCGGCTGGTTTCCCACTTCGGAAAGGCACACCAGAGGAGAGGGTGACAGGTGTTATGTGGCCTCAGGTGCAGGGGAGAACCCCATCCCAGGGGCGGCACAGGAAGACATCTTCCCCAGAAGACTGTGGCCCTTGCCACAGGCCGCGAGCATGAGCATCTTGAATTTTTGCTCGTTGGTGGAACTCAATGCCTAATAGATACTGAATAAATGAATGAAGCAAAGATGGTGACTCGTTAGGCTTTGTACGAAGCAAACAGAAACAAAGCTCGTTTGTTTCTAGCAATCAAACCAGCAAACAAACAAGCTCGTTAGGCTTTGTGCTAGCAAACAGAAACAAAAATATGGTGTCCTCGTGAATTTTATCAGAGGCACTAAAAGATTACATCCTGTGAAATCTCTAAAACTGCCTATTAATGATGCTACGACAGAAGCTCGAGAGCAGGCTAGCCCTAGAAGACAAAAACCCAAAGGCTGGAGAGGACTAAACTCCTTCTGATATCCTTGTGGCAGAAGGAAAGATGCGGCTTTCTGTCAATGGTCTTGATGGATTCCAGAGCCCTCCTCTCCTACATCCTGGAATCAGTGTGGCCACTCACGTCCCGAACTGTCTCTGACCTCCCCAGGAGGAAGCAAGCACTCAGGCCCAAATAGCTGCCGCTTTCTAACTTCCTTTCCAGAAAACTCCAGAGAAAAATAGTTTCCACCTTCTCCAGGTACACTTTTCTTATTGGAGGGCACATCTTCCTCGAGGAGTATGCTGCGGAGAGGGAAGAAAACTTCCAGGAGAAAGAAGGAGCCAACAACGAACAGACAGGCTCCCAGGCTCTACGCCTGGCAGCCCATATTTAACGTGAGCTGTAACTGCGGAGTGAGAGCTATTCAGAAATGTATACCCAGGAGTGCAGCGAGCTGTAATATATGAACTGACTTTGGAGTAACATGTAATATGCTTAACATAACATTGCAACCAGGGGAACCATTTTTTAAGAATAAAACAATGAGGGAGAATAAATATCATTACTACAGAATGAGTGATGTGGGAGTTCCCAGAGAACAGGGGATTTTCTCACTCTGACATCAGATTCTAATTGCAGAGAGACCCGCTTAGTTGTCAGTAACCACCTTAAAAAGGGGGGGGGGTGTAAAATATAATTTGTTAACTTTAAGGCCCACAGGCCTTAGGGTTGATGAAAATGCCCACTTGGTGGGCCCCCCGGAGAGTGATAGTTACTGACCGGTCCCCATGGCCGAAAAACCAGCTCGAACAGGCTCTCTCAGGTACCGCCCTTGGGTTTTCCTTGGATGGCTGGAGAGGAAATACAACACTTGAATTATGACCACTGCCCCAGACCTTCACTTCTCGACTTTGTTCAGCTGTGTTGGCATCCACGGACGGTTAAAGGATCCCAGGACCCTTCCGTGGGGAGGGGGCGGCGGGGCATGGTCGAGAGCCGGGGCCGGCACCAAGGGGGAGCTGGAAAGGGGGTGCAGAGCACATGCCGCCCCATTAGGGAGCCTGGCAACACTTTGCTGTTGAACACGCCCTGGGTTCCTCTTCATCTCCCGTCTGTCAGGCCCCTGCCTGGTGAGGAAGGATGAAACACTCGGAAGGACCACGTGCCTTGTTCGTGGGATTCTCCTTCTGATTTGATACACTTGTCTTGTCCAATGTCTTCCAAAGTAAATGTTGCAGGACATTCATAAGTATTCTTTATAAAAGGGGAGGAGAAGCACTGGGTTAAGTCGGCTTCATTATGATGGGACGTCTCAAGATTTGAACATTGGGAATTTCCAAGAGAAAGGTCCAGGCTGCAAGGTACTCCAAAACAGCGTTTGACTGGACTGAGACTTCTCAGAACCCACTGTGGGACACACTGGTCTGTATTCATCACAGGGTTCCTCTTCCCATTTCAAGTCCACACATGGCATCCTTGCATTTATGTCTCTATCATCTCATCTAGGAATATTAGTTCCCCATCTACTGCCATAACACCTATGGCCACAGTGTAAGAAAAATGTGGAGTCCGCCTTATCTTCCCAGAACCCCCCTCCCCACCTGCGTGGGCTCTTTTGGGTGTGCTTGAGAGGTAGGGGCCCCGAGGGCACTTTCCAGAGGCCGGAAGGGCAGCTGAGAGGCGGCGTCCATGGCCAGCTCGGGAGCCGGGTTGGCAGGGAGGCAGCTGCGGTGCAAGCCAGCAGCCCAGTGGTGCGGCTGCACCGAGGCCACTGCCCTGTGGTGAGGAGTTCAAGCCCAAGTCCTGGACTCGGTAGCTGCCATCATGAGGGCAATCCTAGCTCCTCCTTCACAGAGAGGTTTGGACATCTGAAAGAGGTCATGCAGATCAAGTTTGTGGCATCGTATCTGGTGCATAATAAATCTCAATAATGGTCATTTAGGAAACATGGGATAAGAGGAAAGAATGGGTCCCAAATGAAGTGATAATTTGGCAAAGTTTTCACAAACGTTCCTCATTAAGCTGGTGTTCCGAAAATGGAATAGATATATTTTATTTCATTTTAATAATTTTTCCCCCTGGACTTCAAGAAAATGACGCTCACTTCTGGTTTCTAGCATCATCTTCTTCTGTCCTTCCCACCTTCCTGCCAACCTTTGTCATCTTCTACATTCTAGAGCAGAGACCATAGAACATCTAGTTCTAGATAACGAGAACGTGAAGGTCAATGCTATAATGCGGAACTCACACTCCTTGTGGTCCGGTGGGCAGCACAGACGAGTAAGTGCACAAATACACCAGTGGGGGGAAGCTGCAGTTCGAAGTGCGATTGGGAGAATATGACGATACCCCCGGCACACAGTAGGTCCTGCTCAGTCAATATCAGTTGCCTAAAGGAATGAGGGAACAAGTGGATATAACTTACACTGGAGGTGAAGGAGGTCATTTCTGATTTGAGGGGGAGAATATCTTTGAGATGTTAACTCCTATTTTCTCCCTGCATTCTCCCTTTTTGTTATTTTAGGGACGAGGCCAGATTTTGCAGTTCTTTGCCCCCAGAAAACTACTGGAGAAGCTGCCTGAAAGAGCTAGTGTTTGGAGGGGCCTGTTCCCTCCTGTACATACTGTCCTGGGTGTTCCAGGGGTGGGGGAGGAGCTGAGAGGCATAAGGGGTGGTCTATGGGCCCACGAGTGGAAGGGGCGACAGGGAGATGCACGCAGGAGGCCTGGTGTGGGCTGGGCCCTAGGGTCCTGTGGCTTCTGTATGCCACCAGCTTCAGGGCCCCCGTGGCTTGGAAAATGATACTGTCAGAGGCCCCAGGACACAGGCCTTTGAAATGAAGTTTTCATGATCTGGGGGCTCAGAGCAAGAAGCAGGTGGTTAAAAATTTTGCTGGTGTTTTTTTTTTTCTCCCTTAATTATACTCCTTCTGTGCCCTCTCAAATTGTAACGTCTGCCCCCTTCCCAGGAAAAACACCCTGGGAAGTTTTGGAATACCTTGCAGCCTGGACCTTTCAAAAACAACTTGAAGTTTTCTTGCCTTTTGATGAGAGTCAGTTGAGGTTTTCAATTCCAAAGGTTTTCTCCCTAAGGTTGTTCATACACGAGCTTCAAGGCTGCGACACAACAGGAGACAAGCTGGAGAAGGACGGGAAGAGAACCTGCTTCCTTTCTGCCCTCTTTGCACCTGCCAGAGAATTACAGACAGTGGTCTGGAGGAGACACAGACACGGCCTGGAGGTCATCTGTCCCCGAAGCTCCTGCAGCTCCTCAGAGCGTCCCAGATGGGGGGCCACCACCTCCACCGGACATTTCCACTGCAGCCAATTCCTGTCTGTTCAGCCTCACCATCTTTGACCCTCATAAGCCAGAACAGCATGACTAGTTCCTTCAGGTTCCCTCCCCTTTTAAATTTCAACTAGTCTGCTGACTCAGCGCACAGATTTGGTTTAGCTTGGTGATGTGCATGATCGTGTGGCAAGGAGAGGAACCATGAGAAACAGTAGAAGGAACATAAACATGTCTTAAACATAGTAACATAGCCCCTGAAGCTTCATATTGAAAAAAGACATAATTTAAAAAAAAATGGAAAGAAAGATCAAGAGTTTACTTAATAGTCCACGGGCATAAGGTGTTAGCGTTTACTGTATTTGGGGGCATGTGGTTGAGTATCTTTGCTGTTCTCATTAAATATTGCAGAGTAACATTAAAAATAAATTTGTTAAAGGCTGTAACAGAGAACCAGTTTTTAGGGAATGCCCAAATGTGATCATTCCAGAACCAAAACAGAAATTTCTAGAAAAGAACAAAAAACACTTCACAGCAAAATCCAAGGGACAAGAAAGCTACAGTTAAGAGAAAAATTTATAGACTTAAATGTTTCTTTCTTAAAATAAAATAAAAATAAACCAAGTATTTGTCAGAGGAAATTAGAAAAACCATAATTCTTCTAAACAAGGGAAATGATGAAGAGCAAATAAAGATAAAAGCTTAAAATATTAAAATACAAGGCAAAAAGTATGGTTGAATATATCAACAACTATAAAACTTGTTTCTTTGAAAGAATAAATTAGATAAACTTTGTGAGGCTGACTAAAGGGGGAAAGGAGAACATATATAAAATTAGAAATGAAGAAAGAAATAATCACAGATAGAGAAGATATTAAATAATATAATTATAAATCTATGTGTGGTGTATGTTACTCTGTGGTAACACATTTGAATGCCTAGAGAAAATGGTAATTTCCTAGAAAAATATCAACTAAACATAAGAAGTGGAATATTTACACAGACCAATCACAGATTGGTGCAGAAAATAAAGTAATAAAAATGTGATCAAAGATCTATCATCAACAAAGTGCTAAAATCAGATGTTTCATATTTGAGTTTTCTCTAATTCTTGAAAAGCAAGTAATGTCACGTTTAATAATTCTGGGCCATATAAAAATAAGGAAAGCTCCCCAATTCTTTTTATAAAGGCAAAATGACTTTAATATAAGTACTGATAAAAGAAGTTAAAATAAAAAACACTACAGATCATTCCCATTTGGTCATATTGTATTATGTCTTATATACACTGCTAGATTCAATTTGCTAGTATTTAATTTAGAGGGTTTGCGTTTGCATTCTAATAAGCACATATAAGTTGAGGCTAAGGGACACTTATTCTGCTGGGAGGAAGGATCCTCATAGAGGAAAGCCCATCAGAATGGATGTTGTTGTCCCCTCATATAGAAATAAAAGGAGAAGGCAGGAATGCAACTTGGATTCCAGTTGCCATCTCAACAAGAAGACAGGAACAATGGACCTTGAGCAAAAAATGTAAGAATCATGTAAAAATGATCATCTTAAAAACTGTTCTGCCATATTGGCTGCTCTGGCTCTGCCTCTCCATAAATTTGCATGAAACCCTTAACAAGGCCTGAATGCTTGTCCTCAGGGGCAGCAAAACCAGGCAGGAGCTAAAAAGACAGCAGCCTCCCTGGTATCCAGGCCCAGGAGACCAGAATGGCAAGAATGAGTCATGATTGCTCTCAAGAGTTGAGCAGGGTTGGGGCACCTGAGTGGCTCAGAGGGTTAAGCCTCTGCCTTCGGCTCAGGTCATGATCCCAGCATCCTGGGATCGAGCCCCATATCAGGCTCTCTGCTCAGGAGGGAGCCTGCTTTCCCCCTCTCTCTCTGCCTGCCTCTCTGCCTACTCGTGATCTCTCTCTCTCTCTCTGTGTCAAATAAATAAAATCTTTAAAAAAAAAAAAAAAGAGTTGAGCAGGGTAGTCGAACCGAGACGTAGAGGAAAGGGAGCAATTGGGTTCACAGCCTGTCTGAAGAGTGACTCTGGGTTATAAGGGGAAAGGTCTATTAAGTTGGCATAAGGTTAGAGAAGCCTCCCTCCTCCTCGTGTGATTAGCTCTTCTCAAGGACAATGGATGGACTCATTTCCTTCAGCAATCTCTATTATCCCTTTGTCTTCATTCTGTCCCCATCTTTTCCCCACGTTTACCTCTCTCATTCACTCCCTTTCTCCCTCAAAGTCTAACTTTTGCCTCCTCTTTCCAAGAAATTGCTTTAAAATCCTAATTGTTAAATTTGCAAGGTGATTCTAAATCCATGTGTTACATTTCTTTGCTGAATCTCCTGCAACTGGGGTTTCTAATAACAATTCACATGAGGCCATTTCCACTTGCTATTGCCTACAGGCTCTGGAAACTTTCACTTAAAGCTCAGTGAAGTCTAGAGTCTCAACTCAGGTTGAAATCTCTTTGAACTTTGGTTTTCCCATCTGTTAAATCAAATAATTGTATTAGGTAATTACTACATTTTCTTCCAGCACTAATTTACAATTCTAAGCCTTCCTTGGTCCTTCTCTGCTGGAACCAACCCTTTTCCTCTGTGAATCAAATTTTATTTGTGCCTATCATGAATCGCATCATTTGTTCAACAAGTCATTTGAACATCCACTTCAAGTCAAGATTTCTATTGGGGGACGAAGCAAAGAGGCAAACAAGGCAGACACAGTCCCTGCCCCCAAGAGCAGCACTACTGCTATGGAGATAGTTCATCCTCTTCCAAGATAATTTCCTCAGAGCAGGAGCCAGCTGCCTCTCCCCATCAGGGCTTTCCACGAATATAGTGGAAAGAAACACTTGCCGAGCATCTGGGTGGCTCAGTGGGTTAAGCATCTGCCTCTGGCTCAGGTCATGATCTCAGGGGCCTGGGATCCAGTCCTGCACTAGGCTCCCTACTTCTCCCTCTGCCTTTGCCTCCCTCTCTATGAATAAATAAATACAATCTGAAAGAAAGAAAGAAAGAAAGAAAGAAAGAAAGAAAGAAAGAAAGAAAGAAAGAAAGAAAGAAAGAAAGAAAGAAAGAAAGAAAGACAGACTTGACAAAAGATTGAGAAGCCCTTGTGCACCTAAACATTCCCTGCCCACTTACTTTGCTTTTGGACGGACAGGAGCAGGCAGGAAGTCCCGCTGGGAAGGAGATGTGGTCCGGGTGCTTCCCTGCACACTGCCTATTTTTAATGCTCATAGGAAAAGTTTCAGGATACTAAATAAAACGGAAAACGGACTGTAAAGGAATCCCCTTTTTAAGCACTGAATTGAGATTTTAAATAGAGGTACTTTTCACTTCAGATAGAGGATTCAACGTTATTTATTTTTCTTCTTTCGCTTAAGTAAAGCCAGATGGTTGGCAGGTATGAATAGTTAGGCTTTCAAAGGTGGTATGGACAAATGACCATTTTAGTTCAGATCACGAAAATACTTAATGAACACTTACATTTAAGCATCAAGGATACAATAATGACTTGTAAAAAGGTACTCTTATTAGAGAACATTTTAAAAATGGCAATGTTGAAAAGTGGCCAGGTTCTACAAAAGACTGTTGGGTCTGTAGGTTCTCATCAAAAGTTTCTTCTCACAACAAATTTTCATAAAGCAAAAACAAACTACAGTACTGAGTTCTAGTCAATAAGTAGAGTCCCTGAACCAGAACAACTTTTCACGGCACATACATTTGTGTTTCATTCATGCCTCCTGTCATTCTTTGTGGAAGCTGTTTCTGTGTCTTTGGCCTCTGAGGACCAACAGTTTGGGGCTGAAAAAGATGGCACTTTTGAGCCAAAGACATTCCATTTTCCAAACCACCGACTAGGTGTTCTAAGGGCTGCTGAGATGAGTTCCATCAGCAAAGAAAACCATTGTGGGGCATTCAGAAGATCTGGGTCCTTAGTAAGTTAACTGTAAACCCATAGGTTTATTTGGGACACCAACACTTTCAAGGTTGGAAGACATAAGAAGATACACTTGTTACTGCAATACACAAAAGTTTATTTTTGATTTTTTTTTCTTTTCTGAAGGCAAAATATAATAGAACTGAATATCAATGAATTTTGTACAACAAAAACAGCTTTTAATATGGAACAGACAGTCCATGAACGATTTAAAATCTCGGAATGGCTTCCCTTTTTCAAAGTCATGCTTTCTTGCGGTCCACGAGGAGTTGGCACGAAGAGATGGTGGCAGCCCACTGGGTGAGATGAGTGGAAGGACGGGTGGGCTTCCCTAGATCCGCGTCAGCTGGTGCCACAGGCTGGATGGGAGGATGCTTTCCACTTTTTCCATGACAAAGTTTAAGGGCGCAAACAAAGTGCTGAGGAACTGCAAAGAAACCAGAAAGGCACTGAGTCAGGAGAGATCTCATTCAGGACTATAAAATGAACCTCTCCAAACTATAAATCTTGGCATTATAAAAGTCTCAAAGGCTACAATTTTATATTTACGTTATAGGAAACACAGATTGATGATCACGCCTACATTCCAGCCCCCACCCCCCAGCTGTGAGAGATAAGGGGGAGAAGTGTCTGTGGACTGCCCCCTTCACTCCTGATAGCTGGCCCACAATACCCAGGCCTTCAGATCTGTCTTCAGGATCTGCTGGCTGTGCATGCAGATGACTAGTGCCATCAAATGGGCCTGGCAGTTGGGTGACAAGTAGACAGGAGAGCTAAAAAACTTCAGACCACCTGCCTGCCTAGCTGGGTGTAGATCTCACTTCAAGGGGAAAAGTCAATTTTAAAAAGTCAAGTTTGTTATACGGTTGTGAATTGCTTTGGGATCCTATTGTGTCCCAAACACCTCTGTCACCCCTGCTCATTTCTGAACTACCTGCTTAGTGGAGTGCATCATGGGAGCCCAGGGAAGGATAGCAAACTGGCCAGTCCGTGGATGACATGTCCTTGTTGAAGAAGGGCTGTCTTCCTTGGGCTCTCTTTCATTTGGTTTCTAAACTCCTATTAGCTTTTCATGTAAAGAAAAATGCTCATTAACTGTGCCTTTTAAGAAAGCCAAGTACCTCACCTGAGACTCATTTAACGTAATCTCAAATTTGTTCTGATTATGTTCTTGTGAAGAATTAGCTTCCTTCCACAAACCAACCAGCATCTGGCAGAAGAGGTCCCGTAACAGATCTCCACATAAGAGAGAGGTGTTTGGATGGTTTCCTTGCTCTCTGTTCAGAACCAAGGTATTATCTTGCTAGGGTTCAATACCTAGTTCTTACACTGTGGAGTCTCTTGTCCTAATCCCTTGTTCTCAGCAAAATACTGTCTACACCACCAAGGATTTCCCAAAGAAGTATAGTGTAGTATGTAAACACATTTGCAGAGGGGGAAACATAGTTCTGAGGTCAAAATAGTAGGATATTTAATTAAGTTAAAATAGGTTCCCCCATATGTTTTATGGATTTCATATCTTTGAGGGGTATGGTAGGCAGGTTTCAAAATTCACTTGACCTCAGAATCTTTCCTTCCTTGTTGTTTTTAAGGATCAGTAGAATACTGGCACACCTGAGTGGCTCAATTGGTTGAGCATCTGCCTCCAGCTCAGGTCATGATCCCAGGGTCTTGGGATGGAGCCCTGCATTATCAGGCTCCCCTCTCCCTCTGCCCCTCCCCTTGCTCGTGCATGTGAGTGCTTGCTCTCCTCTGTCAAATAAATAAAAATCTTAAAAAAAAATAATCAGTAGAATACTAATTGTAAGATCTGTGACACCTTATACCTGGACCATTAAGTGTGACATTATTGTCAAGGAAACTCAAGATACTATAAGATTTGGAATCTTTCCCCATGTTGTGTTTTTACATCAATTAAATATATTTACTCTGTACGGCACCTAAGTGTTGAATGAGATCTAAAGGAGTCTAGGGCAAAACTCCCACTGTCAGGAAGCTCAAAGCCCAGAGTCAAGTGGAAGGGATAGGTGACCACTAAGACCTCCACATAGCAAAATAATGACACCAGATAGACCATCATAAATGGAAAATAGAAGCCCAAGGAAAGCACCAGGAGGGTTCAGAAAAGGGAAAATCCATTCTGTTGAAAGGATCAAGAAAAACTTAAGATGAGGCAAGTGAAATAGACCACAATGGATGGTTGGGATATCAAAACATACAGGTAGGGGGTAAGGATGGTAAGGAAAGAAATATGAGCAGATGAGCCCTCCAGGCTCAATAAACAGCTGGAACAGAAATAGGAAAGTACTGGTATGATCAGAAGGCAGTAAATAATTCAGCTTAGCTGGAATAGTTAATAGATCAAAAGTGACCAGACGACCTCTGGGGAGGACCCTGAATGCCAAGTTGGGTTTGGAGTTAAGGAACAGGCAGCCATTTTAGTACTTGAGCAAACATGGATGGTTCTTTCATCAAGTGGGTGTTAGATGTGTGGCAATTTCTGGAAACCTTCTGAAACTGTCCTTTGTTATGTGCATAGAACCACATGGGATGCTCACCCTATCACCCAGAAATGAACAATTACTGCTCAAGCTGCCTATGAAAGTTTGTAAAATCCTAGTCATGAGAATATTGTTTACTTCTTTATTAAAATCCTACTTATGAGATTTTATTTGTTTGTAATAATTGTATTTCTTTGGTCAGAGACCACCAAGGCTCCATAAACCACAGCATTTGCCTGTAATTCTAGTTCTGTAAAGAGGAGTTAAGTGCTATAGTAGTCTAGATAAATCAGAGATTTGGACAGGGGTTATCAGATCGGGCTCATTGAACAAGGTGATATTGCTTGTGAAGTTATTATATCCTGAAGACTTGATCTAAAAAAGCTTTAGCACCACTGCAGTTGTGATGGAGTGGGTAAGGAACCCCTTAAGTATTAGCCTGAGCCACTGCCGTTAGAGGAAAGGCATTGCTCCAAGTTTATATTCTGGGCAATTTCACTCACTACACATGGGGACATCAGGGAGCCTCAGCTTGAGAAGCAGAATGAATGGAGAGGTCATTACAAAGTTGGTTCAAAATAAGGCCTGTTTGCTTGTTTTGGGCACCGACCAGACTTGCATAAAAAGAACAAAAGCGAGGCCTCTGAAAATCAAGAGGGGAGTCTCCAGCCCTGTTTGATGTCTGCAGTTGCCCCTCATCCCATACCGCCCCCAACAAATCACAGCGGGCCCTACCTCCTTGGACTTCACGCCCTTCTCAATAAGGTTCCACAAGGGAAGTAAGTCCTAACACCTCCAGTACATGTGACAATGTATTGTTTGCCCTCACATCTAGAGTGCTCTGTCCTTGGGAGCATTGAGAAAAGAATCCCCAGAAACTTTTCCTAAAGATCCTAATTCTCTCGTAGCACCTGAGTTGAGATGTGCACCTTTTATTAGTCAGCTACCTTCCTCCTTAGCACCTCTCCCTGCACCCTCTTCCTTATCCCTCACCCACAGGGAAGATGCAGTGAGGCATCTGAAGCTGATAAGCTCTCTTATTTACTAACCATATAAAGGTTAATGGCTTTCATCAGGAGGGATAAATTAAAAAAAATGTTTGGTGGAATGTGCCTTGCTTAGGATGCTCGTTTATACCTCTTTGCATGTTTGAAAATCAGTCAATACTTTCGGCCAGAGACTCAACCAATACACAAGAAAAACAGCAGTTTCCCTTACAGACTTGGGAGATTTATTGCCTGAAAAGTGAAGTCTGAACAAGCAATACCAGGCAACCTGGGAACAGCTCATCTATCTCAATGTCCGTAACTTCTGTCCAGAGGGCAGAGACACACGGCCCAAGATGCACTGTCTTAGGGTGAAAGAAGGCAACTGTGCTAATAAAAAAGAGAGAGTGACACTTCAATCGTCTGGTCCTCCTTTTCCTGAAACACCATTATTTAGATGAAGGTCATGGCTCCCAACATGCTTCGTTAACATTCAAAATGCCTCTGCTTATCTGAATAAGTTCCAGGTGCCCTATCGCAATCAGACAA
Source organism: Procyon lotor (assembly GCA_028646535.1). NCBI lineage: Eukaryota > Metazoa > Chordata > Mammalia > Carnivora > Procyonidae > Procyon > Procyon lotor. Next base: position 26,503,426 of record CM053614.1, read on the forward strand.
TTGACATTTCACTGTAATCAATATCAGACTTCAAAGAGGTCAAGGCCTAGAAGTGAAGATGAGAGTCAGAAGTCAGGGGGCTCAGTCTCCGTGAAGGAGAGAGATCAGAGGAGGAAAGACAGAGCCCTTCAAAGCCGACGGGGTCAGAAGGCCGACCTTCCCACATTCTGTGAGGGGCTGGGTTGGGAACGATAACTTCTTTATATGAGCAACCTTATCTTGGTTACCAAACATTCTAGGAAGAGTTAGTCTTAAGTCATTGAGATAGATTAGATTAGTGGGGGGAAAGCCAGTTGAAGCCCACATTTTACTACTTCCCAATGGCTCACACTTGGCCATGGGCTTCCTTACGGCTGCATATCAACATATAAACACAGTGGAGAGTTCCCCAGCTGCCTGTGGCCTGGGAGGTGGCAGTGCAATCTCTCTGCATCTCCTACAAGTTATTATCCCAGGTCCATTATCTCCGAGAGGCCTGAGAAAGTCATTTTCACACGCTGCAGATGGCTGCGGGCAGCCTACAGGGTGGCAGTGATGACCTGCAGGGGCTTCTCGGAAGGCCTGCATCGGTGACAGGGATGAAAACTTGGGGAAGACTTGGGGACAGGGTGGGCAGGAGAGGGACGGGGCCTGTCTCCTTCAGGCCATCCATCTTCCATCCCCACAAAGGCTTGTGAGACATTTAGAAAACTGCTCAACCTTCAGGAAGGGCAAGATGAATGTGATCTTCCAGACAGAGGTTTAAAAGCAGATTTATCTATACTGTATTTGGAAATGATGAGTAGCTAACCAACCAACCACACCCTGGCAGAGTATAAACTGTGAGGGCCCTAAGAGAGATTGATACCTTACTCAGTCAGTGGACCTAGACTCAGAACTAAAGCTCTGGAAACATTAAGTGATCCATAATGAACACATCTCTCTGAAATTCTGGAGGCAGTGGAGCCTTTTCTAGAGAAGACCCAATCGGGCAATTCATCCTTCCATTCCAGGTGGTGGTCTTGGCCCTGGCAGCCCTGAATTGCCTTAACGCTCAAATGCCAAGGCTGCACCCCAGGCCACTGACATCAGCAGCCTCCGAGGGGGAAGGCGGGCAGCCACCAGTCACTCAGAAGCCCCCTAGAGGATTCCTCGGGGCAGCTGGGGTGGGGGGGCAATCTCTGATGGCATTTGTTGAGGAGAGCGTTCACCTCAACAGCCCCGGCAATGCACCACATCCTGGCAAGTGGCTGCACAAACACTCGGCTTGCTCCCAACCAGTGCTCTTAGCAGCAAATACGGTCCTCAACCCCCAGCCTCAGAACCGGCTGGAATCCTTGGTAGAAACACAGATTTCTGGGTGCTAACACTCAAGATTCTGACTTTCTGGTGGTGGGGCCAAATGAATTTTATGTACAGTAAGGGTCTGCTCGGATCTGAAACTCCCACCAAGTGCTATTTGCTTGTTTAATGAAGAATACTAGGAAAATGACATATTTGGACAAAAAAATGCTTTTTAAAATGTTGGAGAGGAACATTTAAAGAAAGAAGAATAACTGTCTAATGTTGTAAATATATTCCTGTTTTATATTTTACTAAGTTAAATTCTAATCTACTCAGAATTTTGGCAACTATTTTTACTAAGAGGTTGGCTTGGGGTATAATAATGAAGAGTAGAGTTCCATAAACTAGGGAGCATCCACCATTGGGGATCCCGGGTTTAAAAATCATGGTATGTACAGAAGACTTAAGGAAATTTGGGATGTTCTACCAATAGTCAGTTAGAGGTTAGAGGGGGCCGTGAATATACTAGCTCTCATAAGAATTTGCAAGAAGGAGACTTGTTGGGTATAGTGTTGGAGGGCAGAACAGGTACAACAGGTACATGTTGGAGGGAGGCAGATTTTATTGTGTAAAGAAGACTTCTAAGTGATCCAACAATGAAATGGGCTTTGATGTTAAGTAGGTGAATTCCCCATCACTGAGAGTATTCAAGAAGAGTCTAGATGACCTCCATCACGTTACTGTCGAAGGCAATTTTTTAAGGTCTCTTTCAACTCTAAGAGTCCATGATTATAATTACAAAAGAGGAGAAATGCTAAACTGTATCTGATTTTTACATTGATTCTTTCTGCAGAAACCACTACCATTTATTTATTTAATAATCATTTATTGAAAACCTACTATGTGCAAGGCACTGTGCAAAGCTTTGGGGATACAGAGATGGGGAAGACACAGTCCTGCTCTCAAGGAGCTCACATTCTAAAAGGGGAACAGACAAGTTTTCAACAATTATAGTACAGTAAATGTGATAAGATAGGTATTCATGGAATACTGTGGGATCACAGAGGAGAGACCTCTAACTCAGCTTAGGAGAAACTCAGAAAAAAAGCTGAGTATAAAAGAATGAAGAGAAGTTAGTAGAGTGGACAAGCTGGGGTGGTGATGGGGAAGGGCATTCCATGCAGAGCAAATAGTATGTGCAAAGGCACTGGGCTGTACAAGAGCCTGTGCATCTGGGAGTGGTGAGTAGTTCACTATGGCCTAAAAGCAGTGTCTGTGCAAGAGTTGGGAGAGATGAGGCTGAAGAGGCAAGTAAAGCTAAATCACAAAGGACCTTGCATACCATGCTAAACCGCTGAGGCTTTATCCTGAAATTGGTGGGAAACCTCTGGAGAAATTCAAGCAGGGAAGTGCCATGCTCAGACTTGCAACTCGGAAGGATCGTTCTTGTGTCAGTATGAGAAAAAGCCTGGCAAGGGATGGACCTGGAAGCCAGGAGACCAGTTAAGACTCTTGCAGAGGAGTCCAAGCAAGAAAAAACAAGACCTAAACTAAGAGAGAAGGGCCATAAGGAGAGAAGGAGGGGAAGAAGAGGCGAATTACATTTACCGAATGCCCAGTGGCTTAGGCTTAGGAGGTCAGGACGACACACTGTGGAGGCCCAAACAGGTGGGATGTAGGGAGTACGAGGGGGGAATGGGGGGGGGGGGGCTGCTGCGTTTCTGGCTTGAGTAACCAGGCCGATGGCAGTGCCATGGGCGGAGGTCAGGAATACAGGAGGGGTGGTTTTTGGCGGTGGGGGAAGAAGGGTGATGAGTTCAGTTTTGGAAATGTTGAGACTGAGGTGCCGGTGGGATTTCCAGTTCATCTTCAACACGCATGAAAATACTCTGGCAATTCCAGTCCCTGAGCTCTGCCGAGCAGAAAATGTCAATCATCTGGAAAGGGATTAAATCAACCCAGCCAAGTTAGAAATCGTCCTTTCTGACTCCACTCGCCTTGAAATCAGAATGGAGTTCCAGGGAAACAAATGACACTCTCTTCCTTATTCCTCCTACTTGAAACTCCTCTGTGGTAAAATCAGTACACGTAGCCTCCATACATGTGCAGGTGAAAACGATTGGTTTTCAACAAGGAAATGGAGGTTCTTGCTTGTCACTTGGCAATGCAGACAGTTTTTCTTACTAAAGCTTCTCTCCTCAACCCTCCTAAAAGGCTCTCATTGGATTTCCATATTCTAAATGTCAGGTCTGCATACTTCTTCATGTAAGTTCTTAATATACGTCTTAACTGCAAGCCCTTCACATGCTCTCAGTTCATTCCCCAAGCAAGCCAAAAAGTTTGAAGCCATTAAAAATACTTTTTATTTAGGCGCACCTGGGTGGCTCAGCGGGTTAAAGCCTCTGCCTTTGGCTCAGGTCATGATCTTAGGGTCCTGGGATCGAGCCCCGCTTCAGGTTCTCTGCTCAGCGGGGAATCTGCTTCCCCCTCTGCCTGCCTCTCTGCCTACTTGTGATCTCTCCCTCTCTTTCAAATAAATAAATAAAATCTTTAAAAAAAATACTTTTTATTTAAATCTTTGAAAATGTAAATCTCACCTTTATTAAAGGAAAGACCCAAAATATCTAAAAATTAGAAATAAAGTCATTCAACTTACAGAAAATGGAATAATTTCCCACACATTTTTCATTTGCTAGGATTCTCTTAATTATTTATTTAATCCTTTCAGACTTCATGCTTTTCTGAATTCTGGGATTTTTGTTTGTGGGGTGTGTGATGTGTGTGTGTATGTGTGTGTGTGTGTGAAATGAGGCAAGGCATGCATTAACAAACAACCTACACTTTCTCATTGGCCTTCAACTTTCTGATTCCACCGATGAAAACAAAAATCCAACAGTGAGCAAATGATCAGTACAGGCATATCCTTTCCTACAGGACACTGCTTTGTCCCTCTCACACTACTTCCCTGGGCGTCCCCGGCCCCTGACCTCAGGCTCCCTCTTGGCAAATACTCACAGCTTTCGCGAAGACCCCCATAAGCTCTGGGAACTGATGTGTCAGGAGGGCCAGCATGGCTGTGAAGGAACACAGTCCGGCAGTGAAGAGAATGAAGAAGGGAAGCTCCTTCTTCGGGTAAACTGAGACTTCATGGAAAGCTGTGGAGGAGATCCAGAGGAAACTATGAGTGCCCGAGCGAAACACCTTCTCAGGGCTCATCTCTCTGTGGGACGGACGCTTCAGAGCGGTGGCTGAAGCCTCTCAGAAACGCCGAGGGCAGGGCACCTGAAAGGACCAGCGCTGCCCTCTGGAGCGGCCTCGGGCTTGCCTGGCTGCTCTCCCCAAGAACCCGGTCGAGCTTTAGTGCCCCACGTGGGAGGCATGACAGGGCCGATCTGAGGATGTCATGCATTTGTGGGGGAACAGTAACACCATTTCTGCCTAATACATTTTGCTTTCTCAAAAGGAAACACAAATAAAACAAAAACCTTATTCTCATTATAAAATACATGTCCATCGGACAAAACCCGGGAAATTCAGAATTAAATATACTGGGGAAAAAATTCTTTCTCTAGATTTTGACCTTCCTGTAATTTTTTAATCATTGTAATGAGGCAACATTAGTTTATCTCGTATTTTTTCCTGG